>CM031611.1:37695378-37715378 GCA_018398815.1 Conus ventricosus | reverse complement strand
TTTTCTCTCCCCTCTTCTCTCTCTCTCTCTCTCTCTCTCTCTCTCCTCTCTCTCTCTCTCTCTCTCTCTCTCTCTCTGTGTGCCCACGAATGTGTGTCTGCACAGATAAATTGATAGACAGACAGGTTTATAGATAGATGGACGGACGGATGGATGGATGGATAGGAAAAAAAATATGTGTATACAAATACATACATGCATGCATACATACATACATGCATGCATAAAAACATACATGCATAGATAAACTTACCATAGAGTCTATGTGTCCATGTGTCTTTTAGTCCCATACACCCCACACACACAAAAATTGAAAGTCCCCGTTTCAGCTTTGAAACGTAGCAACAAGACCCAAGAACAAGACCGTCACGGAAGATCCGTTCTATAAAACGGATTCACGACCAAACTCAGCAAAAGAGAACTGGTTAAAGCAAATATGTTGTGGAAGGCAAGCCGATCTCCCTCTTTGCTTCTTCTCCCTTGACTTCCACCCGTTCCCACACTACACCTCCACCCGTACCCGACCAGAACGGCGATCAGAGCCCACGATTTAAACGTTCTTTTTTTTTCTTTCTTTTTTCTCTTTTTCTCTTTCCCTGTCTGTCGGTCTTCCTCTGTCTCTCCCTGTCTTTCTCTATCACTTTCGCTCTGTCACTCTCTCCTCTCTCTTTCTCTCTCTCTGTGTGTCTCTCTCTCTGTGTCTCTGTCTCTCTTTCTCTCTCTGTCTGTTTGTCTCTCTGTCTCTGTCTCTGTCTCTCTCTCTCTCTCTCTGTCTCTGTCTCTCTCTCTCTGTCTGCCTTTCTGTCTCTTTATATCTGTCTGTCTGTCAGTCGGTCTGTCTGCCTCTGTCTATCTGTCTGTCTGTCTGTCTGTCTCTCTCCCTCTCTGTCTTCCTGTCTCTGTCTCGCTTCAACAGTTCTTCCGTGTGTCTCGCACTGTTTCCATTTGTCTCCATCTGTCACCGTGATAGTTGTGGGCAGTATTATAGACGTTGTGGGCAGTATTATAGAAGTTGTGGGCAGTATTATAGAAGTTGTGGGCAATACTACAGACGTTGTGAGCAATACTACAGAAGTTGTGGGCAGTATTATAGAAGCTGTGGGCAATATTACAGAGGTTGTGGGCAGTACTACAGAAGTTGTGGGCTGTACTACAGAAGTTGTGGGCAATACTACAGAAGCTATGGGCAATACTACAGATGCTGTGGGCAATACTACAGAAATTGTGGGCAATACTATAAAACTTGTGGGCAATACTACAGAAGTGGTGGGCTGTACGGCAGAAGTGGTGGGCAGAAGTTGTGGGCAGAAGTTGTGGGCAGAAGTTGTGGGCAGTACTATATAAGTTGTGGGCAAAGGTTCTGGGTATTACAACAGAAATGGTGGGCAGTACTACAGAAATGGTGGGCAGTACTACAGAAATGGTGGGCAGTACTACAGAAATGGTGGGCAGTACTATAGAAGTTGCGGGCTGTACAACAGAAATGGTGGGCAGTACTATAGAGGTTGTGGGCAGTAAAACAGAAATGTTGGACAGTACTGTAGAAGTTCTGAAATGGTGGGCAGTACTGTAGAAGTTCTGAAATGGTGGGCAGTACTATAGAAGTTGTGGGCAGTACAACAGAAATGGTGGGCAGTACTACAGAAGTTGTGGCAGTACAACAGAAATGGTGGGCAGTACTATAGAAGTTGTGGGTAGTACAACAGAAATGGTGGGCAGTACTATAGAAGTTGTGGGCAGCACAACAGAAATGGTTGGCAATACCATAGAAGTTGTCGGCAGTACAACAGAAATGGTGGGCAGTACTATGGAGGTTGTGGGCAGCACAACAGAAATGGTGGGCAGTACTATAGAAGTTGGCAGTACAACAGAAATGGTGGGCGGTACTATAGAAGTTGCGGGCAGTACAATAGAAATGGTGGGCAGTACAATAAAAGTTGTGCGCAAGTACTACAGAAATGGTGGGCAGTACAACAGAAATGGTGGGCAGTACAACAAAAATGGTGAGCAGTACTGCAGACGTTGTAGGCAGTACTACAGAAGTTGTGGGCAGTATTTCAAAAGTGGTAGGCAGTACTATAGAAGTTGTGGGCGGTACTACAGAAGTTGTGTGCAATACTATCGAAGGTGTGGGCAGTACTACAGAAGTTTTGGGCGGTACTACAGAAGTTGTGGGCGGTACTACAGAAGTTGAATGCAACACTATCGAAGTTGTGGGCAGTACTACAGAAGTTTTGGGCGGTAACTACAGAAGTTGTGGGCGGTACTAAGAAGTTGTATGCAACACTATCGAAGTTGGGGGCAGTATCTACAGAAGTTTTGGGCGGTACTACAAAAGTTGTGGGCGGTACTACAAAAGTTTTTATGAAACACTATCGAAGTTGGGGGCAGTACTACGAAGTTTTGGGCGGAAATACAGAAGTTGTGGGGGGGTTTACTACAGAAGTTGTATGCAATACTATCGAAGTTGTGGGCAGTACTACAGAAGTTTGTGGGCCGGTACTACAAAAGTTGTGGGCAGTATACAGAAGTTGTGGGCATTTACTACAGACGTTGGGGCAGTACTACAAAAGTTGTGGGCGGTGTGTTACAGAAGTTGTGGGCAGTACTACAGAATTTGTGGGGCAACATTTCAAAAATTTGGTGGACAAAAACTACCGAAGTTGTCGGCAGTACTACGAAGTTGTGGGCAACACTGTAGAAGTTGTGATCAGTACTACGGAAGTTATGGGCAATACTACACAACTTGTGGGCAATACTACAGAAGTTGTGGGCACTACTACACAACTTGTTGGCAAATATTACAGACATTGTGGGTAAATACTACAGAAGTTGTGGGCAATACTACTGAAGTTGCCGCCAGTCGACAGAAGTCAATGGCAATACTGTAGACATTGTTGGCAATGCTACAGAAGTTGTGGGCACAAACGTAGACATTTTGAGTTATAATACGGAAGTATGGACTATTTTATAGAAATTGGGGCCAATGTTACTGTCCAGGACGGGGGAAATCGTGGGTGGTATTGGGTTAAGTGCACTAAAGTTGATGTATTATTAGTCAGGGCTTAACACACCAGGTTATCTTTGCACTCGTACACGATATGCAAAACTCATGCGCACACCCAAACATTCGCCTCTCTCTGGGAATGGGATGTCACGCAATTCGTCTATCTCCAAACAGACTGAGAACAAGAAATACAATTTCTATGCTACTTATAAAATTAATCATGAACAATCAAATCACACACAATGAAATATCAGAACATGAAAGATCAATATTCCTAATCCCGGGTTATAATAAATTTACTTCTTACCTGGCCAGGTTTTCACACACACAACCACGTTTCACAAACCCCACCACAGTTCTTGAAAAGTCTCTTCACGTCTTCTTCCGCACTGCTTGATGGTGATGCCCTTGGTTGACTGGCTCCAGGCTTCAGGACTGGGTCTTCGTGGTCGTCTCTGGGATCTCGACGTCGAACTCTTCTTCTTCTTCGTCTTCTTCACCCACCTCTGGGTTCAAATTCAGTTTGTCTGTCTTCACCCACCTCTGGGCTTCAAACTTAGTTTCCTTCTCTTCCAGCTTGTCTTTAACTCTAAGACCTTGCTGTCTCTTCTATCTCCCAGACCACGTTTCTCTCGACCCTTCTCTGTCCTGCTCACTCCTCTCCTCTCTCTCTCTCCTCTGCCTTCTCTCTCTCTCTCTCCTGGTGTTGTTCTCCCACGTTGTTCTCCCTCAGTTTATATAGGGAGGGAACAAAGGATTCCCCTTCGGGTCATGCCTTTGTTCCACGCTGCTTCTCAAACCCCTAGTTCACAAGTACCCTGATTCTCCACTCGCTACATTCCACACACATCAGCATTTACACACACCCCTACCTAATTGATTAGCAACACACACTTAGCCTCAGATGGACATCGAACATTCCCGCCGACTTCGGTGGTTACTTAACACAGTAATTATCTTAAGGAGGCTGCTACAACCTCCACACGCATTCAACCAGCCTGACAATAGAACCAACACAGTGACCCACGGCAATACCATCTGAACAAATCCAAGGCCCTGCTCTTTCACTGACTGTTTACACAAGAACCTCAGCTGACGAGCATTTAGCGCTCACTTGGGGCCCCGAGGTCGTAGTGGTTACAACCCTTCCCCCTTTTGCCACCAGGCAGGTCCGAACTCTCCTAGGTGTTGTTTGTCATCTGACCACTTCGGCCGCGCCGTGTTAATTGGTCAATTACCTATTTGTATACCACGTACAATGTCCCTTTGCATCCAAGCGTCTAATGCCTTTTGTGAGAGGTTTCACGCTCCTTGACAAATTCCCCCCCACTCGAAGACAATGCCCTGCATTGGCTAAAACACATTCAAGGAGATGAAACTCTCATACTTTTCCCATTTAAACCAGTGCTAATATCGGCCTCTCATAAGCCTACTTACACCAGAGAACGCACCGCAAGATTTGTCTTGCAACAAAAATTATAGAGAAAAATCAATACATACACACTATCAAAGCAAATATCAACATCAATCTGAAATCTCCACCAGCTCTAGGTCGTATGGCCATATAACCATTATGTTTCTACGGAAATTCTCTCCCCTTCTCTTCATACACGTGGCCCGCAACAGCCACGTCACGCATACGCTACACTGCACAAGACCACGCACACACTACATGACTTCTCGACCGACCATTTTATTTTGGCCAACGGTCCCCTTTTGGTAAGACCCGTCTGATCTCCCTTCTGCACACACACCTTGCCTTCCCCGCAGCATGTGCTGCATTGTGCACAGAAACGCCTGATATCGCCAAGGATACGGGCCAGTAGTACTCTCGCGTCACTGCCTTTTGTGAGGCCTTCCTTCCGAGATGGCCGAGGCTGACGTCACATGTTTTTCGGACATCACCGCCTTTCTGCGTTGCCTAGGAACGACACCTGCTTCTTCGTTTTTCCCGAACGCGAATGAGTAAAAGTTCGGTACAATATGCCGTTGTCTAACTCGAACCCGATTGTACCCTCTTTCACACCTTTCTTTTGTCCTGTGTGAGCGAGCCTAAACAATTTTCTAAGCGAGTAATCGCCCTTTTGTTCTGCTCGTAAGTGAGTGGGGTTGTCTCACCGGACACGCTCCAGTGCTTTCTGGAGTGTTTGCCTGCCTGGGCCTTTTCCTCACGTGATTCCTTTCCTCTGATTCGACACAGAAGTCAGCGTCTGGGTCTCCATACCCACGTGCTCCTGGGATGTTTCCGATCACCAGATCATACGGCGGCTTTGGAACAGCCAACGCCTGTACAACTCCACTATAGAAGGGTGTATCAATGAACACCAGTGCCGTTTTGAATTCTGCTATTGTGCCATCTATTTGTCTACACCTCTGTGTTTTACCTGTGAATTGTCCCTTCTCAACCAGGGACTCCTTCACATGACGCCAGTGCACCCAGAGTCTCTAATGACATTAACCACATTTTTCCCTACTCTGCCTTTGTGCACATCCATGTTATCGCCTGAATCTGTGAACACACAGCCAATCCAGACAAAATAACACTGTCATCTTGTTCATCCTTTTCTATCTGTCTCTCTTCTTGGCCTGATCCTCATTGCTGCTTCCTTCTGTGACTTAAATATACAATTCCCTAGCCAAGTGCCCTGTCTTATTGCACAGAAAACAGGTACGCTCATTCCTAGCCACGTGGCTATTTGTTTTCACCCTTGTTTGCTCACGTGACGCCGTGGGCCTACGGGTGTGTACTGCTGACTCATTACGTGAGTCATGTGCTAGCCTGCTATCCTCTGAATATGCTTCGGGCTTTCCTCTTGTTCAGGTAAATCACGCCTCGCTTCCCGGTAAGTCTCTGCCGTCTGAAGTACCTCAGCTATTGTGGTTGCACCTTTTTCCTTGATGTGGATGGTAAGGCCCGTCCCACAACCATCAAGTATCTGTTCCTTTATCACCAGTGTCTTGAGGCCTTCAAAATCACTGTCCACTCCACTCAGTTTTACCCACTTGTTGAAATAGTGGTCCAGTCTAACTCCGAACTGAGTGTATGTCTCACCCTGTTCGATTCTCGCCTCGCGAAACTTACGCCTAAAACCTTCTTCAGTCAAAGCATATGCCTTTAGTACTGCTTGTTTTTACCTTGTCAAAATCTCTCTGATCACCTTTGGGTAAGGTGGAAACAGTGTGTAACGCACGACCTGTCAACAAGGCAGACAGGTTTATCGCCCAGTCATCATCGGGCCAGCCCTCGTGCTCGGCAACCGATTCAAACCGACTGATATAGGCGTCGATGAATCAGTTTCTTCTCTGAACAGTGGGAGTTTAAGTCAGGTGCGCAACTTTGTCTGCGGCCTACTGACTCAGAACTGGTGGTCTATTTCACTACGATTTTCAGATTTTATTCTTTCCAACTCAATTTGTTTGGCTAAAATCTCTGATTCCGCTTCTGCTCTTGCCCTTGCAGCTGCACTCTCTGCATCTGCTTTTGCTCTGGCAGCTGCACTCTCTGCATCTGCTCTAGCTCTCGCTGCACTCTCTGCATCTGCTTTTGCTCTGGCAGCTGCACTCTCTGCATCTGCTTTAGCCTTTGACGCAGTGGTTTCTGCCTCTATACGTTTCCTTTTCAAATTTCCTCCTTTCAGCCCTTTCATCTCTCTCAGTCTTCTGCTGAGTTTCAATGAACCTACGCAGCTCATCTCCTGTATATCCTATGTTTCTCCCCTAAACTCATCAGTTTCTCAATGGGAGTAAAACTTTCTTCAGCCATTTTGTCGTTTTAGCACCACTAAAACAGTTACTCTTATAGACCCGGAAAAAGTCAGTAAAACAGTTTATCTGCTAAACGTTATGAGTACACCAACCAGTGGTAGTGTTCCTAGCACAAAGGAGCCTTAATCTTAAACCACAGCTTCTGTGAGAGTTAAGACTAGAACCTCGTTCTTCGTTTTCTCTGAACGACCTTTGATTAATACAACCACCTACACACAAGTCAATACTCAGCACTCAAAGAACTAAAGGAAAAATTAGAAGAGCTAATTAAATATTGCCTTTAGTGGACGCTTCGCCCCAGTACTACTCTAGTACTCACTTTGTTCCCTCCTGAAACTAATTTGGGCCATGCAATCCTGGCAGGCTCGCCACTTTGTCCAGGACGGGGGAAATCGTGATGGTATTGCTTAAGTGCACTAAGTTGATGTATTATTAGTCAGGCTTAAACACACCAAGGTTATCTTTGCACTCGTACACGCATATGCACACTCATGCGCACACCAAACATTCGCCTCTCTCTGGGAATGGGATGTCACGCATTCGTCTCTCTCCAACACGACTGAGAACAAGAAATACAATTTCTATGCTACTTATAATTAATCATGAACAATCAAATCACACACAATGAAATATCAGAACATGAAAGATCAATACTTCCTAATCCCGGGTTATAATAAAATGACTTCTTACCTGGCCAGGTTTTTACACACACAACCACGCTTTCACACCACACCACAGTTCTTGAAAAAGTCTCTTCACGTCTTCTTCCGCACTGCTTGATGGTGATGCCCTTGGTTGACTGGCTCCAGGCTTCAGGACTGGGTCTTCGTGGTCGTCTCTGGGATCTCGACGTCGAACTCTTCTTCTTCGTCTTCTTCACCCACCTCTGGGTTCAAATTCAGTTTGTCTGTCTTCACCCACCTCTGGCTTCAACTTAGTTTCCTTCTCTTCCAGCTTGTCTTTAACTCTAAGACCTTGCTGTCTCTTCTATCTCCCAGACCACGTTTCTCTCGACCCTTCTCTGTCCTGCTCACTCCTCTCCTCTCTCTCTCTCCTCTGCCTTCTCTCTCTCTCTCTCCTGGTGTTGTTCTCCCACGTTGTTCTCCCTCAGTTTATATTAGGGAGGGAAACAAAGGATTCCCCTTCGGGTCATGCCTTTGTCCACGCTGCTTCTCAAACCCCTAGTTCACAAGTACCCTGAATTCTCCACTCGCTACATTCCACACACATCAGCATTTACACACACCCCTACCTAATTGATTAGCAAACACACACTTAGCCCAGATGGACATCGAACATTCCCGCCGACTTCGGTGGTTACTTAACACAGTAATTATCTTAAGGAGGGCTGCTACAACCCCACACGCATTCAACCAGCCTGACAATAGAACCAACACAGTGACCCACGGCAATACCATCTGAACAAATCCAAGCCCCTGCTCTTCACTGACTGTTTACACAAGAACCTCAGCTGACCGAGCATTTAGCGCTCACTTGGGGCCCCGAGGTCGTAGTGGTTACAACCCTTCCCCCTTTCGCCACCAGGCAGGTCCGAACTCTCTCCTAGGTGTTGTTTGTCATCTGACCACTTCGGCGCGCGCGTGTTAATTGGTCAATTACCTATTTGTATACCACGTACAATGTCCCTTTGCATCCCAAGCGTCTAATGCCTTTTGTGAGAGGTTTCACGCTCCTTGACAGTTACAAAACTTGTAGGCAATACAACGGAAGGAAATTGTGGGCAATACTTCATCAATTATGGGCAGTGCTACACAAGCTGTCGGGCATTCAACAGAAATTGTAGGCAATGCTCCAGAAGTTGTGGGTATCACTACAAAAGTTGTGGTTACACCACAGTAAGTTATTGGCAATACTATGGAGCTACGGTTTATACCAATGAAGTTGTGGATATATTCTTCGGAAGTTGTAATTCATACTGCAGAAGTGGTGGTTTATACTGCAAAAGTGACGGTTTAATACTGCAGAAGTTCCGAGTACACTACAGACGTTTTGCATTATACCGCAGAAGTTTCGGGCAATACTGCAGAACGTATGCACAATACTACAGAAATTGTGATCAACACTACAAAGTTGCAGGCAACATTGACACAACAAAAGTTGTAGGCGAGGCTAAAAAGTTGTGGCAGTTCTACACAAATCGTGGGGAATTCTACAAAACCTGAAGGCAATACTATAAACGTTGAAGGCGATACTAAAGAACGTGTGGGCAGAATTACAGAAGTTGTGCCATACTAGAAAAGTTGTAGCCAATACCTTGCAAGTTGTGGACAGCAGTACAGAAGATGTGGGCAACACAATAGAAGTTGAAAGCTGTACCACAGAAGTCATGACTAATACAACAGAAGTTCCTTTTATTGCTAGAAAAATTGTGAGCAATGCTACGGAAGATGCCTTTATACTATAGAAATGTTAGGCAAAACTACAATAATACTACAGAAGTTGTGGGTTATACCACAGAAGCATTGGATTATGCTGCAGAAGTTGTGGGCAATTCTACGGGAGTTGTGGGCAGTACTGCAAAATCTGTGGGGAAAATACAATAAATGTTGTGGGCATTGCTACATAATTTGCGGGACAGATACAGGAAAAGCTGTGGGGCAATACTACAGACGTTGTGAACTATACCACAGAAGTTGTGTGGGAAATACTCTAGAATTTGTGGGAAACTACAATAAACGTTATTGACAATGCTACAAGATTTTGAACAATACTACAAAGTTATGGGCAACACTGCTAAAATTTGTGGTCAAAACACAATAAAATGTTTCCAATGCTACAAAATTAGTGGGCAAAATACAAGTGAAAGGCAACCTTCCAGAAGATGTGGGCAATAGTACGGAAGAGTCTGAGACGTACTATACCATACAATGCCATACCATACCATACCATGCCACACCACACCACACCACACCCACCCACACCATACCATACCATACAATACCATACCATGCCATACCATACCATACCATACATACCATACCATACCATACCATACCATACCATACCATACCATACCATATTCACTACCTTACCACACCATACTATACCATCACATACCATACCATATATATCATAACAATTACCTTACCATATCATACCATACCATACTATAACCACTACCTTACCATAGTGGACCTTACTATAACAAATGCCTTACCATTCTATACCATACCATTACTATACCATACTATACCATACGATACCATACCATACTATACGATAACCACTACCTTACTATACCATACTGTATCGTACCATACATATTGTACCATACCACACCATACCACACCATACCAACCACACCATACCATACCACACCATACCATACCACACCATACCATACCATGCCGTACCGTACCGTACAGTACCGTACAACACCATACCACAGCATACCATACCATGCCGTACCATATACCATACCATACCACAACCACACCACACCACACCGTACCGTACCGCACCATACCATACAATACCATACCGTACCATACCGTACCATACCATACCATACCATACCATACCATACCATACCATGCCATACAATACCACACTATATTACACCGTACCATACCATACCATACCATATCATACCATATCATACCATACCATACTATACCATACCATTACCATACCATACCATGCCGTACCATATACCATACCATACCATACCATACCATACATACCATACCATACCATACCATCCAACACCAAAACCCTCCCATACCACACCACACCATGCCGTACCATACCAAAAATACCATGCCATAAATTATCATACCATACATACGATGAGAGACAATATCATACCTTATGCCACACCACACCACACCACACCACACCACACCACACCACACCATGTTACCATACCATGCCAACCATAGTACAGATAACATCACACCATACCACACACACACCATACCACACCACACTATACCATTAACTATACCATACCATCCATACCACACATACCACATATCACACCATACAACCCCATACCATACAATACTATACCATACTATACCGCACCATACCACACCATATCACACCCATACGAAAGCACACCATACCATATTACCATACCTACACACTATGACACACCATACTACACCACACTATACCAAACCTTACCACATTATACCATGCCATACCTTACCATACCAAACCATATACCATACCACACCATACCATTCCATACTATACAAATGCCACACCATACCAAACCATACCACACCATACCATACCATACTGTAACATACCACACCATACCATGTCACACCATACTATACCACACCAACCACACCACACCACACCACACCACACCACACCACACCATACCATATCAGACCATAAGATAAGATAATGTTGCTTATAGCCCAGCCGACCGCAAAGGGCCACATCAGGGATATCATACCATACCATACCATAACATAGTCACACACCACACCACACCACACCACACCACACCACACCACACCACACCACACCACACCACACCACACACATATTATACCACAGCACACCATACCATACCATACCATACCATAACATACTGCACCACACCATACCATACCATACCATACCATACCATACCATACCATTTACCACACCACACCACACCACTCCACACCACACCATACTATATCACACCACACGATAACCATTACATTACAACACCATATCATACTATGTTACCATACCATGCCAACCATAGTACAGATAACATCACGCCATACCACACCACACCATACCACACCACACCACACCGCACACTACCAGCCTGCACCATACAATATCATACTATACTATACTATACCATACCATACCACACCATACCATACCATACCATACCACACCATACCCTACCATACTATACCATACTATATCATACCATACCATACCACACCATACCACATATCACACCATACAACCCATACCATACAATACTATACCATACTATACCGCACCATACCACACCATATCACACCATACCAAAGCACACCATACCATACCATATCATTCTACACCATATCATACCACACCATGACACACCATACTACACCACACTATACCAAACCTTACCACATTATACCATACCATACCTTACCATACCAAACCATATCATACCATACCACACCATACCATTCCATACTATACAATGCCACACCATACCATTCCATACCACACAATGCCACACCATACCAAACCATACCACACCATACCATACCATACCGTAACATACCACACCATACCATACCATACCATACCATACCATACCATACCATACCACACCATACCATATCAGACCATACCATACCATAACATAGTACACCACACCACACCATACATACCATACCGCACAGCACCGCACCGCACCGCACCGCACCGCACCGCAGCGCACCGCACCGCACCGCACCGCACCGCACCGCAGCGCAGTGCAGCGCAGCACAGCACAGCACAGCACAGCACAGCACACGATAACCATTACATTACTACACCATACCATACTATGTTACCATACCATGCCAACCATAGTACAGATAACATCACACCATACCACACCACACCATACCACACCACACCACACCGCACACTACCAGCCTGCACCATACAATACCATACTATACCATACTATACTATACTATACTATACTATACTATACTATACTATACCATACCATCCCACCATACCATACCATACCATACTACATATCACACCATACAACCCATACCATACAATACTATACCATACTATACCGCACCATATCAGACCATATCATACCATACCAAAGCACACCATACCATACCATATCATTCCACACCATATCATACCACACCATGACACACCATACTACACCACACTATACCAAACCTTACCACATTATACCATACCATACCTTACCATACCAAACCATATCATACCATACCACACCATTCAATACTATACAATGCCACACCATACCAAACTATACCACACCATACCATACTATACCGTAACATACCACACCACACCACACCACACCACACCACACCACACCACACCACACCATATTATACCACACCACACCATACCATACCATACCATACTATAACATACTGCACCACACCACACCACACCAACCACACCATACCATACCATACCATACCATACCATACCATACCATACCATACCATACCACAGCACACCACAGCACGCCACAGCACGCCACAGCACGCCACAGCACGCCATGCCATGCCATGCCTTACCAGACAATACCATACCGTGCCATACGGCACTGCGCCGTACCATTTCGTACACACCATACCGTACCGTGCCGTACCATATCGTACCGTAGCATGCCCTACCGTACCATCACGTACCACACTGTACCACACTGTACAAATTTATGGGACTGAATGCATGAACACAGCTGCGTGTCTTGTGCCACCTTCCCCTCGCTCCGACTTCGATTTAACACTCGCCTCCCAGACACAATTTCCTCATATGTCACCTGAAACCCACAAATCGAAACAGACGGACGGACGGACGGAAAATGTTTGGAGTTTAATTTTGTTTTGTTTTTCGTAAATCTCTGAGACAAATGTAGCTTCAATATGGAAAAGTATGTAGACCAGTGGTTCAATCTGCAGTGAGACGATCGCTTTGATTGATTTAAGCCTACATACTGAGCGTGAAACTTTGTTGTTGATCATGCAGCAAAGTTCTTCAACTTTTTTTCATTGCCAGCTGTCTGTTAGTACTGAAACGGAACGTGCCTGGGCATGAGACAGACGAAGTCAGCAGACTGCCGGAGAGCGAGGCTGAAGAGACGGGAAAGGAGTGCGTACGACATTATTCAGAAAGTTAGAATAGAAATATGATTACAGTTGAAGTATGACTCTGAAGTTGTCACACATGACGCCTGCTGTATTCATGGGGGAGGAGGGAGTGGGGGAGGGAGGGAGGGAGGGAGGGGAGCAACCCCTTCGTATTCACGTCAGTTCCGGAATGATTGCAATATGAAGTCCACAGGTCCTGCGTGACTCTATTGGTGCACGGGATGTGACATTGTGTAGACAGGGTGGGAGGGGAGATCGTGACAAAATAAGTTGAAGAAGGTCCTATGATCAGTTCCGCAAGAAAATGTTTGACAATAAAAGACAAAAAGAAAGACAAAGCTATGATATATGAGGTCATATTAAATGTCAAACTGAACAAAATTTAACTCGTTCAGAAGTATAACAAGGTATTTAAAAGACAGTCGTAGCTCCTGATTTAACTTTCGTAGGAACAGGCGATACCAGTCCTGGTTTGTAACCGATTTGGCAAGAAAGGAAACGTGTATAGACAATCTTGAAACATATAAGTTAAAGTGGAAGAAAAGCATACTGGTCTTTGTGTTAGTTGTTGTTGTTTTTTTTATAATGATTTGAAATCACTAAGGTAGTGCATCGTCTTGAAATGCCCAAGGGTAATGTTAATTGAGCGAAGTTGTATCAGTTCAAAAGATGCGAGAGATCAGATGATATTCATTGTCGTTCTCTGATAATTCCGATGTCAAACATGAAATGTAGTCGGTGGGCGACCAGCTGAGATTTCGTTTTTCATAATAGTAGCCTATTGACACTGTTCAACTGTTTCTTGACACACACGCACGCACGCACGCACGCACATTGTGGTTCTGTGCAAAGCTGCTTTACTTTTTTTTTCAGGGAAATACAAATCGTTGAACCGTCTGATCCCCGTTTGCGATCAATCTGCACATTCTGACTGGAAACCGACCAATGAATCTGTGTGGGCTGTGAGCATCCAGAAGGCTTTGGGAATAGATGCTGCGCACAGCTTCTTCACATCTGAGGCATGGGAACGTAAGACCTACATTTAAGACACGGCCTTCAATACGCACGAGATCGTACAAGGATTACTCCACTCGGTTGTCGTTTGCTTTCATTTTTTTTTTCAGTACTTGCAGTATACCTCAACATGGTCACCTGTCCAAGGCCATCCTGCAGGACACAGCAGAGTCTGGATGTAATATAAGCTGACCAATGAAATCATGTCTGGACGAGCACATGGAGCGAGCTGGACCTATCTCGACTACGATGTACATGGTTGCGGGACACAGAGTGGACGGCGTCCGGAAATCTTTGTGACAGGGGAGATATACGAACTCAGTCTATGCACTGTGCACACTGCGCAAACCGCCTGTGCCAAAACTGCACAGATCTTTCACAGTCTTTTCCAGGTTGGCAAACCTTAACGTGAGGGTGAGAGAAAAGGTGAGTGTAAAAAAAAAAAAAAAAAAAAAAAAAAAAAACCATCACAGATCGATGTTGCCACACAAACGGGTTCTCACTGCAAAGGCAGCCAGCTAGCCACACATCATGACTTCTACATGTGTTCGATCGATGTTCTCCTACAGTAAAGATCAGAAACAGTGCTTTACACGTACCCCGATCGGGTCTCCCGAAACAGGTTTCTCACAGAAATCGCCAGTCTGCCAAAGTGCCCGTCACCTCTGTGACCATCTGTTCCAGGAATGTGGATGATTTAAGTTAATGTCGGAACAGAAACGCATGCCACTTACACGCCTTAACTGTGACAGAATGCATGAGAAGCTCCCCCCTTTTTGCCCAGTGTTTGCGCCTCTTCATTCTGAGCCTCTCTGATTACCATCCAGCCCATGCTGTTCTGTGGATGCAGACTTCGCTACAAAACGTCCAAGTCAGACACTGTGTTATTTTTTTGTTCCGTCTACTTTGGCCATCTACCCCCTCTACTTTCGAAGTAAAAAAAAGTATTCCCGCGTACCTCCAGCCCCTTCAGTTCATCTAGAGGGATGCACCCTTACATTTTTCTTGCTTCGAATTCCAATAACATAATATTTCTCTAAGACTTCCTCTGTCTGCTATCGATCGTCTCTGCCAGGTTGTCGTTACAACACATGGCGATTCAGAGAGAGAGAGAGAGAGAGAGAGATAGAGACAGAGACAGAGAGAAAGAGAGAGAGAGAGAGACAGACAGATAGGGAACTCAGATAACTTATTCTATGAGAGAGACAGAAAACTCAGATAACTTAATCTATCAGAGAGAGAAGAGAGAGAGAGAGAGAGAGGAGAGAGAGAGAGAGAGAGAGAGAGAGAGAGAGAGACTTGACACTTTTGACACTTTCATATTTTATTGTCATTACCAAAAGGTCTTATGACAAGGGGGGTAACGGGCAATAACTCCATTCCTCTTCCTTACACTACAAGCAATATTACACAGTTATTCCCAATGGTCAGTCAAAACAAAACAAGCAAGACATTTAGACACGAATCTTCGAATATCCTCTCAGACACGAGTACCCTTTTAACATTACAATAGCAACAACAATGACAACCACAACGACAAATACAACAAAAATGGCGACAACAAACAACAACAACAACACACGCACGCACGAACGCACGCACACACACATACACGCACACGAGGAGAATGTAATATTACGGATTGATCCGACCACCACTCTTTTAGGCGATGGACTATGTTACTAAACTATTCCACATGCTTTTAGTCTTATTTTTTTTAGTTTAAATCCTTTTTCATACAAATATTACAAATGCTTTTGTCTTATTTTCATTGCTTCTGTAATGAACTTAGCGACTGACTTAATTATACCGTCGTCATCAGACGATAACAAAGAAGCAACATTTTGCCTTTCACAAGCATCCATAGTAAAAAAGGAATATTTTGCACGCACATCACTGTATGCAGTAGATTGAATAAGAAGTGCTTTTCATTATCAATAGTATACTCCACATGAAGGGCATGGTGATTCTGTGGATGTTCCACACTCGAACCATCTTTTGTTTGCATTGAAACCTACGGTTCGTAACCTGAATCTTGCGTAACAACTTCTTTGCCATTTATCCTTAATAACCTTAAGAAAACTTTTCCGAATGGAATATGTTTTTAAAGGAGAAGAACCAATGATACTTTCTTTTGGTTTCCATATCAGAATGCCAGTCCTGTTTAAAAGAACAAATGAGTCTATCCTAAATTCCGCAATAAACTGCTGTTCGTTTCCTACTCCTTGAGACATCCACACTACTCCAAAGCCCTGTTCTGATAGCACTTTTTTATATTATAAGCCCAATTTTCTTACCACGTTCCATTTGTATCAGCATCATATCATAAGCTTGTCTGCACAAACGTGACTGTGGAGCTTCAACATTTTTAACCATGTACCTAACACATTTCACATAAGATCTTATATAAAGAGGATATCTGCCATCTCTCCGTTAAAAGAGTGTTAGATGCATGAATTGGTACCTGAAGAAAACGCTTATCATAGCGTACGTGTGTACTTTTCTATCCGTGTATTTTTTTGCAACCCCCAAATTTCAGCTCCATAATTAAGTAAAGGTTCTATCTGTGAATCAAACATTCTCCAAAATATACTACAATCAATACATTCAGCTTCCTTAAGGATCTCATAATTTCAATGACACCTTTTTTACCCTTCCTTAAAGATTCTTCCCACGCATAACTTAACGTCAATTTTGTTGAAAATATCATTCCTAAGTATTTGTATGAATTGGCTACTTGAACTTTTGTATTTCCATAAAACCATCTTATCGTGTAAAGAAATATGTCCACCATTTCTGAAGACCAAATGTTTGTCTATCCAGGTTAACTGTTAGACACAAGCGATCTGCTTCCCCTTTCAAGATATTTAACTGGTTTTGTAAACCTACAACTGTGCCAGATAAAAGAATAACATCGTCAGCAAACGGTAACAAAAATATCTCAACTGCTCCAGGTATTATTTGAATGCCATGTCTACCTTTACTAGATAACTCCACTGCTAGCTCATTTATGAAAAAAGAAAAACAGCAGCGGACTCAACAGACACCCTTGTTTAACTCCATTTGGGCAATCAAAATAATCCGAATACTCACTCTTGACACGTACACACGCAAGTACCGAGTTGTACATACTCCTAAATGGCTTATACAATTTACCATTCACACCAAATTTACGAAGTACATTCCACAAAACATTGTGATTTATAGAATCAAATGCTTTTCTTAAAATCAACAAATGTAACATAAAGCTTCGTATTACAGAGTAAGTATTTCTGTACCAGTGAGTATAGTGTAAATATATGGTCTATGGTGCTGTAATTGGTTCTAAAACCTGCTTGTTCCTCCACTATCTTTCCTTCATTTTCAGCCCATTTTGTTAATCTTTTATTTCAAATGTGAGTGTAGACTTTACTTAAAATGCTGGTAAGTGCTACTCCACGATAGCTATCCGGATTGTTAGCATCTCCTTTCTTATGTATTGGTATAATAATCGATTTTAGCCCATTCTAGAGGGAAAATGCTATTTTCAAAAAGTTGTGGTGAATAAATGGACAAGGAAATCGAGAGAAAGAGAGAGAGAGAGAGAGAGAGAGAGAGATGAGAGAGGAGAGAGAGAGAGAGAGAAGAGAGAGGAGAGAAACAGATAAAGAGAGAGAAAAAAAAGAGAGCGAGAAACAGAGAGAGGGAGAGGCGGAGACGGAGAGTGGGATAGTGTGGGTAAAGGTATGAGAGCAGCAAAGAAATGTTTTCAGCGAATTTTCTCCAACGAATTCCTGATATCAGATGAATGCGAGCTATCGGCTCCTGTGTTGTTGATGTCACGCTTTATCTGTCTTCCTGATTTCTTGATCGTTTACTTCGCTTACAATTCGTTGTCTGTCTGTTTGTCTGTTGACAAATGTATTGCTGGTGTCCTGTTTTCCTTGCTATGTTTTTCAATCACAGTACAACACAGCATATACACTGTACGAGCAAATGAAGCTAGAATATTTTGTTTGATTATGAACGTGTTGTGTGTGTGTGTGTGTGTGTGTGTGTGTGTGTGTGTGTGTGTGTGTGTGTGGTGTGTGGTGTGTGTGCGTGCGTGTGAGTGTCTGTGTGTGCGCGCGCGCGTGCGTGCGTGTGAAAGAGCCCCAAGGCCTAAGGGTCAGCCACAAATCCAAATCAGGTGATGCTTTGTGCAGGATGGGCTGGCATTATTTTACTAAAATATTCTAAACACCTGAAAGGTTTCCTTTATGAGCATAACCCGCGCTAACGGGTCAAATAAATGAAAATCTTGGTTTGGGGTCAGCCCCGCGGCATGGTGCTATTTGAAAGGATTTCTTTGCGATGCCAAACAGGGACACT
Organism: Conus ventricosus; assembly: GCA_018398815.1. Classification (NCBI taxonomy): domain Eukaryota; kingdom Metazoa; phylum Mollusca; class Gastropoda; order Neogastropoda; family Conidae; genus Conus; species Conus ventricosus. The sequence continues at coordinate 37,696,406 of CM031611.1, read as the reverse complement.
GTTGTAACTGGGGGCAATGGTGACTATGGCTGTTCTCTAGTTGCCTTCGGTGTTAGTATTGTCAGAGCTGGAGAGAGGGCCGTCAGCTTAAGGAAAAAAATCTGCTGGAACGGTCAGCAATTCTGACCCGTAATTGTCGTCAGTGGGCAGCAGGGAGGTCTACCTACAGCAAGCAACGCCTGGCGTCAGTACGTCTGATGCTGACGGTAGGGTCAGCTTGCTACGTGCTAGGACGATGCCCACTTCCAATACATTTCATATTTGGGGTCACATTCAGGGACGATTTCATGTCAAATTGAAGCTGTCTTCCAGTTACATACAGTAGATACGATTATTTAATATATCCCCCCATCCATCCATCCATCCATCCTTCCCTTCAACCGCTATCCATCTATTCATCTGTCTATCCATCAATTCATCCGTCCATTCATCCGTCCAACCTCCATCCATCCATCCATCCATTCAATGATCGATCCATCCATCCTCCCTCCCTCTCTCCCTCCGTCCCTCTCTCCATATATCCAATAGCTCATCCTCGAACTCTCCCTCTTCTTTCTATTTTCCTTCTCCCTTTACTCCATCAACAGCAGTTCACAGGTTCTTCCGGTGTTGGCATTTCACAGGTTCTTCCCTGTGTTGGCATTTCACAGGTTCTTCCCTGTGTTGGCATTTCACAGGTTCTTCCCTGTGTTGGTATTTCTCCCTTCACTCCATGAACATCATTTCACAGGTTCTTCCATGTGTTGGTATTTCTCCTGTCCGTTCTTGGATGTTGTCAGTCCATCCCCCCACCCCCACCCCCACCCGCCGCCTTCCCTTCCGCCAGTCTCTTTCAACAGTTCCCTGGACGGTTTGCTTTACAAAGGTCATCGGCTCTTGTGGCCTGGCCACACTAACACAGGGTTTTTTTTCTTCACTGATGTCAGCAGGTTGTTCTTCACTAATGTCATCAGATCGTCACATCTTCCGGTCTGCTGCTTGATGCTCTGAACCAGTTTTTATTGCTATTACAATTGATATATCTGTTG
>CM031611.1:37640378-37690378 GCA_018398815.1 Conus ventricosus | reverse complement strand
TGTGTGCCTATCACTGATTTTGTGAGGATATTTTCAACATCGACCTGAGGGTCAGTTGACTGGAGTGACAGTGTGCCAGGTTCAGACCGACGCAGATCTTTGTTTTCAAGTGAATTACGGGACGAACGAAGTTCTGTACATGTGGTTTGAATTCCAATGGTTTCTGTTTGCTTTTTTTCTTTAGTTTCTTTATTTCGGATTGTAGTGTCCCTAACTGAATTCTGCAAGATATTTAGGATGACCAATGGTTGACATAAAACCCGTTTTTATATTACTTTGCACTTAGGACAACCGCGATTTGGTCGTCCTAAGGTTTTGGCCTGCTACGAGAAGGGAATCGTGCATACAGCTTTATTTCAATACGCTATCGGGGATTCATTGTCTTAAGTTTGTCTGGGTACATTTTGGCTTTTTTCCAATAAGCCGTTGGAGAGTAATATTGTTTTAATGATCTTCACCTTAGGGCAACCACTGCAATAAAGAGTTTTATGGCTACCAGCCTATTTGGTCAAATATTTCAAAGATTTCCTTTCTTCACCCTTCTTTGCTGTGTTGGTTTTCATTTTATTAGATGCGTCAATTAAATTTTTGAGGTTTGGCATGCATGAATACGATAGCTTGACGGTGTTTTTGTTGAATATTTTATATAGTTTGTTCTTTTGGGAACGAGGTTGTTACAATTTTAAAGAATTATTTTCCTATGTTTGTTTTGAGTTTTCCGTCGTATGGTGGGTTGTACCATGTGATTTTCCTTTTCCTGTTTTTCTTATTTCTATTTGTGTTATTGTCTGGATTGTATTGTAGTTTGTAGTTGTACCCACCTTTTTTGCAGTGCTTCTTGATATTCTACTGCTGCATTGTTGAATACTCTTTCATTGCATGACAGGTTTGATAGTCTCTGATTTATGCCATTGGGTATGGCTTTTAATACAGATGGTGGGTGGTTGCTTTTGATGTTTACATAGATAGGCGTGTCATTGGGCTTCTTGTATGGTTTATATATGTAGTTGATGAGATCAAGCGTTTATGTCTAAGTTTACTACCTTTTTGTTTGCTTCAATGGTGATTTTTAAGTTGTGGTTTTGAAAGATTTTGCATAATTCTTTTTTTTCTTATTTTCAATGGTTCTTGGGTTGTTGGTTAGTGCAGCAAGGCCGTCGTCTCTGTATAATCCAACTTGTTTTCCGAGTTGTTTCTTGATGTTGGATAGCATAAATAGTCCGACCAGTTCGCATGTTTCTGCACCGTCATATGATCCCATGGTTACGTCAAATGTTGAGTTTCTTTTCGTTTTCTTGATCCAGGTTTCATTTTTGCTGTACAGTAGCGTTTTCTTGGTGTGGAATATGATTTCCATTTCTGACCCTGTTATGTCTGAATGGTTACTAGCAAATTTCAGAGCTTTGGTGAGCAGTTCCTCATCTATGGATGGGTAAAAATCTATGTCGAATGTGATGAATACCGTGTTGCTTTGTTTATCAAGTGTTTTGAACCATTGAATAACTTCATTTGTGTTCTTCCAGAGGTTGTATTCATAGTTTGATTTTACGTTCTTTATTGTTTTTTTCTAGGATTTTCTTACTTATTTTGCCAAGTTCAGATTTAGATGGGTTTATTAGTCTACATGTTGGGTTGTTGTGAAAGTTAGGATTGTGGTCCTTGAGTGTTATGAACGCTTCTTTTGTTGCTGTCGCTTCTACCCTGTCACTTAGGTCCATGCGATGTGCAAGTTCTTTTTCTTTAGTGCGGATATTGTCATGTGTATTTTTATCGGCTTTTTTGTAGTTTTTCTGAATATTTTTGTCAAGAAGTTGGGAGCATTCTTTCGGTTCCATTTTGTAGTAGTTACTGGTTTTATCAGCCTTCACAAATATTTTTTTGTCGTTTTGTATTTGTTTTATTTGTGTTTTTAATGTTGTTTGGAAATAGACGAGAACTGCTCACCAAAGCTCTGAAATTTGCTAGTAACCATACAGACATAACAGGGTCAGAAATGGAAATCATATTCCACACCAAGAAAACGCTACTGTACAGCAAAAATGAAACATGGATCAAGAAAACGAAAAGAAACTCAACATTTGACGTAACCATGGGATCATATGACGGTGCAGAAACATGCGAACTGGTCGGACTATTTATGCTATCCATCATCAAGAAACAACTCGGAAAACAAGTTGGATTATACAGAGACGACGGCCTTGCTGCACTAACCAACAACCCAAGAACCATTGAAAATAAGAAAAAAGAATTATGTAAAATCTTTCAAAACCACAACTTAAAAATCACCATTGAAGGAAACAAAAAGGTAGTAAACTACTTAGACATAACGCTTGATCTCATCAACTACATATATAAAACCATACAAGAAGCCCAATGACACGCCTATCTATGTAAACATCAAAAGCAACCACCCACCATCTGTATTAAAAGCCATACCCAATGGCATAAATCAGAGACTATCAAACCTGTCATGCAATGAAAGAGTATTCAACAATGCAGCAGTAGAATATCAAGAAGCACTGCAAAAAAGTGGGTACAACTACAAACTACAATACAATCCAGACAATAACACAAATAGAAATAAGAAAAACAGGAAAAGGAAAATCACATGGTACAACCCACCATGCGAAGGAAAACTCAAACAAACATAGGAAAGAATTCTTTAAAATTGTAACAACCTCGTTCCCAAAAGAACACAACTATATAAAATATTCAACAAAAACACCGTCAAGCTATCGTATTCATGCATGCCCAACCTCAAAAATGTAATTGACGCATCTAATAAAATGAAAACCAACACAGCAAAGAAGGGTGAAGAAAGGAAATCTTGCAATTGCATCAAAAAAGAGCAGTGCCCCCTGAGCAATAAATGCCTTCACAACAACATTGTATACCAAGCCACTGTGACATCAGAAATGAAAAAGAAACATACATAGGGATCACTGAAAACCACTTCAAAACCAGATATGCAAACCACAAACAGTCATTTAATAAAGATAAATATAAAAACCAAACAAAACTGAGAAAATATATCTGGAAACTTAAAGACGCAAAAACAAGCTACAATATATCCTGGAAAATCATAAACAGAGCATCACCATACAGCAATGTTTCAAAAAGGTGCAAACTATGTTTAACTGAAAAATGGTTAATACTATGCAAACCACACTTAGCAACTTTAAACACCAAAACAGAAAAAGTAAACACTGCAGGCATAAATGGAAATCGTTGTTAGTGAACACACCCAAAACAAAAACCTGAAAGCCAAAAAAAACACGTGCAGCCAACCCGCACGTGCAAACAACCGCAAACAGGAGCCCACACGCTATTTAACATCGGCGGTGGGCAAACCAAAAACCATCCTGATGACAGCGCAACGCGCTCGAAACAAATTTGTAGATTCTGTTTTTAAAAACCTATTTTAACAAATGTTGCTCCCCAAGGGGTCGAGCACTATCAAAATCATTTTCGGTATTTTAACTACATCAATCTATATATATATATATATATATATAAAGAGAGAGAGAGAGAGAGAGAGAGAGAGAGAGAGAGAGAGAGAGAAGAGAGAGAGAGAGAGGAGAGAGAGAGAGCACGTTTTCTTTAAATCAAACGGAAAAAAACTTCCAGGACAATCGATGCGCCGATTTTCTGCCTTCAACAGCACCGATGGTGATGAGAGAGAGAGAGAGAGAGAGAGAGAGAGAGAGAGAGAGGGTTTTTATGGGCGTTAGATTTCAGAAATGATCGGCGGTTAATGCTCACAGATCCACAGCAAACTGTGTGATTTACTGCCATGTCTTCACAGAGAAACCAACCAGGCTCCATGCCCCTGTAACGTTATCTCCAGTCCAGGAATGAAGCTGACCCTACCCCAACAGATCAATCCGTGGGCTTTTTTCTTTTTGTTTCGTGTTGTTTTGGTTTTGTTTTGTTTTGTTTTAGTGGTTTTTTGTGTGTTTTTTTTTGTTTTGTTTTGTTTTTTTGCTTGTCAACTCGACTCAGCACAGGTCGTTTGTCACGAGGTGTGTTCTCTGTAGAGGTGAAATTTGATCTGAAGTGGCTCGGTGGTCTGGCGTTGCCGGACGATTCGCCTGACCACGGGCAGACTCCCCGAACAACCAACAGAAAATGCCCCTCCTCCTTCCAGCAAAGTCTTTGTTATGATGGGAACCGAACCTTTGGTATTTCCCCATGAACACAAAGTGTGTACCACTCGTTGTTATGATGGGAACCCAACCTTTCGTATTTCCCCATGAACACAAAGTGTGTACCACTCATTGTTATGATGGGAACCCAACCTTTTGTATTTCCCTGTGAACACAAACTGTGTACCACTCGTTGTTATGATGGGAACCCAACCTTCCTCATTTCCCCATGAACACAAACTGTGTACCACTCGTTGTTATGATGGGAACCCAACCTTTCTTATTTCCCCATGAACACAAACTGTGTACCACTCGTTGTTATGATGGGAACCCAACCTTTCGTATTTCCCCATGAACACAAACTGTGTACCACTCGTTGTTATGATGGGAACCCAACCTTTCGTATTTCCCCATGAACACAAACTGTGTACCACTCGTTGTTATGATGGGAACCAACCTTTCTTATTTCCCCATGAACACAAACTGTGTACCACTCGTTGTTCTGATGGGAACCCAACCTTATTTCCCCATGAACAGAAACTGGGTACCACTTGTTGTTATGATGGGAACCCAACCTTTCTTATTTCCCCATAAACACAAAGTGTGTACCACTCGTTGTTATGATGGGAACCCAACCTTTCGTATTTCCCCATGAACACAAACTGTGTACCACTCGTTGTTATGATGGGAACCCAACCTTTCGTATTTCCCCATGAACACAAACCGTGTACCACTCGTTATGATGGGAACCAACTTTTCTTATTTCCCCATGAACACAAACTGTGTACCACTCGTTGTTATGATGGCAACCCAACCTTCCTCATTTCCCCATGAACACAAACTGTGTACCACTCGTTGTTATGATGGGAACCCAACCTTTCGTATTTCCCTATGAACACAAACTGTGTACCATTCGTTGTTATGATGGGAACCCAACCTTTCGTATTTCCCTGTGAACACACACTGTACCACTCGTTGCTATGATGGGAACCCAACCTTTCTTATTTCCCCATGAACACACACTGTGTACCACTCGTTGCTATGATGGGAACCCAACCTTTCGTATTTCCCTATGAACACAAACTGTGTACCGCTCGTTGTTATGATGGGAACCCAACCTTCCTCATTTCCCCATGAACACAAACTGGGTACCACTTGTCCCTGCCCCACGTATATTTCGGTGATTTGCTTTGAAAATAGTGGACCAGCAGCGGAGGTTCCATCTCTACTCTGTCTGTCTGTCTGTCTGTCTGTCTGTCTGTCTGTCTGTCTGTCTGTCTGTCTGTCTGTCTGTCTGTCTGTCTGTCTGTCTGTGTGTGTGTATCTGTCTGTCTGCCTATCTGTCTCTCTCTCTCTCTCCCTCCCTCCCTCTCTCTCTCTCTCTCTCTCTCTCCCTCTGTCTGTCTCTTTCTCTTTCTCACTCACTCACACACACGCACGCACGCACGCGCGCGCGCACACCACACACACACACACACACACACACACACACACACACACACACACACACACACACACACACACACACACGAAGTGTATATGTGCGTGTGTGTGTGTGTGTGTGTGCGTGCGTGCATGCGTGCATGTGCCTGCATGCGTGCGTGCGTGTCTGTGCGTGCGTGCGTGCGTACGTACGTGTGAGTATGCGAGCGTGCGTCCATGCGTACGTGTGTGCGCGCGCGTGTGTGTGTGTGTGTGTGTGTGTGTGTGTGTGTGTGTGTGTGTGTGTGTGTGTGTGTGTGTGTGTGTAAGGCGCGCATTTCTATGATTTAATCAATGATGGGAAAAGACATGAAATCCTCGCTAGTCGGCGCGTAAATCCCAGACCATCCCTCTCCCGGAAGCCGTGCACAGCAGGACGCATTGACACCATCGGGCAGATGGCATCAGGCATTAGAGGTGTGGATATCTTCCTTGGGTCGGTTTCTCTCGGCCTCTGCAACAGAGATCGTTAGAATTAGAAGGGAAAAAAACGCTATTTATTTTTGTGTGGGTTGAAAGGCATATGCGTAAAAATAACAGAAAGACGGAGAGATAATGTTCCTTACAGCTTAGCTGGCCTCAAAGGGTCGTTTCAGGGTTGTCACCTCGTTGAAATCAACTCTCAGAATAGATGACATACAAGTACGCACGCGTACGCGCGTACGCGTGCATGCGTGCGTGCGTGTGCGCATGCACACGCGCGCACGCACGCACGCACGCACGCACGCACGCACGCACGCACACACACACACACACACACACTGTTCTGTCCATGACTGAGAGACGATGCAGGATGTTGTCAAAGAAGTCGCGTCATTAGCGGATCTGGTGTTATTGCTAGGTGTGTGTGTGTGTGTGTGTTGGGGGTGGGGGGAGGGGGGAGGGGAGGTTTCTTCTTTATTGCGATCAGATTCAGGCAGACATTTTTCACATGAACGTGCGAGTGCATGTGCATCTCTCTCTCTCTCTCTCTCTCTCTCTCTCTCTCTCTCTCTCTCTCTCTCTCTCTCTCTCTCTCTCTCTCTCTCTCTCTCTCTCAAAGGGATGACTCATTTATTGCCACTGCCCCAGTAATAGTAATAATCACGGGCACATGTGTCACATCAATTTGCGAGTGTGTTTGCGCCTGCCTGTCTGCCTGCCTGCCTGCCTGCCTGCCTGCCTGCCTGTCTGTCTCTCTCTCTCTCTCTTGCGAATGTTTCCTTCTTTATCCTCACCGCCTCAGAAATATTAATCATAATGGTCACGGCCACAACTGTCACATTAATGTGTGAGTGCGTTTGCGTCTCTCTCTCTCTCTCTGTCTCTCTCTCTCTTTCTCTCTCTCTCTCTCTTTGTATCTCTCTCTCTCTCTTTGTCTCTCTCTCTCTCTCTCTCTCTCTCTCTCTCTCTCTCTCCCTCCCTCCCTCCCCCTCCCTCTATGTCTGTCTGTCTGTCTCTCTCTCTCTCTCTCTCTCTCTCTCCTCTCTCTCTCTGAGTGGTCCAAACTAAATCACATGGCCCTCCATCCTATGAAATCCAAATTTATGTTGATATCAACTAGGCAAAAACGACAAAACATGAAAACTAGATCATCTCCATTGTATCTCTACGATCAGGTTATAGAAGAAATTGATTCACATAAGTTACTTGGTCTCATCATCGATAACAATCAATCTTGGTCTAATCACGTTTCTGCTTTATCTCGGAAGATCTCAAGTAAGATATTTCAATGAAACAGAATTAAGCATTTCCTTGACCAACATTCTCGGAAGTTATTTTTCCATGCCTATATACAATCTGATATTGACTATGCTTCAACTTGCTGGGACATGGCCAGTCACAATTGCTTGAAACCACCGGAGCGTTTGTATAGACGTTCACTAAACATCGTACTCCTTAAATCATCTCTTCAAGTTGTAGACTAGTCAGAAATGTCGTTTCAATAAGGGTGTGTTTATGTACAAAATAATGAACAAAGATACCTCATTGCCTTGCCGTGACTTCAATCAGATACCTCTTTGCCTTGCCGTGCCTTGAATCAGATACCTCTTTGCCTTGCCGTGACTTCAGATACCTCTTTGCCTTGCCGTGACTTCAATCAGATACCTCTTTGCCTTGCCGTTACTTCAATCAGATACCCCTTTGCCTTGCCGTGACTTCAATCAGATACCTCTTTGCCTTGCCGTGACTTCAATCAGATACCTCTTTGCCTTGCCGTGCCTTGAATCAGATACCTCTTTGCCTTGCCGTGACTTCAGTCAGATACGTCTTTGCCATGACGTGACGTCAATTAGATACCCTTTGCCTTGCCGTGACTTCAATTAGATACCCCTTTGCCATGACGTGACTTCAATCAGATACCCCTTTGCCTTGCCGTGACTTCAATTAGATACCCCTTTGCCATGACGTGACTTCAATTAGATACCCCTTTGCCTTGCCATGACTTCAATTAGATACCCCTTTGCCTTGTCGTGACTTCAATCAGATACCCCTTTGCCTCACCCTGACTTGAATCAGACACCCCTTTGCCGCTAGGTGGAAAAGGGGAGTTCCCGTCCGCAACAATCCGATTCCACGTCTGGTTCGAACTCTCCACGGTCGGCTTCACACGAAAACGCTCCGACCACTGAGCTACGGGGCCCTCTGAAGACAGCCACAGAGGAAATGTTGGTCTGGCTCTCTCTCTGGCCTTATTCACAGAAACAGGCCTATTTGATTCTACTCAATTTTTAGAACAAAAAAAAGAGAGAAAACAAAGGGAAAAAACGTTCTTCCGAGTCTAAACTTGGCTACCTATGACTGCTGCATTTTTTATCCAGTGTGAACAAAGGAGAGTAGAAGGGTGAACAAAGGAGAGTAAAAAGGATTCCGAAACTAATTTTGTGTCATTGTGCAATGGAGACAAAGTCGTACTTTTTTATTTCATGAGATGTTCGAGTGTATTACAAAGGGGAGAACAAAGAGCTAGTTTTGATTTAACACTTATTAGTCATTTCTTGCTCATTTTGTCTTTTTCCTTCAGCCCACCTTTGTCTGCGTCTTTTTCCTTTATTTCAGTCAACCTTTTTCCTTCCTCTTATTTAACCCTCCCCCCCCCCCCCCCCCCCCCCCCCCCCCCTCCGCTTCTACAATTCTGGCATTTCTTTTTTTTTCACCTCTTATTTATTTCCTTTCTTTTCCTCCTCAAACACATCCACATTATTCACCATAGATTCCTTCATCTTCTTCTCCTTCGTTCGTGTCCAGCCGTCTTCTTCGCTGCTCCCAACCTCCCCTTTAAAAACTGGCGGCGTGACCTCCGGGGATATTAACTGGATGACAAGTTGTAAGTGTCGCACGCGGACCAGTCGTCGGGATGCTATATGTTTGATCGATTGGTGTGTCTGACGGTCAAGATCGTTCGTTGCGCCTACGTCATCTAGTGCGTCAGCGTATCTACCAAACAGTGGGAAAATAGACGTGGAGAGATCAAGTGGAGACCTGTTTCTCTTGGGAAGGAGAAGTTTCTGAAGCGAACGCTTCAACATATTCGGCACGCGGGAATACCGCGAGTATTGCAGATTCCATCTCTACTCTGGCTGTCGTGGCTCTTGCCATTTTTCTTACTGCTCTCGCTATTGGAGAGGAGAGAGAGGAGAGAGAGAGAGAGAGAGAGAGGAGAGAGAGAGAGAGAGAGAGAGAGAGAGAGAGGGGGGGGGGGAGGGAGGGGGGGGGGGGGGGGGGGGGGGAGAGAGAGAAGGAGGGGCAGGCAGGCAGGCAGGCAGAGACTCTTTGCTCATTCATTTTCCCATGTCAAAAGTGTAACGATTTAAAAAAAAACTGTGCTGCTTTTACGGATTATCAATGAAGCAGTGCCTTGTGTGTCTGTCCAGAACCTCAACGGGTTTTTGGGTTAGGTTCTTCCTCATTTCTTCCTGTAATGCTACTACGTGTTCTTACAATAAATCCTAGGCTTTACACAAACAAAGGAGTACATAGACAGCACATAGTGTATAAAGACCAGGGCAGAAAAGAAAAAAAAACCCACATGTGTGCCCATTTGTGATTTTCCGTTTTCTCGCACTGATACTGTCAATAAATCCGTTTCAGATTTAAGAATTTTAGGTGACCGTCTAAGAAATACTACGAATGGATATAAAAAATAAAAATGAACCTACGCGGAGCAAAAATGTTACACCACCCACATGCCGAAATCATTGTCAATGCATTCTATCCACAACACATTTGATTAATACATCAACAAAGCGAGGACGAACCTAAGTCATGCTTAAGGTGCACATGGTTTTTTTTTTTTTTTACCGAGCAACGCACTGGCAGCCAACATCACTGGACACCACTGTTTGTATTCCACTCCAAAATCAGACAACAACAACAACAACAACAACAAAGCTACAATCTTTCGTCCCCTCGTAGTCTAGTTCCCTGCCAGGGGCAAAATTGGATTCAGAATCTGATCCCCCTCTGCTCCACCATTCTCATCGATCTTTCACTTGTGTGGTGAAAACGAGACGAGGTCGGTGGGGGGAGGGGAGGGTAGGGGAGCAGGGGGAGGGGGGGGGGGGGGGTTTCTAGTCAAAGGCATTTGTTTTTCTCTCAGAACTTCGGAGCGGAAAAATGGGTAAAGCAATTTTGCCTTCGTGATCAGAAACATGATGATGATGATGTGGGCAATGGCGATTTCTGGACGACTGCTTTTGTCGGTGGTTCTTAAGTCAAAGTAATTTTTCATCTATCTGTCTGTCTGTTTGTCCGCGCGCGCGCGTGTGAGTGCGTGCGTGCGTGCGTGTGCGTGCGTGTGTGTGTGTGTCTTTCTCTCCCTCTGTCTATGTTTCTCTCTCTCTCTCTCTCTCTCTCTCTCTGTCTCTGTCTCTGTCTCTCTCTCTCTCTCTCTCTCTCTCTCTCTCTCTCTCTCTCTCTCTCTCTCTCTCTCTCTGTGCTTGCCTGTCTGTTTATCTATCTGTCTATCTAGCTGTCCATCTGTCCGTCCGTTTGTCTGTGCGTTCGTCTGTCTATCTATCGACCTATTTCTCTAACACACTATATGCATATTGTGTTTGCTACCATACCCACAGTCCTGAGGCATTTATGTGGGACATCGTTCGTTTGTCCTTTCTACAGATCAGTAAAAAGTTGGGCCAGCCTTACCTCTTTCATAAAGTATATATGATGAATTTTGAAGTGCCGAAGAAAAGAAAACATGGGACTACAACCAAACACACATCTCTGTATCTATCTAGCCATCCAACCGTCCATCTACTCATCTGTCTGTCTGTCTGTCTAACTATATAGCTGTCTGTCTCTGTAAACATACATACACGCATATACATAAATACATACACACACGCATATGCATACAGACACACACACACACACACACACACACACACACACACACACATACACAGGCACGCACGCACACACACACCACACACACACACACACACACACACACACACACACACACACACACACACACACACACACACACACACGCGCGCGCGCACACGCACACGCACACGCACACGCACACACGCACAGAGAGAGAGAGAGAGAGAGAGAGAGAGAGAGAGAGAGAGAGAGAGAGAGAGACAGAGACAGATAGAAGATACAGACAAACGGACGTAGACAGACGACAGAGAGAGAGAGAGAGAGAGAGAGGAGAGAGAGAGAGAGAGAGAGAGAGAGAGAGAGAGAGAGAGAGAGAAGGGGGGGTAGCACCCAGGATAGTGTGAAGACAAGCAAAAGCTCTGATCCATTTGAAAAAACAAGAAAAATCAACTCGTACGATTCGGAACCTCCTGTGCTGCCTCTGCTCGCATGAAGAATTCCGATTTCAGGTTGGATCAAAATGCAGGAGACAAAAAAATAGCATCGCCAGACATAGCTCAACGTCAGGGAATGCAGGAGGTTTGCAAGTCTAATGGCATTTATCCTGAAACAGGCCGTGCGCAGACATGAGACAGGGATATCAGGGAAACGAAAGAGGCATGGAACCCCCCCCCCCCCCCCCCTCCCCTCTCTCTTCACCCCCTGCAGAAATGTCCAGGTGGATCCGGCGGGCACCTCTCACAAAGTTGAAATCGAAATTGCGTTCCAGTCTGCCGCAGGTCGATGGCAAGGTCACTGGTCGGGTACCCCTGCCACACGCACGATCGTGACTGGTGTCAGAAGTCAAGGGGTTTGTGGGGACGTCAGCTCCAGGAATATCAGCCCTTCTCTGGGTACTGAGAGACTGTGCAGATTTGAAGGTTGTGTGAGACAGGCAACGCGTAATTACGGTGTCGCTTTTTTCTGGAGAAAAAAAGGTTGTTTTAAAGTGGGGGTAACTGCAGACGAAAAATGTTAATGCAATTTTTTTTTTTTTAGTCAAGAATATTTATATTCACGAGTACAACGATGTCAAAACACGACCGAATTTATGTTTCTACATTGACGAGACAATAGAGAACACATGCAGTTGTTTTTTGGGGGTGTTTGGGGTAAATTGAGAATGTGGGTTTTTTATGTCTTTATTTTTACTTTTTTTTTTTTGAAACAACATATACAGGGAATCTGTTCATCCCGCCATGTGCAAGATCAAAAGACGTCCACCTATTTACATGTAGAAAATTCTTTAAAGCGAAAAGATACACGGATTCACAACATATGGCAGCGTTATCTAATACCCACAATTCCGATCCATACAGTGTAATTGGCTGCACTTGACTATCGAACAACTGACAAAACACATCAAGAGATGTATTGCTGAGAACATATAACTTCTTTTTGTAATACAGAGCAACATTTTTGACCTTGGTAGCGAGATCATTGCAAGTACTAACAAAACTCAGACGAGTAGAGAAAAAGTATACTCAAATATCTATAAGCATTCACAACAGGCATGGAATGCAATTCTTCTTCTTCTTCTTCTTCTTCTTCTCATTATATTTTCTTCTTCTTCTTCTTCTTCTTCTTCTTCTTCTTTTTCTTCTTTTTCTTCTTCCTATTATTATTATTATTATTATTATTATTATTATTATTATTATTATTATTATATTTGTTATGACGACGACGACGACGACGACTACGGTTACGGTTACTGTTACTGTCATCATTATTATAAGTAGTAATAGTAGTAGTGGTGGTGGTAGTAGTAGTAGTAGTACTACTGCTGCTGCTGCTGCTGCTGCTAGTATTTACCCGTATTGTCTCCCCTCTCAGCAGCCTTGTTTCCATTTTACATCCGTTTTGCGCTGAATGCGAGGGGCTAAGTCACAGACTATTCGTCCGTCGTTTGTCATAGTCTGTCTTGAATGTTTTTTGTCTTGACTGGAGAAGACCACAGTGGTCGAACCCGTAGTAGCATTCGCTTTATAATTGGTTTGTTCCATCATCTGGCGATACTGTTTTTATTTAACTTGAGAAAAAAAAAAAAAAAACCAGGATGATGAGGGAAACAAGAGGAGCTGAAGAGAAGGAAAAAAGAAGAAGAAGAAGAAGAAGACGACGAAGCGCTGGAGGAAAATACGAACAGAAACAATAGGGGGGAAAAATCAGGGAGAAGAAGGGAGAGAATGCTCACTACATAAATATGGGAATGAAGGAGAGGAACGCAGGAATGGTAAGAAATACCATAATAATAATAATATAATGATGAAGATGATGATGATAATGATGTTGACGTTAAGAAGAAGAAGATGGTGATTATGATAATGTTGATGATGACCAGAAGGGAGCAGCAGAAGAAGAAGGAAAAAGGATAGAGCAGGAAGAACACAAGAAGAGGAAGAAGAAGAGGAAGAGGCAGAAGAAGAGGAAGAAGAAGGAGAAGAAGAGAGAAGAAGAAGAAGAAGACGAAGGGTAAGGAGGCAGCAGCAGCAACAACAGTAAAATGAGAAGAAACGAAAGAAAGAAAGAAAGACACAATGCAAAGTATATAAAAGTATTCCCAGTTAATGTTGAATACGCGGGAGATATTGCATAAAGAGGAAAAACCGTTTTGGCCCGTTATAGCCGTTAGTAACAGCGATTCTGGTAAACACCGGGCATCATCCGTGACCCCATAATCAACATACCTTCAGATTTTCAGAAAGATCGGCCAAGTACTTTCTAAAATATTCCATAAAGATGAAAACCCGTTATGGGCCGTTATAGCCGATAGTAACGGATATAACGGTTCAAGTAACACATCGGGCATCATCCGTGACCCATAATCAACACACCTTCAAATGTTCAGAAAGATCGGCCAAGTACTTTCTAAAATATTCCATAAAGAAGAAAAACCGTTATGGGCTGTTACAGCCGTTAGTATTGGCTATAACGGTACAATAACACGCCGGTCATCATCCGTGACCCATAATGAACATACCTACAAATGTTCAGAAAGATCGGCCCAGTAGTTTTGTCTGGAACGAGTGGAACACATTTTGACCACGGACGGACGGACGGACACACACACACACACACACACACACACACACACACACACACACACACACACACACACACAC
Source organism: Conus ventricosus (assembly GCA_018398815.1). Classification (NCBI taxonomy): domain Eukaryota; kingdom Metazoa; phylum Mollusca; class Gastropoda; order Neogastropoda; family Conidae; genus Conus; species Conus ventricosus. Next base: position 37,676,280 of record CM031611.1, on the reverse strand, counting down.
ACACACACACTGTTCTATAAGAACTGGGAATACAAAAAGGAAAAAAAAAAAGAGAAGAGAAAGCAAGAAAAGAAGACTTGCCGTAGAAGACCAGGAAGGAAAAACAAAAAGAAGAGAGAACACTCCAACGGAACCAAAGGACCCAGACGTTCAGTCGCGGGCAGCGATTGTCTCCTTGGAATGATAGCCAGCATTGCATCTCTGCAGCTATTACCTGAAGTGGCTTAGCAGATTCTTCTCCGATACAGTGATCTAGGAGTGTAAATATCAAATTGGCCGTTGACGAAAGCTCCCAGACAAGACGATTGACCGATATCGACTTAACCTTCCTCCAACAACAAAAACAAAAACGAACAAGAAAAAAGCAACAACAACAACAACAACAACAACAGCGGAAAGAAGAAAAGAAAGAAAGAAAGAAAAAAGTCAGAGGCGTAGCCTTGGTAACGCATTCTTTCAGATGTACGCTCATGTATAACACACACACACACACACACACACACACACACACACACACACACACACACTGTGGAAGTTCTGGGCTTCACCCGTTTTGCTGCGGGACACAAATCGAGCTGTATCTGTGGGTAAAATATCGAGGAAACCCGGCTGTTGTTATTGAGGTTCCACACAGCTCCAAGGAATGAGGTCAGGAAGAATTACTGGACACCAGATGAATTCTACTCTATTCGCAGCAAGTATAGCAGACAGACGGGAAGCGGAGCAGCAGAGAAGAATGAAAAGAAGGAAAACGATCAAGCAGAAAAAGAAAGAAAGAAAGAAGGCAATAAGAGTAGTAGAGGAAGACGGGAATGAAAGGACCGAAGGGGAGATTAGGAGACATTTTTGTTTTTCTCATTGGAAACTAGTTTCGTGTGAGTAGATTGCTTTAGATGTGACTGATCCCATCTGTAATAATCTCATCGATGTGAATGAGAACTTACAGGATGAATACTCGTTAATCTCGAGAAATATTGCTGATGACATTCTTTGGTTAAATGGCTCGTCGCTTTCCATATAAGTCTCCTTCATATGATTCCAAAGAGAGAATACAACCCATTTACACGCTTTCTCTAATACGTAGTAGCGTATATTCTGAATCAAGAGTCCTTTGTTTCAAACATGACCAACCATTTTGTATCCCTCACGGACGAAGAGACAAGCCAGGCGGGGCAAACACCTCTCTGACCTCAGATGGACGATACGGGGGGGTAAGGAGACTGACCACTGTCGCTTGCAGTAATTGCCTGTCTGGACATCAGACCGGTAGGATTAGTTGACCAAAGCAGGCAGGAGACAAGCGAGGTATCAATGGCCACTCTTGGGATTCACAGATGATGTTGTTCGGGTGATCACAGCGATTGTGTATCACGTTGTCCACCGTACACTTCTTTCTCTACAAGCCGTCCTCCTTCTCCCACCCACCCACCCAGCCTCCTCTCTCTCTCTCTCTCTCTCTCTCTCTCTCTCTCTCTCTCTCTCTCTCTCTCTCTCTCATGTCTACAGGGGTGTTTTCAACCATATTTACCAACTTCCCTTATCACCTTGTCGATCTCAAGGGGACTTGCTCGGCGAATTTAGCTAGACAACATACTTGTGCGTGTATGTATGATTACATGTGTGAACGGATGGATGGATGATTGAATTTCTCACTAATTTTGAAAGCCGTTACAGAGTGAATTAGACGGATAGTGTGAAGAGGAAATGTTTGGCAGTTCTACAGTATCCGCCTGAATGTTTTATCAGTGTGTAATTTCGGAGGTTTTGATATAATTGTCTACAGTAGCGTATTCCAAACAGGTCAGTCTTCTCATGCAACGAACAGGCTTCACATTCGCTAGAGGGTGATTTCGACTGATTTTCTGTCCCATTTTGTAGCAGATTCAGGGAACAGAACCAGATCCTAAAGGAATACTTGTGTCGTTTCTTCTTCTTTTCCCTGCACAGGCAAGTCCTACGTAAAACCAAATGACATTAAAATGAATTGTTGTAGTTTACCACTTCAAGCAAAGTTCAGGACTAAATTTTGATTTTTTTTCCAGGCACAAAGAAACTGAAAGTGAAAAGGCATTCGGACTTCTTCTATCCTAAATGTAGTGTAAATGTATTGTCTTCTATAGAAATTGTGTTTTAAATCAAATATCATTAGCCAGTTAGAAACGCGCGAGTGTGTGAATACCTGTCTTCACTTGTGTCTCTTTCAGTTCCTGCAGACTTTGTATGCATTAAATGTTGAAAGGGGGGATGAATATCAGTAACACTGTCTCCCTGATTCCACAGACGCCTATGTGACAGTTGATCTCTTTGACCGTTGTTCCAGATAACAACCACCTAAATCCCTTCAGGTTATAGCTGTTCAGAACTCATGTTGTGGGTCACTCCAAAGGGGCAACCATTGGTTCTGAGTGGATGTCAGAATTCTTTTCTTCATGTGAAGTCTTTTGGGTCGCTTTCTTTCCCTCCTCCCCTCCTCCTCCTCCTCTGCTCCTCATTCTTCTTCTATTACTTCTAAATCGTCTTTTATTCTTCTTTAGTTTTCTTTCTCTATTTTGATGTGTTCTTTTTTCTTTAACTTCTTCTGTCTTCTCCTTTACCACTTTCTCTTATTTCATTACGCCTTTCTTTATATGTGTACATCTCTCGCTCTCTTCCCTTGGCTCGTCATCATTATCTTCTTCCAACTTCCTCTCTCCTCCTATTTCTCATGTTCCTTTTTTCTTGGTCCTTTATCTGCATTTTTTGGATAACAATTCCGTCGACATTTTCCTATTGAGATTTCTCGTGTTGCTGGAGATTTGTAGTTCCCACACACTCACGTCCAGTTTTCGAAACTGAATCGATGAGGGTGCACAGTGAGGCGACTGCATGCGGAAACTGAAACAAGATTAACAACAAACAAACAAAAAGGAATCGGTGTGCCGCCAAACCAGAGAATACACAAAGAACAGAACATTGTTTTGTTGTTTGCTCACACTTTCGTTTGGTGGTGCAGTAATTCCTTTCTTCAATCTATGTCTTGATTTGTTTTTTGTTTTTGTTTTTGTTTTTCTTTGCGTTTGATAGTAAAGTGATTTTTTTTCAATTTCAAAACGATTAGATGTGCTAAAATTGTTGCTTCCTTCGCAGAAAGTTATATTGCTGGTACTCACGCTCTTCAGAGTATCTCTGCTTTATTGCATTCCGCCATTTTTGACAGTTGTTTTAAAGTTCGTGTTTGTTTGCTTATGTAAGTATGTGTGTATGTATGAATGCATCATTTTTGACAGTTGTTTTATAAAGTCCGTGTTTCTTTTCTAATGTATGTATCTTTATATATATATATATATATATATATATATATATATATTATATATATATATATATAGTGTCTGTGTTTGTCTGTATGTTACCTTTCTTTTATTTATAAAAGCAGTGTCCTAATTCTAACTTCAACTCTTTTTTTTCCTTATCGTTATGAAAAGAAAGGTTAGTAGTAGAAAGAAACTCGTGGAGAGCGTGGCAGCAGAGAGTCCTCAGAAGAGAAGCCCCCTTCAAGCGAGTGTTTCGGCCTTATCTCCTGACACTCTAGGGGGGTTGGGCCACACCCGGTTCATGACTCCGGATGTCCCTCTGCTGCCCTTTTTTTTTCCCCATCTTGGGACGAGCCATGGCTGGGATTCGAACCCATGACCCTCTGGACATGCTCATTTTCTACTTAATGACTCGCGCTTTAACCACTGAGCCACAGGGACACCTGATATTTGTAGGGAAATTAAGCCTTATGAAGTTCACTTTTGTTCCTCCTTGACCAGATCCAGCTTGAACACCTCTCTGCCGCTTCTGCCATTGCTTTCAGGGCTCTGTTTTTTTCCTTCCCTGCAACTGAGAGCTGTTTCATGAGGCTGTATGCAGACGTTCCTACAAACCCCCTAGCTCCAATTTCTGCAGTGAGGACTTTGACCTGATAGCCTTCTCTCCTCAGGCTGTTTGCCAGATCAGCATACTTTTCAGTCTTGTAGATTTGAGCTGCCTCCATTCTGTTCTCATATGGCACCGTGAGCTCGATCATGATCAGCTGCTTGGTTGACTTAGAGTGGACTACTATGTCTGGTCTCATGCCACTCTTGCTGATGATCTCTGGGTGACTCTTCCATTCTGGGAGGTCTGCAGTGCACTCCAGTCATCTGCCCCATCCAGCAGACTCTGCCTGCATGTTTCGAGTGGCACTGTTGTTCTTGGCCATGATTTGCTGCCTCCTGCCGTGAAGAATGTTGCGGGTGCTTTTGGAGTCCTGATTCTCCCTTTTGTGGTGTTGGTACTAGCCCAGACTACTTGTACAATTTCTTTGAGCACTTGGTTGTGCCTCCACGTGTACCTTCCTTGAGCCAGGGCTACTTTACATGAGCTTAGAACATGCTCCACTGTTTGTTTTTTATGGCAGAGGGGGCATGCAGGATCGTCTGTTTTCCCCCACTTCACCAGGTTTGCATTTGAGGGCAGAAGGTCATATGCAGATCTGAGAATGAAGCTGATCCTGAGAGGGGCCATGTGCCAAATGTCATTCCAAGTGAGACTTCTTTGGAGTGCATTCTCCCACGTTGTCCATTGCCCTTGCTGGCTCTGCTGGACTGCTTTTTGGAGTCTTTTTTGGTCTTCTTCTTTTCTCATCTCCTGAATCATCATGTCTCTTTTGGCTTTTCCTTTGGCCTTTGACCACCATTCAGTTTTGGTCACCCCCAGTCCTTGTCTGTTGGTCTGTGTGTGTCCTGTTATTTCTCTGATCTTGAGACTTTCTTTTGCAGAATCCATCGCCTCTTGAACTTTCCATTTTCTGCCTGTCTTCAGCTGGGGCTTGATTGCTTCTACCACCTTGTCTCCTCAGTCCTCCAGCATGCTTTGAAGTCTGATCTTCCCTGCTTTGTATTCCTCCAGGATGGATTTCAGTGGTAGTTTGAGCTTTGCTTGGCGACAGTACAGCGCGATGTCAGTCAGACAGGGTGGGACACCAAGCCATTTCCTTGTGAACTTGTTGATTTTGGCTTCCATTGCCTCCACTGTGCTGGTGCAGATGTCGTATATCATCAGAGGCCATAGGAGCTTTGGTATCAGCATGAACTGCAGACACCAGACCTTGTATTTGCCAGGGAGCCCACACTGGTCAATGGTCTCCAAGCCTTCTTCCGCCATCTGCTTGGTTTCTTTTGCTCTTTGTGTGTCTTTCAGCGTATCATCATACCATCTTCCAAGGCTCTTGACTGGTTCTTCTGTGACTGTTGGAATGGCCTGGTTGGCAACACTGAAGACCACAGATTCGGCCACTTTTCCTTTCCTCAGTGAGAGACTCCGTGATTTCTTTGGCTTGAACTTCATTCTGGATGAGGCAACTATGTCGTCCAGCCTCTCCAGCACATGACGTGTCTCGTCTTCTCTGGATGAAATCACTGTAGTGTCATCCATGAAGGCCTTGAGAGGAGGCATCTTGTATCCATCGCCAAGGTCTGTTTGTCTCGCGTTGTTTGTTGCTGCTTTCAAGATGAGTTCCATTGCCAGCACGAACAGTATCGGGGAAAATTGCACAGCCCATTGCAATGCCCACTTCCAAGTTGATCCAATCAGTTGTGTAGTCCTTGGTAGAGAACCGCATTGAGAAGCCATTGAAGTACTTCTTGAGCATGTCGCGGATGTTCTTTGGCACATGGTACATCTCAAGAGCCAACTGTATCATCTCATGGGGCACAGATCCATATGCGTTTTCCAGATCGAACCACACTACGTCCAGGTCTCTCTTTTCTGTTTTTGCTTTTTGGATTGCGTCCCAGATCATTGTGGCGTGTTCTACACAGCCAGCCACGCCTGGGATGCCACCTTTCTGGACTGACACATCCAAGTACTTGTTTTCCATCAGGTACTTGGTCAGCCTTGCTGCCATGACAGAGAAGAAGATTTTCCCTTCGACGTTCAGTAGTGATATTGGCCTGAACTGGCTGATGTCACTTGAGTTTGCTCTTTGGGGATGTACACACCATCTGCCGTCATCCACTGGCCGCTGATCTTCTGGTTTCTCCAAGCCGATCGCAGCAGCCTGTGGAGCCACTCCAGCACCTTGGGACATTTCTTGTAAAGCTGGTAAGGTATTCCGTTTGGCCCTGGTGATGATTTGGCTCTGGCTTTGTCGACCACCTTCTTGATTCGCCAACGTTGGAGGCTTGCCATTGAACTGTTCCTCAGGGTTGGTTGGCCACACCAGATCTTGAATGTCGAGTGGTGCTTTGCTCTGTGAGTCAGAGTATGTTTTCCTCAGATGCTGCTCAAGAACTCCTTTGTCCACACTTAGGGTCCCAGATTTTGGCTGTTCAAACAGTGTTCTGGCAAACTGGAAGGGGTCTCTGAAGAAGCGTCTTGTGTCTTCTTCTTTTTGCTCTTCCTCTTCCTCGCAGATTCCGCTTTGCTGAGGGCGCTGTGTTTTTCTTTCAGGTCTTCCCACAGTTTTCCAAGCCTTGTTTTTCAGCTGACAGTGCGGTCTTCATTTGCTTCTTGAGGTTGTTCTTTTGGACTCTGATCTTGTCCATCTTTTCTTGGCGTCTGGATTTCTTTGGAGGTGTTTTCTCTTTGGGTAGTTTTACTCCATAGGCGTCTCTACATGTGGCATACACAATGTCCCCATATGTGGCTAGTTTGTGTTCCAGGGTGCTTTTCCCTATCAGTGCATCGAGTCTTTGGACGATTTTTGCATCCAGTTTCTCCCAATCTTCAGTTTCGTTTGCTCGTGGCAGGTTGAGTTTCAGGCGCCTGGCATCGAGGGCCTGTGTAAATTCCTCATCCGAACCAACAGCGTGGATGTCCTTGGCACTGTGGTTTAAATCCTGGCCTTGGTCTTCCGACGTCTTATCTGCTGATGCAGTGCGCTGCTGCTCATTCAGATGAGTCTTCACACATCCCATCTTTGTTCTGTGGATCTTCATGCCACGGGTGTTAGTGTTCTATGGTCAAAGATCGATCATGATTAGCGTTATCGCTACACATAAGTTGCACAGTATAGTGCCTTGTTCTAAATCCTCGTTACCTCTGGCTGGAAGTTCACATCTGGAAGAGGCAGTCCTTGTACGGACTTTGGTATCGACCATGTATTTCTCCTGAACAGAAGAGGTCTTTCAACGCTTGCAACCACCTACGCAACACCAGATAATGAACTATACTTCTCTGCCCTTCTTACGTTTATTCAATATTCTCCTTCAATTTTTGTTTTTCAATTTGATGCTGCAATGATTAAGTTTTGATTTATCCCTTCTTCTTCTAATATCTCCAAAGTCGAAAAAACGAAATTAGTCGGCTGAAGGATCATATTATGTCATTACTTAATGGATACATAGTTAGGAAATATAAGGAATGATTATTTCATGCAGTTACTCTGGGGGGAAAACAAAACAAAACAAAACATATGCGAGCAAGTTCATTCGCACGCGCACACTCATTTACACACACACACACACACACACACACACTGTCGGTGGGGGATATATATATATATATATATATATATATATATATATATATATTGAATTATATAAACAAAGCTTGCTCTTATGTCTTAGATTGAAGAAATAGGGGAGATAAGCATTCATATCTGCAGTGGTAGATGATTCTGCCTAACTAACAGTATGTGCTTGAGTGGGTGAATGGGGAAAAAAAAATGCTTCTCACAATGATCCTTCAGCAAGCTTATAGTCTCCAAGGGGAGACACCCTCCAATAGGGAGGGAAACTCACTAACATATAACTCCTGGTCATATACCGATATTTCGAAACTTGGTGGTTTCTCCTCAGTGACCGCGGAAAGTGGTAATTTGACTCCTCTGCCTTTTCAGTTTTAAGAAGAATGCAATCCCAGAAAAGGCTGGTGTGCAATACCGTAGTATGTTTGTTGAGTTTTCAAAAAACCAACCAAAGGTGCCACCTAAGAAGCAAAAGAAAATCATGAAAGAGCAAAACAATCTACATTTTCTTGTGAAAAGTAGAAAATATAAAAACCCAAGCTGCTCTGTAAGTTGCTGGAACGGTGCTCGGTACTTATCCTTGGAATTTATTAGTTTCTTATATATATACATATATATATATATATATATATATATATATATATATATATATATATAATATGCATGCACACAGTATGAATTAATCTTGGCATTGGCAACTGTCCCTGTATAGGACGATCGTCACTTTCATCATGACATTCGCCACATAAAAGAAAGCAAAAACGAAAATTAGAATGACAACTCCAAACAAATAGCCGTTGCGTGCTGAAACGCTACCGACGACCGTACCAGAATTTACAGTCGACAAATGAGCCTACCTTCCTCCGACACCGGGCTACAGATTACTGGCAAATGCCTCCCCCAGCTGACCTCAATCGTAAGATCTCTTCCAAGTCTAGACATCGCCCGTCTTCCATTGTCTCGTTCCCGCTCTAGCAAGAGTGATCAATGGGTGTTAAACACAAAACGATCGGATTCCAGTTCGACCCCTTGCTCGGATCGGAGGACCATGGTGGAGGAGTGTGTTTCATCTTTCGATTTTCTGGCAGGACTGGTAGAGAGCCATGCCAGCTGTTGTATGGTAAAGCCGGCGATTGTCGTGATACGTGTGTATATTCACACTTCATGTATTTCATTTGTAGTGTAGTATTGAAGTCTATGTTGTGACATGTTATGGTGGCTTTTCTGTCGAAGAAAAGTTGATGAAAGAATGATATATATGGTTGCACGTTGTACACGTTGACTTTGTCTCAGTCTTTGCCTCTCCTCTCTCTCTCTCTCTCTCTCTCTCTCTCTCTCTCTCTCTCTCTCTCTCTCTCTCTCTCTCTCTCTCTCTCTCTCCTGTTCTTGTATTGTCCGTGTTTGTAGGATTCTCTCTCTCTGCCTCTCTCTCTTTCTGTCTGTCTGTCTGTCTGTCTGTCTGTCTGTCTGTCTGTCTGTCTCTCTTTGTTTTCTCAGTCTTGTGCACTGCACACCATCTCTTACCTGCATTTAGTTCTAGCTGTCCAGTCAAATTGATTACCAAGTTGTATTCTAGTTAAACTATTCCCTTAACGGCTTGTGATTAGTAAAATTCTAAACTGTGCTATCTTTGTACCGAGTACCGGTGGCTAGAAACATATTCGTTTACACACACACACACACACACACACACACACACACACACACACACACACACACACACACACACACACACACACACACACACACACACACACATGATAAGCTCCCCGAAATGCAGAATATCAAAGTAAGCAAAGCAGGAGTATTTAAGTTACTGACCAACATCAATGAAAACAAAGCTACTGGTCCTGATGGCATTCCTGGCAAGCTCCTAAAATTATGTGCCAATGAATTTAGTGAGGTATACCAACTAATTTTCCAAGCTTCCCTGGAGCAGGAAGTAATACCTGGTGAGTGGCGAGATGCTAGCATTGTCCCTTTATTCAAAAAGGGTGACAAAACAAAAGCAGAGAACTATAGATCTGTATCTCTTACATCCATATCAGCAAAATTACTTGAACATATAATATATAGTAGCATAATGGACCATCTTGACAAATATGACTTCTTAAATAACGCCCAGCATGGTTTTAGACAGAGAAGGAGTTGTGAGACTCAACTTATAACAACTCTCAATGATTTTAAAAACTGTCTTAACAACAGACAGCAAACAGATGCAATTTCATTAGACTTTTATAAAGCCTTTGATAAGTTTGACCATGAGGGCCTGCTACTCAAATTAGAATCCATCGGCATTGGCGGTTCTTTGCTAAATGGTCTAGATCATTCCTCGTTGGGAGAACGCAGAAAGTTGTTGTGGAAGGGGCGTCATCCCATTGAAAACCAGTCTTGCCAGGTGTACCACAGGGAACTGTTCTGGGGCCCTTGGTGTTTTTTTTATTCATTTATATAAATGACATAAGTAGAAATCTCTCTCCTGGAACTACTATAAGGCTTTTGCAGATGACAGCTTAGTATATAGAACAATCAGGAGCAAGAATGATACACGCATTCAGGAGTGGGAAAGACCTTGGATAATGGATTTTCATCTCCAGAAGTGTGTTGCGTATACGTAATAAACGCTCACCAACTAGATCAGAATACTCTATTCAGAATACTATTCTTAAAGAAACCAATGTTGCAAAATATTTAGGCGTGATTATAGATAGTCGTCTCGAGTGGAAAGAACATTACAATTTAGTATGTAAGAAAGCAAACAACATCTTAGCTTTCTTATACAAGAATATCAACGACTGCCCCCAAAAGGTTAAGGACGACTGCTATAAAACACTGGTTAGACCAGTACTGGAATATGGTTGCTCAATCTGGGATCCTTACAATCTAAAGGACATTGATAACCTCGAACAAATTCAGCACGTTTCGTTACAGGGAACCGTATCAGAGAGAAAGGGAACACACTAGGAAGAACATGAGAAAATCAGAATGGAAACCCTTACAAGAGAGAAGAGCTTTTATTAAAAACTTAATACCTTCTTCAAAGGCAGAGCTAAACTAATTGATATCCCAATGGAACAGCTAGTATTGAATAAAAGCACCAGGAGTGGCGGTCAGTCTTATGCCATACCTGCATCCAACATTGACAGCCATTTAATTCATTTTATCCTAGTTCTGTATGGCTGTGGAACTCACTGCTGGGTGCCATCAAGACTGCCACAAATGCAGTCTCATTTAAAAATCAAATTGATACGACAGTCTTGAGATCTGCATATTGACTGCTTTTTTCTATTTTAACTTCCCCATATATATATGGTTTACCTAGGCCTTAACCTGGCCATTGCTTTTAACTTTTTAAATATTATGTGCGACCCCTTGTTGCCAAACTTTGCTCATGGGGCCAACAGCTGAGTCGCACTTGTCTTTTTTAACATGCGCGCTGTTGTTTTTGTGTGAACCAGTTTTTTAGGAAGAAGAAGACACACACACACACACACACACATATATATATATATATATATATATATATATATTGAATTATAAACAAAGCTTGCCCTTATGTCTTAGATTGAAGAAATAGGGGAGATACGCATTACTTCTCTGGTTGACATTTTTTGCTGAATGGTGCTCGGTACTTATCCTTGGAATTTATTAGTTTGTTGTGTGTGTGTGTAGCTTGCTCTTATGTCTTAGATTGAAGAAATAGGGGGAGATAAGCATTCATATCTGCAGTGGTAGATAATTCTGCCTAAGCACAAAAGTATGTGCTTGAGTGGGTGAATGGGCAAAAATAAAATAAATGGTTCTCAAAATGAGCCTTCAGCAAGCTTATAGTCTCCAAGGGGGAGACATCCTCCAATAGGAAGGGAAACTCACTAACATATAACTCCTGGTCTGATACCGATATTTCGAAACCTGATTGTTTCTCCTCAGTGACCGCGGAAAGTGGTAATTTGACTCCTCTGCCTTTTCAGTTTTAAGAAAAATGCAATCCCAGAAAAGGCTGGTGTGCAATACCGTAGTATGTTTGTTGAGTTTCAAAAAACCAACCAAAGGTGTCACCTAAGAAGCAAAAGAAAATCATGAAAGAGCAAAACAAGCTACATTTTCTGGTGAAAATTAGAAAATATAAAAAGATAACCTCTTAAGACACAAGTGCTGAGAGCCAGTTCTTGGAATGAATCCGGAAGGGACTAAAATACAACAAACTAATAAATTCCAAGGATAAGTACCGAGCACCATTTCAGCAACTTACAGAGTAGCTTGTTGTTGCAATGACTGCAAGAAATATTCAATTATAAACAAAGCTTGCTCTTATGTCTTAGATTGAAGAAATAGGGGGAGATAAGCATTCATATGTGCAGTGGTAGATAATTCTGCCTAACTAACAGTATGTGCTTGAGTGGGTGAATGGGGTTTGTTTATAATTGAATATTTCTTGCAGTCATTGCAACACCAAGCTGCTCTGTAAGTTGCTGGAATAGTGCTCGGCACTAATCCTTGGAATTTATTAGTTTGTTGTATATATATATATATATATATATATATATATATATATATATATATATATATATATATATATATATTGAATTAAAAACAAAGCTTGCTCTTATGTCTTTGTAATGAATCGGCCGAATGTTCTCGAGCATTTAGGCGAATTAAGGGTAGTTTTGCTGTTGTTGAGAGCACGTTCCTTGCGTTCTTCCAAGTGTGCGAATTCAGGCATCACCAGAGGGGAATACCCCGAGTCGTATACTGAAGGAGGGAGAGTTATTGGGAAGTGTTTCGCATGTCCGAGGGATAGTGACAAGGAGTTGCCGACCTGCCGGTCCTGGGTAGAGGAGTGTCCAGTCCGACCACTGGCTGGCTATTCATTGGGTTCTCCAGTGGGCCTGAAGGGAAGGCGATCGTGTCAGGTGACCGTCACGGGTAGGTGACCGTCAGCCTGCAGGCAGAGTACAGCGACCATTCAGTCGTCCTTGTTCTGAGGAATGAATGGAAGGCTGCGGCCTATTGAGTGGTTTGCGCCTTGTTGTCTATAGAGGTAGTAACTACTTGAAGCATCAGTCTTGGCTGGTAGAGAAGTCCAGGCTGTTAGTACAATGGGTAGCTTCAGGGAATCGAACATGAGCCTGAATAGGAGGTTATGCATTAACCACTTGGTACCCGAGTCTTTGATGGCGCTAGCAGCTGGATGTGTGTGTATGTGTAGGTGACTAATGATTCCATTGGTGGAATAAAAATAACTTAGGGATTTATCGGTACAAATCGTGTGATGTGTGTGTGCCAGTGATTCCATTGGTTGAGCCAGTTAAACTCGGGTTCTCTCTTGTTTGAGAATGAATATAAGGCGCTTGGAAAACCAGGAAGTGTGTGACTCACTTAAGGGAAAGTGAACTCGCCCGTCTTGCTGAGGGCTCAAGAAAATACAGCGTGAAGCAGAGGTTAGCTGTCGCCTCGTTGTCTCCTGGGTGGGGACGTAAGACAGTGGAGGTTGCTGTAGCCTTAGAGCCGACGACGAGAAGAATTGTCTCCCGTGTGGGGACGGTCGACAGCAAGACGTGTCAGCCTGTTGGAGCCTAGACAGGGAGCTGGCAGACAACGGTGGGGTGTTTGCAGCCAGAGAAGACCTGTGGGAGAGGCCGACAGGAGCCCTTTCCGTGGAGAGGGCGAAGTGCAGTGGAGTCCGGGAGACTCGGTGCGAGGGTGCAACTCAAGCTACGTTGCCAGTGTCCCCCAACTGGGATGTGGCCAATCGGGAGGACACAACAGTGTGGCAGCTTCAGCTCGTGGTCGCACAGTGTGATGAGAGAAACTGGTCAACCAAGGAATGCTGGCAAGTTATGGACGCTTTATTTGCTCTTAAGGTTATAAGTGTGCAAACTGAATAGTGGAATATTGTCTTTCCTGGCTAAGTAAGAATAACTGAAGAACAGGGGATGCGATTTATTAAATTGTCTGTATGCTGTTTACATTGTTGTAGGATACAGATAGTTGTGTTGTGTAGTGACGGGTGGGGGCTCGGAGTCAAGTTAAATAAAAGTTGATTATTTTCTATAAAATATTGTTGGTTTCCCGTCACCTTTGTGCGGGCTCGATGTGAGTGACAGAGTGCGTGTGCCTATGCGAGAACACATTTTGGTTGTGAAAGCGTAAATACTTCTGTCGATAACCCCCTGCATCCCTGAATATGAAAATCATATTTTAATAACGAGGGGGGGGGGGGGGGGGCGTCGGAGACCCGTCACAGTCTTAGATTGAGGAAATATACATATATATATATATGATTTGCAGAGTGGAGACGGGGAGTCTTGGTTAACTTATGGGAGGGGTGGGGCATGATGTGGTTGGGTGGAATTCTTTATGTGACCTGCACGTGCGTGTACATGTATGTTTGTGTAAATACTGTTATGGAATTGTCCCTGTGGCAGAGGGATGTGGTTCTCTGGCGGTCTCGGTGGCAGAGAGACACGTACATGTGGTGTGTGTGTGTGTGTGTGTGTGTGCACGTAAGTGTGTGTGTATGAGTGTGTACCTGTATATCTGCGTCTTTTTTTTCTTTTTTTTTCCCCCCAACTTCATCTCTTAATCTCAATTTTATTCTTTTAAATAGCAGAAACACTGACGTCATAGCTATGACAACTATGTTCAAATGCGTCAATACTTATGACGTTCTTACCTTGTCAATAAACAAGCCCCAGAAGAAGCCGCATGGCCGAAAATTTGGCAAAATATTATGACATTAAGTGCGTTGTGTTTCCTTTAATGTATTTTTATATGTATTCGAAAGCAACACACGTATCAGCCTTGATCCGCACTGTCTTTTCAAGCCCTGGGCTCCCGCTTCAACTGTGCCTGGTGTTGTTTTTGTCTTTTACCTGGACCTCACTTCTTGCATCCGTTACTGGATCCAGCACCAGAGTTACAATGGATCGTACCAGATTACTGATTGAACTGGATAGATTGCGGGACAAATTGACAAGGTATGAATCACATTTGCAGTTTCTTCAATCTTGTGAAGAACACAAAATCGTTCCTGATGGAATGAAAATTACATTTGGAGTGGGCCGTAAAATGTATTCACCTCGCTTTCAAACTTTGTGTTTGTTTTCTCCTTGATTAACCTGTTAAAATGTTTTTCACTTTCATTTGCGTTCTTCCTATGGTTGTCTGTTAAAGGCAAGGTTACACATTACACAGTGCCCACATTTTTGTACTTCCAGCAGCACGGAGACACGGACATGCATACAAACAAACAAACAAAGACCAAATGGTACTTCAGCTGGCTGAGTGTCCCTGACATAGCCCTGGCGGGGTCTTTGTGTCTGTGGATATCCAACCCCCCCACCCCCACCCCCCAGGGGGCCAATCGGGCAGGGACAGGAGGAGACCTCGGAGAGAGGCACAGGTGGCGACTGATGACACCTCTTTCTGTTGAAGGCAAAGTTATACATTATGCAACGCCCACATGTTCCACATGTTCGTTTTTCCAGTGATAGAGTGACACAGACAGAAGATTAACAAAGAAACAAACAAAGACCAAAAGTAATGGTACCGCAGGTGGCCGAGTGTCCTTGCCAAAGCCTCGGTCAGGTCTTTGTCTCTGTGGATATCCCCTCCCCCCCCCCTCCCCCCAGGAGGGGGTCAATCGGGCAGGGACAGGAGGAGACCTAGGAGAAAGGCACAGGTGGCGACTGCAACCACTCTCAGCGTCTCTGAAGATTTCACTGAGCTTGTTACAGTGGGCGAGAGATGGATTCGGATGCAAGCCATCTTTATCTTGTCTGACACCTTCCTCAGTCTGTGCCCTGTTGCCTCCATCTTCAGTTCAATCTCTGTTTTCTCTCTCTGTGTGTGTGTGTGTGTGTGTGTGTGTGTGTGTGTGTGTGTGTGTCCCTCCTTCTCTCTCTCTCTCTCTCTCTCTCTCTCTCTCTCTCTCTCTCTCTCTCTCTCTCTGCTATCAAAGTTGTTTGATTTATCAACTGAGACAACTGAGTATCTATCAATGCGAGAGTTTCCCTTTTAGCATCAGTTAAATATGATTCTACATATTGGACAGTGGTATCTCTACACACCCACAATACGGACAGACAAACAGAGAGACCAGCTGACAGGAAAAGAAAAACAAAACACACACTCGAAAAAAACAAACCCAGACCTTCTATGAGGCATATTGTTGATCTCTTTGCGCCAGTCGAAGGAAGTCAGGTAGGCGGAAGCAAACGACAAACACTACGGGCACAAAATGACGAGAGATCCGTTCCAAGGTAAATAAAAAAAGAAGAAATGACCACAAGAAACAACAACAACAACAAAACAATGAACAACAAAAAAAAAATCAGGAGAAGGCGCCTCTCTTCCCTTTGCAGATAAATTAATCTGTTCTCAGTGTACGGATAAGCAGATAGCTCTAGAAAGCAAATATGGAATCTAAAGCACACGGCAGGATAACAATCGGGATCTGGACTGACTACTTTACAGACGCACCGTTTTACACCCATGGCTTCACGTTTTCTGTCTCTAATTAAACTGTCAAGCTGACTGATTGGAGCAAACATGTTATAGCAGTGCCTACCAATGGCAGCTGTCCCATGATAACGGCGGTGTCACGCTTGTTGAACGTGAGCACCAACCCAAATTACCTCCCTTGCAGATGTTCGAATGTCGTCTAATGATGGCTATTCTCAATTGTGTTTACGTAACGTCTCCTTACTGTATCTAAAGGAGGTGCTTGAGTGAATGTGATGCAAATCAATCGTTTTGGGGCAACTCTCCCGGTGTTTGCCTTTATTTCTATGCTTCTTTCTCTCTTTTGGTCTCTTGTAAATTTTGTGTGTTTATTGTGTCTGTCTGTCTGTGTCTTTAATAGTGGGAGCATGTATCATCCCAGTTCATTTTGAAACACGCTTTGTAGTCACCGTGCATGCATGTCATCAGTTAAATGATTAGTTGTTTGCTCTACTTATTTAGGAATGTGGTAAAGATTATTTCATGAGCCGGTCATCAGTAACATGATTAGTTGTTTGTTCTATCCCTTCATGAGTGTGGCTTTATATTCACTTTCTTACTCAGCGTAATTCTTCTCCTGAGTTTTTGTTTTCTTTTTTTTTATGCAGGTTTACACGTTAGCCAGTTTTTTTTGCACTTTCCATTCTTCAATCCCATTAATGATAATTGCCAGGAGGAGCGACCGCGGACCTAATATGCATGTACGGTGATCTTGTCCTAAAAACACTACTGTTCCCTTCCTTGTTTCTCTGGACATAAAACCAATGAGGTCAGGCACACAACTACAAAAGGAGGCAGGAGAAATAGCACAGGTGGGGTTGCTGGTGATTACTAACGTCTTTGGAGGTTTTACTATTCTGGTTCAAGAAGGCGAGAGAGTTATCTCGACGAGAATGGTGCATCTTTGTGAAAAAATACTATCCATTTATGTCTCTGTCAGTGTACATGCATCCTCTTCAGTTCCCCCCCCCCCCCCCCCCCCTCCCTACCCCTCCGACGCACACACACACTGTTCACATCTGCCTCATTCTGTCACGCCTGTCTACGTCCCTTTGTCTCCGATTTCGGTTCAATTTCTCTCTCTCTCTCTCTCTCTCTCTCTCTCTCTCTCTCTCTCTCTCTCTCTCTCTCTCTCAGATTCGAATAGAAAATGATTCACCATGTCCTAGTTTCAGTTGTCCGAATTGACAGCGTGTTGGTTCCTATGACATTTAGTGGGGAGGGGGGGAAGGCGGGGAAGGGGTGGGGGGGAGAAGGGAAATCCGGGAGGTGGGGGATAGGGATGAGGTGGGGGATAGGGATGAACTATGAAATCTGGGAAGACAGGGTAAGAGGAGACACATGGGGAACGGGATCACTGGGAAAGGGACCCAAAATGGTACCGAAATCTTGTCAGGAAAATGAGGGGGAAGGAATAGAGAGAGGAAGTGCAAGAGAGAGAGAGGAGGGGTTGAAAGGGGGTGGGGTGGGTTAAAAGAAGTGTGAGAGAGAAGAAGATAGAGAGAAAGGGGGAGAAAAAGAGTGGGTGAAAAACCTAGAGCAAGGGGGGGGGGGGGGGGGGGGGGGGGGAATGAGGGAGCAGTGGGAGAGACGGAGAGATACTGGGAGAGCGGTAGAAAAATATAGAAGGCGAGATGTGGAAAAAGAGAGAATGAGGAGTGGGGAAGAATGCGGAGGAGGGGGGGGGGGAGTGTAAATCAAGAGAGAGGCCAGGAGTGAGAGGACCCGAGAACGAGAGACAGAGATAAAGACAAAAATAGAGAGGAATAGAAGATGGGGAGAGGTGGGGGGGGGGGAGAGGTGGTGCAACAACGAGAGATGAAAAAAGAGAGGTGGAGAAGAAGAGAGAGAGGGAGAGAGAGAGAAGGAGGGGAGGAAAGGAGGAGGAAGAAAAAAAATGTGGACAAATCAAGAAAAATAGAATTGTGGTGCAGGTAATACGAGATAACGAGAGAGAGAGAGAGAGAGAGAGAGAGAGAGAGGGGAGAGAAAGAGACAGAGATAAGGAAAGAGAGAGAGAGAGGGGGGGGGGGGGGGAGGGAGGGGAGACTATCGTGTTTTACAACAGGAAAAAGTTGCGGAGGAAGACTCAGACAAAAAGGTAACAAGGAAAGGGAATCTAAGAGTCAGCCCATCTCTAACCTAATTAAGTAACCAAACATACCATAAATGGTAATATTAAACTATGGTTGAGCAATAGAATCATGATAGGAAACTGAGGGAGCGTGGATCAAAGAAAATAGACATAAACGGACGAGGAAGCGGCGGGTGGAGGGGGTGTTTGAGGGTGAGGTGGGGTGGGGGGATGGGGGCTTTAGATTTATTTTTAGAAAAAAAAAATTAAGAAATTTTAAAGAGACAGCATGAAGCGGAAACAAATTACGGTGGGGTGGGGAGGGGGATAGGAAATGGTAGACTACAGACAGGTAAATAAGATAGAAAGGGTTAAGAAGCCAGGATAACAACGACAGGTTTTAAATTATACCTCTCAATTCAATAATCGAATATTATACGAAGAGAAAGCTAACAACAATGGGTATAAAACATTCAGTATAAGATACTATGTAAAAAACCAACGCTACTTATAGTTTATAATAAGATGTAGGTAATAAATGTGGTCGCCACCCTTCCAAATTCTACCATTCACGACTGGCATACATGTCACAGCGAGCTGTGTGAATCGGATAGAAAAAAAAAATTGAGCATTTATTGGGGGTGAGTTACAGTTCACAAGGGGGTATTCAAACAAAAACCACATACAGACAGCAGAATATATTTGACTGCGATTTCCCCTATATCACAGGCCTACGCTAATTCGATAACACATGCCCAGGTTATCAGCATAAGATAGCCTTATATGGATTAAAAAATTAGGAATGAAACTGTATTCCATGTTTGAGAACAAACCCTATAGGCTATCTTATCGTTCATTGTCCCCCATTTGGAGGATCTGTAAGTTTGCCTGCCAGAATAGCTCTCGTTTTAGAAGACGACCCTCTTGAAAACTTTTTTCAACAGGAATAATAGTAAGGAATTTAACCTCTATATCTGCGGGATGGTTAACATGAGCTGCAACTTGACATTTAGAATTTTGCTCAATTTAACATCACTTTTGTGGTTAGCCCATCTACGTTTTAGATTAACTGTAAACCCAACATATAAGAACTCCTTGTGATAACTGCAGCTAATCCAGTATTACCTGATTGTGTCTGTGCTTTTGGCGTCAAATAGAGACACACCACAGTCCGTAATTCTGTGGTGTTCTCATCACCTAGGGTTCAAAGAAGAATCCAATAGCACCCAGCGAAAGATAATAGAATAATATGAAACGAAAGTATGGAGAGGTAAAAAGTTGCTGAAAAACTAAAAACATTATGCAAACAGTATAAAATGTAGGGGACAATCTTTGAGCCTATGCTTCAGGATCCGTTTAAGGATGCAAGGGAGGTAAAAAAAAAATGGAATAGTCTAAGTGGTCAGCTCTGCTGTTCAATAACCCAAGCATTGTCAGCGGCTAAGAATTGTGTTGAACAACCTTTACTTGGATCTCCTAAGAGATGCAATCGCCCACTGATTGACCAAACAATATAATGCTGAACAATTAAGTAGGGGGGAAAACAAGTGTGGGTTAACATTTCTTCCATCATTATAGTAGTAATGACTTGGCAAAGATTTATTTTTTTTAAAAATGAAGAAAATATGTATTATAGAAATGAAAACCCTTCACTAGCTGCATGAGGGAACCATGGCAATCCCTCAAGAAGGCAGATCTATATGTATCGCCTACTCCTGATTGTGTCTGTGCTCTTGGCGTCAAATCGAGACACGCCACAGTCCGTAATTATGTAGTGTTCTCACCAAGGGTTCAAAGAAGAATCCAACAGCACCCCCAAAGCAGCCAGCGAAAGGTAGTAGAATAAATGAAACGAAAGTGTGGAGACGTAAAAAGTTGCTGAAAAACTAAAAACATTACTTATTTTTTGTAGACGTTTCTAGACTGAACGGCCCATTGTTTTTATGTTGGTCGATTTATCGACCAGTAAAATGTATTACATTTATCTTTCATTGATGTAGTAAGATGAATACAGTTAATACGTATGCGTGATATTTAGGGAGGGAACATTATATATAATGGTGCCTGTAGTTCCGATTCTACCAGCAGGGAGAGAGAGAGAGAGAGAGAGAGAGAGAGAGAGAGAGAGAGAGAGAGAGAGAGAGAGAGAGGGGTTAAGCGAACATCCCTGGCACACGGCTGTTTTCCTTATTGTCCCTCTGGACATCGTTCCCGGGACATCGCACAGGCCCAGACCAAGGTAAACAAACAGGAGAGTCAAGGGGGGTGGCTTGTGATTGCTCCAAACGTCTGCCAGGGTTTCGCTAACTTGGTTGATATGGGAGTGCGCTTTCGGTGCAAGTGATAATTGATGTCTTCTTTGACGTGCTTCTCAGTCTTCGCCGTTCTCTTTTTGTCTCCCTTGTCCCGTCTCGCTGTCTCTGTCTTTGTCTCTGTCCGTCTGTCTGTCTGTCTGTCTCTCTGTCTCTGTCTGTCTGTCTGTCTGTCTGTCTGTCTGTCTGTCTGTCCTCTCTCTCTCTCTCTCTCTCTCTCTCTCTCGCTTTCCTTCTACACACACACACACACACACACACACACACACGCACACACGCCACACACACACGCACACACACTCGCACAAACACGCGCGCTCGCATAAACACACACACGCACGCACGCAGGCAGGCAGGCAGGCAGGCAGGCACGCACGCACGCACGCACGCACGCACGCACACACACACACACACGGACACACACACGCGCGCGCGCGCGCGCGATTACTGTTCATACATGACAAGTGGCTTTCAACATTTACTAAGCTGGTTTTTTGGGTGTTTTTTTTTTTCATGTGTCAGAGTTTCCCTACTCACTTGGCCACCACGATTAGCAAGTGTCTTTTATTTACCCAAAAGGAAAGTAGATATTTATCCATCATTTACGTACTACGTACTATTGTCGTAAGGTAGAGAGAGAGGGGGGGGGGGGGGGTTAGTCGTTTAGCATATTAAGTAATACCCCGAATTCCCATACTCCGATCAGAATCAACAGAGAGTCAGAGAGACAGATACCCAGATCTCAGATATGCAATGCTCTAGTCAAGATGCTAATCGTTATCTCTCTGGACCCGAGTATAAAAGAATCAGACGGACAACCACATAAGGAGACGCATATTAGGTGGCCATTCTTAAAGACTTAGAGTGCTTCGTACATAACGATGAAGATGAGAGAGTGAGTGAACTTGATGTAGGCGTGTCTTGCGCCTCTCTCTCTCTCTCTCTCTCTCTCTCTCTCTCTCTCTCTCTCTCTTCTCTCTCTCAGTGCCCGTGTGTGTGTGTGTGTGTGTGTGTGTGTGTGTGTGTGTGTGTGTGTGTGTGTCACTAGATGCTCTTCCATGGACGAGTCAACGTCTGCATTTACAGAAATGTTTTCGATGTCAAAGGAAAGGAAATCGATGCCAGTCAATAGCACTGTCTGTCTTTCCCCTGAGCCGCCTGCTTGATATTTGAACCTGTTGGCCACTGTTCCAGACACCACCCTCCCCATGCCCTCCAGGCCAAAGCTGTAGAGCCCTAATAGCGTCTGTCAGACAAGGGAGACAATCACGGTTGGAGAGTGGGTGTTAGAGTCCCTTTCTTCCGATAGAATCTTCTCTCATGTTTTTTCTCCTCCTGATCTTCTACTTTTTCCTTTGCTTTTCATTTTTTCCCTCCTCAGTCATTTGTCTTTCTTCACGATCACTACTATACATTCTCTTCATTTTCTTTTTCTCCTCGCACGCTTCGACCCTTCGTTCGTCATCGTTTTTCATATGTATGCCTCCCTTTGTTCTCTTCTTCCCGTTCTGGACTCCAGAATAGGGTCTTCTTTCTTCTTCTTTTTTTTCTGTTGAGAATCGTCATATGATGTGATCGTATTTGTTTTGTCATTAAGACGTTCTCTTTGCTCGTTGAGTCCAACATGGTATGGTGAATGCCTTATGCTTCAGGAGATGATGATATTCCAGACTTTGGACCATCGTGCCAGTCACAGCCCTACGGGTTACTGACACAGCGTCTGATAACTTCGCCAATTCCAATACCGACTGACGGAACGCAGTTTCAATTTCACCACTCTGAAAATGCCCCTCCTGTCCATCTGAGTGTTCTTTTAACTGCCTACAAGAAGACTTGTCTTTTTCGATTTTCCCATTTACTTGTTTCACGTCTGAACGTGTCCTACAGTGGGACTACGGTGATTTGCCTTGCAAATTTGGAGAACCAGTTTCACGCTCCTTGTCAGGGTAATTGGATTTTCAACAGAGAATAGGATTTGTATTGCGCGTAGAAGTGCTCGTTTTCTGTCTTGAACATCTCAAATTCTTGAACTGCCCCCCCCCCCCCCCCCCCCCCCCCCCCCCCCCCCTTCCCATCCCAGCTGTAACCTGTTTCATAGTTTTTAAAACTATGTATGTGTATTTGTCCGTCTCTTCCAAGAAGTCCTGCTTGACTATCTTCCTAAACGGAGACAAGCTCAGCAAACTTCACATGTCTTCAAATGTAAAATGATGTTCATATAAATACAGTATACAAGAGATTTGTCTTCGATGTATGTTGGTTCCGCAAGGGTCTTCCTATAACATGAACAGTGATGCTCTCTCTCTCTCTCTCTCTCTCTCTCTCTCTCTCTCTCTCTCTCTCTCTCTCTCTCTCTCTTGTGCGCGCGCGCGCCGAGATTGTGGTAGGGCAAATCTTTAGCTTCGTCCTGTACCGTAAGTTAGCATGGGCGATGAGGGAATAATGCTATATGATGGCGAGGAGGGTGGAAACAGGGGGGTGGGTGGTAACAAGAGTGGGAGAGAGTGGGGTAACAGGAGTGGGAGGGAGAGGTGAAGAAGGAAAGGGACACGGAAGATTAGACGGGAAAACTAAAATGCCAGGTGATGGACCGGCAGAGGACAAATCGCCCTACTTTCCTGAAACCCCGGGGAACCGATCACCCACGGAAAATGCCATCTCCGATTTTCCTCAACTGTCAGAAAAGTTCCAAGGAGTCTAGACATCACCATCGGCCATTGTCTTGTCCCCCCCCCCCCCCCCCCCCCCCCTCCCACCAATCCCACCCTCTCCTACCAAAGAGTCAGCGGACGATGCTTATGGAGCAGACGAAGCTCAGGTTCTGAAACCAGTGTCGCCCCCTGGCTACATTTAGAGTGCCATGGAAAGAACGTCTCTCTCTCTCTCTCTCTCTCTCTCTCTCTCTCTCTCTCTCTCTCTCTCTCTCTGTCTCTCTCTCTCTCTCTCTCTGTGTGATGAATTTCATTTTGTAACGAAATGTAACAAATATAACGACATTAGAAATCAGTTTATACCTAGAAAATTTACATATACAAAGTCCGTATTTAACTATTGTCGTTTGCTTTGTGGTAGTAAGAAAGTAAAGTGTTGCTAAACTTAGCGAAGTGTTTTAAACTTAGTAAAGTTGTGTAACATTACATTCAGTATGTTAAGTATATGGAAAATTTTGATGTTTGATTTGTTTCATTTCTATTTGTTTGATTTGTTTCAAGTCCTCCATGCCCCAAAAGGGGTCGTAGGATTAAAATCCTTGAATCTGTGTGTGTGTGTGTGTGCGTGCGTGCGTGCGTGCGTGCGTGTGTGTCGATCTTATGATTAAAAACAAAACAAAAGATAGCTGATGTTGGGTAAAGCTGATTAAAAAAAAAGTTTGAGAACTGTTCGTTATTTTGATCCGTGTAGTCCAATTCATGGCATGGTGTTAAGTTGCAGCGTAACGTAAGATTCAGAGTGGGGGGCTGTTGAAAAGTGTGCTCTGCAGCGATCTGCTGTCCTGCTGGAAGTGGTGGCATGGTGTGATACAAGCTGCTTCAGGTAAAAAGGATACACTACAGTACAATGTGGTGCTAGTGTCTAGGTGTAGTCCAGTATAATGTAATATTACTGTTGTGGTTCGGTGGAACAATGAAAGGTGCAAGTTCCTTTAAAACGGTAACTTTTTTTCGGAAAACAAGGTCCAGTTACTGCAGAGCATTTTTCCACTGTCTGTCTGTCGTTGTCTTTTTCTCCATCTCTGTATTTCCCACTCCCTCCCTTTCTCTCTCTTTCCCTTACTCTCTCCATCCCACACTCCTTCCCTCCCTCCTCTCTGTCTCCTCTCTCTCTCTCTCTCTCTCTCTCTCTCTCTCTCTCTCTCTCTCTCTCTCTCTCTCTCTCTCTCTCTCATTTCCATCTCAGCATCTCTGTTTAGATATAGAGTGCAACAGGAGAGATACCCAGTCTGGTTTTAAGGTGTTCTGATTCATTTCAGTCTTCGGCTCCTCAGAGAGGTTTTCGTCTTTCCTTCATTCCACGAAGAGTCACTGGGGCAGTGATCCTGAAGAACAGTGAACCAGGCTACTCCAGTTCTGTGGATTGTGTGTCAAACTCCGGGAATCTGCTAATTCCCAAGTCCCTCCTACAGTGTTATCAGTCCATCGCATGAACTTTTTTTTCTCATACTTCCCCCTCGTTGTTCCTCCAGGAACAGTTCCCTGGATAGTTGTCAGAAAAGCCATAGGATTTCATTACCAGCGCAGTTTTCCTTTCTTGACTGATGTCACCATATCTTCTCATTGTCTGGTGTGCTACTGGATGTACAGCAACATCTCATGCCAGTGGTTTGCAGTTTCATTTTCTCTGGCAAGTATACACATGAAATGAAACACGCAAATGCACGTGGTTGAGTTTTACTTTTGGGAGTTATTTTGGCAACCACGCAGTTAGTGAGCTAAATAAACGCAGGTTAGCGCAGTTAGTGGGCTGAATGCAACGCAGATTAGCGCAGTTAGTGAGCTAAATGCAACGCAGGTTAGCAACTAGATTTCTTAATTGGTTAATTACTCTAAATCAGTTATGTACTCATCCAATTGAATTATGTTTACTTTTTATATCTGTATAGTGTATTGTTATTCACATTCTTTTCATTATCGCTCCTACGACTTTCAGACACAGGCAATATTGCTCAGTAACTGATGCCTGCACTTTCTATGCTCAGCGTTGACAGACAGACACCGAATTAGACCTTGGATGGAAGTCCTTCCGCGAAACATCGTGTTCATATTGTTGTCTGTCTGGACATTAGAACAAAGGTATCAGACAGGAACCAACAGGAGACAAAGCGGAGAAGCACAGGCGACAGTTGGTAGTGGCTCTGGCCGTCTGCGCGAATGTCGCCGACGCGTTTACAGGAAGTGAGGAGACTTGGACGTAACCCGTATACCTCGTCTGACACCTCTCTCTCTCTCTCTCTCTCTCTCTCTCTCTCTCTCCTCATATTTTATAATCCAATGAGTCAGCACTACCATTGAGTTTCTGCAATCGCATGCATCGTTGGAAAAACGAGTTAATTTCAGTGTCAAAATATTCAATTCAGGAGGTATTCTTCATGATTTATATATGCGCACTCATTCAGCGAGCGAGCGAGAGAGAGAGAGAGGAGAGAGAGAGAGAGAGAGAGAGAGAGAGAGAGAGGAGAGAGAGAGAGAGGAGATTAACTATGTTAGGTATAAAAGACGTTCCGTTAATAGTTCAATTTCAAACTGTGATCACAAAAGTCGCTCAGACTTGAATTACAGTCCTCTAAAGTTATTATTCAACCATTCAACTAGTGTCATTGAAAACTTTTTTGCTACTTCCATATCGTTAAAGGTGAACAAAGATTTCAGTGTAAACATACTTTGTTTACTATCCAAATGGGCCAAATGCTGACAATACAGATTGGATAAAACATCTTCCTAATATGAATAAGAAATGGATAATTTTGGGTGATTTCAATGCGCATTCTCCATTTTGGGAACCTGATTGCTCTGTTATAACTTGCAATCGATTTGTAGAAAATATTGTTGATTCCAATTTAGTATTAATGAATGACGGCAGTATAACAAGAGTGCCTGATATATCAACGCATAGACCGACCTCCATCGATCTCACATTAATTTCTCCTGATTTGGCCATCAATGCTACTTGGACAACAGAAGATGATTCGTTAGGGAGTGATCATTTTCCTATTGTTGTGAAAATACACGAGCAAATAGTTGACGAAGAAGCAGAAATTGAAGATAAAATACCAAAGTTTTTATATAATAATGCAGATTGGAATTTATATGAGTCAACCCTTCTATCTATAGATCGCAGCATTATTGAACACGAAGATATTGAAGTCTTTTATAACAACTTTAGAAAAGCTATTATATCTGCAGCTGAGAAAGCAATGCCAAAGTGCAAATCTTCTATAGATAAAAAATATAGAGGAAATAGTTGGTGGAATGAAGAATGTGCAGAAGCCGTATCTAATAAAAAGAAAACGTACAAAACGTGGCTCAAAGATAGAACTGATGAAAACTTTATTGAAATGAAACGTGCAAAAAGCCACAGTAACAGGGTTGTCGCAAAAGCAAAACGTCTCTATTTCAATCATTTTTGTCATTCAGAAATATCTTCATCTAAGGACATGCACAGAGTATGGAAAAAGGTAAAGGAATTAAAAAACAAGTAGTATCTACCTTCATATCCTATTAAATTAGAAAATATACTATTCCAACATCATCAGAGAAAGCTGAAGCATTTGTGCAAGCTTTTTCAAAAATAACTCAACTAGACTACATACAGATACCAAAAAATGCAGAGAAACTAGAGGAGAAAAAGGATACTTATTATGATCCCACACCGGATCCATACCATTACTTAAATGAATCTATAACATTTGAAGAATTTAAAGAAGCACTAATGTCATTCTCCTCGAATAAGACAGCTGTTGGATTAGATGGAATTTCATATCAGTTGCTATGCCACTTACCTTTGTGCTGGAAGCAATTACTTCACTCTTTTTACCAAAAATGTTGGTTAAATGGAACTCTTCCTACTTTCTGGAAGAGGATAGTTGTAATACTGGTTCCAAAACAAGGTAAACCTAGGTCTGCAATTGATAGTTACCGACCTATAGCATTAACATCTCAAGTTGGAAAAATATTAGAAAAGATAGTTGAAAAACGCGTTTTACATTATTGCGAAAAGAATAACATAATTCCCAACAATCAAGCAGGTTTCAGAAAGGGTAGAAGTACAATCGATCACCTTGTAAAACTTGCAAGTCATGTTAAAAAACAATTTGCTCGTAGAAAAAGTACACTTGCTACTTTCTTTGACATCAGAAAAGCATATGATAGTGTGTGGCATTCTCGTTTACTTTATAAGTTGAAAAATATTGGGATTAATGGTGCAATGTATCAATTCATAAAATCTTTCTTATCTGAGAGATCAGTTTGTACTTGGGTTGATAACTGTTACTCTTCATTTAAAGATATTGACATTGGCATCCTCAGGGCTCCATTATTGCACCTATTCTATTTACAATTCTCATTCACGATCTTCCTAAAATACTATCTAAAAATATGCATGTAGTGCAATATGCCGATGATATTGCAATGTGGATGAACACAAACATTAAAAAACAGACAAATAAGAGAACCATGTTATATATACAAAAACTATATCAAATTGAAATTGACACACTAAATAGATATTGAATGAAAATGGACTAGAACTATCAGGAGAAAAGACACAATTAATGTTATTTAACAATGGTAAAAATCCAAAAGTTTTGCCTCAACTTGTGCTGGAAAATAAAACTCTTCAATATTCCAATGTTACATTTTTATGTGTTCATTTCACTCCAAAATTAAACTGGAGATTCCATATTGAATATCTTATAAACAATGCCAGACAAAGGCTATCTTTACTAAAAATAATCAGTGCACAATCTTGGGGTCAAGATATCCAAACTCTTGTGCATCTTTCTATTAGTCTGCTTCGTTCAAAATTGACTTACGGACAGGAAGTATATTTTTCAGCTTCTCAAACATTACTTAAGCGGTTACAAAGTATAGACAGTAAAGCTATTAAAGTAGCCCTTGGTGTTCCAGCGCATTCTAATACTTTTAAAACATATAAAGAAGCTAATCTCTTGTCACTTGATGATCAACGCAAACTAGCAACAGCCAAATATGTAGCCAGAAGTCTTTCTGTATCAAATTCAGTAAATGAAATATTTCTTGATTCCAAATCGGATTTTCCTAAAAGGGCACAGAATATTTCTTACCTCCAGCCCATTCGAAATTATACTGATTTATTTAGAAAATGTGACATCGATATTACATCCATTTCAAAACCTCCAACTATGCCCACGGTTCCTCAATGGGAGCATATTTCTCCAAATTTTGATATAGATTACACTACTTTAAAAAAAAAGAAGATATCAATTTGATATCGGTAGAAGCAAAAGAACATCTTGAAAAGACATATCCACATCATCTTAAAATCTACACGGATGGCTCAGTTTTAGAATTTTATACAGGAGCTGGATTTGTAATTCCCGATTTAAAAGTAAAGAAATCATTTTGTTTAGGAAGGAACGTTTCAGTTTTCACTGCTGAACTATACGCAATCCTTATGGCCTTATCTTGGATATCTGATCTTAATGTGGCAATTTACAGCATTTTAATCTGTGTTGACTCTAAATCTGTACTTTGCAGCTTACGAAATTGGGATGCAAATGTAAGGAAAGACTTAATTTTTGATATAAACTTTATGATACATTCCGTTATGGCGAAAGGAACTTTTGTAGAGTTTTGCTGGATCCCATCCCATTGTGGTATCTATGGAAATGAAATAGCTGATAAATTAGCAAAAGAGGGTGCTCTTAGAAAAAATCCAGATAGTAAATTAAAATTGGATAAACATGAAATCAGTTCTCTATTAGAAAATTGTATGAACAATGAAAAACTTCCTGCAAAAACGAAAGCGTTATGTCAAAGATCGTTGTCCAGTATAATTTATGAAATGCGTTTAAACTCGTGGAAAACCAAATTTTCTAAGGATGTAGATTGCGCTTGTGGTCTCCCATTATCTTTATATAATATTCTAAAGATAGATATTGCTTCATTAGGGGCTTTACATGAAATTTTTTACAGCCCCAAAATGATTGATGTAGCAAAGGCTATATCGAGTTCTGTTATTATTCATTTGTTGTAATTGATTTATCAGTTTATAATTATTGTTTGGTCGTTAATAGGCAAACTTTCATGTATTTGTGTCCGCGCGCGCGCGCCACCCACACACTCACTCACTCACTCACACTCTCTCTCACTCATACACACGGGTGCGCGCATGCAGGCACGCACGCACACGCACACTCGTGCTCGCACACTCTCATATAACGCACTTACACACATGTATATAAGGTGGGGTGGGTGGTTTATTTTATTTTTTAATTTTCTTAGTTTTAAAGTCTAATATCACCATCGTTGTGAACAGACTCTAAATTAAATCAAATCAAATATCTATGGATTTCTCCATGCTATTCACAGCCTTGTTTTGCTTTATGCTTAATCTGATCGGATAATGCTTGGTGTGCTGGTTTAGCAAGTAATCTGAAAAGCCTTGGGCAAAAGCTTTAGTATGAAACCGGGGGCGTTGGATTATTTCTGTTATATCCAGCCATATATATATATATGATTATAATATATTCCACAAGATCTTTGTACATATTTTGAAAACTTCATACCGTACATTCTTGTGATTAGTATGATGCATAACCCAATGCATTAGAAACAAAGGACTCTCTCTCTCTCTCTCACACACACACACACACACACACACGCGCATGCTCGTGCGTACTCGCACATACATGCAGAGAGAGAGCGAGCAGTGTCGCTCAGACTGACTCCACATCAAATATTTCGGAACACAAATCTGTTATTGGTGTAACGTGTTGACAGCACTGTGGAGGAAGCATCATTCAGCATCACGGAGGCAGGCAGGCAGTGGAGGAGGGAGCCATGGTGCCTTCAAGGCATCAGACGAGCAGTCTTTATCGGAGGCACTTCTTTGCAGTCTCCACATACTGCCGACACCGGACTGGCAGAGATAACATGATCTGGAAGGTAAAACACAGTACACTTATTTTAGTGTTCAATTGTAATACAGTGCTGCTACTGCCGCCTCTCTCTCTTTCCCTCACCCCTCTCTCCCCCTTTTCTCCTCACCTCTCCCTCCCTTCTCCCTCTCCTCCCCCTCCCACGCCTCACTCTCCCTCCCTTCCCCTCCCATCTCCTTCTCCCTCTCTTCTCTCCTATCCCTCTCTTCTCTTCTCCCCTCTCCCCTACGTCTTCCCCTCCCTCTTTTCCCCCTATTTCCCTCTCTTCTCCCCTCTCCTCTCCTCTCCCTCTCTACTTTTTCTCTTCTCCCCCTCTCCTCTTCTCCCCCTCTCCTCCCCCTCTCCTCTTCTCCCCGCTCCCCCCTTTTCCACTCCCTGCCACCCTCCTCTCTCTGTGTGCGTGTCTCTCTCTCACCCCCCCCCCCCCCCCTCTTTCTGAAAAAAAGTGTTTGCAGTTTACCACAGCAAGTACTGCCGCCACACGGATACAGTTTAAGCAAAAAAGGATGCAACGGCAGTCCGTGAATCACCAAGCTCTTGAAGGCTGGGAAAGTTGGGGGATATCACTTGCCGTCAGCTGATCAACACTGGGCCAAAGGAGTGCCACTTCTCGTCTGGCCAGTGTCTATTTGAACTGACAGCATTGTCGGTGGCTTGAAGCAACAGAGCCACTAAGATACCCTCGCTCCATTTACCGACTGTATCCGTCTGTTTGACGTTATCTCGTGGCCGCTTTGATGTGTCAACAGCGAGTCCCTGCGATGCCAGATATACGATTACCTTCTGGTCCGTCTGTTTCTGATCTGTCTGACACCTGCTCTGATGACCCCCCCCCCCCTCTCTCTCTCTCTCTCTCCTCTCTCTCTCTCCTCTCTCCTCTCTCTGTTTTTCAGATCACACGTCAAGGTGTCCTTTGTCTGTGTCCACGATAAAGCGCAAACACACACACGCACACACGCGCGCGCTCGCGCGCATACACACACACACACACACACACACACACACACACACACACACACACTCACACACACACACAGCCCATCAGCACCATGAAACAATTAAGCAACCCTGAGTGTACCGTCTTTCACCTACCAGGCATCTACTACATCTGCCAGTCTAGCAGCCATCAGCAGCGTTAGAAGGACGGGAAAGAAGTGTGTCAGATGAACACTGCTCATCCACCTGCCCACTGTCTGGTAGCTTGAGGGCACTATGACTCCCCCTACACTACCGGCTTCATGACAGTACCACTGGGTTCCCTCACACTACTGGCAACACGTTATATTCATACCAACTACCATATGCATATGCCATTTTGAAACGTTTGCATTGAAATCAGTCAGTCTGTCTGATCTCTCTCTCGTCTCTCACTCTCTCTGTCTCTCTCTCGCGCGCGTTTGTCAGTATGCGTGTGTATGCGTGCGTGTGTGCGTATGCAGTTTCCTTTTTGTGATTAGACAAGTAGTTACAGACTCGCAATCAAAAAGTTACTTGGAGAATATTTCGACAGGGTCGCCCTGTTGCTGTTGTGGCAGCGAGGCCTGGTGGAACGACTGTTGTGTGGGGTGAACGGTTGTCAGGATCTGATTGTAGAGGGGGGGGGGGGGGGGGGGAGTTCAAAGCCTTGATCTCTGTTCAGGCTGGGGCGTCTGGTCTTAATTTCGATGGCTTCTTTAACTTTTCTTTTTGTGAGGAAGGGCTCTGTAGATAAGATCTTGGTTTCTTGGGGGCTGAAACTGTGGCCTGTGGCTTGTAGACGTTCATGTATGGCAGAAGTAGATCGGTTTTGGTGTTCCTGTAGACGGGTGGTGAGTGGTCTTGCTGTCTCGCCAATGTAGGTATGGGTACAGTCTTGACACCCTACCTGGTACCCTACACCACACTGCTTGAGGGGGTCCGTTTTGTCTTTGACATGGGTCAGTTGCTGGCGTAGGGAGTTGGTGGGTTTGTGGAACACTTTGCATCCATGTTGTTGGAAGGTCCTGGCTAGACGCTCTGAGACTCCTTTAATGTAAGGGATCCCCACTTTCACACTGTCCGTATCTGTAGAAGAAGGGTAGCGAACTCGAGGGTTGTCCCACATCCGTGCAGGGTATCCATTTGCGGAAGGAGCAGTCTTGATGTGTTCTTCGTCTTTCAGCTCTTCCTCCCTAGTGGAACACAGTACGGAGGCTCTGTGCATGAGGGTGTTGACAACAGATCTCTTGTGCTGGAGGGGGTGGTTAGAGTGAAAGTTCAGATATTGGTCAGTGTGGGTGGGTTTCCTATAGACACTGGTCTCCACCCTGTCGTCATGGCTTCGGGTGATGAGTGTGTCCAGGAACGGGATCTTCCCTTCTGCTTCAGTCTCCGAAGTGAATTGGATACTGTCGTCGATGGAATTCAGGTGAGTGGTGAATCTGTCAACCTCCGTCTCCTGTATGCGGGTCATGATGTCATCCACATAGCGGTACCACATGCTGGAAGGGTTGGTAGCGGTCTCAAGGGCTACTTTTTCAAAATGTTCCATGTACAGGTTGGCTACCACTGCAGATACTGGCGAACCCATGACAGCTCCTTGTTTCTGCTGGTAGAACTCATGTTTGAACGAAAGTAGGTGCTAGTGAGGCACAGTTCCAACAGTTCTAGTACCTGTTCCGTAGTGAGTTCAAACCGGTGACGAAGGTGGTAGTCATCCTCAATCTTCTCCGGAATGACTTGGAGAGCCTTGGGTACAGGGATGCTAGTGGAAAGTGCGCCAACATCATAGGAGACAAGTTTCTCCCCTGGAGCTAGTTGCTGGTTTTTCCATCTTCTGTACAAAATCTGTGCTGTTGACTATGTGGTGCTCGGTCTGCCCGATTGAAGGTCCCAGTATTTGTGTCAGGAATTTGGAGGCATTGTACATGACATTGCCACAGCTGGTAACAATGGGGTGGAGGGGGCATGCTCCTTGTGTATCTTGGGTAATCCATACAGCTTAGGCGTGGATTCTGAAGTGGGGTAAAGACGTTGGTAAAGATTAGGGGAGATAGAATCATGACCCTTCTCAGTGATACAGACACCTATGAAAACTCAAGACTGACCCTACGAAGAAAGTGAAAAAAACCAGCTTATCAACCTACTGAAGAACTGGAAGAAAGAAGATTCTATCTCCCTAATCTTTACCAACGTCTTTACCCCACTTCAGAATCCACGCCTAAGCTGTATGGATTACACAAGATACACAAGAAGGATGCCCCCCTCCGCCCCATTGTGTCAGCTGTGGCAGTGTCATGTACAATGCCTCCAAATTCCAGACACAAATATTGGGACCTTCAATCGGGCAGACCGAGCACCACATAGTCAACAGCACATATTTTGTACAGAAGATGGAAAACCAGCAACTAGCTCCAGGGGAGAAACTTGTCACTATGATGTTTGTGCACTTTTTACTAGCATCTCTGTACCCAAGGCTCTCAAGTTATTCGGGAGAAGATTGAGGAGGGACTACCACCTTCGTCACCGGTGTGAACTCACTACGGAACAGGTGCTAGAACTGTTGGAACTGTGCCTCACTAGCACCTACTTTTCATTAAAACATGAGTTCTACCAGCAACAAGAAGGAGCTGCCATGGGTTCGCCAGTATCTCCAGTGGTAGCCAACCTGTACATGGAACATTTTGAAAGAGAAGGTCTTGAGACCGCTACCAACCCTCCCAGCATGTGGTACCGCTATGTGGATGACACCATGACCCGCATACAGGAGACGAGAGGTTGACAGCTTCACCACTCACCTGAATTCCATCGCCGACAGTTTCCAATTCTCCAATTCTCTTCGGAGACTGAAGCAGAATGGGAAGATCCCATTCCTGGACACACTCATACCCGAACCCATGACGACAGGGTGGAGACCACTGTCTATTGGAAACCCACCCACACTGACCAATATCTGAACTTTCACTCTAACCACCCCTCCAGCACAAGAGATCTGTTGTCAACACCCTCATGCACAGAGCCTCCGTACTGTGTTCCACTAGGGAGGAAGAGCTGAAAGACGAAGAAACACATCAAGACTGCTCCTTCCGCAAATGGATACCCTGCACGGATGTGGGACAACCCTCGAGTTCGCTACCGTTCTTCTACAGATATGGACAGTGTGAAAGTGGGGATCCCTTACATTAAAGGAGTCTCAGAGCGTCTAGCCAGGACCTTCCAACAACATGGATGCAAAGTGTTCCACAAACCCCTACGCCAGCAACTGACCCATGTCAAAGACAAAACGGACCCCCTCAAGCAGTGTGGTTTAAGGTACCAGGTAGGGTGTCACGACTGTACCCATACCTACATTGGCGAGACAGCAAGACCACTCACCACCCCTCTACAGGAACACCAAAACCGATCTACATCTGCCATACATGAACGCCTACAAGCCACAGGCCACAGTTTCAGCCCCCAAGAAACCAAGATCTTATCTACAGAGCCCTTCCTCACAAAAAGAAAAGTTAAAGAAGCCATCGAAATTTAGACCAGACGCCCCAGCCTGAACAGAGATCAAGGCTGTGAACTTCCCCCCATCTACAATCAGATCCTGACAACCGTTCACCCCACACAACAGTCGTCCACCAGGCCTCGCTGCCACAACAGCAACAGTGAGTGAAGAAGACAGGGCGACCCTGTCGAAATATTCTCCAAGTAACTTTTTGATTGTGAGTCTGTAACTACCTTTCTAATGTCGAATCCAGAATCCAGAATCCAATATTCTTATTTTATTGTGATGTTTTGCCGAGCCTTTTATTTCTCTTCAAAGCAATAAGCGACAATCATAATTCATTGCACAAAGTATGTCCTCCCTTTTAGAGCCTGGCTCACTCATGGATTTTAACACTAATTTAACCAACATGAAAGCAGATCTCTTAGCTTAACGTATACAGTTATAAAGCAGCAGGAGATTATTTCCAATTGTGCGTGCGTGCGTGCGCGTGTGTGTGTGTGTGTGTGTGTGTGCGTGCGTGCGTGCGTGCGTGCGTGCGCGTGCGTGTGTGTGTGTGTTCATGCATCCTTTTTAGATACACTGGCTTTCTCTTTCACTTACCACCCAAAGATGGCAAGTGTCTACCATTTTTAGATCAAGAATTTGAGGCAAATATCGAAGATCGAATAACCTATTATCGACAAGAACTGCCAGCCATAATCTGCATATTGATGTGGTAATCGTCACCGTGGCCAGTTAGGAGAGACGAAAGGATGTGGAGGGGGGTGACACGGGTGAACCGTTAATTCCGTCCGTTGTAAAAAAAACATCAAAAGAAAATTTAGCCATCTGGTATATTTTCTCGCCTGTTTGGTTCCTCTCTCTCTCTCTCTCTCTCTCTCTCTCTCTCTCTAACAGGTGACCATAACACTGCCATGGTGTGGTATGTATTATACTAAGCCACATCAAACCCCCGTTATAAAGGCAACCTTCCGCCAATACTGATCAGACATATTAGAGTGTATCTGTCAGTCTCCGCACCATGTTTTTGTTGTTGAGCGCTTAACAGAAGCAGAACGTCACTGCTCATTCATTTAGAAGCTGTCGGATCAAGAGGTTCCGTGTTTGTATCTGTGTTATCATGTATTCGTCAATCTGGTCATTAAAGACGGGCGTTCATATGGGGCGGGGCGGGGGTGGGGGATGCTATTGAGCTAAT
The DNA here is from genome assembly GCA_018398815.1 of Conus ventricosus. Lineage (NCBI taxonomy): Eukaryota > Metazoa > Mollusca > Gastropoda > Neogastropoda > Conidae > Conus > Conus ventricosus. The sequence continues at coordinate 37,640,633 of CM031611.1, read as the reverse complement.
GCATTTGATAGTTTTGATGTCAGGATCGGTTCTGCTGCTTAGCTGTAAATTCATCATGACAATGCCAAACCTTTGATTCTTGCTGTGATGTGTTTGGGTGTGATCTGTTTGATCTCTTGTCTCTCTTTCAGTGTGTGTGTGTGTGTGTGTGTGTGTGTGGTAATGGGGGAGGGGGGAGGGGGGGAGATAGAGGTGTTGTGGGGTCAAGAGGGACGATAGTGTGTATGCTTGCGTTTGTGTGTGTGTGTGTGTGTG
>CM031611.1:37597878-37632878 GCA_018398815.1 Conus ventricosus | reverse complement strand
TTGAAGATCAAATGACCACCAGATATCGGGCACTGCTATGGGCACTCCCATGGCCCCAGTTGGTAGCCAATCTTTCATAGGATGGCTCGAGCAGGAACTGCTGAACAATAGCCCTGTCCCTGTGTGCAGTGATTATGGAAGCGTTATATTGGGATATCATTTTCCCTGGTTGGGAGATTTGCTTTGGTCTTGACACATTACACAGTACATTAACACGCCCCATCCCACCATCAAATTCACCGTCAGCTCTTCGGCATCTCTCTCCCCTTTCTAGATATCCTCTTGAAAATAAAAGACGATACATCCAAACAGATTTGTATTGCAACCCACTGAGTTCATGTCTACCTCCATTACACCTCAAGCCACCCTCGCCACCGCAAACAAAATCTCTCCTACAGTCTCTTCTGCGCTTAAAAACGTTTGGGGTTCCAGACCCCGCGACTTTGAGTCACGATGCAGCCACTGTGTGAACAGCTTCGTGCTCGTGGCCACAAGGCACAGTGCATGACTTCTCCCTTTGGATAAAGCAAATGCCTCCAAATGTTCAACACTTCAGTACAGACCCAAACAGCACTCTGAGCGCACCCCAGTAATTACTACTTACACCCTGCCAATCCACCCATCCGCAATGGTTCCAATCCTACAGTCCAGTCTCCGACTCCAAAAGGTATTCCTGATCCCCCAATCCTGGGGGAAAGGAATAGCTGCACCTTAGAAATTTTCTTATGCCCCCTGCTCTGTCTTATGCCAGTCAGAAACAAAACCAGCAGGCTGCTTTCCATGTAAGAAAAAATGTGTTTTCTGTAAGCAACATCTTGTCCAGACAGGTTCCTTTTACAGTGCGAAAACTGCGAATCCTTTTCGATTCGGCATCACATGGATTGTGAAAACCCCTAATTTGATCTACTTTCTCTTTGCGATAAATGTCCCCACAGCCAGTATGTTGGAGAGACAAACAAAACTCCCTTAAAACTCGATTTTACCAACACAGATCCAACATAAAAACAAAATCTGGAACTCTAGAACTAAGCATTTCAATCAACCAGCCACTCCCCCCTCAATCTCCGCGCATCGCAATCGAAAAAGTTATGTCAGATGACGTGGATATAGTACCAAACGGGAAGCTTTCTGGTTCCACAAATGCGTACCATTCAGCCTGATGGCTTAAACGCTGTTTGCTACGTTTTTTCAGTCGCTATTCGATTTCCACCCCTACCCTTCTTCCCTGGTGATGTAATGCGTGTTATCGGTACTAGAATGCATTATCTTTTTCTTTTTCATCATTGAGGAAAGGATGCATTTTACAATTCCCATTGTATCCTAACCTTTTCCACTCACAATATGCGGTTAAATTAAAGATTGTCTGATGTCCATTTCTAACAATATGTTAGTAACCAACAAGAGTAAGATAACAAGACTTTTCATCATTTACTTCTGTGTACATAATCTGTGTAGTAGTAGTAGTACTTTAATTTAACGTCTCTTCACCCTCAAGTGACATTAGACCAAAAAAAAAAAAAAAAAAAAAAGCATGTGAGAGATTCTTTAAAGTGTTGAGTGTTTTTGAGTAAATGCAACATCAATGCCACACTTAAGTATTGGATTCTACAAACACAAATGATCTCAACATTACCAACAACTATCAAAGAAAAATACCAACAGAACTAGAATGCATATTTTTCTGAAAAACACTTAAGAAGATCAAGGTCATTAACTATTTTCTGTAATGTTATCGGATTTCGATGGTTGAGCGCAGTGCCTCCCTTTTTGAGCATTTGAGCTTTGATGACAGGACAGTGCAGAAGCAGATGATTCGTAGAAATTTGACTCCCACAAACACAAATAATATCTTTACAAAATTTTGTTTTGAGAGCGTTTAGACGAATCTTAAACATCAAAGACGTAATTGATCTGGATTTGATTTGACTTAAACTCTCAATTATCATATCCGAATGCAGTGTATCACAAGTTTTTACACAATTATGTGAATATTGTATATCTGAGGCCTTCAACTTGTCAACAAAATTATCCTTTGCTAACTTGTTGCTAACTTGTCAAAGTATTTACAATATTCATGTAGATCTAGCTTAACATTAAGTTTAATTGTCCCTGTAGCATTGCGTTGCTGCACTCTTGGCTGCATGATCTACCTGTTCATTAGAGAGAATTCCACAGTGAGATGGAATCCAATAAAAAGTAACACTAATATCTTTGCTTGCTAATTGATGTATTAAGTGCTTGACTTCGTGAGTCATCTCAACCCGTGTCTTGGTATTTTGACCTTTGATAGCGTTATAATACTGATTTTGAATCCACACAAATAATATCTTGCATGCATTTAAAGGTAACTCTTTAATGTGATGTAACGCCATTAAAATGGCTGTTAATTCAGCAGTGAAAATGGAATAATGCCTACCAATATTATAACGTTTAATGTTTTCAAGGAAGGAATAAAAAAATGCTGATCCTGCACTGCCATTTTCTATTACAGACCCGTCTGTGTAAATCTTGATATAGTCAGTATACTTGTTTTCAATGCTTATGTTTACTAAATTTTTCAAGATATTTGGAGATTGATTTTTGTTTAAATTTGTATCATCAATATCAAAAGCAGGTTTAATATGCTCCCAGGGTGCCACTGGTGAAACATTTGGGCTTAGTGGCTATTTGTTTGTGTTTTAATTCTTTAGAATTGATTATATCGGTGGCATAAGAATTGATTGATTGTAAAGAGTGTATTGTTTTAGCTCTTTTAGCAAAATCTTTTGCGGAGTCTAATCTAATTTCTTCTTTACAAAATGTATCAAAAGCTAAAGACTTTACTATAAATTTAGCACAAGAATTTTTCCTATTGTCATCTAGAGGAAGAACACCCGCTTCTTTATAGGATCCTAGATTGGAAGTATGTATTGGTACCCCAAGTGCCAGTTAACAGCTTTGCAGTCTATGCTTTGAAGTTTGGATAATAGGTGCTTCCCTGACAGCAAGGGTACTAGGATCTACCTAGGTTCTAGCTAGCTCCAGCCTGGACAAGCTGAATCTAGCCAGAACCTAGGTGGGCCCTAGGTGGGTCCTAAGACCCTTGCTGTCTGGTTGGGGGCATTAAAGAAAACTTCTTGGCATATATTAAACGAGATCGAACAAGTGAGTTTGCAAGACATAAAAGTGCTTTAGTATCTTGACCCCAACGTTGTTTACTAATAATTTTGAGAAAATTTAATGCTTTTCGTGCTTTATCAAGTATATGATTTATATGTTGGTTCCAGGTAAGTTTTGATGACAGATAAACACCTAGAAACTTAACACTTTGCACAAACTTAAGGGCAATTCCATTAATGCTGAATATAGGCATTTTTTCTGGGTTATAACCCGAGTTAAAAAGGACCATGTTTGTTTTTTCTAAAGATAGTGATAAACCATTTTCTTTCATAAAATTAGTGATTTTATCTAATTCCTTTTGGTAAACTTTTTTTGTATAGTTTAAATGCTCTAGTGGGTGTATTTCGTTTCATTGTTACCTTCATCCACATGCATATATCGTCAGCATACTGGACTAAAACTGAATCGTTTGACAATCTCTTTGGAGATCGGCGATGAGTATATTAAATAAACAGGAGAAATAACTGAACCTTGAGGTAATCCCATCTGAAGTTCTCTGGAATTCGAGTACGTGTTTCCTACTCTTACTTGTATGAAACGATGTGAAAGGAAATTTTTAATGTAGTTATACATATTACCATTAATATTGTTTTCCTTAAGCTTTTGCAATAATTTGTAGTGCCATACTTGATCATAAGCTTTCTTAACGTCAAACAAAGTTGCAAGGATATTCTTCCGCCTCGCGAACTGCTGTTTGATTTGTGTTGTTAATTTCACTAGATGTTCTGTAGTTGATCGTCCTTTCCGAAAGCCTGCTTGATTTTGGGGTATAATGCACTGTTTTTCGCAGAAATGGACTAATCTGTTTAATATTACTTTCTCCATAAGTTTGCAAACGTGTGATGTTAACGAGATGGGTCGATAGCTGTTTCTATCTGCTTTAGGCTTTCCCTGCTTATGTATAGGAATAACAATTGATCGCTTCCAAACAGAAGGCATTTCCCCTTTACTCCAACATCTTTGTATGAATATATGTAGAAATCGAATAACATTGCAAGGTAAGTGTTTTAACATTTCATAAGATATTCCATCTAATCCAACAGATGTTTTTGCTTTACTCAAATGTAAAATACTTTATTTTACTTCCTCAAGTGTTATTTCAGAATTTACATAGCTTTTCCTTGTGAACTCATTATCATGATTTGATTTTGTTTTACTTTGCTCTTCACTTTCTCTGTACTCTTTACTTACAGTTGATACACCTGCATTTCTACTATAACTGACAAACATCTCTGCAATGCTTCTGCTTTTTCATTATTAGTGGGCAGATCTGAGTTCTCTAATCTTATGGGACATTGTGGTAAAATATTCCGTTCTTCATGGTTTCATTTTTCCCCAGACTTTTTGCATATCTTTATGACTGTAGATTCATTAATACAAAAAGAAGACCAGTATTGTCTCTTGGCCTGGGCGTTAACTCTGATTTATTTTTTGCCTTGTTTGCCTCTTGATGGTTGGGGTAGAATTTTCTTGTATGTATTTTTTTAATTTCTCCCATTTTTCGCATTTGCTTTTTCACAGTCGTCATTCCACCAGATATTTCCAGCATGCTTATGTGATTTCTTTGTCTTAAGCATGGGTATAGAGTCATTTGCAGCATCTAGGACTGCTTGGTAAATGAAAAATAAAGATCATTTATATTTTTATCGTGCATATCCTCAACATAAAACGTGGACATACTTGCTGAAAATTTATCCCAATTAGCAAATTTATAATTGTACTTTGGGACTTTATCCTCAGTTAGATCTGTAATTTCTTGTGCTTGTAGTTTCAAAACTTGTTATAATTGGGATATGATCACTATTTAAGCAATGAGCCAGTAATGTTCCACTCACAAATGGAGCTAGATCAGGCGAAACCAGAGTTAAATCAATTGCCGTAGCTCTATGATTAGGGGTTATCGGGGATTCGTGTAACTCGACCATCGTTTAATAGATAAAATGATGAATCTACAACATTCTCTATCAAACGATTGCTGAGATATGGTCACAGTTCTTCTCCCAAAAAGGGGCATGTGCATTAAAATCTCCTGTAATTAGCACTTTTTTGCCTTTATCTGCCTGAAGCATACGGATCCATTCAGTGTTGTTATCATCTGGACCTTTTGGTAAATACACTGATAATATAGTTAGTAGAAACTTATCAAATTGTACTGTCACAGCACAAGAATGAATTGTGGAAATATCTGATGGAATAGGATTAGGGCACAGTGTGTAATTTACCCCTTCATGTATGTAAATAGCTGTAATGATTTTCCCGTTTGTGTCTTCTTTTTGATAGATGGAGGGAAGTAATAATTTTCTAACTTAGTAGTTTTATCTTTCTTTACATTTAATGACTGGGGGCTTAAGACATGATATTTATGATTTGCGAGATGCTGGGACTAAATGTTCATAATTAGAAATTATTGATCTACAATTCCATTGAAAAACACTAAAGTTGTTTCCTCGTGTCATGTTCTAAAACTAATATCAAATTATATGAAAGGAAAAAAGAAATCATTAATAATTAATGATAAAAAGTCAAGAACAATCTTGTCAGAATACAACGTATACATAGAGGTGCTTAAAAATCAGTCAAAATGAACAGAGATAACACAGCAGTTGCATCAGGTGGCTTGGTCGTCGTGGCCCGTCAATATGATTCCCAGTCCAGGGCACTGAAAGGTTGAACCAACTGGGGGCACGTGGAGCTGGAAAGGCGTAGTATGTTTCCCTGTTGCCCTGTCGTCGTCGGGAGGGCCGCTTTGGGTCTCCCACACCAGACTCCTCACGTGCCGTCCAATGTTTCCTGCAAGCAGGCTAGAGCCCCGTTTTGAAAGGTGAATTTTGTCATGAAGATGGTCAAGTCTTATGTTATCATTGTCAATGAAACTGATGTTTTTGACTTCAAAGAGGTCAGACGTGATCTTTGCATTGAACAGCTGTCTGTTCACTTCTAATTTCTTGTCCAGCACTTTTGTTGCTTTGCTGATAACGAACTTCACTTTCTGGTGTTTTTCCGCTACTGATTTGATTGTCTGTACAAAATTCTTACTGACCTTTTCTGCCTCTTCTACCTTCAAGTCATTGACTCCACAATGTACTACGACACAGTCAGGCATTTCCTCCTTATCAATCTCTACTAGGCATTGTTTGACAGCTGATACATTGTGCTGTTTAAGCTTGGAGACCTTGAAATCATAGGAATACCAAGTCTTTTTCCTTGAACTCCGTTTGCAACAGAATCATGGATGACAAGTACTGTTGGGTAGTCCTGGCCTTCGTCTACTTTTACTTTTGTTTTTCTAGATTCACTGTGATCTTTTCTGTTCTTCTCAGGCACTTTGACGTCATCCTTCCTTGCGTAATTCGATCTTCCGTCATGCTGTCTGATAGGAATGACGTCATTATTTGCTTTTGGTCTGGTCTTAGGCAAAGATTTTTTACCAATTTCTACTATATTTTCGTAGACGGGGATTTTGTTTGAGAGGATTGCTCCCCGAATCTGAACCAACTACTTGTGCGTAAGTTGCTGCGCCTGGAAGACATGTTTCTGTCTGTGTGGCAGTGGTCACCATAGTAACTTGCGGTTTGATGTTTTCTGCAAGCATTTTGTTTTGAGTAATCACGGCATTCTCCAACAGTTCAATGCGTTTGCAAAGAGACCAAATCATTTCTTTCGCATCTAGAGAACTAAAATCATGCCTACCAACCTCCTTGGTTTCCATTGAAGGGTTTTCAGTCATCTGGAGAGTTGAATTCTGCGTAGCCAAATTGCTCGAAGTTGCAGGGTCTTCTCGCTGCCGGGTTACAGCAATGGTTTTTTTCAGCCGATTATCTCCGATGGACACGGTAGACAACTTCTGAGTTCTCGGTACTCTGCTGTTAGATACCGTTTGTCTCCCACTAAATCTTGTTTTCATTTTTCCTATTTCTTGGCCCACGAAACGGCCACCTTGGAAGATTAGTTGCTGCGTGTGTCCGCCATCTTGGTCATGTCCACATAATCTGTGTGTGTGTGTGTGTGTGTGTGTGTGTGTGTGCGTGCGTGCGTGCGTGCGTGCGTGCGTGCGTGCGTGCGTGTGTATAACTAACTGTGTTGATCTATGTTTGGGATTGCGTTATCATTTGTTGGGGCGGGGGGGGGGGGGGGGGGGGGAGAGGACAGGGAGTATGGGGGAAGGGGGCAGTGCTAAAGATGGATATGAGGAAGAGGTTGCTTAACTAAGATGCCTTTATGTATGCTTGTTTCATCTATGCCTTTTCATGTGAATCCTTTTGTATACGTGTGTGTGTGTGTGTGTGTGCGTGTGCGTGTGTGTGTGTGTGCGCGCGCGCGCGTATATATAATAGTTCTTGTACTTATATTTATGTAATTACACCTTGCTGTAGAGAGAGCGGAGGGAGTGGAGAGAGAGAGAGAGAGAGAGAGAGAGAGAGAGAGAGAGAGAAGAGAGAGAGAGAGAGAGAGAAGGGGGGGTGGGGAGTAGGTTAACAGCTGGGGACTGTTGGCGAGTTGGGTTAGAACATGTGAGAATATGGAGATTCAACTAGAGAAAATTTTGTGAACATTGTTCTAAACACTTTGAATCTTGACCGCCACGTGAGCTTTGTTCTTGGGAGTGGTGGAGGAAAAGGCATTGTCTGTGAGTCAGTGCAGTAATAAAGCGTGCCCTGAAGAAGGCCAAGTGCCGAAACGTTGAGAGATGAAAACTTGCTTGTTTGGTGTTGTCATTTGAAAGAGTGTATATATTATATAATATATATATATATATATAATATATATATATATATATATATATAAAATATATATAATATATATATATATATATATATATATATATGAACACACAAAATAAGGTTAAAAAAATCGTCGCCTGTGTTGTAAACAACACACGATAGACGAGTTAACCATCCATAAACACACAGTTTTCTCAGGCATTACAAACAACAGACATGAACAAAGTACAAGACAGTATGACCCAGACCACAGTCAGCATGAGAATGGGATGAATTAGATATTAAAACCTTCTTAACTGAAACTTTTTGCCTGCTATTTTCGCTTTTGTTTAATTTTTGCTAATTTAAATCTACAAACACAGTCACAATGCATGCGGTTCGTTGACAGAGCCGGTAGTGCTCAGAACTTGCGTCTTGCATGCAGTAGACGTACCCGCTTCTAAGGCTTTTTGACTGTTTTTTGTGTGTGTTTTTTTGTCATAGTTGGAATTCTGTGATCGGATACAATACCCTTGAGTGTTCCAGCTACTTTTTTTCCTTTTTTTTCCCCAAGGAGAGAGACTTGGTCATTTCTTTGGTTTAAAACTCTACATTGACGAAGCAACTGCCTGGGCTAATATTAGCTCCATGATTTTGTGGTATTTCAACCTTTCCTTAGTGGAAAGGACTGTTTGTGGTGTCCGTGAAAGCCTTTTTTTTTAGAGAGGGGGCGTTACGTGCGTTTTCATGTCTGAGGTCGGATGATCCTCAACGGCTCAGGGCTACTTTCGAAGTGGCATCATTGCCGACACAAGCGGTAGTGGAAACATTGTGCAAGCTAGGCCTTTGTGAATTGTGAGCTTGATCCGGTCTGTTGTACATTTAGCTGTAATGAATCTTTCTGCAAAGTCCTAGAAGAGCTTTGCCAGAGAGTGAGAGGGAGGAAGGGAGGGGGGGGGAAGAAAGAGAAGAGGAGAGAGAGAGAGAGGAGAGAGAGAGAGAGAGAGAGAAAGAGATAAAGGATACTTTATACAATACTGTAGGCAGGCATAATTGCTTTTTCAGACCTGTATAAAAAAAATGTACATGTCTGTCTGTCCGTCTCTCTCTCTCTCTCTCTCTCTCTCTCATCTCCTCTCTCTCTCTCTCTCTCTCTCTCCTCTCTCTCTCTCATATATATATATATATATATATATATAATAATATATAATATATATATCTCTCTCTCTGAGTGTGTATATTTGTCTATGTAGTCTATAATTCCCTGTGTCTCTCTCCGTCTCTCGTCTGTCTGTTTGTCTCTATCTCTCTGTCTTTCTCTCTCACTCTCTCTCTCTCTGTGTCTTTCTCTCACTCTCTCACTCTCTCTTTCTCTCACACTCTCCTCTCTCTCCTCCCCTCCCCCCCCCCCCCCCCCCCCCCCCCCCCCTCCCTTTCTCTCACATTACTGAACAATTTACATAGCCCATTCCTATGCCAACATCCAGATTAAACCAGTCAGAGAGAGAGAGAGAGAGAGAGAGAGAGAGAGAGAGAGAGAGAGAGAGAGAGAGAGAGAGAGAGAGAGAGAGGATCATACAATGTATAATAAGGCCATTTCCGACTTGTATACATGCGTGCCTACACACACCACACACACACACACACACACACACACACACACACACACACACGAGAGAGAGAGAGAGAGAGACAGAGACAGAGAGAAAGAGAGACAGACAGACAGATTGATACATAGATATATGCGTAGGTGGGAGGATGGGTAGTAGGTAGCTAGCTAGTTAGATACAGATCAGATATATACATACATACAGAGAGAGAGGGAGGGAGGGGAGGGAGGGAGGGAGAGAGGGAGAGAGAGGGAGAGAGAGAGAATGAGCCATGGATGTTAATAGTTGGATTGACAGATAGATTGATGACAAAATAACTCATATAATTTAATCTCTGATCCATTTTCCCTTCTCTTTCTTTTTCCTTAATTCTACTTTTCGTGCTTTTTCGTTTTTCCTTCTTTCTTTCTTCGAATGTTCATTACGTCTTTCCTTCCTCCCATCCTCCCACGTTTTTTTTTTTTTTTGGTGTTTTTTTTCCTGTCCCAGCATCTTTGAAAAGAACCCCAAGCAGCTCTTTCCTCCGTTCTTTATTTTCGCTCTTCTTTCTCTCTTCCTTTTCCTTTCTTTTATTCCTCTGTTTCTCTCAACGGTCTCAGCGATTCTCAAAGCGCGCCTCTCCAAACTGTTTCAGCGGCCACCCTGTTTCCTTTTCATGGACAGAATAGTTTCCATTGACACAGCATCACAACGAAAGGCGTGCTAGTTCTTGAACATTATCAGACAATTCCTCACAGATCTAGCGGCAGGGCGAGGGAGGTGGGGTCGGGGAGAATGGGGAGGGGTAGGGGCATTCAGGAAATGAATGAGTGAAATGCGAACTGAACGTATCCGTGACAGAGAAAGAATATATATATATTTTGTGTGTGTGTGTGTGTGTGTGTGTGTGGTGTGAGAGAGAGAGAGAGAGAGAGAGAGAGAGAAGAGAGAGGAGGAGAGAGAGAGAGAGAGAGAGAAGGAGAGAGAGAAGAGATGCAGGTGGGACTGAGGATCAGAAATGTATCTTGTTCAGGAAATCATTTACGCTCACAGAAAAAAAGAGAGAATGGTTGAGCAGGAGAGAGTAGAGGGGTATCCACAATATTCGTCGAAGTTATTGTTCTGACGACGATTTTGTTTTACTTTTGTCAAAGTGGTAAGCTTAAAACGTCTTCATGGTTTATGTTACCTCCTGAGGTGGAATTTTTTGTTTGTTTTTTTTTGAGAGATTGGGTGGACGTGGCGGACCAGAAAGCTCAGCAGATAAATCGGACGGTTGGCATTGTTATGACGGATTTACACCACTGCAGACCAACCAACAGGCAGGGTGAATAACAGGACTAATGGTGACCCCCCTCCCCCTCCCCCTCCCTTAGAGCAGATGCAGTGGTTAAGTAGATAAACGTCGCTTATCTCCCTTCCCCTCTGTGCAGTTCTCAAGGGCTGACTGAAGGCCAGCTGTCAGATGTACGGCCCCGTAGCTGTGAGCTGGCACCCTCTCAGTCGGAGGTTTCTGACTGGATGGCCAGAGATGACCGTGGCCTCTTTGCGCTTTGCTGTGGCATCGCATGTAATGGACACTACGTCTTTATTCTCTTTGCTGGTTATAGAAGTTTATGTAGTAATCGGAAGGCTAAACGACAGTGAATGGGGTGACTCACAGGATATACTTTGTTTGGAGAGGGAAAGAGACTGAGTGTGGGGGAAAAGACAGAGAGAGAGAGAGAGGGGAGAGAGAGAGGGGAGAGAGAGAGAGAGAGAGAGAGACTGCAGGCAGACTGACGGACATTGAACAATATTGGCAAGCAAAGAAGGGTAGCATACAGACCAACGAATGAACAACAGTAGGCTTGTGTGGTGGGGGGTAGGGAATGGGAAGAGCGGAGGAGGGAAATGGAGATGGAGGGGAGGATGCGATGGATGGGGTAAAGAGTGGAACAGAAACGGAAACATTCTGTTTGCTTTTGGCTTCAGTCCCTGCTGAATGTGATGCAGTATCATGAGCAGTGGACATTATCGAGTTTATCTGCGATAGAACATCAAACAGAAAGTTGATTGTTAATTTGTAACATTTTCACGTTTATCAAAACTGAGGGAAGGTATATCTTTTTGAAGGCTCTGGTTATGTAATTCTCTCATTTACCCCAAGGAGAGTAACGCACAGAGGAAAGGTTAAAAAGACGAGCAAATGCTGGAACGAAGATCAAGAAATAATGAGCATCGTCAATCACAGATATAACATAATTTCAATTAACATTTCGTGAAATGAGACCTGTCTACAATCAGATCAGAAACCCCGAACTTTACCTTATCACGTAACCGTTTAAACATATATCAATGGCAAGCAGAAAATTAGTTTCGCAGTTTCCTGATTTATGTACTGTGTGAAAACTATCAATCACTGTTTGAAAGTTTTTTTCCCCGAGTTTTTTTTCTTCCCCATTTTTTGCCTTTAGCTGCGATTCCAATTTCACGCCATCGACACGCCACCGAAATGTCATCGTTTCAATACATATTGTATTGGTCACAAAATCCAGGTTCATGAATTCGTACATTTAAAGCGGAACAACATTTATCTGCCTGTTTCTGATGAATTTTGAAAATGACATCAGACCACTCAGTGCTATCAGCTCAGTCAAATAACTGGTCGTTTCTGATTGTGTTGCTGATTTCATATTGGGAAGAAAAAAAAATAGAAGAAACAAAAAGCAAATACACTACACATTTTCATGACAAAATAATAATGTCTTTCATTCGTCCCATGCCGAGTGTAATCTGGATAGTGCCGGTACAGGAACTGTTCATTTCTGTCATGCCTGAAAAAATAATGTTGGTCGAAAGTTCACCCGTCTGTTTCGCATTGTTTGTTATACAAACGTTGATTTGAACCTTCTTCTGTGCGCTCATATGTATTTGGCCTTATTCAACTATATCATATTAATTCTGAAAACCTTTTAGCTATATGTGTAGGTTAGACAATAATGGCCTTGTCTAATTTTGTGATAGATTTAAGAAATGGTGGTGACATGAACATGTGAGGAGTTTTTACAAAAATGGTTTCGTTGGCATTTACCAGAGACCGACACATAAACAAACAACTGTCGGATGGTCATCACAGAGTGTGAAAATTCACCACATATGTAAGAAGATCGTTCATGCTATTGAAGATGTATACCAATAGGCCTGTACGACTTCTGCCTGAAGCATAAAAAATCACCCCCCACGTGTCAGCCAAAAGTAGTTATAAGCTGAGATCCGTGTGATGTGAGGTTTTTTCCGTTGTATCTTGTTCCCTTGTCGACGCCCTGTATGTTGTATTTCTAATTGCATCTCAGATATTTACTTGATTTTGTGTCAAAACCATTTGCTTCCATGCACATACAACTTTCTCAATGTCGACGCAGACAACTGCGTTAATTTAGTGCGTATTTCTTGATAACTGCCATTTGCTTTTAATGATGTGAAATAGGTTCAGTTTGAGATCAAGAATCTTCATTACATTGGGGAAAGAAAAGAAGAAATAGGGAAAAGAAAACGACATATGTGTCAATATAAAATGAAACAAAGCAACTAAGAAAGGTTTAGCTACAATGCACATAAGGGTATAAATACGGGCGACTTGTATGATTTCTTTTCTTCTTTTTGTTCTTCATTCATAATCTTACTAATATCCGGCTAGCTTCATGAAGTGCATTTTAAAACCAACCTTAATTCCGTATAAAAACACCAAAGTGTGGCCGGAGCCAAACACAAGATCTTGTTCTGTCGTGATAAACTTCGAGCAAGCAGCAGAAGAGACCCTGCCATCAAAAGAATTAGGTCCAGGGTATTTTTGTTTCCCATGTGACCTCCTCGTCTCAGTGTTCAACAATGCCATCAGTGACCAGACCGATGAACGGATGGTAATGCAGATAAAACCATGGTACCTCTGATCTGTCGGCTTCTAAATGGATGCGCGCCAATATTCTGATTCTTTTGTTCAGCTCTCAAAGAACAAGATGTTGGGGACACCGACAGATACACTCTAATTTAGTCGGATCAGTTTTGGCGGAAGGGTGCACACGTATGGCTCATGATAAACTAACACGCCCTGGCAGTGCTATGGTTACACAGAGAGAGAGAGACTCAAAATTTTTTTATTTTTTTTATTCAGATAAAGGCCTAGGCCCCTTACTGAAGCGAGAGAAAGCCAGTGACATATACCAAATCAACAATCAATAAACGAAATAAGATTCTTCATTGTATACACTGAAAACTAACATTCTATGAAGTAACGATTTTCAACCTTTTTTGCGCCAGATAAATATACATTGCTAAATTTTTCATTGTAGTCTCATTCTGTGACGACATAAGTAAAGTTAACCTGAAATTGCATGGAGCCTTATAGTATTTCAGTTGTATAAATTTTTCTCTAAGATCATTCAGAGCAGGGCAGCAAAATAAAAAGTGCAATTCATCTTCTTTTCCAGTGTTGCATAGACGGCATGTAAGCATATTTTCATTTCTGACGCTGTATCTAAAGCAATGGCATGCAATACGAGACACACCAAATCGAAACTTGGTCAATTCACTTTTTATATATCTATTCATTTTCAGCTCAATATACAGTTCTCTCAAATGAGTAGTTTTAAACAACCTGTACTGTGCAAATCTGTCACTAGTATATACGTGATCATGCCAGTCCTGCCATCTACAATCAATAATTCTTTGCCTAAAAGATGTTAAAAAACCTGATATATTTTGGGCACCCTTGTTGTCCCAGACATACGCAAATCCATAATTTAAACAATGACGAACATTTGTAACCCAAGTCCTCTTTCCATGAGAATCTAAATTTAATAACATTTTGTATGCCTTAAACGGTAGCCAATCTTCATTCATTCTGGTCAGTTTTTCAGCCAATACTTAATACATTTCATGTATGAAATTGAGGTAAATTGGATATCTGCCTAGTTCACCATAAACAAGATCATTTGGTGTTCGACTATCGACATTAAGAAAGCGTTTCAATGCAAACAAATGTACTTTTTCTATTTCTGTCGTTTTCTCAAAAGCCCATATTTCCGCACCATACTGTAGCATTGGCTGAATCTGAGAGTCAAATAGTTTACTAAAGACTGAAAGCATTGCAATCTAATTTATATAAGACATTTAGCAAGAGAAAAAACCGCTTTCTTCCCTTTATTAGCTATACTTTGGCAAGCAAAACTAAAACTGAGTCTTGCTGAGAAATAGATTCCAAGATACTTATACGCATTTACTACTTGTACTCATCATTTTCCATACGTCTTTCTCATTTGCCGACAAATACCCTCCCTTACGAAAAATAATGATATTAGTTTTCTTCATATTTACTTTCAGTTCTAATTTACTCGCAGCATTATATAAATTAATTTAACTGTCTCTGTAAACCCACTACTGTTATAGACAATAGAATAATGTCATCAGCAAAAAGTAGGATAAATAATTCTATGAGATCAAACGTAACTCCATGAAGACCTTTCTCAATTATTTCCAAAGCCAGTTCATTTATAAAAAGTGAAAACAAAACGGGACTAACATGACATCACCTGCTTGACCCCACGTGTACAGTTCAACGCATCAGACAGTGTTGCCCCAGACCTTACTCTTGCCTTTTCTTCGTTATACATGCTTTTAACACAAACGATACAACTTACCCTTAATTCCGTTTTTGATCAGAACTGGCCACAATAACCTTCTTTTTGTGTGTGTGTGAGAGAGAGAGAGAGAGAGAGAGAGAGAGAGAGAGAGAGAGAGAGAGAGAGAGAGAAAGAGGGTCGGAGCGATGACGACCAAACGAAACAGAACATAAACCAGATGGCCAGGCTTTGTTGTGATGTATTGACGGCGTGGTGGCAGATGACCCATGATAACCCCTGATCCAGCAGACACCAGGAGGAATGAGCCATTCAGTCTCTTCCTTGCCTTTGGCACGTTTTCCAGCTGGACCATGGTGACGGTTACGGCGTTATCGTGCACATCAAACATGGCGCACGCAGCTGGTCGATGACTGCTCAGTGGATAGTCAACGATAACCTCTGCTTCTTCAAAGGACGTTTGACATGCGGAAAATAGCAAGCGTCTTCAACAGACACGCTTAACAACTTTAAGTGTGAGATAGAGAGAGGCACTGTGCCCATGTGGGGAACACGTGCGCGCGGAACACACACACACGCACACGCACACGCACACACACACACACACACACGCATGCACGCACGGACGTGCACACACACGCACACACACACACACGCGCGCGCGCGCGCGCGCGCATATACAGGCACACATACACACACGCGCACGCGCGCACACACACACCCACTCGCTTGCAAACACATGCAAACATCCCTATTTGCCTGATCGCATAGCGTCCCTTAAATCGCTTCCCCACTTCCCCCCACTTACACTGCAAACTTTCAGAGACAGACACAGAATTAACACAAGCAAAACAAAGACACATCAGAGAAAGAATCCAGAGTTTTTCATTGTCAGAATGGATTTACAGCAAAGCAGCAGAACCAGCAATGCCCTAAAACTAGCTGATGAAATAGATCAATAGAACCAGCAATGCCCTACAACTAGCTGATGAAATAGATCAATCGATTTTTGTCCCTACGTTCGCTACTTCCCAGTCGTCAAAGAATGATTGACTATCATATTAGGAATATCTGGTTTCACATGACAAAAATAGCAAACGCCTCTGCTCTCTTTTAGTGAGTGATAGAGGTAGGCGCGCGTACGCGCGTGTGTGTGCGCGCGCGCCACACACACACACACACGCACGCACGCACGCACGCGTACTGACAGTCAGATGCAGAAGCAAACGCAATCATGCACAACACAACACCTCCACGTTCCCCATCCCACAATCCCATTCAGACACGCACACACACACAAACACACATTGAAAGAGAGAGAGGAGATCAAACATACCGGAGTCATACACATCACAGCAAGAATCAAAGGTTTGCCATTGTCATGATGAATTTACAGCAAAGGAGCAGAAACGACCCAGACATCAAAAGTGTCAACCGGATTAGCTCAGTACAATTTGTTTCCCATATGACTGCTTCTTGTCAGTGTTAGGTGTCATAAATGACCATGGTGATGCAGATAAAAAACGAAACATGGTACCTCTGATCCGAGTATCGGAGAGAATGAGCAGCCACGTTCTGCTTCTTCTGTTATGCTCTCAAAGAACAAAAATAGCAGAAGATATTCTCTAATTTGTATGATCAGTATTGGCAGAAGGCTGCCACTTTAAGGGAGGATTAATATGGCATATCACGCTATATATATATATATATATATATATATATATATATATATATATATATATATATTATATGGGAGATTGCATCTCTTAGGAGATCCAAGTAAAGGTTGTTCTGTGCAATTCTTAGCGACTCACAATGCAGAGCTGACCACTCAGACTGTTCCATATCTTTTGACATCCCTTGCATCCTTGAATGGATCCTCAAGCATAGGCTCAAAGATTGTCCCCTATATTTTATACTGTTTGAATAATGCTTTTAGTTTTTCAGCGACTTTTTTTCCTCTCCACACTTTTGTTTTGTTCCATTTATTACCCTTCACTGGCTGCTTTGAGGCTGCTGTTGGATTCTTTTTTCGAACCCTTGGTGGTGAGAACACCACAGAATCATGGACTGTGGTGTGTCTCTATTTGACACCAAGAACACAGACACAATTAGCCGTGTATCCCTGATGAGTCCGATCCAGCGGACGAAAGGCCTAGGAGCAGGCAATACAAATAAATGTGCCTTTGAGAGGGATTACGATGGTTCCCTCAGGCGACTAGTGAAGGGCTTCTCCAATTTATAATATATTCCCCCATTTTCTTCATCTTCAATTTTTTTTTTTTAAGTTCAAATCTTTGTCAAGTCATTACTATAACGACTGAAGAATTGTTAGCCTGCACTTGTTTTCCCCCACTACTTAATTGTTCAGCATTATAATATATATAAATATATATATATATATATATATATATATATATATATATATATGTTAAAAATATTTCTAAAATGAAGTGCTAAAATCAGCAAGCTTGTTTCTTGCCTCTTGCGCTCTCTTCAGGATCCTGAAGAGAGCAAGAGGCTCGAAACAAGCTTGCTGATTTCAGCACTTCATTTTAGATATATTTTTAACAGATGTTGCTCCCTAGACGGTTGAGCTCTTTTGGATTTTTAAAGGACATTTTTATATTGTTCGTGATATATATATATATATATATATCGCACATGTTATGACCACCTGTTTGGAGAGAGAGAGAGAGAGAGAGAGAGAGAGAAAAGAGAGAGAGAGCCAATGACGACACCAAACAGGCCAGAAATTAAACCACATGGATAAATTTCTTTGGCTTAATACGGCATATCATAATATATACTACATCATGGTAGTGTTATGGTTACCAAGATAGACAGAGAGAGACAGACAGAGAGTGTTATGGTTACCAAGAGAGAGAGAGAGAGAGAGAGAGAGAGAGAATGACACCTAAACAGGCCAGAACATAAACCACATGGCTAAACTTTCTTTTGATGTGTTTTACGAGACAACAGCTGCGTAGCCATGCTACCCGTAATCAAGGAGAAAGGAGGAATTAACAGTTCGACCGTGTTTTCCCCGCCCTTTTCCTCTCTCTTCGCAGGCCACGCTGACAGTTACTGCATTAACATGGCAATGAAATATGGCACTTGCTGCCGGTCGATGATGGCTAATTGGATACTTGATGATATGATATACATTTTGCTCGTATACAAATGAGCTGTTCACCGTGTCATATAGTTTGTTTATGTATGCAACATTATGTTCCACTTGTGTGTGTGTGTGCGTGTGTGTGTGTGTGTGTTGTGTGTTGTGTGTGTGTGTGTGTGTGGTGTGTGCGTGCGCGCGCGCGAGTGTGCTGTGTGCGTGCGTGTGTGTGTGTGTGTGTGTGTGTGTGTGTGTGTGTGTGTGTGTGTGTGTGTGTGTGTTTATGATTCGTGAACGCAGAATTGTGTGTGTGTGTGTATGTGTGTGTGCGTGCGTGCGTGTGTGTGCGTGCGTGTGTGTGTGTGGTCTATTTACATTTTTTTAGATGTTGAATTATTAAAACTTGTAAAGCGCACTGTAGCCTATGTTGTTAGGATGGGCGCTATAGAAATTGTCCTGGTTATTATTATTATTTATGATAGACAAAAATTCATCATGTGAAAAGTCTCGCACACCGAAAAAGTAGGCACATCTAACATGTCACAGAAGTGCCCCCCCCCCCCCCCCCCCCCCCCCCCCCAACGCCACACAGACACAGACACACACAACCACACACACACACACACACACACACACACACACACACACACACACACACACGCACACCCTTTGGTTGGTGAGTGAACGAAAGAGATAGCCAGTGCGTCTGAACACATGCGCATGCACACACGCGCACGCGCATCCTTCCCTGACACCCCACCTCCCACCCTATTCCCTGCACACACTGAAGACGGCAACAGGTCTATAGCAAGCCACTGTGGCTCCTGACAAAACAAGGTGATATTTCCCCAGGCCTCTCCCCCAATCCAGGACACTCTTTCCTCACCCGTCAAAAGGTCGTGCCTTGCCCTGGGCGTCATTTGCTCTGTGATGACCACATACAGCATTCCAGTCTGCCTCCTACTACCCGGATCTATGTCTTCTGTTTTCGTTGTCTTTTTTTTTTATTTATTCATCTCATACTTCCCCCAGAGCTAGGTCAAATGAAAACCTTTCTTGCTCGTCGGCTTGGCGGCTTCCTTCTGGCATCAGATCTGTTTTTGAAGTGGCACCCAGACGTGTTGTGTGTGCCACGGCTAACAAGGAAAGCGTTACTTCTCTTTCCACATAAACGTTTCAACCATGGCAGCATTATCAGCCTGGGTAGAGTTTTAGCTGCTTTCTGTTCATTGTCTGTTTGTTTCGTTCTTTTTGTTTTGTTTTTGTCAAAGAACATGACATTGTAAACACAACCGAACAGTAGCGTCTCCGTCCTACGTGCTTTGTAGCCTGTCTTCCATTCCTTTAAAGTGATCAGTCTCATCTTTGCAAGCAGCTGAATCATGTTACAACTTAAAGCAAGGAGTGTCTATATTATTTGCATACATAGTTTAGTATTTTGCAAATGCCAGAAAAGAGACATTTCTCTGGCATTATGTATCCAGTAGTAGCGTCGCTTATGATGGTTCCATGTCAAATGCAGAAACAAGTGACATCTTAATATAATGATAAATAAACAGTAAACAAGTGGGTAATTTTTGCTCCCATAAGAAAACCTAACACAGAGTAACTTTTATTCAAGGCTGGCACAGCCTTTTAAACTTGAATAAAGTCGGACAAATACGTAGACGAACAATCTAATAGTGGGGGAAAACAAGCGCAGGCCAACAACTAAACTGTCTTCATAGTAATGATTCGGCAGAGATTTGGACTTAAGGAGGGGGGGGGGGGGGGGGGGGGGGGGGGGGGGGTGGTTGAAGATGGAGAAACTGGGAACATGAAATTAAGAAAATATATTCCAGATATGAAAACTCTTCACTAGCTGCATAAGGGAACCATCGTAGTCCCTTTTGACGGCAGATATATTTGTATTGCCTGCTCCGAAGCCTTTCGTCCGCTGGGTCGGAACTCATCAGGGAGACACGGCTGGTTGTGTCTGCGCTCCTGGCGTCAAATAGAGACACACCACAGTCCATAATACTGTGGTGTTCTCACCACCAAGGTGCAAAAAAAGAATCAAAAGCAGCCCCAAAGCAGCCAGTGAAACAATCGAAACAAAATTGAGGTTATTTGTATTTGTTTCTGTCCGTCTGTGTTTGTCTTTTGATCTCCCTTGCATCTTTGGGTGGATCCTCAGGCGTAGGCTCAAAGATTGTCTCCTACATTTTATACCATTTGCATAATGTCTTTAGTTTTTCAGCAACTTTTTTTCCTCCCCACACTTTCGTTTGGTTTCATTTACTACCCTTCACTGGCTGCTTTGGGGGTGCTTATTGGTGTTATTGGATTGGATTTTAGGTGGTGATCCTAAACGTTTTGGGGGAACTGTCAAATCTGTTATATCTAAAGACTTAAAGCATAATTTGGTCATTTCTGGTGAATGGTTTGATTATTTACAAGATGGTTTTTAATAGTGATCTATCTAACGATACTGATTTTATGAGATTATGAAGATACTTTTCAAACAAACTTGCCTGTAGACACAAACGTGGATTCTGTTCCACTAGACAGAGCGATAGAGCAATGGGAAATTGAGGATGCTATAAAAGCTTTGAAATATGGAAAAGCATCTGGTTCCGATGGATTAAGTGGTGAATTTCATTTTTTTTAACTCATCTCAAGATGTCATTTATTTTTAATTCAATACTTCTATAAACTGTTTGATTTTCGTATTTTCCAAAAACTTGGTCTCAGTCTATTATTCTAGCTGAGAATAAAAAGGTGATCCTGACTCTCCTGACAATTACAGGGGTATTTACTTGCTCGATATTGGAGGCAAGTTGTACAGTTACATCCTTAACAAAAGACGTACTGAATGGGTTGAAGATAATGACTTAATTGATTCATCTCAAGCTGGTTTTAGACGAAATCATGGGCCAAGGGTTATCCTTGGGCACCTTCGGGTGCGGGGAGGAGGTTAAAAATCTCCAGTCGGATGGGAACGAAGGTGATGCGGGTAGTGGTGCACCCTCCAGGTGCTCCCCTTGTATCACCTAGCCTAGGATTCTGTGTCTTTATGCCGTGGTGCTGTGTGCGGCTCGTGCATGTGTGCCTGTCTGTGTTATCTGTTGTCTGCTTTCCATGTGAATGGGGGCGGTCTCGGATGGCGTGGGGGGCGCATTGTTGCGGGCTGTATGCGGCGCGGCGGTGTGAGGGCTGGGGTCTACGTGAGGCATCCATTGTGGTAGAAGTCCTCGGGCTAGCATAGCACTCCCATCCGAAAGACCGTTGTGCGTGATCCATATCACATCCTCCACGAGGTCCCCCTGTAAACTGGGCAGCTTGCGCCCCAGGCTAAACACGACGGATCTAGGGGAGGGGCCCCCGAATAATGCTCTTTTGGCTGAAGCCGGAGATGCAGGACCAACGCGTGCCTAACAACTGCATCACGCATCTACACCACATGATGGACAACGCCACGAATTCTCGAGATGGTGCTCGCCCTCTGAAGTCCCGCCGGGGAGGGAGAGTGCCGGGCCCCGCGCCTCAACGGGTCCACCTTAGCTACCGGAGGTCACCTCCCCACCCTGGGACGACCAGAGGTGTGTGTCGAGGGCAAATGCTACTGGCCAAAGAGAACATGGAGCCAAGCTCATCAACATTCTGCACTGGAATGCCAGAAGGGGCTTACAAAAGAAACTCCCACTAGCACAGAGACTACAGAAGGAGGACATCCACATCGCCTGTTTGCAGAAACTTATCTCAAGGAATCACAGAGATTTCAGTGTCCGAGCTATCAAGTCTACAGACAGGACAGGGAGGGAAGAGCAAAAGGTGGAGTGGCCATCCTCGTAAAAAACTGTATCCCCGCGCAGGAGTTCGCCATAACACCAACGACCGGTGCCGAGATCCATGGGGTAAACATCAAGGTCGACAACCGGCAGTGAAAATCATCAATGTCTACTGCCCTCAAGACAAAGAATGTCCCTGGACTACATGATTATCTCAGAGAGCTATGTCTGATCGTTGGTGACTTCAACAGCCTCCGAAAGCATGGGGATACCCAGAATCCGACCGACGAGGAGAGGAGGTGGAGGATTGGCAATTGAGAAAAACCTTCTTTCCTGAAGACCGGATGATACGCCGACATTCTTCTCGAGAAGATGGCAAACCTCCACAACCGGACCTTGCCTTTGCGACAAATGAGTCAGCCGGAAATCCACACGAATGGTACTAGAACAACTCGGAGGAAGCGACACAAACCAGTAAAAATCTCCATCGACATGAACTTCAAAACCACATCAGGCAAAGGCTTCCCAAGATGGAATTTTTAAAAGAGCAAACTGGGAGAAATTTGCCACCTCACAGACCAGCTTGCTGATGGGATCAGGACAAGCGGGTGCACCTGAATAAGAAAGTGAGGACTCTGAACCAACACATCCTGAAGCTGCCAGGGACTCAATACACGAGGGCTCGCCAGAAACTACCGACCATATTGGACGGAGAGCTCCAACAACAGGAAGATATGTCCAAGATGCCAGGGAAAAGGTTGAGGAAGGATCCCATAATAGAAAATAACATCGCTTTAAAGGAAGCTACAGCTAAGCACGAAGAAACGCTAACCAAGAAGCAAGAAGAAGCTGGGTGGAAAAAACAGAGGAGTTAAACTGGACAAAGAAGGCCAGAAATCTGGAGACTATGCAAAAGCCCTAAACGATGAGGACAGCAGAAGCTCACCCATCACTCTCTTGAAAGATGGCCAGATGAAGACAGGAAAGCAAGCTGCAGACGAGCTCATTGCAACAGTATGCAGACAATAGCGACTGGAAGATTACGGGCAGTCAGGACAAAAGAAGTCCGAGAAGCACTAGACACTTTCATGGCCATGAAGTGAACCAGAGATAAACCAGCCCTTCACCTCGAGGAGAACTACAAGAAGCTATGCTATCTCTGAAAAAAAAGAAGGCCCCAGGTGCGGATCAGATCACCAATGAAATGCTCCTCCTTCTCGGCCAAAGGCAAGAAAAGCTTTTGCAGCTGTATAATGAAAGCTGGAAGTCAGAATTGAGCCTCAGTATGGAGGAAGCTACCATGGTACCTGTCCACAAAAAGGCAAGGAAAGTCCAAAGCTAAGCTACAGCCAATTAGCCTCCTGAGTTGCGTTGGCAAACTGCTGGAACGCATGACTCAATACCAGACTCATGTGGCACTGGAGGAAAAAGAACCACATCAGTCCAGAGCAGGCACCTTCAGAAGCAACCACTCCATGAAGACCAGGTTAACTTACCTTGCCCAAGCCATCGAAGATGGATTCCAGGAAAAAAAGCACACTCTAGCAGTCTGGATTGACAGGAGGAAAGCTTTCGAAAAGTCTGGAAAGATGGGCTGAACTGAAAATGAGACAGTGTGGGTCCATGACGAATGTTCAGATGGATTGACCAATATCTGACAACAGAAAAGCAAGAACACGGAATGGGCAACACTACAGCAGAAAAAAGGTCCTGAAACAAGGAGTCCCACAGGGTGAGTCTATGTCTCCCACGCCTTCCTTGTCTTCATAAAAGACATCATCACAGACTGCCAAGAAACGTCAAGGGAGCATCTATGCTGATGATCTTGCTATATGGTGCAGCGAAGAGCATCTTTCTACTGCCAATTACAGACTGAAAATGGCCCTCGGAGAATAGAAGCCTGACAAACAAATGGCAGGTCAAGATCAATGAGCGGAAGACAACCTACACCACTTCTCCCTATCAGCGAACAAAAGGCCAACCTTAAGATCAACTCCCATGAACTCCAGCACGAAGACACCCCAACTTACCTTGGATCACCCTGGACCTGCCGCCTGACCTGGAAAACACCACTACAGAAAAGTCAGGCAGAGCAAAAGGGCGTCTTGCACTGATGAAAAGCTCATGGAACCCAGTGGGGTGCTGACCAAAGAGTTCAGAAGGACTGTACGTCGGCAGATGAGACCTGTCATGGAGTATGGCCTGCAGCAACCTCAACAGCTGCAAGTCTCACACGGAACAAGATTGCTAGGATCCAAAAACCAGGCAATGAGATCAAGACCGGGAGCCATGAGGACGACTCCGATCAAAGAGCGGAAACAGTCAAGGCCTGCACAGCATGGAGGACAGAAAGATATCAAGGTCATGACACAGGCAGCCAAGTACAAAGACTGAGAGCCACCATGAACAACAGAATGGAAAAGCCCACCAAAGGACGCCTGAAAAGTTCCAGCTTCATCCACGAAAGCAGAATACGTGGAGAAGGTAACCCTGAACTGCTGGAGCACACGGCAAGCCCATTGCCAAAGAACACTACCATTCCAGCTTGGAAGAAAGAAGCCTACCCCATCCTCCAGACTAACTATCCCAGGAGTATGCAAACAAGGGGACACAGGCAGACCTAGCTAGGAGGGCCCTGACACTAGCTCATATCCAAGCAAACTACCCGTCTGATCAATGGACACATGCATACAACTGATGGCTCTGCCACTGAAGCAACCAGAGACGGAGGCGGGGGCGTGTATATCACGTACACGGATGGTGAAGAGCGATGCGCCATTGCGACGGGAAAGTTCTCCACAAACTTCAGGGCAGAAGCAGATGCTCTGAAGAAAGCAGCAGAGAGGCTCACCAGGACCACAACAGGACCCATGACAATATCGTCATCTTCACAGACGCCCTCTCTGTTTCTACAGGCTCTGCAAAACCCAAAATCAAAGAACTGGACAAGCTGTCTGGCACCCTGGCAATACTAGCAAAGAGCGCAAATCTTACCCTACAGTGGATCCCTGCACACTGCGGGGTACAGGGAACGAGATTGCCGATGCTCTGGCCAAGGAGGGCGGAACAGCTGGACCAGACAGACACTTCCGTGTCATACAAGGACGAAAAAAACCATCGTCAGGAGCATTGTCCAAAAGAAATGGTCCTCAGCGGCATCCGGCATACAACAAAATTGACAGCTACCACAGCCTGAGCAGGGCTGACCAGGTCATCATCTTGAGGCTCAGGACGGGTCACAACAGGCTGAACGCTCACCTGTATAACAAGATGAAGATCGGACAGTCAGAGATGTGCCCATGCTATACAGCTGCTATGACAACCGAACATCTCCTGCAGCACTGCCATCTGCATGACGCCCTGAGGAACGAAACGTGGCCTGAGGCAAAGGCCCTGAACGAGAAGCGCATGGCGGCCAGGCAGCCCTGGAGAGGACGGCAGCGTTTGCGAGGCAGACTGGTGTATCCATCTAACGTGGTGATCGACGAAGAGAAGAAGACGAAATCATGGTACAATTGACCACATTTTTACCCTCCTGGCACTAAGTTCAAAAACAGTGACTCAATCGGAGCAAGCTTTACGATGCGTTTATTGATTTCAAA
This sequence comes from Conus ventricosus, assembly GCA_018398815.1. Taxonomy (NCBI): domain Eukaryota; kingdom Metazoa; phylum Mollusca; class Gastropoda; order Neogastropoda; family Conidae; genus Conus; species Conus ventricosus. The sequence continues at coordinate 37,607,325 of CM031611.1, read as the reverse complement.
AAAGGCCTTCGACTTAGTTAACAGCAGTACCTTTGGATGATATTAAAGAAGAAAGGAGTCAGGGGCAATATGTACAAAGCTGTCAAAGGCTTGTATGAAACTGTCAAAAGCTAGTGTAAAAGTGAACAACCAGTGCACTGAAGCATTCTTCTGTCCTCCTGGTTTGAGACAAGGAGACAATTGCAGTCCAGTTTTATTCTCACTATTTATTAATGAACTTGCATTTGATGTAATTCGTAATGGTAAACACAGTGTAAAGCTACCCCTAGATTTAATGGAAATTTTAAAACTACTTTTTGCTGATGATGTTCTGTTTCTTTCTTTCTCGGTTACTGGTCTGCACGACAGCTGAATATTTTGAGGAATTCCTCGCATAGAATGAGTTTGTCGGTTCATTTAGATAAACTTAAAGTGGACGTTTTTTCGCAATGGCGATTACATTGCAGCGAAAGAAAAAATGGTCCCTTGGTAGCAATAGGCCTAAGCTAGAAGTGGCCAATCAGTATAAATACCTTGGAATTATTTTTTCTTCTTACCCTTTCCTTTTCCTACGCTATGGAAGATAGACCCGCCAAAACAAAGAGAGGAGTTGTATGTTTCTTAAAACTGCTGTAGTTCATCGGTGAAAAGCATCCAAAAGTGTTCTTTAAATTATTTGATTGTCATATCCTACCAATGTTCACGTACGGCTCTTAAGTTTGGGATTGATCGCAAACCAGAATTTGATTGAAAGGTACATCATGTCTGCGTTGAAAAGATTGTTAAATGTTTGCATTAAGACACCCAATGTCATCGTCTATGGTGAACGTGGTAGATATCCTCTTTATGTTACACAATTGTGTTAAATAGTGGTTGAAACTTTTAAAAATGTCTGATGATCGTCTGCTTTAAATCTACAAAAAGCTGTTAGCTTTTCATTATGAACATCAGAACAATTGGGTTTCTGCCGTATGCTGTACTGTATGCACATATGGGTTTGGACATGTGTCGGAACACCAAGGTGCTAAAAATATTCTTTTTTTTTTCCTCGGAGATTTCAAGCAAAGGTTAATCAATTGGGAGGCTCAGTTGAGAGATAAAGTCGATGTATAATTTAGCATCTTTAAACAATATATTTTGGTACAGCTCGATACTTATTCGACCTAAAACAGTGTGTTTTGAAAAAGACATCAATCAGATTTAGATTACGTGTTTCAGCATTACGAACGCATCGGTACTAATATTCCATTAATGTCTCCCCTAACTGCCCATTGTGTGAGTGTCCTAGAAAGTGAACTTCATTTTATATGCTTCTGTCTCAAATACTCGAATGTTGGAGAAAAATACATCACCCCGTAAGTCTTACAATAACCCTTCCACTTTCAGGTTATCGTTACTGATGTGTGACACTAAAAGTATGTGCAGACTGGCAGCATATCTAACTGATGCATTTAAAATCCGTAATCTTGCTATTTTGACCACAGGTTAGTATGGGTGTTATTCATGTCCATTTCCAATGTAGTATCCTGACATGATTTCCCTTTGTGCCCCCTGCCGTTGACATGGCAGAAGACCTGGCTCATTAAACATTTTGTCATGTCTTTTGTCACTGTTAGTCTCTCCCTCTTGCTCTATCCAATCCTCTCTCTCAGCCTGTCTCTCTCTCTCAGCCTGTCTCTCTCTCAGCCTGTCTCTCTCTCTCAGCCTGTCTGCCTGTCTGCCTGCCTGTCTGTCTGCCTATGTCTGTCTGTGTCTCTGTGTCTGTCTGTCTGTCTGTCTGTCTGTCTGTCTGTCTCTCTCCTTGTCTCGCTCTTTGAATGTTTCCTTTTCTTTTTTTAACCCCCCCCCCTCTCTCTCTCTCTCTCTCTCTCTTCTCCTCTCTCTCTCTCTCTCTCTCTCTCTCTCCGCAAGAGTGGATTTTACAGGGGGTTAAAAGATGAAGAAGGGTAGATCACACAAAAGGCGAAGAGGCTGTGGGGGAGGTCACACAAAACATAAATTGTGAGACAGGGATCAAGAATGGATTGGGCGGGTTAACCAGGGGGTGTCAGAGTGGGGGTAAGAGGGGGTTGGCGGTTAGGCAGGGAAAGAAAAAAAAGATGGAGAGATGGGGCGAAGAGGAGGAGGAATGGGGTTGGAGTGAGAGCAAGCAGGAGGGAGGTGGACGGGGTAGAGGGGGTAGGGGAGGGGGGGCAGAATCAGTGTCTGTGCGATACAGAGACGTCAACTGAAATCTAAAGAAGGGAGAACAGGAGAGGAAAATTCAGGGGGAGAGAGAGAGAGAGACAGAGAAGAGAGAGAGAGAGAGAGAGAGAGGAGAGAGGAGAGAGAGAGAGAGAGAGAGAGAGAGGGGGGGGGGGGTACGGAGAACAGTGAGTATGTAGAGAAATAAGAATAATGAATTATGGGGAAATTGATACAGAAGCTTTTTCTTCGTCGTCCTTTTTCATGTCTTTTTTCCCCTTCTTTTGTAACAGATGAAAGGACCTCACATTGCACACTGGACATGTAGAAGGCTTCTAGTGATATCAGCCTCTCCGTCCCCAGCAACCACCACGACTTTGCCCCCCTCCCCCCCCCCCCCCCCCCCCCCGCAAACATCCACCCCACTTCTTCAAAATATTCCAACCTAAACCTCTCCTAAAAGGTAAGGAAAAATAAACCGTTAAAACCGCTTTAAACATACCACTTTGGCGAAAACAAAACAAAATCGTTATCAGAACATACCTTTTATCTTCGACGAGTATTGTAGGCACCCTCCCTATACATTTTCCTGCCTGCTCCCTTTCTGCTGCTCAACCATTCTCTCTTTTATTTTTTGTTGTCCTGTGAGTGTACATGGTTTCCTGAACAAGATACATCTCTTATCATCAGTACCCCCCCCCCCCCCATCTCTCTCTCTCTCTCCCTCTCTTTGTCTGCAAGCCTGCCCTCTCTCTCTCTCTCTCTCTCTCTCTCTCTCTCCTCTCTCCTCTCTCTCCTCTCTGTCTCCTCTCCTCGCCTCTCTCCCCCCCCTCTCTCTCTCTCTCTCTCTCTCTCTCTTTTTTTCTTTTTTTTTTCTCGGTCAGCGATACTTTCAGTTCGTCCTTTACTCATCCATTTTCTGATGGCCCCTCCCCATTCTCCCCGATTATCCCCCCTCCCCCCTCACCCCGCTGCCAGATTTAGGGAGGGATTGTGTGACAATGCTCAAGAACTGGCACGCCTTTCCTTGTGACGCTTTGTCAATGGAACTATTGTGTCCGTGAAAGGAAACGGGGTGGCTGCTGAAACAAGTTGGAGAGGCGTGGTTTGGGAATCGCTGAGAACGTTTGAATAAAAGAAAAAAAAAAAAAAAAAAAAGAAAAGGAAGAGAGAAAGAAGACCAAACGTGAAGAACAAGGAAAGAGGAAAGAAGAACAGAGAGGCAAAATGAACGGAAAAAAGAGCTGCTGGATTTCTTTCAGAACTGCTGAGAGAGTTTCTTTAAGGGAGGAAAAAAAAATCGGTAAAGGAAGAAAACGTAAGAGGATGGGGCGAAACAAGGAAGGAAAGAAGAAAGAAAAAATACATTCGAAGAAAGAATTAAAAAAAAAAGAAGGAAAAAAAATCAAGTTAGATGGAATTAAAGGAATCGAATGAAAGATAAGAAAGAGGAAAAAAAAAAGTCTCTATCTGCCTGCCGGCCTGTCCCCCCCCCCCCCCCCCCCCCCCCTCTCTCTCTCTCTCTCTCTCTCTCTCTCTCTCACACACACACACACACACACACACACACACACACACACACACACACACACACACAGAGACTCACAGACTCACACAGACACACACGTACGCACGCACGCACGTACGCTCGCGCACACACACGCACACACACACACACACACACACACACACACACAACACACACACACACACACACACACAACCACACACACACACACGTTCGCGCGCGCGCGAACCATTACACATTTTTTTCACGCACATTATACACCCATCCACGTATACAGTAATACACATCGTGAAACACATACACACATAAGCACGTTTATACAAGCACGCGCGCATTCAAACAGACTGGGAAAGAAATGCACACGCACAGTGAGAATCAACCAAAGAAGTATTGAAATACTAGACAAGACTTTAGCTGTGTGCGGGGATGGTCTGAATGCAGGTACCAAAACCTTGATACAATAAATCACACTGTTATATACACTGTCGGTTCTGTCACCAAAGTTACGTCAGACTGGGGATACACAGTGAAGCAAAATGGCCGAAATATCCAGAAAGGCAATGGCGCGTACACTTTAACAACTTCAAGTCTCTAACTATGGAGGTAAAAGCAGTGGCACAAACACTCCGCTGGCTGGTTTAAAAACTGAGCAAGCCATGATACTGACTGACCTCATGAACCTACTTCAAAAAGTGGAGAGTGGAATGGGAAGACCTGCTTGGCATGAAGTAAAGCGCAGCTTTCCATCGGAGAGACTCATGTGGATGGATTGCCTTGCACATGCAAATGTCAAAGGAAAAGACACACATACACACACACACACACACACACACCGCACGCACGCACGCACAAACGCACGCGGGCGCGCGCGCGCGCACTCACGCACGCACGCACGCACGCACACACACACAAACATGCATAAGCATACACACAAATCATACACACATGCCACACACCAATACACACATATGTATGCACTCACCCCACACATTTACAATGAACACCCAGTGTTCGGTAGGTACTCAAGGTCTGCCCAGCGCGTTGGGCTAATGGGTAGGTAAGACATCTGCTAAGTCGTAGCCACGAGACCCTCTTCTTAAATTCTTTCATCTTAGTCATTAATTCATTTATTCATCAGCTTTAAATCATGCAGTGTGGTTTCAAAACTTAGCGGATGTGGTGTAGCATAATTATATGGACAAGTCCGCACGCAGTGACGCCTCCTCGATGAAACTGAAACTGCTAGGACGGTCATTCAAATCGATACTGACAGAACCAAAATCGAAAAGGATTCATCAAATGAACATCAACAGTGTGAGAGAGAGAGAGAGAGAGAGAGAGAGAGAGAGAGAGAGAGAGAAGAGAGAGAAGAGAGAGAGAGAGAATCACTCAGCATCACTAATAACTGTCAAACCTATATCTGTGCATCATCTCCATATATTGCACAGGGTAAACTGGCAAAAAAAAAACAAATCAGGCTCTCCATGATGCTAATGTTTGTGTTTAGTTGGATAATGTTTGAGAGAGTGAGAGAGAGAGAGAGAGAGAGAGAGAGAGAGAGAGAGAGAGCGACAGAGAGAGAGAGCGACAGAGAGAGAGAGCGACAGAGAGAGAGAGCGAGAGAGAGAGAGGTGCAGAGTATATTATTACCGAGCCCTAGGCATCGCCAAAGGGGATGACATTTTCTGCATTGCAACAGACAAAGCAACATGGTTAAGGCAATAACTGTCACACGTAAGCTACATCCGTTCTGCAGACTCTCTCTCTCTCTCTCTCTCTCTCTCTCTCTCCTCTCTCTCTCTCTCTCTCTCTCTCTTTTTTTTTTTTCTCTTGTCTTCATTACCATTGACCTAAGGTAAATCACGCCCGCTCACACACGCTCTCTCTCACACACACACACACACACACACACACACACACACACACACACACATATATATATACATATACATATATATATATATATATATATATATATATATATATATATATGTCCAACTGCAACAAAAGAACCAGTCCAGGGCGATGGAAGGCGGTATGGTGACTGTAACAAAAGAACCAGCCAAGGGCGATGGAAGGCGGTATGGTGACTGTAACAAAAGAACCAGCCAAGGGCGATGGAAGGCGGTATGGTGACTGTAACAAAAGAACCAGCCAAGGGCGATGGAAGGCGGTATGGTGACTGTAACAAAAGAACCAGCCAAGGGCGATGGAAGGCGGTATGGTGACTGTAACAAAAGAACCAGCCAAGGGCGATGGAAGGCGGTATGGTGACTAACAAAAGAACCAGCCAAGGGCGATGGAAGGCGGTATGGTGACTGCAACAAAAGAACCAGCCAAGGGCGATGGAAGGCGGTATGGTGACTGTAACAAAAGAACCAGCCAAGGGCGATGGAAGGCGGTATGGTGACTGCAACAAAAGAACCAGCCAAGGGCGGTGGAAGGCGGTATGGTGACTGTAACAAAAGAACCAGCCAAGGGCGATGGAAGGCGGTATGGTGACTGCAACAAAAGAACCAGCCAAGGGCGATGGAAGGCGGTATGGTGACTGTAACAAAAGAACCAGCCAAGGGCGATGGAAGGCGGTATGGTGACTGCAACAAAAGAACCAGCCAAGGGCGATGGAAGGCGGTATGGTGACTCTAACAAAAGAACCAGTCAAGGGCGATGGAAGGCGGTATGGTGACTGTAACAAAAGAACCAGTCCAGGGCGATGGAAGGCGGTATGGTGACTGTAACAAAAGAACCAGTCAAGAGCGATGGAAGGCGGTATGGTGACCGCAACAAAAGAACCAGTCAAGAGCGATGGAAGGCGGTATGGTGACTGTAACAAAAGAACCAGTCAAGAGCGATGGAAGGCGGTATGGTGACGACTGCTTGACAGACGGCAAAGTGAGGAAAGGAAGCCAGGCTCAAGGTGACAGAAAGCCAGCAGATAACAGAGCAGGATGGACTCCCTGGCATGTAAAAGGGTCATCTGATTTGTCCCCCCACCCCACCCCCTCCTTATTTTTTCTTTTACAGGTTGTAATTCCACGGCAGAAGAATGCAGCTGATCGTGAGAGGAGTTGCACATATTTTGTTACAGCTTACGTTTTTTTTAGGGTGCATTTCCCACGTTGCCCATTGCCTTCCGTTGGCTACACTACATGGCTAGATGTGTTCACTTTCCATCCTCTTCTTTCGGCAACTCCTGTGGTACCATGTCTCTCCAGGCTTTGTATTTTGCCTTTCACATTCACTTCGTTTCTGAGAAACAGAGAGAGAGAGAGAGAGAGAGAGAGAGAGAGAGAGAGAGAGAGAGAGAGAGAGGGGGGGGCAGACAGACATGTGTGTTGCTGGTTGATCTTTGTTTTAAAGTCATTTTGACATTTCTTTTAAATTGTAAAGAGTTTTTAGAAATTTGGAAAATTTCTTTAAGGGGGGGGGGGGGGGGGGGGGGGGGGTGATGTTACAATTTAAAAGGGAGACAAGAGAGGGTGAGACTTTTGTGAAAGACGTCATAGCAATAATGACGCGCTGCCAGCCTCCTTTTATATATCGCTTTTAGGTCTTTGTATTTTCGGTCAGTGTGGTGCTGTTGTTGATTTGTTTAAAACGTTTGGAAAATGAATGCATGCCTAATTATTCAGTATTGTTTTGGGATCGATTGATAATGCGACTAGAATATTCAAGATTATGTTAGAAGGTTCTCCAGGTTTCAGTAAGTTGCTAGTGCATTGCCGAAGGTTCGAGAATGTTGTAGAAACTGACCGAATTACATTTGCATACGGTCGTCGCGATTTCATTGGTTAAGCTTACTGGTATGCAGAATATTCTAGAAAAGAATAATCGAGTAGGTTCGAGAATATTGTTTCAATATCATACAAAAGAATGAGAGCTGTGCGACTGTGGAGGAGAGAGACACACAGACGAGAGAGAGAGCGAAATGAGATTTGTTGAAGAGTTCTAGTCTAGAAGTGTTCGAGTCTTCATTGAGTTTGAGTCTAGTCGACGAGAAGCTGCCATTAGTAGAATATTCGCTGCTGCATGTACGATTGAGTTCCTGAACGACGTATTGAACCTGAAGGTCAGTGGTTTGCTTTTGTTCCTATATTCTTCAACGTTTGTAAATAAAAGGATCCTCTTCGTTTCAATACCGCCTAGTGTATTTTGTCGTCTGCGAGCCGAACACCTACCACAGGATCTACAACGAACTCTTACAAGCTATAGTACTGCACTTACCTTGTACTGAGGAAGTCAGCGCATAGATAGCATTCTATTTATGCTTACATTACCTCTGCGTTATACTATCAGTAATCCGAAACAAAACAAAGCCAAAAAAAAAAAAAAAACCTTGAAAACGACACCTCGAAAGTACATTCTGTCATGTGGTATAGCTTTGTTTTGAGTCTGTGAGAGAGAGAGAGAGAGAGAGAGAGAGAGAGAGAGAGAGAGAGAGAGAGAGAGAGAGAGAGAGAGAGAGAGAGCATCAATTACTGTCATGATTGTTGTGATGGTTTTACAGAACAAAGGCAGGGTCGAGGTAAAAAAAAAAAAAAGCAAACAGACGCAAATGTAAGTGCGCACCTTCTTCACCAACACCGCTAATGCCCATTTGCCGTTTTCCCAAACAGGTCAATGGCACTTCTTTCACCAACGCCATGTGTCGTAAAAACGCTGCTAAGAATAAGATGGTGCACTAGATGGTTAGCACGCTCTAGCTGTAAGTGGAAGATAAACAAAACTCTCCTGAACTGAGAAGGATCCGCCGTCCAGACACGCCAGTGAATGGCTCGTATTCTACAGGCTTCAAACCAAACATGATGGTCCAATTAGCGAATATGTTGTACAGTCCTGAGTGGTACTCCTACCGGAGGAAGATGCATACAGTTACTGAACACAAATGAGAGACACTTGTTTGTGTGTGTGCATGAGAGAGAGAGGAGAGAGAGAGAGAGAGAGAGAGAGAGAGAGAGAGAGAGAGAGAGGACAGACAGACAGACAGGCAGGAAGGTAAACAGGCAGGCAGGTAGGCAGACAGACATAAACAGAAAGAAAGACAGACAGACAGGACTAGACAGACAAGACAAGACAGACAGTGAATGAGTGAGGGAGAGAGAGAGAGAGGAGGGGATAGAGAGAGAGACATGCATTTGGACTGACAGACAAACAGACATATACAGTCACAGTGCGCATTCAAAAAAGCTGAGACAGAGAGGAAGGGACGGGTAGAGAGGGGGAGGGGTAGGAAGGCAGGCAGAAAGAGAGAGGGATGGACAGGCAGACAGGCACAGAGAGGAGGACAGACAACAGACGGAGACAGTGTCACAGAATGCACACATAGATGCAAAGAGAGGGAGAGGGAGCAAGGGAGCAAGGGATGAAGAGACAGACAGAGAGATTCAGAGAGACTGAGAGTCACAGAACTCAAGTGAATACAGGAGAGAGAGAGAGAGAGAGAGAGAGAGAAGAGAGAGAGAGAGAGGCAGGGAGAGAGCATAGATCATTGTCGTTATTGTTGTGATGGTTTTACAAAACAGCAAAGCCAAGGTCAGCCTTAAGCATGCAGACGCAATGGTTAAAGGGCACCTTCCTTCTCCATTACAGGTGCTTAAAGACGTTGGCAATGGTTAATGGGCACTTTCCTTCTCCATTACAGGTGCTTGAAGACGTTGGTAACGCCCGTTTGCCGATTAGCCAAAATGAATAGTAGCACGTCTTCCACCATCGCCATATATCATGAAAATGCTGCAACACAAAGTTGATTGTCCCAC
>CM031611.1:37585378-37587878 GCA_018398815.1 Conus ventricosus | reverse complement strand
ATTGTGAAAACACATGACCAACCAGCGATATGCACATTACTCACTTACATAGGCGGTGCTTGTCAGGTGGTCGATTGTGAAAACACATGACCAACCAGCGATATGCACATTACTCACTTACATAGGGTGTGCTTGGCAGGTGGTCGATTGTGAAAACACATGACCAACCAGCGATATGCACATTACTCACTTACATAGGGTGTGCTTGGCAGGTGGTCGATGGTGAAAACAAAGAACCAACCAGGGATATGCACAGCGCTGCACAGGATTTAGTAAGGTCTCCTCGTTTTATCGTCGACATTCCTTTTCTGCTGGTACTACCCCTGCTTAGTAGGTTATGCTTTCACTCGTGTATGCTAGTTTCTTTGTATGTCTGCCAACAAGATCACACAAACACCTACCCACACAACCTCCCCCCCCCCACTCCCAGTCCCTCCGCTCCCCTCACACACACACACACACACACACACACACACACACACACACAGTCACTCATTCACAAAGACAAACACATGCACACACATACAGAGAGAGAGAGAGGGAGGGAGGGAGAGAGAGAGAGAGAGAGAGAGAGAGAGAGAGAGAGAGAGAGAGAGAGAGAGAGAGAGACTCCGAAAACTTTTATTCGATCCGGGATTGAGATTTTAGGAAGAGAGAGAGAGGAGGGGGGGGGGGGGGGACATGGAAAGAAGAGAGAGAGGGGGGGGGGGGAGAAGAGAGGGAGAGAGAGAGTGAAATTGTATTAACGAAAATGGTTAGTAAAATGGAACGACCGTTTTAACTAGCAAGTATGTACAGAAAGAAAAAAGCAGATCAAAGGCTTTTTTTGTTTACCTCCCTTTGACATTGCTACATTGTGGACGTACTTCCTTTTTTTCTTTAAACCTCCGTGTAAAACTCAAGAATGCCACGGACACCAAATGAGGCTTATCAGATGTCATCATTTCTGCTATAGCGTAGGTTGGAATGACGCTGGGCAGTTGTGGGCATTTTTACGGCTTTTTGAGCCTATGAAACGGAATCTGCATTACAGATTGATTGGCATTAAAAGAAATATACGACCTGGTCAGAAATCCTTGCTCTCATGAGGATTTTGTCTATTTGAATTTGTTCTGTTTTTGTTTTTTTCGTGTTAACTTTCGAAAGCTGTTTTAAAGTTTTTTCTTCATTTCTTTCCTCCCGAGTCCTGAAGCGAGCTGAACAAATGCCACCATCGATAACCCCAAACTCCTGGAAGGTCCCGTGGCTGTCCCAGTTAGTGCATCGTACACTGCATGGGAGTAGTCTTGGAGTCTGCGATGAGGTTCGACATTTTATAGCGTATTATACCTCTCCACCCCACCACCCCACCCCCACCCCCCACACAGAGAGAGAGAGAGAGAGAGAGAGAGAGAGAGAGAGAGAGAGAGGGAGAGAGGGAGGGAAGGAGGGAGATATGGGTGGAAGGTAGGTGAATGGAGAGTAAGACATGACTACCAGCCAGAAGAGATCTGAAAATCCGGGCTTGTAGGTACTGAGGCAGAGGGAGGGGTGGTAGGGAAGAGGCGCTTGTTGGATGGTCAGGTGTCGAAAACAAAATGTCCAACCTGTGATATGCGCAGTACTTCACAGAATTTGTTCAGAACTCTTCTTGTTTTACCGTTGCATTTGTTTTCTTTTTATTTCCGCTATCATAAAGTCTTCAAGATGGTTATGCTTTCACCCGTGTATGCTGGCTTCCTGGTTCCATTGTTTATCTGTTAACAAGGTCACTCACACAGACAGACAGACAGACAGACGCACGCACGCACGCACGCACGCACGCGCGCGCAAAAACGAACGAACGCACGCACGCACACACACATGCAGAGGAGAGAGAGAGAGAGAGAGAGAGAGAGAGAGAGAGAGAAGAGAGAGAGAGAGAGAGTTAAGTTACTTAAGTGCTTGTAAAATGGTACAAAGGTGTTTAACTAGCAGTTACACATAGCTGAATAAAGGCAGATCAAAGCCTCTTTTTTCAAAGTCTCCCCTGACATTGCTAGATTACATTTTGTTCCCCCTTCTTTTTTCTTTCCGTGTAAAATTCAAGAATGCCAGGGACACAGAATGAGACTTGTTAGATGTCCTCATATCTAGGATAGCCTAGGTTGAAATGAACCGGGGCAGTCGTCTTCTTGAGCCTGTGAAACGGAATCTTCATTACAGATCGATTAGCGTTAAAAGAAATACTCAACTTACTCGGAAATCCGTGCTCTGTAGAGATTTTGTCTAATTTATGCTGTTCTATTGTATTTGATATTACCTTTAGAAAGCCATTTTTAAGGGTTTTACTTTACTCTTTTTTCCCCGAGTCGTGAAAAATAATCTGGAGCCCCTAAAAAGGAAGCACCATTAATAATTCCAAATTGCTGGAAGTTCCAATAGTTCGTTCTTGAATTTAACGTCTTTTCACTTAGAGTGATACTAGACCAAAAACAAAAGAACAAAAGTGTGTGTGTATACACACGCATACACACGCATG
>CM031611.1:37570378-37572878 GCA_018398815.1 Conus ventricosus | reverse complement strand
AAATCCTCGTGAAATCCCTATTTTTCTGACTTTCTTTAATATTTGTACGCTCTTCTCTCATTTCCGTCCAACTCTATTAATTTCTTTTTTGGTTGTTTCATTCAATAACCGCTTTTGCCCTTCCCCCCCCCCCCCCCCCCCCCTCCCTCCTCCCCCTCTTTTGTTTTTTCCTTGCTATCTGTTATTCTACGTACCTTTGTCCGTATTGTTTTTTGTTTGTTTGTTTTGTTTTGTTTAACAAATTTTAATTGGTCAGAGAGGCACCCTTTCACAGGAGGACCGAAACAATGAAGACAGAAGCAGGAAAGACCCGTCACTTCACAAGGATGGCCACGGCTGCTTTTACAGCGTCGTTTCCGGACAAAGATTCTGCTCGTAGGAGAAAATAACCAGCTGGCACGAAAAGGAAGAATGATCCAGAGAACACCCGGAGGGAATGAACCGCGAACGGAACTCGAGCATCTTTGTGGGAGGAGCGGGATGAGTGAGTGGTGGAGAGGGACGGGGATAGAGGGGTGGGGGGGGGGGGGAGGAAGGGGAGTGGGCGCAGTGCAGCATGGGGAGAAAAATAATAACAGAAGGAGAGACGGAAGCTAATAGGATATGGAAGCGACGTTGAGGAGCATTTGGAGAGGTCAGGAAGTTGTCATGCATTGATTGATGAATAACAAAGCATCAATATGATCGATACGAAGGGAAAGAGAAGAGAGAGTGAGCAGAAATTATACAAAGTGTGTGTGTGTGTGTGTGCGTGTGCGCGTATGTGTGTGTGTGTGTGTGTGTGTGTGTGTGTGTGTGTGTGTGTGTGTGTGTGTGTGTGTGTGTGCGCGTGTGTGTGTGTGCACGCGTGCGCGCATATGTGTGTGCGTGTGTGTTTGTGTGTGTATGTGTGTTTATGCCAGAAAGTGTCTATGAGACACAGAGAGAGAGAGAGAGAGAGAGAGAGAGAGAGAGAGAGAGGAGAGAGAGAGAGAGAGAGAGAGAGAGAGAGAGAGAGAGAGAGAGAGAGAGAGCAATAGCCTAATTGGTGGGAATTACGCACTCTTTGGGGACTTTTAGATGGATTTTTCCGTTATTGAGTTCTGGCTTTGTGTTTCATTCATACCACAACATCATGACAGTAAGGGCTTTAAAAGGATCGGTGCTGACAAATTGCAGGATATTCCGAACTGCGCCGTTGGGATCGTTTGATCCTTCTCCTTCTACACCTGAGATTCTGCGTAAGCAGGGTACAACCTCTTGAGCAAGGTGCTGGCTGTGATCTGCGTAACGTGGCTTAATGTATCTCTAATTCATTTCAGAGTATATACGACTGAGAAAGTTACAAATGCTGCGAGTTTCAGTACACGCAAGACCTCTCCAGGAACATGCACACACGTGGATGAATGGATGAAACCCCCTCTGCATCGTGATGACGATGGGCTCATTTCAGGAACACTGCATTGAACGTGTTGTGGGAGTCAAACGATAGATGACATGAACATGGTGGCTCAGAGTAGCTTTAAGAAAACACGTGTCTGTTTTCCTAATGCCCTGTTTCTCGCGGTTATTTCAATTTCGTTTCCGTCTTCACGATTATGTCCCTGATGAGTTTCATGTCGGGAGTGACCAGTTCGTGGGCACTGTCTTTGAATCATCTGTGATGGTATCCTGTGTGTGTTGAACGAGAACATGCGCACGTGTCCGCCTACAACGTGACTCATAAGCATTGTGAAATCTCTTCTGGTGGGTTGCCTCCTGACGGCTTGATAGTAGTTTTACACTGTGGACTGTAATGCTGGAAGTGTGATAAAAAAAAAATCAAGAACAACAAAACCTACAATGACAAGTAGAACGGAAACAACAAGAACAAGAACAACAACAACAACAGCAACAATAAACAACATGAGTGGCTGTGTATAAGCACTGCAGGAAAAAAAATAATACTGCCTCGTCACAGAAAACAAGACTACCTCCCCTCCCCCCCCCCCCCCCCCCCCCCCCCCCCCCCCAAATAGAAACGCACTATGGCTAACATAACAGGACGTGTGTTCCTCATTGGTGCGGTGTAATTTGAAATCAGACATACAAAAGGTAGTTCAGAACGGTCGATTCCTGTATTGTGGACATCTGATCCTTGTGCCTTCTGGTATCTCTTCGTCCACTTTCCTTTCTCCTCCTGATGACGCTGCTCAGCCCCTCCCTCGCCCAGAGTTCCTCCATTCATCCATCTCTCTCTGCCTGTCTGTCTGTCTGTCTGCCTGTCTGTCTCCTTCCAAGTCTATATTTGTTTCTAACCCTCAGTCCCTCCCTCCCTTCATCCCCTCTGTCTGTCTGTCTGTCTGTCTGTCTGTCTGTCTGTCTCTCTCTCTGTCTCTCTCTCTCTGTCTCTCTCTCTCTCTCTCTCTCTCTCTCTCTCTCTCCTCTCTCTCTCTCTCTCTCTCTCTGTGTGTGTGTGTGTGTGTGTGCTCCCACTTCCACTGTCTCCCTCTTTCTTCTCATTTGTTTTCATCAAATGAGA
>CM031611.1:37552878-37565378 GCA_018398815.1 Conus ventricosus | reverse complement strand
GCGACGACCAGCAACTCAAGTTCTTTAAACAATAGAATAAATGTTCTTACTTACGCTGAGGCAGCTAAGTCAGCTCCAAAGTCGTCTGTCGCTGGTACTAAACCAACGGAAGTGGAGAATAAAAGTAAAGAAAGAAAACGGCATTGTGTCTCTGGAAATTCCAAAGAAAAGAACGTGTCCAGTGTTTCTAAGAAATCTGACGTCAACACTACATCTCCTGACGTCAGTCTACAGTCACGAAAAAGACCTTCGTTCCACAAAGAAGAACAAGATCTTCCGATGGTCACAATGCTGCACGACTCGGTGTTGAACGGAGTTGATGCGGACAGACTTGGGTATTCCTATGGCTTTGAAGCTCTAGCATATAAGGCTTCCACGACTAATGACCTCCTTGTGACTCTAGACTCAACTGCTTCACCCATTAAGAAGTCACAAGACGCTGTAGTCATTCACTGTGGGGTCAACGACATAAAAAAGTCGGACCCCAAAATCAGTAGTAAAATCTTTGCTGATTCTGTCAGAGATCTAGCAGCCAGACACCCCAAAACAAAAATCGTCATAAGCAAGATCGCACCACTTAGAGATTCTGGCATGGAAACTAAACGGGACTTATTTAATGCCTTGGTATCCACAGAACTGTATGGTGTTGAAAATGTCTCCTTCGTCCACCATGGCAACCTACATACCAGACTACTGAAGAAGTACGGCCTTCACCCAACTGCAAGAGGGGCCAGTGTCCTTGCGGGAAACGTGGGGAGACATCTGAGACAGCTGTTCTGGGTGAAGCCAAAGAAAACATCAAGGCGCCCACTTTATCACCTGCCCAGACACGCCTACCCCGAACAAGGTTTCCACGCTTCCTCGGTGAAAGGGACCCATGGCAGAACACGTTCGAAGTATTAAGAGACTGGTATTGAAACACTGTGTGTAGATACTGCTTGACTGCGGACAACAAATCAACGTTTCATTGACTACATCACTTCGTAACTACTGTTATCCGCCAGGTTTAATTCTTTGTATCTTAGAACTATATTTATACCCCCATCCCCTCCTTATCCCCCTCTCTCTCTCTCTCTCTCTCTCTCTCTCTCTCTCTCTCTCTTGTGCTCTACCACTATTTTTTGTAGTTTCTAGTTTGCCACCATTCAAATATCAAAATATTTTGTACTGTAATTAAGCAGGAGTCATGGGCGAAAGTAAAGCTATCAGGTTTATGCAATGGAACTGCAGATCCATACATACAAACCTGCCTTACCTTGTTCAACATCTTGCTTCCTCCAGCTATCAGATTCTCATTTTGCAGTCGTTAAATGTGACTCGTAACAATCTACCCAAACTGTCAAACTATTTTTTCCCTCCGGTCTGTGAAAAGACAGAGCAAGGAGAGAAAGTCAAAACGGCTATTTATATTAATGATAAAATGGATTACTCCGTGTGTCCGTCACCGGCACCAACAAACATATTACAACTGCATTCCTGTGCAGCAAGGGTTAAAATCAGTCAGACGTTAATTGTTAATGTCGTCAGTGTGTACTTACCTAAAGGGCCAAATGAAGAAAATACTGAATGGCTACGTCCATTGCATGATTCGAATGAGAAATGGCTAATCGCTGGTGACTTCAACGCTCATTCACCTTTTTGGGAAGCCGATAATGTTTCTGTGACTAGTAACAGATTTGTCGAAAATATCGTTGATGCTTCTCTCTATCTACTTAATGACGGGAGAGTCACAAGCATCCCTGATATACCCACTCAAAGAGCTTCTGCCATTGATCTGTCTCTTATTTCTCCCACCCTTGTACCAAATAGTGACTGGAACACACATACTGATAGCTTAGGAAGTGACCACTTACCCGTTATTATTACTCTAAATGATAACTTAGTCCAGACTACGACAGACAAAGACATTATAGCTAAATATAATTATAAGTGTGCTAACTGGAAAATGTTTGAGAATATTTTAAAATCGCAAAATACTAATGACATAAGAGATGATGATATCAACAAATTTTATTCAAAAATCACGAACACTGTGTTACAAGCAGCTGATCGTTCCATACCGAAATATTCTAATTTAAAATCTGACAAACATTCGGGAAACATCTGGTGGAACGAAGTTTGTGAGAAAAGAAACGTTTATTCAAATATACTTACAGGATAAAAAAAAAAAACCCAGAAAATCACATCCCCTGAGGAAAGCGAATTCATTTAGTAACAAAACAATAGCACAAGTGAAACGACAGTATTGGGCTACATTTTGTACAGATGAGGTTTATAGCCATAAAGACCTACAAAAGATATGGACAAAATTCAATAACATGAAAAATGGAGTAAATTTACCATTATGTCCAGTCAGGATTGAAGGTAATGAATTTCCTTCTAATTTACAAAAGGCTGAGTCGTTCGTCGATATGTTTTCTGATACAATGCTTCCTAATAATCTTCCAAAAGAAATAAGAACTTTGAGGGAAAACGAGGCCCAAAAAGATATGTATAAAGATCCAGTACCAGATAATGCAAATTATGTCAATGCCCCAATTACTTTGAAAGAACTGAAAGACACGCTGTTTTCTTTAAGTGATAAGAAAACGTCAGTTGGAGCAGACGCAATATCTAGCATAATGTTAAAACATTTGCCGGAAAACTGGATTATATTATTACATGAATTGTTTCAAAAATGCTGGGATGAAGGTCATATTCCAAAGGTATGGAAACACTCAATCATAGTTCCAATACCAAAACAAGGAAAGTCAAAGAAAGATAAAAAATAATTACAGACCCATTGCTCTAACATCACACACCGGTAAGCTGCTAGAAAAGATCATTTTAAACAGACTAATTTACCATTGTGATAAAAGAAAAGTTATCCCTACCAATCAAGCAGGTTTCAGGAAGAAGAGAAGTACAATTGATCATTTAGTGAAACTAACAACGCAGATTAAACATCAGTTTGCTCACAGAAAAAATGTACTGGCAACATTCTTTGATATAAAGAAAGCCTATGACCATGTCTGGCATGGTAGGTTACTGTATAAATTAAAAAGTATTGGTCTATCTGGACATATCTATGACTATGTTAAGAATTTCTTATCCGACAGAAGTATGCAAACAAAAGTAGGCAACTCCTATTCCACCTTAAGATTTCCCCAAATGGGAATCCCACAGGGATCAGTTATTGCCCCTCATTTATTCAATATTCTGCTCTATGATTTACCACAATCTGTGTCAAATAATATTGTAATAGTACAATATGCAGATGACATATGCATGTGGATGAAAGTTACCATAAAAAGGAAAAACCCCAAAAGACAGCTGAACTATTTTAGAAAATTGTACCAACGGGAACTTGATAACTTAAACAATTACATGATGGAGAATGGACTTTTGTTATCACCGGAAAAAAACTAATCTTGTACTTTTCAATAGTGGGCCCGATCCACCAGAGTTACCCATTTTTCGAATAGATAAAGAAATCCTAGAGTACAGACCGATGGTAAAATTTCTTGGAGTATATATTACTTCAAAGTTATCGTGGAACCATCATATTCAATATCTATTAACAAAGGCTAGAAAAAGTTTTAATTTTCTAAAAGTTATACAGAAACAAAACTGGGGCCAAGATGCTAATGTACTCAAACACCTGGCATTATCGCTGATACGGTCAAGACTCACTTACGGACAAGACGTTTTCTTCAGTGCCCCGACAAGTTTGCTGAAGAAAATGCAGAGCTTGGATTGCAAAGCTTTCAAACTAGCTATAGGTGTACCATATCATGCATCGTCCCTAGGAATTTATCGCGAAATTGGGGTATTACCATTAGATGAGTATCGACAGCTCGCTGTCGCAAAGTATGTCTTACGATCTTCAACATGTGACAGCAATGTTGAAAACGAAGTTAGTTTGAGATCTGATATTAACTTCCCTAAAAGAGCAAAATCAATCTCCTCTCTTACGACAATTAGGACTTTCACTTCCAATTTATTCGAAGAGTCAGGAATTAACCATACCGAAATAATTAAACCTCAACTTCCTTCATCTCTCAGCCCACCATGGGAACTTCAAAGAGCATCATTTGATATCAACTATTCGTCTTTGAAAAAAGGTGACAATGAAAACTTAATTGGCATAACAGTAAAAGAGTATATAGAAAACTCGTACCCGCTTCATCTTAAGATATATACAGACGGATCTCTTTTAGATACCAAAGAAGCAGGTGCGCATTTGCTATTCCTTCTATAAAGGTGGAAAAATCTTACTACCTTGGAAAAAACATATCCATTTTTACAGCCAAGCTAACTGCCATTTTAATGGCCCTGTATTATCTTCTTGACCTTTCTTACCCAACACTCCAGGCCCTCTTTTGCGTCGATTCAAAATCGGTTTTATTTGCCATCAGCAAATCAACAACAATAAGAAAAGATTTAATTACAGACATTCATGAATTAATACATTTTTTGGTTATAAGGGGTACGAGTATCTCTTTCTGTTGGGTTCCTTCTCACTGTGGTATTCAGTTTAATGAGAGGGTCGACAGAGCAGCAATGCGGGGAGCAAGAAATACAAGCGGGTCAGAATGTGTCAGTATTCCATTGTCTGTCCATGAGGGATACAGTCTATTAGAAAATGCGTGCTGGAAACATTTTAGAAAAAAAAACTAAAAAGTTCTGGATGTTTTCTAGATACTCACTTACGCCAGCTAATAAACATTGACACACTTAATTCATTTCATCAATGTAGTTTACCTTGTTCACGGATTATAATTTCTTTGATTTATAAGATCAAATTGAATGCTTTTAAGACAAAGTTTTGTAAGAACATAACATGCCTTTGTGGCGGAAAAATTACAAATAATCACATCCTTTTTCAATGTGAGCACTTAAAACCTTACCTACCATCCCTACCTAAATGTTCTCTGGATCAAGTTGTATCAGATTTATCACTGATGTGTAAAATTGCAGTTTCATTACATCAAAGTCCTATTTTTTTCTGTTCTGTAAACTGGAGCCGATGTTGAGCGTTTTGATCAGTAGTTCTTTGTTAGCTCATAGTTGTCTATTTTATTGTTGCTGTTGCTGTTTTTCTTCAAAGCCTTTGAATATATTACTTAATACCTCTACCCCTTCCCCTTTCCCTCTAACATTGTCTAATATCACTTAACGTGGATAGACGTTAAATTGAAGAACACCAACACACACACACAGCAAGAAGGATGTAAAAGAAACATTTAAAACTCCTTTCCTCTGGATTCTTCCCCGTGTCAGTTAGGCTGCTATTAAAATTAGAAGAAAAAAAATCAGCGAAGCCAGAGGCAGGAAATATTTGTCATTTTAAGAGGATTACCCATGAAACTTTCTGAGCCACCGCGATACGAAGATTAGAGGGAAGAAGACAAGGGGTGTTGGGGATGTAAAAAAAAAAAGTTTAGCAAAATAATAAACACAGGGTTGTATTGAAGGCGATGAGGACAAGATGATGATGACAAATCTGACAAGTGTGAGTGTGGGGGAGGGTGGAAATTAGGTGCCGGGAGTGATGGGGGTGGGAGAGGGGAAAGAGAGGAAGGTAATGAAACCACGATGGGCGCATGTGCTGTCATACACTGATCGACTACACAGCAACTTATCATAATATTGTCTGTTGCAAAACAACTGGTCATTAATCATGATGTGAGTGTGTGTGTGTGTGTGTGTGTGTGTGTGTGTGTGTGCGTGTGCGTGCGCGCGCGCGCGCGCGCGTGCAATGTGACATCCTCCCCTCCCCCAACTGCATTCTTTCTTAATTATTTGACTTCAACGGTGCAAGAGCAATTCGCCATGTTTGTAGTGAGAGTAATAGTTACTGTGCTGCGTTTGACGGAAAGGTCCATGCTTTGAACCGCGACAGGTGTTCGCTATCTGAACGAGGTCGGACAATGGGACAATGAAGTGTTTGGACGCCCCGCTGAGAGTGTCAGCGAACACTTCAAGCATCATCCAGGCTGCTTTCCCGCCTTTGTCCACCCCCATCCGCAGCAACATGTTTTGTTTGTGGGTCTCCGGGAAGTGGCGCGGCGATCCTAGCAGTGCTAGGCATCATGGGATACTCTGTGTGACGGGCGATTAAATGTTTGGAATGTCCGCTGTCTGTGTGTGTGTGTGTGTGTGTGTGTGTGTGTGTGTGTGTGTGTGTGTGTGTGTGTGTGCGTGCGTGCGTGCGTGCGTGCGTGCGTGCGTATGTGTGTGCGCGCGCACGCGCGCGTGCGTGCGTGCGTGCGTGTGTGTGTGTGTGTGACTGTTCTATATAGTGTTACGCTCTTGTGATACTGACCATGGTTTCTATGATTATTACCACACACACAAAAAAGAGAAAGAACCACACGCTCCATGAGCGCAATTGTTTTGTTTAACAAGGAACACACACACAACAAGAGAGAGAGACAGAGACAGAGAGAGAGAGAGAGAGAGGGGGGGGGGGAGTGCCGGGAGAAGAAGAATACTTGCATTGAAAATAAATCCAACAAAAATAATCCCTAACTTAATATAGGTTAATCAGCAGAAATTAGCAGTCGACTTCCCGAAAACCAGAAAACAGGAACATGACAAACGAATCTTGACTGAATTAGAGTGAAGAGAGGGCGGGATGGTAGTGGTGGTGGTGATGGTGGTGGTGGTTGTGGTGGTGGCGGTGGTGGTTGAAATGACAGTCACTCAAAAGATCCTTTGACATGTCATTTCAGCAGAAAAGGCAATTGCAAATGCATTCAGCAAAAACGCCACAAACTTCAAAATCCATTTCTCTGAGATTTTTTGCCATTAGTTGTCGTGTTTCGGACTTTTTTCATCCAACTTTTATGACTTTATTGTTGAATTGTCGTGAAAACAAAAAATACCCCTCTCTCTCTCTCTCTCTCTCTCTCTCTCTCTCTCTCTCTCTCTCTCTCCCCCTCTCTCTCTCTCTCTCTCTCTCTGCGCGCACGCGCGCGCGTGTGTGTGTGTGTGTGTGTGTGTGTGTGTGTGTGTGTGTGTGTGTGTGTGTGTGTGTGTGTGTGTGTTTGTGTGTGTGAGTATGCACTTGGGCGCATGTAAATGTGTGTGCGTTCAGTATGTCATGTATGATTCTATTACATAAACATGAGGACAACGTTTAGGGAACTCTATAAATTTAGAGGACTTAATGTGCTGAGTTGTTTTGAGGAAGAAGAAGAAGAAGAGAAATTGTACGTATTGAACAACATGGACAGTACTGTCTCAGTTGTTTTTTTTGTCTCAGTCAATTGTCAGGGGCTGAATGATAAACAGAAAAGAAGAGATGTATTCCATTACTTAAAATGGAAATATATTCCATTTATTTTCTACAGGATACACACTTCGAAGAAGAAATGCAACACTATATACAATCTGAAGGGGGGTACCTTGGATATTTCTCTAGTCATGCTTCTAATGCGAGAGGTGTGGCAATGCTTTTCAATAACAACTTTGAAATCAAAATTAAAAATCTTCACAAGGGCGATGATCGGAATAGCCTCATTGTCTCAGCAGAATTTAACAACACGATGTTTTGTTTGTAAATGTATACGGACCAAACAGAGATGACCCAGAATTTTATAGTACCTTAAATCAACATCTTTCATCCCCGATTGTCTGTCGGACATTACTTCTCCTTATTCCCATGTTTCTTGGCTACAAGCAGTACCCTTCATTCCAGGGTTTCCAGCGAAAAAGTAAACAAAGAATAGGGTGTGTACTTCTGATTCTTTTGTGTGACTGGTGTTTCTACCGGACTATAGCATGTCATACATCGTTGTGTACAGAAATGGTGCCGGCACATTTTGACCGGTTTTCCGACCCTTTGTCGCGTATTTGGTGAAGAAACAAAATGTTACACAGCGCTCAAAAACATGCGAGCAGCAAAAACCATGCACGTAACTCACAGTCTGATGTCCTCCGGTAAATCCACTTCAAAGAATGCTTCACAAGTGTCTTTGTCACAGTGTCACCATGTCCAAGGAAAAATGCACAGCAATGATAAAAATGTCCCACAGTACTCCTTCTGCACTATGGTCTTACTGAAATCAGTGGTCTTTGCACAGTATTTGTCCAAAAGTCACACTTCGAGTTAATGTCAACAAACAACACACAACATGTCAGTCTTAGAAAATGATGCACTGCTAGTGTCACAGTGTCAAAGTGTCGCACGTGAAACCAGGTGTCACACAAAGGAAACACGGGTGTGTTACACCTTAACACAATCTTTCTGATGATTACAACACAGATATTCATTGCACTTTTCGCACATCATCGTTGTCTTGCTTTTCTTGAACGGACTGTCACTGTATTTCACACTAGGGTGTGTTGACTCATACTGTTTGTGTCGTGCGACACAGACCACACAGGTGTGATCTTTTCCAACACCTGCCACTGTTTTTTTTTTCTGGATCAGTCTGCCGTTTAGTGTTGGCATTGTCGTTTGCAAAACTGACTAGCTTTGAAAGGACTGTATCAGAACAGAACAGCTGAAAATAATCCACCACCCTCATTGACGAATAGAGTATGCGCACAGGACCGGGGCACCGTTCGAAGTTTTTCCGAGGTGTGCGTGGTTCAGTGAAACCCCCACCTGTCCAGTCGAATCGTGGCCGATTGTAGCTAAGTGGAAGATTTTCATCATCCAATCCATCGCCAGTATCACTGTCATAGGCGTTGATGGCATCGGCAAGTGCTGCTCTTTCTTCTTCTGTTAGATCAAACAGATCGAAGTCATTGGTTAAATTGTTGTAAATTTCGTCGTCAGAAAACTAATCGCTGAGTTTTCTTCACCCTCCATCTTCTCAGTAGGCACTAAACAGTGTGCTCTCACGGTCAAGTCAAGATAAAATGTCGGTTCCAGACACTTTCCTACGCTGAGGAAGTAAGCAGACATGACTTACCTAAACATTCTGCGAGTCCCGTTACAAGGCGAAGGCCGCTATGACGCGCCAACCATGTGACAGGTGGGCGCGGATTTTAAGGCGTGAACCGCTGCAGCGGGTTGCCGGACGGAAAGGAGTATGTTTCTCTGAACCGCTAAGGCGGTTTTCAGGAATGAAAGGAGAAGATTTGTCCAGCCGCTCTAGCGGTTGGCAGGGATGAAAGAGTTGATAATTTAGACATAAGTAGTGTCTTAATTGGAGGAGACTTTAACTTAGTTCTGGACCTCGCGAGAGATTACTATAATTATAAAAGGGTTAAGCATCCTAAAGCGAGAGAAGCAGTAGACAACTTGCTAAACGATTTAGAATTAAATGCTGTTTGGAGGGACTTAAATCAGGATTGTCACATATATACCTGGAGAAGGAATAATCCTTTCCAGCAAGCACGGTTGGATTTCTTCCTAATATCAGATCACGTTGTTTCCTTTGTCGATGATGTAGACATTGAATGTAGCTATAGAACAGACCACTCCATGATTGTGTTAAGGTTACGGTTTGGTTAAAAAAAAAAATAAAGAGTAATACTTTTTGGAAATTTCACTCGTCATTATTAAAGGACAAGGACTATCTGGACGAAATTAACTAAGAAACTGAGAATGTCAGACAGGAATATGCTGTAAGCCCATATGCTAGAGAAGCAGTACACACGATTCCTCTGACCAAATTACAGTTTACAATTTCTGATGATTTATTTCTAGATTATTTACTGATGAAGCTTAGGTCCAATACTATTTCATACGCAACTATGAAGAAGAAAACCACAAATGTAGAGGGACGTAAAAGACAGCAAGACACACCGGCTCGAAAGAAAAGAGACAAAAGACGAAGAAGAGATGAAAGCTATAGAGTTAAGGAAAGAAAGGCTGAAGGTTATTCGACAGAAAAGAATAGAAGGGGTACTGTTAAGATCGAGGGCTAGGTGGATAGCTGAAGGGGAAAAAAGTGACAAACTATTTCTCTGTAATCTAGAAAAAAAAGACATTTTATAAGTAAGAGTATGGCTAGATTAACTGATAACCATAGCAATATTCTAAATGACCAAACAGAGATTCTTCACAAGGATCAAGAATTTTATGAATCATTTACACACAAAAAAATGTGAAGTTGACGACTGTGATGTGGATGAACTCATTGTAAATATTCCACATTTAGACTGTGACGAAGCAAATAATTCAGATTGTGAAATCACACTGGAGGAGACATGTATAGCATTAATGAAGATGAAAAGCAACAAAAGTCCTGGCACTGATGGTTTCACAACAGAATTTTTGAAGTTTTTGGAGCAGAATAGGTGTTGTTGTTGTCAGAGCTTTAAATGCTGGATTTTGAAGGGGGGGGGGGGGGGGGGGAGCTTTCGTGAGTTCAAAGACAGGGACTACTCGTATGTACACCAAAGGGAGATAAACCAAGACACTTCGTGAAGAACAGGAGACCAATTTCGTTGTTAAATGTTATATACAGAATAGGGTCATCGTGTATAGTCAACCGTTTAAAAATGTGTTAGCTGGTCTCATCAATGAGTATCAAACAGGTTTTGTTAAGAATAGGTGCATCGGGGATAACATTAGGCTCATTTACGACACAACTGCTTATTGAGAAGAACACAGCTTACCAGGGCTTTTATGAAACATTGACTTCAAGAAAGCATTCGATTCAATGAGCTGGGATTTTATGTTTAAAGTATTGAAAGCGTTTGGATTTCAACAGAGCTTCTGCAAATGGGTTGAAATATCTTATAAACATATCAACTCACGTGCCCTTGCTAAGGGTCAATTTTCTAATTGGTTTGAGATAGACTGCGGATGTAGACAAGATCCACTATCGCCATACTTATTCCTATAATGTGCTGAAATTCTAGCATTAATGATTCAGGAAAATGTAAACATACGTGGAATAATTATATATATATATATATATATATATATATATATATATATATATATATATATATATATATATATATATATACAGTCGAACATAAGCTTTCGCAATATGCAGATGACACGGAATTTATTTTAGTAGGCGACAAAAAATCATTTGAAACATGTATAAACGTACTAGAAACGTTTGGTCATATATCAAGGTTATATATGAATCCTGGAAAAGCTAGCGCTGTTTGGTTGGGGAGCTGTAAAACTTCTGCTCTTCATTACATGGACGATTTAGGTATGGAGTGGAACCCACAAAAATTCAAAATTCTTGGAATCTTGTTTACCAACGATTTGCAAAACTGTGCACATATTAGTTATTCTGAAAATTAGCGGACGTGAAACATTTGTTCACGATTTGGGGGAGAAGACAACACACTCTTGAGGGTAGAGTGGCAGTTTTAAAATCGCATATTTTATCAAAACTCATTCATTTGTGGATATTACTACCTAACCCACCCACCTAACACTTTTTTCAGACTTTACAAAGTTACTGTTACAAATTTGTGTGGAATAGATAGAAAAACTGCTCACGGAAGTATCCAAAACGGTGGTCTTGGACTACCAGAATTAAAAACGTTGTGTTTCTTCACTAAAATTGACGTGGCTGCAAAACGTTCAGACTACACACCATAAATAGAAAACTATTACAACATCTAACTTTCCACTTTTAAGCGATATTGAGAAATATGGACCAGAAATACTGTCTTCCTTCTGTAAATCAAATGTATTCTGGACAGAGGTATTTATGGCGTACAAACAATTTTTCTACAAAGTTAACTGTAAAAATTCTTATAAACTCCTTATGGAACTAGTCTTTTATACAAACATAATACAAGTTGGGAAAAAGACTATTTACAAAAAGCATGGATCAACAAGGACATATATTGCATTGCTCTTTTTTTTGCTTGACAATGGCCACTTTATTTCTTACGAACAATTTAAACAAAAGTATGATGTAAACATTCATTTTGTAGTTTCTTTTTGTTTTAAAGCAGCTATAATTGATTATATACAAAAAAACAAATATCAAAGTTGAAAATAATAATAATATAAATGTTTAAATATGCACGTATGTTACAAAAAGGTTGACGTCAATTTGTAAAGGGTCAAGATTGTATTATGACATTTTTATAAATAATCATACACAACCGAAAATCTGTACGAACTGGGATATAAAACTGAACATTGAAAATGATTGGAAAAACTGTTTTCTTTATCTAAGTAAAATTTTTGACATAAAAATGAAATGGTTACAGTTACGAATAATACATAGATGTCTTGGTAGTAATGAATTGCTGAAAAAAAGGGTATATTGAACAGCGATGTTTGTGCTTCTGTACCTCGGTTAAGGACAGTATCACACATATGTTTTGGTATTATACTATCATACAACGTTTTTGGGAAACGCTGGTGGATTTGATGAATGAAAAATGTATGTGTGCATTTAATTTGAAGATAACTGAACCATTAACCATAACTGGATTTCATAAAGATATATATTTTGATCATGTATTTTATTTTCTTGTATTCTTTGCGAAACACTATTGATATCAGTGTAGTACAGAACAGAAATCACCCAAACTGCAAGTATTTCTTCATAAGCTAAAATGCAGGTATAAAA
>CM031611.1:37545378-37550378 GCA_018398815.1 Conus ventricosus | reverse complement strand
TGTCAGTTTGTATGTGTCTCTCCCTCCATCTTCCCCCATCTCTCTCTCCGTCTGTCTGTATTTCTCTCTGCCTCTGTATATTCCCTTTCTCTCTGTCTCTCTCCGTCTCTTTCTCTCTCTCTGTCTCTATCTCTGTCTCACTCGCACGCACACACACACACACACACACACACACACACACACACACACACACACACACACACACACACGTACATGTCTTTTATTTTTTTATTTTTGTCTCCCCGCGTCAATTCGAAGACGTCAATATGAACCCGATCTATAAGCAGCAACCTGGGAATTACAAAAAAATCTTATCTTTTTATTATAATCTCTCTGTCTCTGTCTCTCTCTCTGTCTCTGTCTCTCTCTCTCTCTCTCTCTCTCTCTCTCTCTCTCTCTCTTTCTTTCTTTCTTTCTTTCCTTCTCCCCCCCCCCCCTTCTCCTCCCATTCGCACATATAGGGCGTTCTTCTCTCATATATACGGAGGCCTCAACATTACATCACTTTATCACCGTTGACCAGTCTGTGCACATTTTTTAACGACTCTGTTTATGTGTATAGCTGGCTGGCTGGCTGGCTATCTGTCTCTGTCCGTCTGAGAGACAGAGAGAGAGAGGGACGGAGGGGGAGAGCCAGAGCCAGAGACACAGAGAGGAGAGAGAGAGAGAGAGGGAGAGAGGAGAGAGAGAGAGAGAGAGAGAGAGAGAGAAGAGAGAGAGAGAGAGAGAGAGGAAGAGAGAGAGAGAGAGAGAGAGAGAGAGAGAGAGAGAGAATGAATGAATGAATAAATGAACGATTTATTGAGATAGCTTACAAAGCCCGTTCTCAAGGAGAACTGGGGAGGGGGTTGTTCACAAAATAACTGACAAAGAATAAATACAAACTATACATGTCTGAAAAAACAGCAACATCGCAATGAGAAAACCCGATCGCGGAAGGAATGTAACACCAATACGACTGTCAATGCAACTGGAAACACGTTCCTCCACAGTCCTCACGATTTCAGTGTGTAACAGCTGTGCTGTCCATGGGAGTCGCCTTAATAACGTGCTCCCTGTCAGAACCCAGAGAGAGCTGTCCATGTTCCTTTTCATCTCCTGTAGATATGTCAAAATGTCACTGATTGTCACACTGTCTGAAACGATCACTCTGTGGCTGCTTCAGCTGAGAAATGTCTTCGGGATCATCTCTTCACTCAGTATCACGATCGCTCCCATCTGCTTCGGCATCTTCAGGTTTGTGCTGCCTGGCAGTCGTGTTAGTGACAGGCGTCGGGTCATGCTCACATACCACCTCACAGAACTCAGCACAGTCTTTATCAACACAAGGCTCGACACAGTCTTGATCAACACATGGCTCGACACAGTCGTGATCAACACAAGGCTCAACACAGTCTTGATCAACACAAGGCTCAACACAGTCTTGATCAACACAAGGCTCAACACAGTCTTGATCAACACAAGGCTCGACACAGTCATGATCAACAAAAGGTTCGACACAGTCTTAATCAACACAAGGCTCGACACAGTCTTGATCAACACAAGGCTCGACACAGTCATGATCAACACAAGGCTCGACACAGTCTTGATCAACACAAGGCTCGACACAGTCATGATCAACACAAGGCTCGACACAGTCCCGATCAACACAAGGCTCGGCACAGTCTTGAACACAAGGCTCGATACAGTCTTGATCAACACAAGGCTCAACACAGTCTTGATCAACACAAGGCTCGACACAGTCTTGATCAACACAAGGCTCGACACAGTCTTGATCAACACAAGGCCTGACACAGTCTTGATCAACACAAGGCTCGACACAGTCTTGATCAACACAAGGCACGACACAGTCTTGATCAACACAAGGCTCGACACAGTCTTGATCAACACAAGGCTCGACACAGTCTTGATCAACACAAGGCCTGACACAGTCTTGATCAACACAAGGCTCAACACAGTCTTGATCAACACAAGGCTCAACACAGTCTTGATCAACACAAGGCTCAACACAGTCTTGATCAACACAAGGCTCGACACAGTCTCGATCAACACAAGGCTCGACACAGTCTTGATCAACACAAGGCTCGATACAGTCTTGATCAACACAAGGCTCAACACAGTCTTGATCAACACAAGGCTCAACACAGTCTTGATCAACACAAGGCTCGACACAGTCTTGATCAACACAAGGCTCAACACAGTCCGATCAACACAAGGCTCAACACAGTCCCGATCAACATAAGGCTCGACACAGTCCTGATCAACACAAGGCTCGACACAGTCTCGATCAATACAAGGCTCAACACAGTCTTGATCAACACAAGGCTCGACACAGTCTTGATCAACACAAGGCTCAACACAGTCTTGATCAACACAAGGCTCGACACAGTCTCGATCAACACAAGGCTCAACACAGTCTTGATCAACACAAGGCTCGACACAGTCTTGATCAACACAAGGCTCGACACAGTCCTGATCAACACAAGGCTCGACACAGTCTCGATCAATACAAGGCTCAACACAGTCTTGATCAACACAAGGCTCGACACAGTCCTGATCAACACAAGGCTCGACACAGTCTCGATCAATACAAGGCTCAACAGAGTCTTGATCAACACAAGGCTCGACACGATACAGTCTTGATCAACAAAGGGCACGACACTGTCTTGATCAACACAAGGCTCGACACGATACAGTCTTGATCAACAAAGGGCACGACACAGTCTCGATCAACACAAGGCTCAACACAGTCCCGATCAACATAAGGCACGACACAGTCCCGATCAACACAAGGCTCAACACAGTCCCGATCAACATAAGGCTCGACACAGTCTTAATCAACACAAGGCTCGACACAGTCTCGATCAACACAA
Organism: Conus ventricosus; assembly: GCA_018398815.1. NCBI lineage: Eukaryota > Metazoa > Mollusca > Gastropoda > Neogastropoda > Conidae > Conus > Conus ventricosus. The sequence continues at coordinate 37,547,505 of CM031611.1, read as the reverse complement.
GGCACGACCGACCCGATCAAAACAAGGCACGACCGACCCGATGCCCAAGCCAGAGGCATCATGGTGTGTCATTGTCACGGACTGTTTTTTTCACATCGACCCATGTCGATTTCCTGTTGAATATCAATCGTGCCGTGCATCTCGCGCAGGCTGGGACACGGCGGTTTTCATGCAGAAATATGTTGACCACGGCCCTCAGTTTGAAACGAAGACAGTGTCATCTCCTGTAGCGCAGCATTGAGTGTGGCTTCTTGGGCGACCTTCAACAGGCGTGCTGAACGATTTACAGGTGATGTTGGCAGAAATTTACCGGTGCAGCTTGAAACACGTCTTGCTGGGAGCCAGACAAGTGAAGCCACTCCAGAGAGAGAGAGAGAGAGAGAGAGAGAGAGAGAGAGAGAGAGAGAGAGAGAGAGAGAGAGAGAGAGAGAGAGAGAGAGAGAGAGACAGAGAGAGAGAGAGAGACAGACAGACAGACAGACAGACAGAGCTGGTTCTCGAGATGCTCCAGGGAGGAAGCGGACATGAGTTCCATCAACGTGTTCTACACACTCAGCACTGATGTCAGCAGATCTGCCCTGTGGGGGCATGGGCAATCAATGGACACTCCTATCTACTATCCAGGCTGCACTCTAGTCTGTCTGTCCGTCTGTCTGTCTTGACCTGTCTGTTTGTCTGTCTGTCTGTCTGAAAGTCTGCCTACCTGCTTGTCAGTCTGTGTGTGTGTGTGGTGTGCGTGTGCGTGTGCGTGTGCGTGTGTGTGTGTGTGTGTGTGTGTGTGCGTGCGTGCGTGTGCGTATGTGTGCATGCGTGCATGTGTGCGTGCGTGCGCGTGCATATGTGTGTGTGTGTGTGTGTGTGTGTGTGTGTGTGTGTGTGTGTGTGTGTGTGTGTGTGTGCGCGCGCGTGCGTGCATGTTGTGTGTGTGTGTGTGTGTGTGTGTGTGTGTGTGAATGATGTCAAAGGTGGAAATCCTCCAAAACAAGTGAAATCGCTGGTGTGGGGCGTTTCACCTGATCAGTTGCCAGTTTATTAACAAATGCTGGGTCAAACTTAGGCTGGGTACCAAAGCGCTTACGTGCCCACACTATACAATGATTTAGTGCAAAATCCTATTGTGGTCTCTGGCCACCTACACCAGTAGACTGTGTACACAACCAGACACATGCAGATGTGTGGGCACTGGTTGGATCGGCATGACTGTCTGAATAGTGGGCAGTAAGAACTTTAGATGATGGCTGCATCGGCAGAATGTTCACAAACATGTTTAAAATGCAACATTGAAGATTAACAGTAAACAAGTGGGGTATGTTTTGCTCCCGTAAGGAAACCTAACACAGAGTAACTTTTATTCAAGACTGGCACAGCCTTTTAAACTTGAATAAAGTCAGACAAATACATAGACGAACAATCTAATAGTGGGGGAAAAAACAAGCGCAGGCCAACAACTGAACTGTCTGGCAAAGATTTGGACTTGAGGGGAGGGGAGAGGAGTTTGAAGATGGAGAAACTGGGAAAATGAAATTAAAAAAAAAAATGTTACAGATATGAAAACTCTTCTCTAGCTGCATAAGGGAACCATCGCAATCCCTTTTGAAGGCAGATATATTTGTATTGCCTGCTCCGAGGCCTTTCGCCCGCTGAATCGGGACTCATCAGGGAGACACGGCTGGTTGTGTCTGCGCTCCCGGCGTCAAATAGAGACACACCACAGTCCATAATACTGTGGTGTTCTCACCACCATGGGTGCAAAAAGAATCCAATAGCACCCCCAGAGCAGCCAGCGAATAGTAGTAAATGCAACCAAACGAAAGTGTGGGGAGGAAAAAAAGTTGCTGTAAAACTAAAGACATTATGCAAATAATATAAAATGTAGGGGACAGTCTTTGAGCCTACGCCTGAGGATCCACCCAAAGATGCAAGTGAGATCAAAAGACAAGCACACAGACGGACAGAAACAAATACAAATAACCTCAATTTAATCAAAGCAAAATCGGAAATGAAATGAGGTAGGGAACAGTAAACGATAAACAGTAAACAAGTGGGGTATGTTTTGCTCCATAAGGAAACCTAACACAGAGTAACTTTTATTCAAGACTGGCACAGCCTTTTAAACTTGAATAAAGT
>CM031611.1:37520378-37535378 GCA_018398815.1 Conus ventricosus | reverse complement strand
CATAGCAAGAGGAAGGGGCTAGAAAAGGTGCCCTAAACATTGCCTGCTTCACCTTACCTGGCCAGCAAACCGCGGCTGGCGGGATGTCCCTCCCAGCGTCGAACAACGAAGAAAACAAAAACAAAGGTACACAGCCTCGGCACATAGAGCGTGCGAACTCTACTGGACAACGCCAAGGCAGACAGACCAGAACGAAGAACTGCACTGGTCGCCAAAGAACCTACTCGCTACAACATCGATAAAGCAGCACTCAGCGAAACACGCCTAACGGACAAAGGCCAACTTAACAGAATGTGGTGGAGGATATACATTCTTCTGGAGCGGACGCAGCAGCACTGAACGGCGAGCGGCAGGCGTGGGATTTGCCATCAGATCCCATCTCACCCGGAAACTTGTCAAGCTCCCGGAGGGGATAAACGATCGCCTGATGACACTCCAGTTTCCACTTGGGAACAAGAAGAGTGAAACACTAATCAGTGCGTACGCTCCAACAAAGACCAACCCAGATGACATCAAGGACAAGTTCTACGAAGAACTAGACACTCTCATCGCAGCAGTCCCACCGTCTGAGAAGCTAACCGTACTCGGGGACTTCAACGCCAGAGTGGGGACCGATCACCAGACCTGGGAAGGGATCATTGGAAGACACGGTACCGGCAATTGCAACAGCAATGGCCTCCTGCTTCTCAGGATGTGCGCTACTCACGACCTTGTCATCACCAACACTTTGCTCCACCTCCCTACCCGCAACAAGACATCATGGATGCATCCACGCTCCAAGCATTGGCATCTGATTGATTATGTCATCACCAGGAAGAGAGATGTGCGAGACGTGAGAGTGACGAAGGCCATGTGTGGTGCCGACTGCTGGACTGATCATCGTCTCATCGTGTCAAAGTTTAAACTCCGCATCCTGCTCAAGCGAAGACCTCAAGGTCAGAAGACTGGAATGAGGCTCAACGTCTCCAAGCTCAAGGACAGTACAATTGCAGATTTCTCCAATGACCTAGATGGCAGGCTGCCCAAGACACGAGAGGATGGCCACATCAGCATTGAGGAGCAGTGGGAGACCTTCAGAGATGCAGTCCACTTTACTGCCCTCGAACATCTCGGAGCAGCAACCCGTAGAAACCAAGAGGGGCTTGATGAGAATGATGCAGAAGTGCAGACACTGCTGTCAGAGAAACACCAGCTGTTCGGAACGCACCAGAAGGACCCCACATCACAAGCTAAGAATGATGCCTTCACCAGCGCAAAACAAAAAGTGCAGAAGAGGCTTCGCGAAATGCAGGATGCCTGGTTCAGCAAAAAGGCCGGTGAAATCCAGGACTACGCAGACAGTCATGACACCAAGCGTTTCTATGACGCTCTGAAGGCTGTGTATGGACCCCAGTCCTTCGACTCCTCCCCCCTCCTCAATGCAGATGGGACCCAGCTGCTGACAGAAAAGAAGCAGATTCTGGAGAGATGGGCTGAACACTTTAACCGGGTTCTCAACCGCCCTTCCTCAATCAACGACGAGGCCATTGCACGCCTACCTCAAGTGGAGATAAGGCCTTGACCCCCACCCCCCACCCCCGCCCCCCACCCCCCAAGAAGAAGAAGTCAGAAAGGTAATCAAACAACTTTCCTGTGGCAAAGCGCCAGAATCTGATGCAATCCCTGCAGAAGTTTACAAATCAGGAGCCCCAGCCTTGACACAGAAGCCGACGCAGCCCTTCCAGTCCATGTCCACAACAGTTGAAAGATGCCAACATTCTCCACATCTACAGGAGAAAAGGCAACCGCCAGTCCTGCGACAATCACCGAGGCATATCTCTGTCACACTGTCACTTTTGCACACACGCATTCATGACAGCATTTACTCCATACGCACACGCAATCTTTCCAATCAACCAAAAGGCGCACTACCAAATGTTTTTTCTTCTCCCCCTCTCCTTCGGAGAAAAACACTTTACTAAATCACATCAAACAATTTATAAACAGATTTTATACATGTATCTCTCTTTACACTGAGAGATGAACTAATTCATTCAAGATTCTGTAAAATCATGGCCTTCACATTACATTAGCCCAAAACCCAGACCAGGAGAATAAATAACTCCTGTAATCATTGATGCCATGCCTGCATCAGATATAAGACTCCATACTGTCATGATTCCCTGTCTCTCTCAGACATCGTATCGCCCCCTTGAATTCTCCCCTCACTGGAGATATGAGTTCCGACTCCTCTCCCTTGACTTCTCCTGTCACTGGAGAGATGAGTTCCAACTCCTCTCCCTGGAGTCTTTAATTGCTGGGCTGAACCACCGGTGTGTTCCCCACACCATGGCCATCTTTAACCACCTCACGGGGTGAAAGGTGAAGGGTGAAGGGCGAAGGGCTGAAACACGAATAAGGTTCGTGTAAGTAACCTGCTTCCCAATTTAATTATGAATTATTTCTTTCTCTTTCTTTAGGTTTTCCCCTGTAGCTTTCCCCAACTATCTATGGCTCACCTGGTAATGACTGGTCAGCAGTGAGGACCAGCGTCCTGACAGGTTCGAGTCTCTAGGCCATCTGCTGGGCTAAAACTGATTCTTTCCTCCCTCCTCCTAGTGAGTACATACTCAGTGTTCAAAACACATGACCAGCACCTTACCAGCCCTTATTAAACTATCTCTCAGTGGTCACTTTCACCCAATGACCACCCTTCTTTCTTTAATGAGTCATTCTCACAATTATTTGGGGACGCCCGCTACACTAGTCAAGCCACATGAATATTCTTCCTTTTTAGTAGTGGCATGGGGAAATGATTCATATCACTAACTACATGTGATGGAGCGTCACATGCCTTGATGTGAGGCTACGTCACATGACACTCTCTCTTGTCCATAGCTGGGAAGATATTGGCTCGTGTGCTGCTGAACCGCCTTCTACTACACCTTGAGCAGGGTCTCCTGCCAGAAAGCCAGTGTGGCTTTTGTTCAGAGCGTGGAACTGCAGACATGATATTCGCTGCATGACAGCTCCAGGAATAATTCCAAGAGCAGCAGAGCGATCTGTTCGTGACCTTTGTTGATCTGACTAAGGCCTTCGATACGGTCAGCAGAGATGGCTTGTGGAAGATCATGGAGAAATTTGGCTGTCCCAGCAGGTTCATTACGATCGTCCGACAGTTCCACGACAGCATGATGGTGAAAGTACTGGATGATGGAGACGCGTTAGACGCCTTTCCAGTGACCAACGGCGTAAAGCAAGGCTGCGTTCTCGCCCCTACACTCTTCAGCATGGTCTTCTCCGCCATGCTGACTGATGCCTTCCGTGACTGCCAGGGTGGTATATATTCGTCAGATACAGAACTGACGGTGGGCTGTTCAACCTCAGGCGTCTGCAGGCTGTTACAAAGGTGAAAGAGACCGTCATCAGGGACTTCTTGTTTGCTGATGACTGCGCCCTCAATGCCAGCACAGAGCAGATGAAGCAGCACGAAATGGACTGCCTCTCACGAGCCTGTGACAACTTCGGTCTCACCATCAGCACCAAAAAGACCGAAGTGATGTATCAGCCTGCGCCAGGTAAACCCTACCAGGAACCACACATCACGGTAAAGGGACAGAACTTACAGGCAGCTGACAACTTCACCTATCTGGGTAGCACACTCTCACGAGCTGTGAACGTTGACGCAGAGGTCAGGAACAGGATTGCCAAAGCCAGCTGTGTGTTTGGGAGACTCCGTGAAAATGTCTGGGAGCGGAGAGGACTACGCCTTACCACCAAGCTGAAGGTCTGCCATGCAGTGGTACTAACCACTCTCCTCTACGCCAGTGAGACTGGACTGTCTACAGCAGACATGCCAAACAGCTAAACCATTTTCACCTCAGCTGTCTCCGAAGACTCCTACACATCAAGTGGCAGGACAAAGTCCCAGACGCTGAGGTCTTGGAAAGGGACAGCATCCCCAGCATCTACACTCTCCTTCAGAAATCCCAAGCCAGATGGGCTGGCCACATCGTCAGAATGCCAGATAGTCGACTGCCGAAACAACTGCTGTACGGAGAACTGAGTCAGGGCAAGTGCAAAGTTGGGGGGGGGGGGGGGGGGGGGGGGGGGGGGGGGGGGGGGCAGAAGAAACGTTTCAAGGACTGCCTCAAAGTGTCCCTCAAAGGCCTGAACATCAGCCTCAACACCTGGGGGTCGCTTGCGCTGGACCGCTGAGCCTGGCGAAGCAGCCTCACAAACGGTGCATATACATCAGAGAAGAGACGCACAGCAGAAGCTGAGAGAAAGCAAGCCGCGCGCAAGGCCAGAGCTACCTCCACCTCCACTGTAGCACCCACACACATGTGGGCATTCCCTCCGGGCCCAGATCGGCCTCACCAGCCACCTGCGGACCCACACTCAGTGATCTTCCATCTAACACTGAAGTCATGGTCATCCTCGAAATCAAAGGACGAACAACATTGTGGTGTGTGTGTGTGTGTGTGTGTGTGTGTGTGTGTGTGTGTGTGTGTGTGTGTGTGTGGTGAATAGGGTGAGAGAGTAGAGAGAGAGAGAGAGAGAGAGAGAGAGAGAGAGAGAGAGAGAGAGAGAGAGAGAGAGAGAGAGAGAGAGAGCGCGTTTGTGTGAGCATGTGTGCGTGCGTTTCTGTGAGTGTTTGTGTGTCTATATGCGTGAACCAATGCACAGATCATTTTTTTCTGTAAAAACTTAGTCTGTTATATTGCCTAAAGAATATTTCATCTTTCTCGGCGGCACCACCTACTACTCCAGCACATCAGTAATACCGTGGAGGTGGGAACGGTAGAGAGGCAACGGAGGGGACGTAGATAGGAGGTAAGAGAGATTGAGGCTGGGAGGACGGGTGGGTAAGGCGGGAGGGGTCTCGAAGAGAACTTTAACACAGATTTCTCCAACGAAGGCTTTTTGAAACTAGTATTTTTTTTCTCGCTGCATGCATGCTGAACATGCTCTCTTCTCGTTTCTGAATGGATGCTATATCAACTTTTTTTTTCAAAATGGAGTGACTGAGGGTGGAGAATTAAGCAAAATTTAGAAAGAGATGGGGTTAGTTACCGCCAAGGACATTGACAAACAAAGCACAGGACAAGACACAATGCATTTCGACCTCCCGGGTCTTCTTCAGGCAAAAACCAGATACCATTTAACATTTAGGACAGTGCGAACAAGAACGAAGAGTCACTTATCTTTCCATGTATTCGGCCCCCCTCCCCCCCCAAAAAAAAAAATAAATAAAAAAAAATAAAAAAAAAATAAAAAGGCCGCCAGACGGAAACGACAGAGGGGATTATGCCAAACCTGGACTGCACTGTCTTTCGGATTGAACGTGTTATACAGATAACCGACACCTTTGATGGTCTTACGGAGCGTCAACGAACAGCGAGGGAAAACAAAGGGGGAGGGGGGGGGGGGGGCGAAGTGCCCCAGTCTTCGAACCCTCTTTCCACACCTACCCCTCTCTCTGTCCCTCCAATATCGTCGACATTACATCCGCGTTTGATGAGCTCAAGACGTGGACTGTGATTTCCTCCAGTGAACTGCCGACCACTCTCTTTTAATTGATTGAATGTCTGAGAGACTGGCCTGAAGTTCCATCCGCCCATTTCTACGTCCTGCCCCCCATCTCTCCCTCTCTCTCTCTCTCTCTCTCTCTCTCTCTCTCTCTCTCTCTCTCTCTCTCTCTCTCTGGTGTACATCAGTTGTGCCTTTTCTTCTATCCCTACGTTCGTCTAACTTCCGCTCTTTAACATTTTTGTTGTTGAAAGAATGACTTCTAATTGGTCACCGGTATCCGCAACGTTAGTCCTCTCTTCGTCTGTACGTTCATTCACATAACCGTTATACCTTCACAACCGTGATCAATGTGACGATAAGCGCCATACCCACGACGACAAATAGCAGCACCACCATCGCGTTTCCACACAATCATCACCATCTTCCATTCTCTGACACACCACGACTGGTTCTGATTCCTCAGTGTTATTCTTTCTCCAAAGGCCATGTTTGAGAAAGTAGAAACAGTTCAGCGAAACGGTGGGCAAGCGAGTAGGGGGAGGGCCGAGGTCAAGGAAGGAGTGGTAGGGAGATAGGGGAGTAGACAGAGAGATAGAATGCTGGGAGGGAGATGGGATGGAAAGCTGGGAGGATGAGGGGATTGAAGATAAATATATGGGATAAAAAAAAAATCTTTGTACATTTTTTTAACCACTGTCGCTTTAATATCTGAAAGTTGTATCTAGCTTCTGGGTTTCTCACAGTCTGGGGAAAAAAAAGAAGAATTACTGTCCAACTTCCAGTTTTCATCGTACAGCGAAGGAACACTCGCTGTCAGGATCACGGCTGTTTTAGCTTTGGTTGAAGAATCCGACATGTAAGATAACACACACAGGTGTCTGATCGGATGGTAAAAGTGCATGGCTGCATTGCGCGCGTCTGGGTGTGTGTGTGTGTGTGTGTGTGTGTGTGTGTGTGTGTGTGTGTGTGTGTGTGTGTGTGTGTGTGTGTGCATCTGTGTGTGTCTGCATCTGTGTGTGTGTGTGTGTGTGTGTGTGTATGTGTGTGTGTGTGTGTGTGTGTGTGTGTGTGTGTGTGTGTGTGTGTGTGTGTGTGTGTGTGAGAGAGAGAGAGAGAGAGAGAGAGAGAGAGAGAGAGAGAGAGAGAGAGAGAGGAGAGAGAGAGAGAGGAGAGATAGAGAGAGTACAACCAAGAGTTAATCTGACAATAAATTGGTTTCAATCAGTGTGTACGTGTGTGTGCGTGTGTGTGTATGTGTGTGTATGTGTGTGTGTGTGTGTGCGTGCGTGCGTGCGTGCGTGCGTGAGTGCTTGCGTGCGTGCGTGTGTGTTGTCAAAGGAGAAGAGCACGGTGTCATTATAGGATGAGAAATAAAACATGGGGACTATCCTTTTCCAAGGCTTTTGGGACATGTTGTGTAATTGTTTCTTTTTTTTTTTTTTCTTTTTTTGAGTACATTCAAATCCACTAGGCCAATCCCAAACCATAAACTTTCTAAGCTCAAAATTCTTTAAAAGTGAAATGTTCCAGTTCTACTGACCGTAAGTAGGTCAGTTAACACAACTCAGTCCACCCTCCCCCCCCCCCCGTTCCATCTCTCTTTCTCTCTCTCTCTCTCTCTCCCCCTCTCTCTCTCTCCCCCCTCTCTCTCTCTCTCTCTCTCTCTCTCTCTCTCTCTCTTCTCTCTCTCCCTCTCTCTCTCTCTCTCTAACCCTCCAATACCACTTTCACATTCGAGGAGCTCATTGCACAGACTGTCGCCAGAACTCAATTTGATGTCAAGTGAGCTGCTAGGATTCTGCCCTCAGTGCTGGGGTGTCTGAGTGATCAGTCTGAGTGCTCTCTCTCTCTCTCTCTCTCTCTCTCTCTCTCTCTCTCTCTCTCTCTCTCTCTCTCTCCTCTCTCTCTCTCTCTGCGTGTGTGTGTGTCTCTCTCTGTCTCTCTCTCTCTGTCTCTCTCTCTCTGTCTCTGTCTGTCTGTCTGTCTGTCTGTCTGTCTGTCTGTCTGTCTGTCTGTCTGTCTGTCTGTCTGTCTCTCTCTCTCTCTCTCTCTCTCTCTCTCTTCTCTCTCTCTCTCTCTCTTTCTCTCTCTCTCGCTCTATCGCTCTCTCGCTCTCTTTCGTTCTGGTATGAATGTGGTCAACGTTCCTTCTAATGATATCTTTGAACAAGTTTGAACAACGTTTATTCTTCGGTTAGTTTTCCAGTTGACTGTTTGCTATGGTCAGTAATATTCGTACATTTCTTGTTTCTGTTTTCTGTTTCCTGTTTTTGTTTCCATATACTTTCTATATCTCCTTCAGGTAGTTGTTGTTGTTGTTGTTGTTGTTGTTGTTCTTTCTCTTCTTCTTCTTCTCCTCCTCCTCCTCCTTTGTATTCTTCGTATTCTTCTTCTTCTTCTCACCACTTCTACGCTTTTGATTTTCTTCGTTATATCACTCCCCATATTCCTTCCCACCACGACTGCCGCCCCTCTATCAGTCCACCAATGTATTGTCGTCACGGTCATTGTCATTGTTAACCTTAAAGCGCTTATGTGTTCGGTAGAAGAAGAAGAAGAAGAAGAAGAACAAGAACAAGAACAAGAAAAGGAGGAGGAGGAGGTGGAAGAGGAGAAGAAGAAGAAGAAGAAGAAGAGAAGGAGGTGGAAGAGGAGGAAGAGGAGAAGAAGAAGAAGAGGAGGAGGAGGAGGAGGAAGGAGGAGGAAGAGGAGGAAGAGGAGGAGGAGAACAAGAAGAAGAAGAAGAAGAAGAAGAAGAAGAAGAAGGAAAGGGAACTGGATAAAGCAAACAAACAAACAAAACGCACCCAACATTCATTAAAAAGTCAAAACAACAAGAACCAGTCAAACAACCAGCCAGTCAGTCATACAAAATCTGAAGAAACATTTTTAGTTCGGTTTGTTCCAGTCTTCCACATATCAGAGCGAGCGAGAGAGAGAGCGAGCGAGCGAGAGAGAGAGAGAGAGAGAGAGAGAGAGAGAGACAGACAGACAGACAGACAGACAGAGAGAGAGAGACAGACAGACAGACAGACAGAGACAGACAGACTGAGAGACAGAGGCAGACGGGCAGAGAACAAGATTTCCTCCGGGGGCCCAATGATTAAGGGAAACTCACTGTCACATAATTTCCAGACGCGAATACAGTTTTAAACCAGAACACTTCCAGGCATCTCCACGGAAAGTTTGTCCTCCCCTGTATCACCTTCTCCGAGGAATTGCCAAACTTTTGACAAACCGGTCCACGCAGATGATATTATAATCTGTACTCACCCACGTGGCCGAAGTTCTTCGGGGGCTTTTCTCAAGACGGTGAAGCATCCCGTCCCCCTCCCCCGTCCGTCCGTGCATGGATTTGTGGCATCTTCTGGCCATTACTGCTCCTGAGTCAGACAGAGACAGACGGCAAAGTTAGGCAAGGTGACCTTACAGCCAGTGACAGAGTGAAACCTCTGAGGGATGCGCAACGTGTATAGTGTTTGTATATTTTGTTTTTGCACAGGAGCAATTCCTTTTTTCATGCGAACGATCCGAGGGACTTCTTAGTGTTACACGTGCAAAACGAAGTTCTCGCGTGTGGGTGTGAATGTGAATGCAGATGACGGTGTGTGTGTGTGTAGGGGGGAGGTGTGTGTGTAGGGGGAGGTGTGTGTGTGTGTGTGTGTGTGTGTGTGTGTGTGTGTGTGTGCGTGCGTGCGTGCGTGCGTGCGTGCGTGCGTGCGCGTGCGTGTGTGTGTGCGTGCGCGTGCGTGCGTGTGTGTGTGTGTGTGTGTGTGTGTGTGTGTGTGTGTGTGTGTGTGTGTGTGAGAGAGAGAGAGAGAGAGAGAGAGAGAGAGAGAGAGAGTGCGTGTGTGCGTGTGTGCGTGTGTGTGTGTGCGTGTGCGTATGTGCACTCAAAAGATTTTCGGCAAGGAAATGGGTTAATGTGATCGTAATCTCTCTCTCTCTCTCTCTCTCTCTCTCTCTCTCTCTCTCTCTCTCTCTCTCTCTCTCTCTCCATAATCACACATTTCATAATCTGATTCACTCTACTTATCAAACAAACGATAGCAAAGATACATGAACATTATTGTATGCTCACACAGTACGTTTCACTCAAAAACAACAACAAAAATAAATTCACCCACAAACTGTTCTCTTTCTCTCTGTCTCTGTCCTGTCTCTTTCTGTCTCTGTCTCTCTCTCTCTCTCTCTCTCTCTCTCTCTCTCTCTCTCTCTCTCTCTCTCTCTCTCTCTCTCTCTCACACACACACACACACACACACACACACACACACACACACACGCTCTTACGTCCACCTCTCACTTTCAGTCATTTCCGTTCCTGTTCCGGCTGCGTCCAGAAATAACTCTGTCCCTGCTGTAAATGGAACTGTTCCTTAGGCAACAAGGCCATACACACATAGAGAGAGAGAGACAGAGAGAGACAGAGACAGAGAGAGATCAAGGGTTGGGTGTATGGCTGGCACAGTGACAGCCTTAGATTCAAGTTGTGCGTTCAAATCTCATGAGCGGCGACTGGAGGAGAAACGAGGCAATGTTCATGTGCTACTGTTCTGCTGTCATAGGCATAGTGTTAGAGTCGGTCCCATTTTCCCACTTTGTTCGACCATTATCGCCGACAGCCATATCAACCCGTAGTGGGCCTATATGCTCGTCCTGAGTTAAACGCAAGCGGGTTGGGATAGAGGGGGAGTCGGGGGGGGGGGGGGTGTAGAACTTTATGTATTGATTGCCAGCTCAAGCATTGTAGGGGGGGGGGGGGGGGGGGGGGGCAATGCTAGATTAGAAGGGATTCAGGATAGCGCACTTTTTTTTTTCGAAAGTTGAATACCGTTTATGTAAATTAATGGGTAAACGCTCTCTCTCTCTCTCTCTCTCTCTCTCTCTCTCTCTCTCTCCTCTCTCTCTCTCTCCGTCAGGGGAAGCTATTTCTGGTAGGGCATGACGGAGTTACTTTGCATGTAATTTATTTCATCTTTGTTTATTCGTTTGTTTATTTGTTTGTCTATTTTAAACTAAAACATGCAATACCAATATTCACAACATTAGAAACTTTTAAAATTTAACAAACATGATTCATTCTTTTTAGATGCTTGTCCAATCGTAACAGTAGCTTTACACAGTGATTATGTTCAGTGAAAGGTTGTAATAAACTTATCAATATGAATAGATCGCACAACCGTCCAAAGCGAATTACCTGCCGTTACCGACAACTAGAGATTCCAACCCGTGTCCTTTAATCTTGCACGGTGATCACGAGTCCACTGTTTGATCCGGATCCATGCAATAAATCCACGCAGGAGTTGAATGGTTTCTTCCTTGAATCGCATGACATCCGTCGGAGTAGTATGCGTAAAATAACACTCTGTACCATGATTTGTAAACTGAAAATCGGCAAACGGTGAGGGGAGGTATGTCACCATTATTATAACGCACCGCTGTGTTGATCCATTAGCATGAACAAAGTGAATACTGTAACAGTTGCCTGTATAATAAAGAATCATTCACATACATCACTAGCGTGTTCGATTACACGTTTAGTTGCAATGACTGTATTCCAGATTGTCTAATGTTGTTCTACTGTAGTGAATCACACGGTGCTTCAGTTTGGCCAAATCAAGAAGATGACCATGATGCTGTTGTTTTTTCAAAATAGCGGTGTGTGTTTGTGTGATGAAAAGGTCTCGTGTGGACGGTTGGAACTATAACAGAGCACTGAAAACAGTGAAAATGTCGTAGACACCGATTGATCATGCTTATATTTTGTGCACGCTCTGCACGAGAGAGAGAGAGAGAGAGAGAGAGAGAGAGAGAGAGAGAGAGAGAGAGAGAGAGAGAGAGACGCTTCAGACTTATTTTCATTGACATTGGCCGGTACAGTCTCTGTGTCAAGATCATATTTGCAGCGCCAGGAAAAAAAAAAGGGGGGGGGGGAAATCTGGAATGAAATATGCAAACTAAAGAGCTCAGTAAATGTGAACAATCAAAGCATTTCGAAATAAAGTAGAAGAAAAAAAATCAAAAACATAGTAGAAGAAAAAGGAAAGAGAACATGTTTACACACACACACACACACACACACACACACACACACACACACACACACACACACACACACGGGCGCGCACGCACACACGCACAGAGAGAGAGAGAGAGAGAGAGAGAGAGAGAGAGGAGGAGAGAGAGAGAGAGAAGGAGGAGAGAGAGAGAGAGAGAGAGAGAACTGAACTGAACTGAACTGAACTGAACATGTTAATGTCATTAGCTATACAGCCTTAGTGACAGGGGGGGGGGGGGGGGGGGGGGGGGTGGTGTTAAAGCACAAAATAATCATATCGAAAACGAAAGTAACAACATAAAAGAAACATCCATCAATTAGAAGCTTGAAATACAAGCAAAATAGGCCAGTATCTCGACTATCCAGATTAATATTATTCATAAAAGTAAATATGTAAATACGATAATCAAAAATATTTTACTACTTCCTGTACCATTCATTTTTTTCATTTGAACATCATAAGTTCTAGTTGATGATAGCTTCTGCGCGTATCTTCAATGCCTCTGCAATGTATCTGGCAAGTGATTTCACTGAATTATCATCATAATTCAGTTTCAGAATTCCAAATGTGTCCTGATTTATGGCAACATACTTTTGAAAAACTACACACTTATCTCGTACAGCACTGTAATTTCTACAATGAAACAAAAAATGCGACTCATCCTCCCTAAGGAAACCACACAATGGACACGGTGACGCTGTAGATGACTCAGTATAGAACCATATTTTATGGGCGTTTAGACCAAGTGTCCTTGTTGTAAGTCTGGATAGACAAATTTTATGCCATCTGTTCGTTATTACTGAAATATACTTTTCCGTTTCAAATATACTTTTAAAGCCATAAAACCAGTTATATTTATCCGTGTTTTCCATTTTAGAATGCCAGTTTTGTTTATATGAAGCTATAATCCTGTCTTTGAATTCCAGAATAAAATTATCCTCATAACCAACTCCCTGGCACATCCATACAATCCCAAATCCGTGAGTAGTCAAAATCTTCTTAACAGAATATACCCAATTTTCTTTTCCCCGTTCATGTTCATTCAATAACATTTCATAAGCCTGTTTACAAAGTCTTGAGGCAGGAAGCCTCAGTAGTTTTAGCCAATTATTTATACATTTAATGTTTGACCTAATATACAATGGGAATCTGCCGGTTTCTCCATAGATTACAGTATTCGAAGAATGTAGGGGAACATTTAAAAAGCGCTTAATTGCAAACGTATGAACTTTTTCTAAATCTTTGTTGTTATGCAGTCCCCATATTTCAGCACCATATGTAAGAACTGGCTCAATTTTGGCATCAACGAGTTTCCAGAATATTCTTGAATCAAGTGAGTTAAGTTTGTGCAAAGCTTTTAAAATCTCTGTGACACCTATTTTTTTCCTTTTCTAAATAAAAGACTGACAACATGGGCAGAACGTGAGGAAAAAATCATTGAAGAACAGGCTGGGTTTCGATCAGGTTACAGCACTACAGACCATATATTTACCCTTTTCGCACTAATTCAAACGCATTTATTGAAAAACAAAAAATTGTATGTCGCCTTTGTGGACTTTAGAAAGGCTTTCGACTCTGTGAATCGAAATATGCTGTGGATTAATTTACGTAAAAGTGGAGTGGATGGCAAGCTATATATGGCTCTTCGTGTGTATATGATTCTGTGTTAGCATGCGTGCGGGATAGGTGTGTTTATTCAGATGTCTTTAACTGTCCACAAGGAGTGAAGCAGGGTTGTTTATTAAGCCCACTTTTGTTTTCATTTTTTATTAAAGAATTGGCAGTGGAGATAAGTAAAAATGGAAAACATGGTATTCAAATGATCCCAGGAGCGGCTGAATTTTTTCTTATGCTATTTGCAGATGATGTAATAATGTTGTCCAGCACTACTGTAGGTCTTCAGAATCAGTTAAATAGGTTAAAGCAAGAGGCAGATCGTCTATTTTTAAAGGTTAACCTTGATAAAACTAACATAATGGTATTTAGAAAGGGTGGTCATCTCTCCCGTCATGAAAAATGGTTTTACGGCACTAGTGAGGTTAAAGTAACTAATTCCTACAAGTATTTAGGCATGATTTTTACAACAAAGTTGAGTTTACAAAACGCAGTAACAGAGAGAGAAAGAGAAAGAGAAAGAGGAAGAGAAAGAGGAAGAGAAAGAGGAAGAGAAAGAGGAAGAGAAAGAGGAAGAGAAAGAGGAAGAAGAGGAAGAAGAGGAAGAAGAGGAAGAAAGAAAGAAAGAAAGAAACAAACAAAGAAACAAAGAAAGAATGAATGAATGAATGAATGAATGAATGAAAGAAAGAAAAAACGAAAAGGTGATCATCAAGCTCGTATCAGCATCACACTATCACAAAATTCATTCAGAGAGAGAGAGAGAGAGAGAGAGAGAGAGAGAGAGAGAGAGAGAGATGAGAGAGAGAAGAGAGAGAGAGAGAGAGAGGTTCGTTATTAGAGGTTTCCTCGCGACAAAAAAAAACAACTGCACCCTAACAATACAGCAGCAACAACAACAACAACAACAACAACAACAACAACAACATCCATCCCTTGGGTCACTGCTTCCAGAGGAATATTTTTCTGGAACATAATCTCACATAATCAGACCTGCCTGGGGTCTTGTTATACATTTTAAGACGGAATAATACCGAAGCTCAAATCATTTCGGTTCTTATATTTTGATCTCCTTATGATTGGTTGTAAGCCCCTGCCCCTCCATCCTCTCACCTCCCCCAACTCAGCTTTTATTTATCCTTTTTTTTTCTAAGCATGGTGGTAATGCTAGTAATGCTGCTCTTCACTGATGAAGCCTTTTGATTTCAGAAAGAAGATAGCAGCTGAGCCTGTGATGCTAATGTTTGGAGGTTTGTCGTTTTTCCCCCTATCTGGCCAGTGCTGTCCTATCAACATAGCATCGCCTTACCAGGATTCTACGGTGAGAATATCTAGAGAGAGGGGTAGAAGATACTAGGTGCCGGTTCTTTCATTGCTGCGTCACTATCATGAAAACATTCCGACTCCTACACTGCTTCTCTGTCTCTGCCTCTCTCTCTCTCTCTCTCTCTCTCTCTCTCTCTCTCTCTCTCTCTCTCTCTCTCCTCTCCCTCCCTCCCTCCCTCCCTCCCTCCCTCCCTCCCTCCCTCCCTCTCTCTCTCTCTCTCTCTCTCTCTCTCTCCCTCTCTCACACGTCATCCTAACTCAATGCTTTTCCTCTTCCGGCTGTGTTAAAAAATAACTCTGTTCCCAGCTGTAAATAGAACGGGCACACCCTATTTCCTTAGGCTACTACGTGAACAATTACAAGACGTCGGCATCGGTGCGCGCGTGCGTGCGTGCGTGCATGCGTAGGTGTGTTACATAATTTACACACTCAGGCTTACAAGCCAGTTTACCCACCTAATCAATAGTCGATTTGTGATCCGAA
>CM031611.1:37513970-37519026 GCA_018398815.1 Conus ventricosus | reverse complement strand
TTAATTGCCTTCAGCGAAGTTAGCCATAAAGGCAAGGGGGTTCCACACATAGTTTTTAGAAATCGCATCATTCATAAATCATAAAAATAATAATCATGGTAGAAAAACAATACAGTCAAAACAAATATTACAAAGTTTTTGCGTATTAATGTTGCCGGGCATTCTTATACACATTCATAAGGAGTGACATAAAATTAAACATACACGTAGCATAAAACTATCTTCCCTTCCCAATCGCACCCCGCGTCCTCCATCCCCACCCCGTCCCCCTCCTCGCCGACCCCCCCTCCACTCTTGCCTTTTCCTGTTCCTGACCCACCAATCTCCTTCCTTTGAGCCTCACTCTTACCCTCCCCTCAGTCCTAACTGACATCACGCCACGCATACATGAGAACCAAAAAGAGCACACGCTCACTCACACGCGTACTTCGCACAAACACCGCTCTCCCTAGCTTGTCCACCCCCCCCTTTCCCATCCCACTCCCCCCCTTTCATAATATAACTGTTCTCTCACTCCTCGCGACGCCCCTCAACCCCCCCCCCCCCCCCTCTCCATCTCCGCACGCCCCCCCTCCCCCTCGCCCACCAACCCTCTCAAACGCACGCACACTTGGCCTACAACATTCGACCATCCAATGACTACAGACTTAGTTATTTAATTAATTAGGTTCTAGTTTTTTATTTCTTTTTTTCATACTTCCACTATATATTTAGCAAAGGCAACAATGGTTGAATTATCATTTGTTAAAAGATCCCTTTATACCATTTATTGATGGCTGAATATGAATCATATTAAAGAAGGAGTATTTACGACGAATGTCTGAGAACTGTTGACACTGGAAGATAAAGTGTACTTCATCTTCAACATTCTGACCACACAATACACAGTTTTGTGACTTCTCTATCCATACACCAGTGTTTTGCAATACCTAAGCCGTGTACTCTTAATCTAAACCTTGTCAGTGGCTCTCATTCTTTTGTTTGTTAATTAAAGTTAAATACTTCTCTGGTTCAAACACAGATTTAAATGAATAATACCATGAGTATTTATCGCTAGTTTCAATCTCGGGAGTGCCATTTTTGCTTGTAGCATGATATAAGCCCGTCCTTGAAAATTTTGATATAAACCCCTCTTCAATTCCGACAACTTGGCATAGCCATACTATTCCAAAGCCATTTTCTATTAAAATATTCTTTCCTCTCGAAGCCCAGTTACAACTATCGTTTTCTAGCCGCATTAGCATCATCTCATAAGCTTGTCTACATATTCTATTCATCGGCAGTCTAACCAATCGGATCCAGTACTTAAAAGCATTTTATTGCTGTTCTGACAGATAGCGGGTATCTTCCTGTTTCTCCATAAACCATTTTGTTGGAAGAGTGCAATTAAGTCCCAAAAATCGCTTGATAGCAAAAGTATGAACATTTTCTATTTCTGTTACATCTTCCAGCCCCAGATTTCTGCTGCATAAGTTTAAGATGGGTTCAATTTGGGCATCAAACAGTTTCCAGAATAGAAAGGGATCAATCGTACGTAATCTTCGAAACGATCTCAGATCTCCATCATCTCCCTTCTTATCTTTCTTACTCATTTCAACAAAGAGGCAATCATACTTAATTTTTGTGGTAAATACCAGACCTAGGTATTTGTACTATTTGTTACCTTTAATGCTTCACTTCCGTATACCCATCTTTCCCTTACTCCAAGGTAGCACTCCTTTACGAAAAAACATTACATTACTTTTATCTAAATTAACCTCTAAATGCAATCTATCTGCTTCTTTTTAGCTGATTTTGTAGGCCTATGACCGTATCTGATAGCAAGATTACGTCATCTGCAAAGAGCAGCAAAAATAGCTCGATAGATCCTGGTACCATCTGAATCCCGTGCTTACCCTCCCTAATTAATTCTAGGGCCAATTCATTGATAAAAAAAGTAAACATTATCGGACTGAGTAAGCACCCTTTTTTAAAGCCTCTCGGCAGTTGAAGAAGTCTGAATACGAATGTTTGTCTCTGACACAAGCTTTTAACCGAGTTGTAGACACCTTTTAGAGCTTTGTACAATTTTCCATCAACACCAGTTTTTACGTAATACAGACCATAAAACGTGTCTGTTCACAGTGTCAAAAGCTTTTCTAAAATCAACGAAAGCTACATAGATTGTGTATTTTTTGCTAGATATTTATGGACAATAGTGTACAGAGAAAAAATATGATCAACTGTACTATAACCTACTCTAAACCCAGCCTGTTCTTCTGCTAGTTTTCCTTCTTGTTCTGCCCATTGAGTGAGCCTCTTATTTAGAATGCGCGTGTACACTTTGCTGACGACACTTGTTAGGCTATACCACGGTAATTATCAGGTACATTAACATCCCCTTTCTTGTGGATTGGAACTATATAGATTTGAACCATTCTGCCGGATAGGTACCCTGTTCAAAAATCTTATTTAAAAAATTCTGCGAGAAAAGTAACAATAGCATCGTTTGCATTTTTCAGCATCTCGCCAACTATTTTATCAATGCCAGAGCTTTTGCCCGTTTTTAATTTTCTAATACTAGATTCAACTTCCTCCTTGGAAATAGATTGTTAAAAAGGGGTTCATGCGACTCACCGGTCGGTCATCAATTACGATTTCCTCTTGTTCCAGATCAGGAGTTGCCGTGTTGAAAAAAATTATAGAAATGTTCAAACCACTGGTCCTTAGAAAATGTCGTTATATAGCACTGTTTTTCTGTTCACTGTTCTGAAGGTTTTCCAAAATAACCTGGTCATTAGCCGACAGCTTTAGCTTCATTATTCGTTCTTTATCAAATTCTTGTCTCTTGGAAAATAAAAGGTGTTTATACTGTCTCCGTTCTTCTACGTATTTATCCCCATAGGTTCCCTTAAGTTTTTTTTTATCTTTGAAATAGGTTCAAATACCTTTTCACAGTTCTCTTCTTTAGAGCAAATTCTTTATCATACCATCCATTTTTGCTTTTTTTTCTTGTTGCCAACAGTTTGAATCATGGCGGCTGCAGCTCCATATAACGTTTTGACAAGAGAGAGAGAGAGAGAGAGAGAGAGAGAGAAAGAGAGAGAGAGAGAGAGAGAGAGAGAGAGAGAGAAAGAGAAAGAGAGAGAGAGAAGAGAGAAAGAAAGAGACAGAGATATGAATAGATAGATATGTATGTATTATGATGAACAATTTAGTGTGTGCATGTATGTATGTATGTAGGTTGTTATGTAGGTATGTATAGATAGCGAGACGGGTACATTCATACATACAGCTTGGAATTTGAAAGTAAATAAGGAAACAATCTTGAAGAGATGGACCTTTGAGTTGACGCGCACACAAACATGTACACACACACGCACGCACGCACGCACGCACGCGCGCGCACGCGGCGCACACCTCTCTCACTCTGTCTGTCTCTGTGTCTGTCTGTCTCTCTCTCTTTCTCTCTTCATACAGTCATACTCTCTCTCTCTCTCCCCTCTCCTCTCCTCTCTCTCTCTCTCCTCTCCTCTCTCTCTCTCTCTCTCCCACCCACCCCTACCCTCATTTGTACAGGTCCTTCAGAGAGAGAATCTGACAGTTCACAACAAGCAATTCCTTGTCTTACAGGGCAGTCACGTCGTTCTTCTCTTCCTCCACTGGTCAATACGTATCCCGCCCTGACCCCCCCCCCCCCCCCCGCCACACACAACAAAATCCCCCGCACCCCCTCTCCCCACACCACACATCATCATAGTGAGGTCTTTGGTCGATTGATCTTCAGTGTCCCTTTCCATCATATCGTGAAAGGGTCCTATTGCTCGCGCGACTGGTGATCTTCAACTCTGGAGATGGGAGGGCTCTTGGGGGGTTTCCTGGATCCAAGAACGAATGGTGATAACTTGCATTCATCGGTCTTGCTATCTGTACTGTATTTCACTGGTAGAGGGTGCAGCGGGTGGGTAGACAGAGGATCAGTAGGCTCTGTGCGTATTTATTTCGGAGAGGACTTCACTGGTGGGGGGATGAAGCGAAGAACTTCGTGAAAAAAAAAAGAGAGACGTCAACTCTGTCTGGTGTTTTGAATTTGTCTGATAGTTGCTGATTTCCATGTTGCTGGTGTTTTGCCGTTTCTGTTTTTCGGTGTTTGATCTCACAGTCTATCCATCCATCTCTCTCTCTCACTCTCTCTCTCTCCCTTCCATCTCTCTCTCTCTCTCTCCTCTCCTTCTCTCTCTCTCTCTCTGTGTCACGAGGCCTATGACGATTGGCCCATCTAGGGTGGTAGAATTATTCATTTATTTATTGTTGTTGTCGTGTATCAGTCCCTTAATGTTGCTTGTGGTGTGGTTGCATCTTAATGTCGTTCAGCTCAGGTTAGCTTTATTTTCTCTCTCTCTCTCTCTCTAATTTCACTGTCCGTGCAATTCATCCTGCAGGTTCACGGGTGGCTGGTACCTTTCTCTTCAACTGACTGTCCCTATCGGCCCCTCACCTGTCTTTTTACCTGCCGCACGTGCAGCATTCCTCTTAGCTTGAGGTATTCTCACTCTGTGACGTAGCGTGGCATGTGGCTGCCATCGGTTAGGCAGGTTTTCTCTTCACTCGAGCGGAAGATGTCCCTGGGAGCGCCCGCTCCGGTTTTGGTTCTCTACCACATCGCCGAAGGTACGGTCGGTACCTTCATTCCTGCAGTCGGCCTGTAGGGGAGGGACGTCACGTCATCTTTTCCGCATCTGCTCTGCTGGTCCTCTCGACTGGACAAGAGGCAGAGAGTCACTTGACCCGCCACCTTCTTGGTCACCCACGGGTAGCTGTTCCTTCCCTTCTTTTCTCTCCTCCCGGGGCTTCAAACCCGAGGCTTGCGCTCTTGGGGCCGCAGTATGTGAGGAGGCGTTCTTCACTGGATGGTCCTACCCCCTGTCCGGGACCTTCAGCGACAACGCCTCGTCCGACGGGATGTGATCTACACTGTCCTCGGACTTCCTACAGCCCATGTGACCAGTGTGTACCCTTCTTTCCTTTCAGTTCCTTCCCTTCTTTTCTCTCCTCCCGGGGGCTTCACCCGAGGCTT
>CM031611.1:37483970-37503970 GCA_018398815.1 Conus ventricosus | reverse complement strand
GACCATCCACTCGATCATATGATGACAATGTATCTTACTGATCTCTTCCACTTGCGATGAATGATAATATTCATTCAGATATCTCTTATAATGCATTATCTTAAATTTACTATCCTTCATCTGTCTAATTTTCAATGCTTCTGCGATGAATTTCGCAACTGATTTAATTACAAGTTCATCATCTGATGATAACACGACAGCAACATTTTGTCTTTTCGCTATATCTAACTGGAAAAGAGAACAATTTGTCCGCACTTCATTATAAGCAGTACAGTGGAACAGAAAGTGTTCTTCGTCATCAATGTGTCTACATGCAGGACAAGGACATTCTGTGAATGTTTCACATTCAAACCATCTTTCGGTTGCATTAAAACCTAAATCGTGCGTAATTTATTCTGTGCCATCTATCTGTTATGATATTGAGAAACTTTTCACAGAGAGAGGAGAGAGAGAAAGAGAGACCCACAGAGAGAGAGAGAGAGGGAGAAAGAGAGAGAGAGAGAGAGAGAGAGAGAGAGAGAGACAGACAGGACAGACAGACAGACAGACAGACAGAGAGAAGGAGTTGCAGGCAGACAGACACAGAGATTGAGGGAGAGCGAAAGAGAGAGAGAGAGATAGAGAGAGAGAGAGAGAGAGAGAGAGAGAGAGAGAGAGAGAGAGAGACAGACAGACAGACAGACAGACAGACAGACAGACAGACAGACAGACAGAGACAGAGTGAAGTGCACATGGCAATAATAAGAGAAGTGCTGGCTTGCCAACGAGCAGAATCAGTTAGAGTCAATATGTAATTATTTACATTTTTCCCCTCCTTCATGTATTCATTTATTCCGTAACTCATTTCTTTATTTCATATCTTTGTTTATTTACATAACCATCTATATTTTGTTATGCTCTATTAATGCTTTACTATTGACCATATTTAAAGAAAAAGACAGAAGGAAACAGACAAATTTGAAAAAAAAAATCTGCAGACATCGGCGAATCTACGCAAGGCACTAGAAAAGAAACACCCGAAGGTGCTGGGGAGGACCCAGAGAAGCACTGTCTTCGCCTGCCTTTAGAGCAGTCCTGTACCACCCTTGGAGGCCTGCGCTGTGTTGACGATGGGTACAGGCACGCACAGGACACTCCATTAAGATATCAAGGGACATAACTGCTCCTGAACAGAGGAAATCTAGACTACAGGATGCAGCTCACAACAGCCTTAAAGTAGCATCCCTTGGGTGTACCAGCCCGTATTTCATGACTGCAGAGCCCATCGGCGAAAAACACCACCCTCCAGCTGCCGACCACACCCCACAGACCCAACCACCCTGCCCACGGACAGACGAAGACAGTGCCACTCCAGACACAGCCAAGCTTTCGCCATACGGTCTTATGTGCCCTCAAGAGAGAATCCAAAGTTGTAGTCTTTCCCACTGTCAACAGGACTTTCCCTGTGGTCAGTGGGTCTTTCCTCACCGTCACTGGACCTTTCCCCAGAGTCAGCCTAGTTAAGGCAAAGAAGAAAAAGAAACACCCGAAGGTGCTGGGGAGGACCCAGAGAAGCACTGTCTTCGCCTGCCTTTAGAGCAGTCCTGTACACCCTTGGAGGCCTGCGCTGTGTTGACGATGGGTACAGGCACGCACAGGACACTCCATTAAGATATCAAGGGACATAACTGCTCCTGAACAGAGGAAATCTAGACTACAGGATGCAGCTCACAACAGCCTTAAAGTAGCATCCCCATGGGTGTACCAGCCCGTATTTCATGACTGCAGAGCCCATCGGCGAAAAACACCACCCTCCAGCTGCCGACCACACCCCACAGACCCAACCACCCCTGCCCACGGACAGACGAAGACAGTGCCACTCCAGACACAGCCAAGCTTTCGCCATACGGTCTTATGTGCCCTCAAGAGAGAATCCAAAGTTGCAGACATCGGCGAATCTACGCAAGGCACTATTTAACACCAATAAGAACAAAAAAATCAGTCTATCAAATCAATCAAGCGTTGTTAAGCACAGGCAACAAACCAGACAAGAGCCACGTACATTCACATAGCACAATCTGTTTTACGCCCGATTCCTGATTTTCCCATGGAAGCAAACGACGGACAGCAGCCACAAATTGAGCGGTCATATGTCATAGTGATGCTTTGTCTTCTACGCACCCTAGGAGCCCTCCGAGAATTCCAGATGATGGTAAATCTAAAGAAATGTGCGATTGGGGGCATAACGAAAGCGAGCCATCAGATATTTCCGAGGTATGACGGGTAGAAGTGCTGAGGGGACTTACTGGAGGCTTTGACTGACAGATGCATGTGTTAGAAATTAGTGCAGTAAAGCGTAGTGAGTGAGTTAGCGAGGGAGAGAGAGGGGGGAAGACAGAGTCACAGAGAGAGAGAGAGAGGGAAGAGAGAGAGAGAGAGAGAGAGAGAGAGAGAGAGAGAGAGACAGAGAGAGACAGAGAGAGACAGAGAGAGACAGAGAGAGAGACAGAGACGGAGTGATAGAGTGAGAGATCGACAAACAGGTGGACAGACAGTTAGACAGACAGACATGTGCTCAGACAGACAGGCGGACAGACGTAGGAGTACATAGCAATAAGACAAACGCTGGCTCGACATTGGGTATATTCAATCCTATCAATATGCACCAGCACCCCTCCCCCTCCCCCCTATTAATCTATTGAGTTAACTAGTTGTTCATCTTGTTTACTTTTGTTTACTTATTCATCTACTTATGTTTGTTGACTTAATAAGAAAACTCCTTCTCTTTGTTGACTTACTTAACAAGAAAACTCCTGTTTGTTGACTGACTTAATAATACGAAAACGGAAAAAGAAAAAGGAAACAGGCAAATGTCCTAAAAAAAAAATCCGCGAACATCGATGGATCTATGCAGCACCCAGATGGAAAAACAATCGATCAATCAATCCATCAAATCAATCAGCGACTGATCACTGGCCACAAGGCAGAGCCATGTAGGCCCCTACATTCAAGCCGCACAGTCCTGTCCCAGAGAATGAGAGACGAAGTTATGTGGGACAGGGGGCACAAGGAAAACGAGCCATGTCGTCTTTCTGAGGTATGATGGGAAAGGTCGTAGGTGCAGAAGGGGCTAACTATCGACTTTTATTGACAGTGAGATATATGAGGTGGAGATTAGTGCAGTGTAGTTGGGGAAAGATTTATCCAGAGAGAGAGAGAGAGCGTGAGTAGGGGTGGTCAGCCATGGAGGAACGCAGGTGTACATGTTAATAAGACAAATTCAAGCCTGACGTAGAGTAGAATTAAGATCAATAATAATGATGTACCATATATTTACCTTATTTATTTATTTATTCATTCATCTATTTAACTATTTTTCTATTCCTTCATTTATTTATTTTTTCTTTTCTCTATTTCCTTACTTACCTATTAATTTATGTCTACTTATTTAATCATTAAAGTTTTGCTTATTTTCAGTTATACCTTACTAACAAATCAACTTAACAGGGAAAAAAACGAAAGCAGGAAACGGGTGGATAAGAAAGATCTGCAAATATTAGGGGATCGACACATGGCCTTCTTTAACAACAGTTTGGAGAACAACGAATCGCTCCATCCAATCAATCAATGGCGAAACATAAGCCACAAAATACTGCCCACGTACATTATGGTATATTCTCTGACGACAGATTCCCGACCTCCCCAAAATAGCACACGACAGACAGCAATGATAAATTGAGCGGTCAGGGGTCACAACTGATGTTTCCTTATCCGCTAACTATCCTGAGGACCCTCAAAGAATGCCAGACATAGATAGATCCGAAGGTATGTGGGATTCGGGGAATAAGAGAAAGCATTCACATCCTCTCGGGGTATGATGGGACGGGACGGATGTGCAGAAAGGGAAGAGGGGGGGGGGGGGGGGGGGGGGGGGAGGGGGGAGGGGGGGGGGGGGGAAACTAGAGATTTGTACTGCCAGAAATTCATCACAACTTTGTCCATTTCGCATAGTGAGCGTCTTGCGTAGTCTGAACGAATTCAGCTTTCCTGAATGACTGGCTCCTACGTTGCTCCTTCATACGTTTCTGTTCTGACTAATCAGACAGACATACATATTTTGTTCCATTATCCAACATATAAGAAATTCTAGGCTTCTGCCAACGTACATTTCGCTAGCATGTTCCCCTCCCCCTACCTCCACCCTCACCCTAGACTTTTACCGTTTTCTTTTTTTTTTCTTTTCTTTCTATTCCATTTATACACGGCTGGGCGCGCGCATGAAGAGAGAGAGAGAGAGAGAGAGAGAGAGAGAGAGAGAGAGGAGAGAGAGAGAGAGAGAGAGAGAAGAGAGAGAGAAGAGAGAGAGAGAGAGAGAGAGAGAGAGAGAGAGAGAGAGAAGAGAGAGAGAGAACACACACACACACACACACAACAGACAGAGACAGACAGAGACAGACAGACAGACAGACAGACAGACAGACAGACAGACAGACAGACAGACCGACACAGGGACAGACGGAAGACATGCAACTGAAGTCAGAAATGCAAGCAGACAACCATGCTGGGAAAAAGAATCACAGCGTTAGTGACAGACAGAAGAGAGAAACAGAGAAAAGAAGAAACAAAAACTGGCCAATACTACGTCGTAACGTAGGAGCCAATCATATATCCCACATACCTCAGGTATATATCTATGTCTGGCATTCTTTGAGGGTCCTCAGGTGTGTGTGAAAGAAATTGTGTGTTTTAAAATGTTTTTTGAGCTTGTGGTTATATGTTCAATTAGTTTCTTGTTTATGAGGGCAGGATGTAAAAAGCTGGAAAGCTTATTCTTTAACCCTCAATAAAGATAATTTTGACTTGACTTGACACAGACGCGCGCGCGCGCGCACAAGTGCACAGGAAGAGAGAGAGAGAGAGAGAGAGAGAGAGAGAGAGAGAGAGAGAGAGAGAGAGAGAGAGAGAGAGAGAGAATACGTCGCAACGTTAGGCCACAGGCCCTTACACATGACGAGTTTGTACATCTCATGTTGGTTACAGAAGTTAGATGCGGACGGACAGTATCACATACAGATAACCGCCATGCGACTGGTTTGAAAGGAAATCGTAAATGAGGCAGAGAACGGTAAACAGTAAATAATATACAAGTACGGTAACTTTTGCTCCCAAGATGAATAAATACACCCCCATAAATCCAAATGAATGCTGCTTACGACACCGGATCGCATAGCAGAAACGACAACACAGAACACACAGAGTAAACAAGGAGACAATCAAGAGGAGTAAAAAAAAAAAGGTTTTCACTTACCTCGTTCATCTAGATTACGTCGTATAATGTTGCTTGCACGTCAAGTCAACGGGGTCCACTTCAGTCATCTTGGTGTGGAGGAGGGGAGACGATTTGTAGACACACAGGTGACTGATCAAGCCGATGCGTGCACGGAATGTGCGGTGACAGCTTGGAAAGGTAATGTGCGAAAACGTCCTCCTGATTGCTGGCTTTCCTTGCCTGTCTCTTTTTGCGCGCAGCTGTCCCCCTTTCTCCACAAGAACTGGGGACTTTGGGGATAGAATGCCGCCATAGCAGTTTGTTCTCTTGTGTCGTGATTCATATTAAACGCTTTCGTGGATGTTTTTAGAATCTCTCTGAAGTGTTTCTTCTGATCTCTATGCGAACATACTCATTGTTGCAGCTCACTGTAGACGAGTCTATCGAGTAGCCAGTGGTTTGGCATGTGAGCTACATGACCTGCCCATCGAAGCTAAGACAGCACTGTAGACGAGTCTCCCGAGTAGCTGGTGGTCTGGCATGTGAGCTACGTGACCTGCCCATCGAAGCTAAGACAGCATCAGGAGGGTGTGGATGCTAGGTAGCCCGCTCGGTCAAGCATCTGTGTGTGGGAATGTGTCCTGCCATTTGATGTTTATCAACATTCTAAGGTATGTTGTGTGGAAGTGATTCGGCTTCTTGATATACTTAGGGTTATGCTTTATTCGGTTTATTGGTACACTGTCCACGTTTCACATGAGTAGGGGGCTGTGGGGAGAGCGACTGCTCTGTGCACCTTCAGTCTGGTCTCTAGACTGATGCCCCTTCTCTTCCAACCATTATTGTGTAGTCTGCCAAAGGTTGCAATTGCTTTTTAAATCCTGACTCTAACTGAATGCACCTGGTGATGCTATTAACATACAAAGGATATCGTCCCAGCTCCCCATAGAACATCTTATTTGGCGTTCTTCTGTCCACCCCTAGACGTCGTTCCGTGGCAAAGATGGGTGTCTTTTCTATTCATATGCATGTCTCATACAGTCCTCATATTTAAGAGCCGTATAACGACACTGCTTGCACCTGAAAATCAAGTTAAGAAAACTAAGCCGAGTGACGAGATGCACTCCAAAGTATTCATATGCATGAACAATCTGAATCTGTATTCCACCAAAAGATCACATTTTTATGGAATGCCAAATACCCTCCTTTACGTTAAATAATACGAATTACTTTTACACATGTTCACAATCAGTCCAAGGCGTTTAGACGAATTGTGTATAAGTCTAAGCTAGTTCTGTAAATCGTTTGCGGTTTCAGACGGAAAACTACATCACAGCAAACAGGATAATAACTAGTTCGATTGCCTCTGATGATGAAGTTGCGTTGTGTTGACTATTGTTGATTAAACCCATCGTTACTTCTTTAATCAACAGTAATGAAAGTAAGACTGGGCTGCACATCTTTTGTCTAAGAATGCGACTATACTGTGTATGGTAGGGCACTTGGCGCAACTTCAAATGCGTGCTTTGACTTAAGTGTACATGTTTTGGTATGCAAAATAATTTTTCCGCCAATATTATTTTTCTGAAAAAATGGCCATAGTAGATGTCTTGAAACAGATTCTTTCTGGAACCCCTGAAGGCTACAAATAACTATTGGACTATAGTTGCTTCAGGATGACTACAGAAAGAGCAAATGTGTGATCAATAGTGGCATATCCCGCCCATAAATCTGCTTGACTTTCGACAATAATGTCATCCATGTCTACCCTTCTTTTCTTGTCATTCACAGGAAATGCATAGATCATACATAAACATGTGTGAGCGATATTCCTCTGTAATTACTAGGATCGTCACTATTTCCCTTTTTGAACAATGGTCAAATGATAAATTTCCTCCAGCTCTCTGAATAGATTCTCTTATCGAATACCACATTGCAGTATATACCTAAATAAAGAAAATAATGCTAATAATAACAAAGAACCGTTTGATAGTTGACGTCTGAATTTCTAAAACCTTCAATGATAGTATCTGGACTGGCAGACTTTTTTCGTTTGTTTGTTCAGCGAGCGAATCGCGCGTTCCCAGCGTTATTTTTCTGCACGTTTTTCCTCCACGTAGTTTTCTTGCACGGGACTGCCCACGTCTGCCGGGGCATTGAACCAGTGTCAAGCACGTATTCAAAATGGGCAGACCAGTTCTCATTGCTGTAGATAAAAGGTTTTAAAACGTGTTCCACAAAATCGGTTGAATCTGAAATTGATGCCGTTAATGAACTCGAAAGCTTTTGTTTATATATGCCTTACAATTTTTCACCTCAATAGTTGTTACAGTATGAATGCATCCAAGCGCAGTCTATAGTATCTTGCCTGATATTTTTTTTAAGTTCTTAGAAGTTTGCTAATGTTCCTTTTTGCTTCAGTACTCTCGAAATGGTACCAAGACTAATTTGTGGGTTGTTGATTAAATACACGAGTTAACCTATGCTGTGAACTGTCTAATAAACTTTTCTTTTCAATCACTACATTTTTAATGTCGGTGGAAACAGACTACAGGTTTATCCATTTTCCTTTGGATTTCAGGAGATTGTAACGAATCGTGGACAATATGCTTTTGCTCTCCTGTCCAATTTAAGTGATAGATAAACCCCTTTTCCTGCATATCATTTACCTGTTTTCAAACTGTGCACACATGATCAATTAGATTATCCCTTTTCCTGCATATCGTTTACCGTACTGTTATCACACTGTGTACACACCATCAATTTCACTGGCAAGTGAATAGTTACCATTCTTTCAGGTACATTAACTTCACACGCATTAAAATATTGAATAAACCAGATCTTCAAATATCATAAAATAGTAAACTGTGTTTTTGCCTTAGTCAGACAAGTATATGCACCAACCATTACGGCGGCCTTTGTATATCCCCATTTAGTATGAACAGTCGTAGCAACACAGTTCAAGAAGTAACTAGCCAAACACATTAGCTGCAATGAAATCCTAGTAAGCGTTGTAATATACGGTTTGCGTATGGAAGAGGAACTATCACTAAAACAAGGAGTTTATGTCCTGGCATTAAAGTCACCACAGACCAAAAGATACGCATGATGAAGATCAAGGAGATCCAAGACACGCCATTCCAACATGCACCTCCCGTTACTGATATGAGAAGCATAGAATCGTAAATTGATGGATAGAAGGTAAGAATGAATATAGAGGACATTTTTCAAAGACCGCAATATTCCTTCTTCAATGACAATGCAAGAAAGTTATTATATCCATGCGTACATGTTGAACATAGGCTAACTGTTTTCAATGGGGTCGAAAACAAGTCCTCCCTCGCCCTCTCCCTCGACAATTTTCACCACTATGACAGACTGAGAGCTGGCCCGCAGAATGCGGCGTGTTTGGCACATTAAGTGAACGTGAAGGCACCAGTGACTGTTTCTACAACGACGGCAGAATCACTGTTCAGCACATGCAGTGAACGTAAAGGCATCAGGACTGTTTCTACAATGAGAGCAGAATCAGTGTTCACCACATGCAGTGAACCTGAACACATCAGTGACCGTTTCTACAATACAGGCTGAATCAAAACCAGACATGGAGCTTATAGAATCCTTGTCTCTCAACTGTGTAACTTATCTCTTGACATCTCACGTCACAAACGATTTCTGGAACGACAATTGTCTGAAGTAATACTAATCTGGTCTGTTTGTCTGATGTAGTATTAAGGTCGGAATAATTGCGGCGCTCGTTAAATCGGGCGGAGTTATCAACAGCTACACTATCTGACTCACCGACATTTCGGCCGTTCAGAGGAAGATAAATTCCTTTCTGATCAGAAAGTCCTCCACGCTTAGTACCCGTTCGAACGCGCACACACTGTTCTGATTTTTGCATCCAAATGTGAACAGGTTTCTCTCACTGCACCGCTCTCCACCACAACAAACACCCAGTTCACGTTTAACTGTCCTCAGCACATTTGTGTCACAGACACGAATATCACGTGCTGGGTAGGCATGAGAACCACGGTCACAACAGGCGCTTGGCGTGGACAACGGTCTCGGTTTCTGCATCACTGACGTTGCTGGCAGTTCCGTTGTTAACGGCCTGGCCCGGCCGGTGTCGTAGGGTGCTGGCACTACGGTGTTGATGGCAGGGCCGTAGTCGTACCGTTTCCCGTCCATGTGCAGGTGGTCAGCGTCTATCAGTGCGTTCTTCATTTCTGGTTTTGCTTTCTTCAAGTGAGTGTCTCACTCGAATGTCTCACTTGACTTGCATTTCCCCAGTGAGGATGTCTGATCCTTTCAGTTTGTCCTGTTCTATCGGAAGAAGTAGACCTGGCAATGATGGATGAGTTACTTGCTCCTTTTCCCGGTGTAACGATCCATTTTAACTCCCCTCCACGTTTTAACTCCCCGGAGTTAGAATTAGCACGTGCCAATTTTAACTCCCCGGGATTTAAAACACACCATGCCAGAATGACACCCCCCCCCCCCCCCCCATGTGTTAGTCATGATATGAGAAATAAACATTTAATAAACAACCCCCTCCCTCCCTCCCTCCCTCCCCCTCTCTCTGTCTGCCTGTCTGTCTGTCTCCCCCCCTCTCTCTCTCTCTTTCCCTCTCCCTTTCTCTCTCTCTCTCTCTCTCTCTCTCTCTCTCTCTCTCTCTCTCTCTCTCTGTTTGTCTATCTGGTGGTCTATTTGTCTATCTGTCCGGTTGTCTCCGTCTCTGTCTGTGTGCCCTCCCCCCATCACCCCCTCCCCCATCACCCCCCACCCCCCTCTCATGTCTGTCTTTTTTTTAATCTAACGAAGGATAAAAGGCTTAGGAGATGGGAAGTCATTACCCTCATTTTATTCTAGCACGGCAATAACCATGATAAAGAAAATTACAATGCAAATGTGTGTGTATCTGAGTGTGTTAAACATAAAACGGACCTTATAACTCAGCTGTTTTTCAATTGATTCAATTCAATTTTGCTTTGAGAAGTGGTGTGACCATGCCAATGTGATTTGAAAGTTAGCGTCCTTTTAGTGGATGACCTGGGCATCCAGCACCCGTTCTGCAGGGCACTGGGCCTTATAGTTCAGTCCCTTTTCAATCGATTTTCGTCAAATCTCTGCAATGCTTGCTGTAGCAAAGGCAATCTAACCTGACCAGTTAGCACTTCAGCGGGTGACATGGCCAGCCAGTGCCTAAGATACTAGGCCTTCTAGCTTGACCACTTCTGGACTGATTTTCTGAAACGAATTTGCAGCGAAGTTTGGTGTTGCCATTATAACAAATCTTCACAACAATACAAGTATCTGTTTTTATGGCGGGTATTCAGCATCATGTACTCTGTGTGACACCGCTAAAAAGTCTGCAAATGTATGTGTTTGTGCGTGTGTGTGTGTGTGTGTGTGTGTGTGTGTGTGTGTGTGTGTGTGTGTGTGTGTGTGTGTGTGTGTGTGTGCTTCGTGCATGCTTGTGTGCATAAGTGTGTTTGTATACGTGCATGTGGTCGACGTGCCCACAATGACCCCCTCCCCTCCCCACCCCGTTTTCAAATTAAAGAATGAGTGACAGAAATATGTTTTGAAAGTTGTATTAGCATTGCCTTACAATGCGAATTTGACCCAGGAAAAAAAATCTTAAATGATCTGAATAAGGGAGGGGGAGGGGGGGGGGGGCGGTCATTCCTGGCATAAGGCCAGAATGACTCCCCCCTCCTAGTTTTTAACTCCCCGGAGTCAGTCTGGATGAACACTTCTTGATCGAAATTAACTCCCAGAGAGTTAGCTTAGGCACGTGCGTATTATTTTCGATCAAGAAATATTGATCCAGATTGACTCCCGGGGAGTTAAAAACTAGAAGGGGGGGAGTCATTCTGGCCTTATGCCAGGACTGCCCCCCCCCCCCCCCACACACACACACTGCAGAGAGACACTTGACACATGGCACTTGAAAACTTTACTTGACAGGATAAAGATCTTAGGCTAACATATAAGCTTATTAATCCAATCTGTCTTTGATAAACACTAACAATAGTAAACAAAGCTGACCAGAAGCATGCAGACAGACAGAGAGACAGAGAGAGAGAGAGAGAGAGAGAGAGAGAGAGAGAGAGAGAGAGAGAGAGAGAGAGAGAGAGAGAGAGGAGAGAGAGAGAGAGGAGGGAGGGAGGGAGAGAGAGAGAAAGAGAAGGAGAGAGAGAGAGAGAGAGAGAGAGAGAGAGAGAGAGAGAGAGAGAGGGGGGGGGGGGGTGGGGTAAAAGAACGAAAAACAGACAGAGAGGGGGAAGTGGGGGCGGGGGTGGGTGGGTACACTAGAGACAGAGACACTGAGATAGATAAACAAATAGACAGGCAGACAGAGAGACAAGCAAAGAGAGAGGGAAAGAGATCAAGAGAGACAAACAGACAGACAAGCAAGGACAGTGAGAGAGTGAGCGAGAGACTGAAAGAAAGTTGGGGTGGGCGAGAGAGAGAGAGAGAGGGGGGAGACAGACAGACAGACAGGCAGACTGACAGAGAAGGGGGAGGGAGTGAGTGAGGAAGGGAGTTAAAAAGTGGAAGGAAGTTAAAGTGGATCGTTACACCGGAGCACGCGATGGTACTGCACATCTTTTTATCGATGCCAAGGTTGTTCTGTAATACTCTTTTTTTACGCTTTCTACACCGGGTTTCCTCGCTGCTGGTCTTGAGAATGCCGCAGAACAGCCAGTTGTTCCTCCTGGAGCGGCCCTCGACGTCATCCAGGCGTGTCTCCGGACTGTCCACTTTCTTTTTTGTTGTTGTGGTCCTGTGTTCCCTTGCGACAGGCGGTCGTTTCTTTGCTGCAGAGCCGGTGTGCATTCTGTGAGGGAGGCTACCTGGTCAGTGCGTCCCGTTACGACGTCACTCTAACAGGTTAGAGTGGTGTTCATGTCGTCAAGCTCGCAACTCCTATCTGAAAACAGTTGGTCGACATTGGCGATGGTAGACAGTGAGGACCATTTTTCTCCTTCCGCCCTCCCTCTGTGCTGGCCGTTCTTTTTTTTTTCCCCTCTGTAGGTTTGGAAGAATGGCTGGAATGTGCAAAAATGTTGCTCTCTCTCTCTCCTCTCTCTCTCTCTCTCTCTCTCTCTCTCTCTCTCTCTCTCACGCACGCACGCACGCACGCACGCACGCACGCACGCACGCACGCACGCACACACACACACACACACACACACACACACACACACACACAGTGAGAGAGAAACAGCTCTAGACAGACAGAAACAGAGACACACGCACGGACAGACAGACAGATAGACAGGCAGAGAGAGACACACAGAGAGAATAAGAGAGAGCAATAGAATAAGAGAGAGCGAGAGAGAGAGAGAGAGAGAGAGAGAGAGAGAGAGAGAGGGGGGGGGAGGGAGGGAGGGAGGGAGGGGAGGCAGGGAGGAAGGGAGGGAGACAGAGACAGGGAGACAGCCAAACAGACAGGCAGACAGACATGGGGTTGGGCGAGGGGGATGTAAGCACCTCTACGCTACATTAGAAAAAAAAAAGACAAAGACAATAAACAACCTTAGGTCAGAATTAAGCGTGACATGCTGACGGCGGATGCCGGGACCCCCTACTGCAAAGACGTCTGGCTGACCAGGCCACAAAGAGGTCTTCAAAGATATCTCCACAGGACGATAAATCACCTCCCTTCCAGGACAACACAGGAGAAGGTCTGACATACATCACGGGGAGGTAAACAAGGCCCTTGGCATGAAGCTGGTCAAAGATGGACTAAAAATAGAAACATCCAATGAGGTGACCAAAGTGTTGCGAACTTCGCGTGATAAGCCTTGTTCGACTGTCTGAGTGTGTGTGTGTGTTGTGTGTGTGTGTGTGTGTGTGTGTGTGTGTGTGTGTGTGTGTGTGTGTGTGTGTGTGTGTGTGGTGTGTGTGTGAGAGAGTGTGAGAGAAAGAGTGAGAGAGGTGTGGGGGGGGGGGGGAGGGCAGACATTGACTGAGAGAGATAGAGACGGAGAGAGATGTGTGTCTGTGTGTATGTGTGTGTGTGCGCGCGCGCGTGTGCTTGTGTGTGCGTGTATGTGTGTGTGTGTGTGTGTGTATGTGTGTGTGTGTGTGTGTGTGTGTGTGTGTGTGTGTGTGTGTGTGTGTGTGTGTGTGTGTGTGTGTGATATTACATTTTCAAATGTAAGTAAAATTGAACAATTATTAAACATTAAAAGATGCTCAATTTACACAGCTTACATAAGTGTTTTTGTTTTGTTTTGTTGTTGTTGCTTTGTTTTGTTTTCTTCCAAGAATGCGCATGAATGCTTAATCCTTGTTCAGAATGTGTATAGTTCTAAATACCGTTCCACTGGTGGGCGCATGTGCGTGGCTCTTCCATTACCACCCATTCAGTCAGGGGTGTTAGCTTCTCTCTCTCTCTCTCTCTCTCTCTCTCTCTCTCTCTCTCTCTCTCTCTCTCTCTCTCTCTCTCCACATTATCGTTTCGTTCATTTCCCCCTTCACTTTGTAACACGAGTTAACCAATGTAGACAGGTGGACAGAAAAAAAAACAATAAACCCTTTCTCTCGCTTTTATTATTTTTTTTTTTTTAACTCTTTCCTTAATTGAACCTCTGGCTGTGTCGTTGATGCTGCCGCTGTTGCTGCTTTCAGCTCTGCTACGACTACTTAAAACAAGTTTTAAAAAATATGTGCAGTCAAATACATTTCTGACCTCGTCATAAGACGCGGGAATTCCCAGTTCTCCTGGCGTGCGAAGAGACCTTTTTTTTTATTTGTCCATTTTCCATTTATTTGCTCGGTTTGTTTTTCGCTGTGTTTCTCGTTAAGGCAGTTGTGACGGAAATAGCATCTCTCTCTCTCTCTCTCTCTCTCTCTCTCTCTCTCTCTCTCTCTCTCTCTCTCTCTCTCTCTCTCTCTCTCTCTCTCAGTAAAATTATCACCACAGCAGCCGAAAGTGATAAGCAGCTTGTAAACGCAGCCAGAAATCAACGCAGAATATGCATGTAGAAGGGTATATGCCATAGGGAAAAAACGTAACCAAAAAAAAAAAAAAAAAAATCAATATCAAAGGAAAATCTTTAATTAAGCTAACACACCCCTCTCCCTCACTACACATACATGCACGCACACACACACACACACACACACACACACACACACGCGCGCGCGCGCGCGCGCGCGCGCGCACACACACACACACACTCTCTCTCTCTCTCTCTCTCTCTCTCTCTCTCTCTCTCTCTCTCTCTCTCTCTCTCTCTTTCTCTCACCAGAAATCAATGCAGAATATGCAAATGGTAGGGATATGCCATAAAAGAAAACGTAACAACCAATAACAAACAAACAAAATGTATTGCATATAAAAAGAGAATCCTTGAGCTTTTCCCAGGGATCGTAAAGGATGTAAAGAGGTCACATTGCCCAAGCCTCCGTGGCTGCGTCCCTGTTTGATCATTGTCCGTCTTCTGTCACGTCAGTGTTGACCGCAGGTTAGTGTTTTGTAAAACGACCGTTTCACCAATGATACTTTAACGGATCACCTGATCAAACATCACAATGGAGAATGCCAACGATTCCTCTGTATTCTCAACGATGGCTGAACAAAGACAAGGACGGAGGAAGGGGATGCAGAAGGAGGACTTCGCATATGAATATAAAACCCTTGTCTGGCAACACTAGGGACTATCGGTTTATGTCCATTTCCTGCGCGCGCGCGCACGCACGCACGCACGCGCACACTCACACACACACACACGCACGCACGCACGCAGGTACGCACACCACGTACACGCGCGCACACACCACACACACACACACACACACACACACACACACACACACACACACACACACACACACACATACACACACACATGCGTGCGAGCATTTGCACATTCACAAGATAGGTTACGGTTCAACAAAGGGTTCTGAGAAATCTCTTATGCTGATTGGAATGAATCAAGTGTGCAAATCGAAGATTTATAGGTGTTGGGTAGATCGAGTTGTCACAATCTGAGAAATACCGGTAAGGTTACAGTGTAAATTAATAATTTTAGGAATAGAGCTCTCGCTTCCGCTTTATGCAAGTGGTTTCGTGTGTAACAGTTACGCAATTTTGCAAAGCAATGCTCGTATTGTTGGAAAAAAAATATGATCAGGTTATCTAAAATATTTTTAAAGCAGAGTCCAGATATGATTTTAAAAGAAATACACAGTACAAAAGTCCCGCCCCTCTCGGCACTTCCGGCGCTGACTACCTACAGACACCTGTTGCTGAAAACTCGTCATTCTTGCCTTTAGGCTGGACTTGACCTGCTAGTACTTGGTAATCTGGCCCTTCCGACTCAAAACATGCTGACAGCGTCTCGGTAGAGTCGAAGAGGGAGTGGAGGTAGGCAACAGTCAGTTGATTCCGCAAGTGGTGAGTGCTCAGCGCAGATTTGCGACAGTACTGATGCAGCGAATTTTTTTTTTTTTTTTTTTTTTCACGTGAGTCTTGAAGACTAAGTCTTGTCACACGTTCTCGATCGGATTTAGATCTGGATTTTGAGGGGGCCAGAAAAACGGGGTCATGCCGCTGTTCCCCAGGTTCTTTGTTCCCCAGTCTCTATATTCCCCAGTCCCGGTGTTCCCCTCAAGAAAAAATCGAAATTCAGTCCCTAAGTTCCCCAGTTTCGTTGTTCCCCACCCTGTGGCGATCCCGCTGTTCCCCATTCCCGCAAATCCCCGGTCCCGGTGTTCCCCAGTCCTGGTGTTCCCCAGGCCCGCTGTTCCCCAAGTTTTTGCCGTTGGTGGTGTTGGTGGGTTTTGCTGACTTAAACGTTGTTACTGTTGTTTTCATTGCTATAGGCGAGGCAGTGGGAGGGCGGGGTGGGAGGGTCGGGGTATTGGGGGTGGAGCGGGAGGGCCGTAGAAGAGGGGTTTCATGTCGACTGGACGGGGGCAGCCCGCAATGCCACGGGGCCGCAATGCCACAGGGCCGCAATGCCACGGGGCCGCAATGCCACTGACCTGCTAATACCACACAAAGGGCCGCAATGCCACGGGGCCGCAATGCCACTGACCTGCTAATACCACACAAAGGGCCGCAATGCCATGGGGCCGCAATGCCACTGACCTGCTAATACCACACAAAGGGCCGCAATGCCATGGGGCCGCAATGCCACTGACCTGCTAATACCACACAAAGGGCCGCAATGCCATGTGGCCGCAATGCCACTGACCTGCTAATACCACACAAAGGGCCGCAATGCCATGGGGCCGCAATGCCACTGACCTGCTAATACCACACAAAGGGCCGCAATGCCATGGGGTCGCAATGCCACTGACCTGCTAATACCACACAAAGGGCCGCAATGCCATGGGGCCGCAATGCCACTGACCTGCTAATACCACACAAAGGGCCGCAATGCCATGGGGCCGCAATGCCACTGACCTGCTAATACCACACAAAGGGCCGCAATGCCATGGGGCCGCAATGCCACTGACCTGCTAATACCACACAAAGGGCCGCAATGCCACTGACCTGATAATACCACACAAAGGGCCGCAATGCCACGGGGCCGCAATGCCACATGCCTGCTACATGACGCACGGGGCCACAATGCCACAGGGCCGCAATGCCACCGGCCTTCTATATCACAAGCTCATGTTAAAACAATGTGTTTATAATGTGTCTTATGTGTGTTTGACAAGTGTATGTGTGTTTGACAAGTGTAAATCTCTCTGTCTCTCGCTGTCTGTCTCTCTCTCTCTCTCTCTCTCTCTCTCTCTCTCTCTCTCTCTCTCTCTCTCTCTCTCTCTCTCTCTCTCTCTCTCTCACACACACACACACACACACGGGGTCAACCCAAATTTGCAGCGACATTGTTGTTTAGAGTAGTCTACAGATCTACAGATCTAGATTTAAAGTAAGACAAAGAGCCCCAAAACTGTTACGGGGGGGGGGGGGTTGCGGGCCTTATGTTCTGCGCACTCTTTCTGCCTGTAAGATTGCTAAGCCTATAGGGCTACTTGCAAAGTCATGGAGTGCCAGATCATTCCGGTGACGAGGAGGCAAGGTTCTGCTAGTGGATGGATACAAGTACCACAAGCAAGTCGCTAGAAACCAAACAATAACTTGGCAATGCGCGAGGCGCAGGATTTGCCAAGTTAGGATCAAAACGAACACGTTTGACCTGCAAGCAGCCGACCCAGACATTCGCCTCAGGGGCCTTTAATTTCAGTCTGCAGCGCCCCACTACAGAAGGAATTTTCTATGGCTTTAGAAGAGAAAGAGCGATGTTGTTTAGATATAGATCAAGGAACACTGAGACCAGAGCCGTAGATCTGATGTAGCATATAGGATCTGTGGCATTGCGGCCCTGTGGCATTGCGGCCCTGTGGCATTATGGCCCGTGGCATTGCAGCCCGTGGCATTATGGCCCCGTGGCATTGCGGCCTGTACCCGACTGGACAGCGCTGGAACCAGCAGGTCAGCACTTGCATGACCCCATCAGGTCTGTGTAGACAGTCTAAAAGTAAAATGGCCCGTTGCGAAAGAAAAGGTGTAGCTCACGCAAAGTGTGATATGAAGGGATAGGAGTTCAAAGCGTAAAAAGAAGCACATCACTGTCAAAACCCTTTTCTGGCGTCACAAACTCACGCTTTCCGTTCTAGAATCATACACGATCGAAATATTCCGTTTTTCTTACTGATTTGACCAAGCAACTCACAGCGAAATTGCCCTCCCCCTCCCCTTCCCCCCACCGCCCTCACCCCCATCCGTTGGAACGGTGCCGGGCAATGCGCTCTGGGGGCCACGCCAAGTGACACGCTTCGCAGACGACAGAAGTGCGATGACACTTCCAATGTCGTGGTTGAAATGGGAACAACCTGAGTTGACACGCGTGGGGCACGTGCAACTCTCTCTCTCTCTCTCTCTCTCTCTCTCGCTCTCTCGGTGGGGAGGGGAGGGGGGGTGGGCATGTGCATTTTTTTCCTATTATTTTGTTTACCTTGAGATGTGCCCGGCGCAACCTCTCCTTGTACAGTAGGGCCCGTACTGGCGCTAACGTGCATTGAAATCGGTTTGGGGAACAGCGCTACTGGGGAACAGAAAACCTGGGGAACACCGGTACGGGAACAGCGGCACGCTTTTTCGGTCGGGGAACATCGACACTGGGGAACAGAGACACGGGGAACAGCGCTACTGGGGAACATAGAACCCGGGGAACACCGGCACGCTCCAGAAAAACACGGGAACTTTCTGCTGTCGCTTCCAGGTCTCGGTGTGAGCCGAGATGTGAACAAAGGCGTTGTCTTCTTGCAGGTACCAACGTTTGTTTGGGTAGTGGTCGGCATCAAACGGCAGAATGTTTGTTTTCCAGCACATCAGTGTACTTCTGACTGTTCATACTGACTTCCACGAACGCCAGTGGTCCAACTCTGTCATACGAAATGCATCCCCACACCATCAATTTCAATGTAGTCTTGGGGCTAAGATCGATGTTGCACAGAGGAAGCACTGACCATTTCTCTTCGACTTCCCTCCATAGCTTTACACGTCCATTGGGTTTGATCACAATGGTCATTTCATCACTGAAAATAACATTTTTACACTGATCGTTCACAGTTCAGTGAAGTTTACTCCTACTGAATTGCAATCGCTTCTTTCTGGTTACTTCCTTGATGAATAGGCTCTTCACTGGGGGATGCTTTGAATAGCCAAGTCCGCAGATTTCGCTGGATCGTCTTTTGGCTGACTTCAAGGGAGGTTCAAGCAAGGAATTCAGCTGAAATTTCAGAAACTGTGGCAGATCTGTTCCGTTTTACGATCTTCCTAGATCTGCCTACGATCTCTGCCTTACGATCTGTCTACCATTCCTAGGTTTGTTTTCTACTGTTTTTCTGTCGCAATAGCGCTTGTAAACTTTCCCGACGTTTGACGTGTTCAAGTTCAACACATTTGCCACCACAAACACCCGAAGCCCATGGTCTATCAACGACACCACGTATTTTTTTGGTCTCCTGTGTGAGCTGCTTGTTTGACGATCTAACAGCAAACCGCAAGTACCAAACGACAGTTCAACGGTTTTCTTTACTTCATACAAAAGAGTGCACTTGTGAAAATAACGTCAGTGGTTTTCGGTACACAAACATGCGACCAACGCTGAAATAGTGGCAAGACAATC
Organism: Conus ventricosus; assembly: GCA_018398815.1. Taxonomy (NCBI): domain Eukaryota; kingdom Metazoa; phylum Mollusca; class Gastropoda; order Neogastropoda; family Conidae; genus Conus; species Conus ventricosus. Next base: position 37,484,554 of record CM031611.1, on the reverse strand, counting down.
TAGTGGAAACACAACCACTTCAAATCTGTCCGCCATTAGAGGGGCCAGACTTTTGTCCCTTTACCTGTAGAAGTGCACAGTAGAAGAAATACACTAGTCAAAGTGTGAACTAAACAGAATAGTTCATTTTAGAAGAAATACACTAGTCAAAGTGTGAACAAAACAGAATAGTTCATTTTAGAAGAAATACACTAGTCAAAGTGTGAACTAAACAGAATAGTTCATTTTAGAAGAAATACACTAGTCAAAGTGTGAACTAAACAGAATAGTTCATTTTAGAAGAAATACACTAGTCAAAGTGTGAACTAAACAGAATAGTTCATTTTAGAAGAAATACACTAGTCAAAGTGTGAACTAAACAGAATAGTTCATTTTAGAAGAAATACACTAGTCAAAGTGTGAACTAAACAGAATAGTTCATTTTAGAAGAAATACACTAGTCAAAGTGTGAACTAAACAGAATAGTTCATTTTAGAAGAAATACACTAGTCAAAGTGTGAACTAAACAGAATAGTTCATTTTAAGGACATGGCAATTTGATAACACTGGTGGCTACGTGCACGCATTGTTCATAAATATGATCA
>CM031611.1:37463970-37471470 GCA_018398815.1 Conus ventricosus | reverse complement strand
GTGCAGAAAAGAGGGCAGACTCGCGAAAACGCTGCATCCAAGCACCAGGAAAAATACAAAGTTCGGAGTAACGGGGACGCTGGTTTCAACATTCCTGGTTGTGAAATGTCCCCTTTTTGCCATTAGCTGTGGGACCAATATACTGCTCCGAAAGCGCTCTGTCTGTCACTATGACAGTCTGCTTAAGCGTAACCTGTGGTACCAATATACTGCCCCGAAAGCCCTCTGTCTGGCACTATCACAGTCTGCTTAAGCGGAACCTGTGGTACCAATATACTGCCCCGAAAGTCCTCTGTCTGTCACTATCACAGTCTGCTTAAGCGGAACCTGTGGTACCAATATACTGCCCCGAAAGCCCTCTGTCTGTCACTATCACAGTCTGCTTAAGCGGAACGGAATTTGTGCACCGAGAAAATGCCCTCCACTTATATTTTTTTAAGAACATGAAGATCCTGCTATCATTGTCACTTAACATGCCATTTTCATGAGATTGTGGACGCTAGAGGGAACAGCGAGGAGGTGCTTGACTTGCCTGTTGATTCAATTGTCTTCCATTATTTGGCATTAAAAGCAGCTTCATCGGCATTGAAGTGTTTTCAGACTCGCTCGGCTGTAAACGTGGACACTTACTGATCTTTAACTCTGTAGCCGTGGCATGTAATTACCCACAGGGGCACCGGCCACAATACGTCATGCGAACAGATTTCATGTTCCTCCTGGGAGCGGTTTTGGTCCCATGGTGTGTGATTTATCATCAGCACACAGCCAGGAAAAGGAAGATGCAAAAGCAGACAATGAGAAGTAACTCACAACGATGGATGTGTGTTGGACAATTTTGTCCTGAAAAATAAGCTGTCTCTGGCGAAGATTGATCCCTGCATTTTACCTTTGTGCTTAATTGCTTGTATGTTTATTGGTTTGTTTGTTGCAGTAGATGAGAGAGAGAGAGAGAGAGAGAGAGAGAGAGAGAGAGAGAGAGAGAGAGAGAAGAGAGAGAGAGAGAGAGAGCTGCTTGAATTGTTGAACAAACCCCAAGTTGATTCACAAGGGTTGAACGAAGTTGTTAATGTTGGAAAGTTTTCTTAAACACTTCCTGGCTGGCTCCAAGAAAACGCTGACCACATGCATCATTAAGGTCAGGCATACCATGGGAAACCGAATCACAGACAATCCGAATGAAGCAACTGTAACAGTGAAAAATGAAATTCACATGGAACCATACATCCACAATCATACCGTGACGGTTTTAGCAGAATAAGACGAAATTCACACGAAACCAATACTTAACCAATCAGAACGTGACGATTGTAACAGTGAAAAACAAAATTCACATGGAACCCAAACCCAAGCAATCAGAACGTGACGGCTGAAATAGTGAAAAACGAAACTCGCATGGAACCGAAACACAAGCAATCAGAACGTGACGGTTGTAACAGGGAAGGTTAAAGTAATCATCGGCAATGCAGTCAAGATGGTCACCGTGACATGTGACCTGAAAAGTAAGACTCACATGAAAATATGTCCCATGACGCTGCATTCTCTAAAAATGCACCAAAAGAAGGATCACCGCGTCAGGGGTCAAACGATTCCCATTTGAACCCTCACCTCTGACCATCAGCAATTATACACTCAAACAACCTGCTCCCTGTTCGTGTTGCTGATAGATTGACAGATAGATTGAACACACCATTGCCTTCCTTAATGTTACGGGGAAAAGATGCTCTAGTCTGTACGCAAAGCTTAACAAGTCTTATCAGACCTACGTCTTGTATTCTGTGTGGGATTAACATGTGAAGAAAGGAAAACGGTGAGCACAGTCACGTACTGTACTACAATTACATGTGATTTTGACTGACATTTTGTGACATGTGTTTCAATCACACCAGATTCAATCATAATGTTTTTGTGTGTGTTTTTTTAAACAAGGCCTATGCATTCGATCCCACACCGTCAAAAAAGAAAGAAGGAAGGAAATGTCGTCTGGTCTGTAGACGGAAAGGTCAAAACGGTCAGAGATTCTGTTGCTCAGGATGACGAAGTAACTTCCGGATAATGTGTGTGTGTGTGTGTGTGTGTGTGTGTGTGTGTGTGTGTGTGTGTGTGTGTGTGTGTGTGTGTGTGTGTGTTTGTTTGTTTGTTTAGTTTTTACGTCTTTTCACATGGCGCGTTTTTAGACGATTATGATAGTTGTAAATGATATACATCAAGATGACATTGATATTATTATACAAATGAAAACATAATTAAAAATAAAGCTTAAATCACTGGACATGAACAACATAAACAATGTTTGCTTAAAAAATACTGAAATATCATACTAATGTACCGATAGGACTGCGAAGTAAATATTTTGATACATTAGCCAAAAATGAATGATTTGAAGTTAGAGTCTTAAAATCATCAACTGTAGGATTATCTGGTAACTGAAAATTAGGTAAGTACTGCTGCATAGTGGGACAATTAAATAGTACATGAAATGTCAAAAGTTTTTCTCCACATATGCATTTTGCAGTATCAACATATTTACATTTTAATGAATTATATTTAAGTCTAAAACACAAACTGGAAATTTCCCTCGGAAAAACATTCAACAAAGACATGCTGTAAGAGGTGTGCCGATTTACATTATAACCCACACGGGCTTTGGTGTCTTTTTCTAAAAGATTATAGCATTCCTTTACAGACAAAGGAATATGAACGTTTTCACAACGAATTCTTTGTACTGCACCTCCTCTAGCTACTCTGTCTGCCCATTCATTTCCATAAATACCACAATGTGATGGAACCCAAGTAAATGTTACACTGGAACCCTTTTGAATTAGAAATGTATGAGATGATTAATTTCAATTACTAGGTCACATCTGTCTCTAGACTTCATGGATTTCAGTGTAAATAAGACAGACTTAGAGTCAACACAAAAAAGTATTGGAAATATAACCATAGGAAGATTAACAATGTATCGCAGAGCCATGAGAATGGCTACCAGTTCTGCGGTGAAAACAGAATGACCTGCACCAATATGAAACGATTTTTCTTTCTTTAGTCCAGGTATTACAAACCCAGCACCCGCCACATTAGTGTCAATAAGAGAACCATCGGTATATACCTTCAAAATGGTTAGAATAATTTGAATGAACACGAGATCGAAAAGAAAAAGCAAGTAGGTGAGGGTTATCACTCTTTTTTAGATCGTCATTGGAAAGGTCAAAATCTGCTCTGTTCAGTTCCCATGGAGGAATTAAAGACGTAATCGAACGCTTACCTATATCTTTAGTTTTCAGATCTAATCTACTGTGAATATCTGAAGTATAAGTGGCTATTGTTGTCAAAGATTTTATGGCCCTTGCTCTTTTTGGAAATTGAAGATCTGATCTAAGTACATTTTCATTCACGTTGACATTTTCAACAGCACTGCTTCTTATAATGTACTTAGCTGAAGACAGTTCTCGATAATTGTTCAAAGGTAGAACACCAACCTCCCCATACGTAGCAATAGTCGGAGTGTGGACAGGAACTCCCAAAGCTAATTTGTATGCCTTAGAGTCAATACTTTGTAAATTTCTTCATAAGATATTTAGGAGCAGAAAAATAAACTTCTTGACCGTAAGTCAGCTTTGATCTAACCAAAGATGTTGCAAGAAGAGTCAAACTTTTTGTTTCTTTACCCCAATTTTGTCTGCTTATAATTTTAAGCAAATTTAAGCTTTTTTGAGCTTTTGATAGACTGTTTTCAATGTGAAATTTCCATGATAATTTCGATGTAAAATAGACACCTAAGAATTTTGTGATGTCTTTGAATTGTAGCTCAGCTCCGTCGATAAAGAAACTAGGTAATCTTCTGGGAGGGTCACCAACACTAAATACCATCATGTGAGTTTTTTCAACAGATAAAGATAAACCATTCTCTGTCAAGAAAGCACTTATCTTATCTAATTCAGACTGATAACAGATCTGAATTTGTTTCAGTTTTCTGTTTGAAATATACTTCAATTTTGCATCCAACCAAATACAAATGTCATCAGCATATTGAACAATCTTGACATTTTTTGATATCTTCTTAGAAAGATCTGATATCATAATACTGAAAAGATAAGGAGCAATGATGGATCCTTGAGGAACTCCCATATGTAAATCTCTCTGGGAAGAATACGCATTTTCAACACTTGTTTCAATAGTTCTACAGGAAAGAAAATCTTTCACAAACGAAAACATTCTCCCACAAATACCTGCTCTTTTCAGTTTAAATAACAATTGAGCGTGCCACACTTGATCGTAGGCTCGTTTAATGTCAAAAAATGTTTGCCAGCACGTTTTGCCTACGAGCAAATTGGCGTTTTATATTGGTAGATAACTTAACCAAGTGATCCGTTGTAGATCTTCCCGACCTAAAACCAGCTTGATGGACTGGAATAACATTGTTTTTATCACAATAGTGAATTAGTCGAGCAGTTACTATCTTCTCCATTAACGTACATGTGTGTGAAGTAAGAGAGATTGGCCTGTAACTGTTGACATCTCTACAGGGTTTGCCATTTTTAAGTATGGGAACTATAATTGAATGTTTCCACACGGCTGGTAATTTACCTTCACTCCAGCATGTTTCCATTATTTTATGAAGATACTGCACCCAATTATCTGGTAAATGTTTCAGCATTTCATTGGAAATTTCATCACGGCCAACAGCTGTTCTTTTATTACTCGATGTTGAGATTCCTTCTTTTAGTTCCAAAAACGTAATAGGAGAGTTGAAGTATAAGTTATCGTTAGATTCTGGATCTTTAATTTCTAGTTTAGCTTCCTGGTCCTGTCTGTATGTCTTACATTTTCTTGAAAGACCTTCTAGTCTGCTGTTTACTGAAAAGATATCAGCAAACTTTTCCGCTTTTTGATAAGCTGTTGGAAATTTATTATCTTGAAATGTTACTTTGCACTTAGGAATGAAAACCCGTGCTTCATATATTGAATTTTCTTCCATATTTTACTCCTATCTGAAGGAGAACTTACCTCTTCCTCACAAAAGCTTGACCAATATTCACACTTTGCTTTGGCTAATATTTTGTTATATGCTGATTTAGCCACCTTTGAATCTCTGAGTTTAGATGGAGATCTACTACATAGATAGATTTTATACTTAGAAATCTTTTCTTGTTTTGCTCTTTCACACTCGTCTGTCCACCACAAGTTCCCTGCATATTTAGATGTAGAAACACACGAACATCTGGGAATAGAAGAATCAGCCGCGTGAAGTACAGATCTTGTGAAATGATCATACATACGATCCACGTCTTCATTTTGATGAATGTCAGTAGAAGAAGATATTAAAATTGATGTAAATTTATCCCAATCTGCTCGATTGTAATTATATTTCCTGATTTTATCTTGTATTGAATTAACAGGACCCAACTTTTCGTTTAATCTTATATGTATAGGAAAATGATCACTACCTAGTGTATCAGGAGAAGTTTCCCACATACAGTCTGGAGCTAATTCAGGAGAAATGAAGGATATGTCAATGGCTGATGGTTTATGACATTCTATATCTGATATTCTTGTGATGTCACCATTATTCAGTAAGTACAAATTTGAATCCACAACATTTTCGACAAATCGGAGGTTTGTGGTTCTTTTACAACCATCGTCCCAGAGAGCTGAATGCGCATTAAAATCACCTCCTATGAGCCATTTTTCCTTATTAGGTAAGTTTCGCAACCATTCTGAATTATCATTATCTGGACCTTTTGGAAGATAGACGGAAACAATATTAACAACTAGGTTGCTGTTGAATTTTACCATAGCAGCGAAGAGTTTAAATGAGGAATGTTCAAAGGCACTGGAGATTTCATAGGATGGTAATCAATATTTCGATGAATATATATTGCTGTGTTGATCTTACCAGACTGATCTTGATTGTACACGGGTGGTAATGAAAATTCGGTATATGGGGTAATTTATTTTACTTACGTTTAAAGATTGTAGTAATAAGACTTTAAACTGATTTGATGACAAATGCTGTATCAGTTCATCAATATTTCTAATAATGGAACGACAGTTCCATTGGAAGATGTCAATATTTGAAAGCTCTTCCATCAGAATTATCTACATTTACTGGAAAAAAAAGGAGATCAGTAGAATAATTGATAACAGGATTATTATCTGTGTGAAGTTGACGTAGTAAGGCTAGCCAAATGTGGAGACTGTGAATCTGCGCTGGCCGGAAGTGAAGTCGTCACATCAGAGTTGGCAGAATGTGAAGAGGTCACCTCAGGGCTTACAGGAAGAACGATCTCCTCAGACCGGTATGAGGAGATGAAGTCACCGCAGGGTCAGCAGTAGGTGGAGACGTCACCTCAGGGCCGGAAGGAGATGAAGTCACCGCAGGGTCAGCAGTAGGTGGAGACGTCACCTCAGGGCCGGAAGGAGATGAAGTCACCGCAGGGTCAGCAGTAGGTGAGACGTCACCTCAGGGCCGGAAGGAGATGAAGTCACCGCAGGGTCAGCAGTAGGTGGAGACGTCACCTCAGGGCCGGAAGGAGGATGAGGAATGAGCGTCACGGGCGCAGGGGTTCAGGCAGTAGGTGGAGACGTCACCTCAGGGCCGGAAGGAGAAGTCACTGCAGGGTCAGCAGTAGGTGGAGACGTCACCTCAGGGCCGGAAGGAGAGAAGTCACCGCAGGGTCAGCAGTAGGTGGAGACGTCACCTCAGGACCGGAAGGAGAAGAAGTCACCGCAGGGTCAGCAGGAGAAGGGGAGTCTCCCAAAGGCCATGAGGAGAGAGGGAGTCTCCCCAAGGCCTGTAGGAGGAGGAGAGTCTCCTTGGAGCCAGCAGGAGGAGTAAGAGCCTCCTCAGGCCAGCAAGAGTGATGAGTCGTCCTCCTAAAAACGGCAGAAGGAAGAGACCTCACCTCATGGTTCTGAAGGTGGAGACGTCTCCTCCATAACAGCAAGCGGTGTAGCTGTCTCCTCAGGGTATCAGGAGGTGTAGTCGTCTCCACAGAGGCAGTAAGGGTTGTAACATTCTTCAGGAACAGCAGAAGTTGAGCGGGATAGAAGAGAAAGAGGACATGAAGTTTCCAACATGTTTCAGCAGCCGATCTTTTCACGCTGGATAGAAAGATGACACATGAGGGAGAGAGGTTAATAGATTGAGAGCAAATTTTGAAACACATTGAAGGGTCTTCTTGTTTCGAAGAACGGAAGTAGCAGGGAAGACAACAGTTGACAGAAAGAAGAAATGAGGGGTAGTACGGCCAAACTTGCAGCATCAGCATACAAATTCTTCGCACTAGAGCAGGATAGAGTTATTGAGGTTGATATTGATCTTGTGTTGTTTGCTGACTGACACTTAGCATCCGCCTCTTACTGCTGCCATGCGTCACAAAAGGCATGCACTGTTTGGATCTGTGTGTGGTGGTGTGGTGTGTGTGTGAGAGAGAGAGAGAGAGAGAGAGAGAAGAGAGAGAGAGAGAGAGAGAGAGAGAGAGAGAGAGAGAGAGAGAGAGA
>CM031611.1:37458970-37461470 GCA_018398815.1 Conus ventricosus | reverse complement strand
AACAAAGGAGAAGGACAGAGAAACAGAAAGACAGACAAACAAAGACACACACACGCAAACAGGGAGACAGACAGACTGGCAGACAGAGAGAGAGAGAGAGAGAGAGAGAGAGAGAGAGAGAGAGAGAGAGAGAGAGAGGAGAGAGAGAGAAGAGAGAGAGAGGAGAGAGAGAGAGAGAGAGAGAGAGAGAGTGTGTGTTTAAAAAAAGAAGGGTACCAAACAGCTCCCCCCCTCCCCTCCAGTAAAGGCTGCCACAGTTCCTGCCGGCGCCAGCTCCTTTGTTAGTGAAACGTCTGACCGGACGTGTGACCAGGGAGAAGCAGACAGAGGGCAATCTCTCACAGGTAGATAGATGTGTAGATGCCACAGTTCCTGCCGGCGCAAAGAGACAAGACAGACAGTGAGACAGACAGACAGACACACAGACACATTGAACGACATACAGGACAGACAGAAACACAGACACAATGAATGACACAAAGACACAGACAGGACAGACAGAAACACAGACACAATGAATGACACACAGACACAAGCAGGACAGACAGAAACACAGACACAATGAAAGACACAAAGACACAGGCAGGACAGACAGAAACACAGACACAATAAATGACACACAGACACAGACAGGACAGACAGAAACACAGACACAATGAATGACACACGGACACAGGCAGGACAGACAGAAACACAGACACAATGAATGTCACGCAGACACAGACAGGACAGACAGAAACACAGACACAATGAATGAGATACAGACACAGACAGGACAGACAGAAACACAGACACAATAAATGACACACAGACACAGGCAGGACAGACAGAAACACAGACACAATGAATGGCACACAGACACAGGCAGGACAGACAGAAACACAGACACAATGAATGTCACACAGACACAGACAGGACAGACAGAAACACATACACAATGTATGACACACAGACACAGACAGGACAGACAGAAACACAGACACAATAAATGACACACAGACACAGACAGGACAGACAGAAACACAGACACAATAAATGAAACACAGACACAGATAGACAGACAGAAACACAGGCAAAGTGAATGACACACAGACACAGAAAGGACAGACAGAAACACAGGCACAATAAATGACACACAGACATAGATAGATAGACAGACAGAAATACAGACACAATGAATGAATGACACACAGACACAGTCAGGACAGACAGAAACACAGACACAATAAATGAAACACAGACACAGATAGACAGACAGAAACACAGACACAATGAATGACACACAGACACAAACAGGACAGACAGAAACACAGACACAATAAATGAAACACAGACACAGATAGACAGACAGAAACACAGACACAATGAATGACACACAGACACAGACAGGAGGAAGAGGAGGAGGGGGAGGGAGAAGTAGAAGAAGAGGATTTGGTGGAGGAAGAAGAGGAGGAGGGGGAGGAGGAGGGAGAGGAATAACGGATCCTGTAGTAATTACGAGGGGGGGGGGGGGGGGGGGGGATTGTTCACAATCGTCGCCAGTTCTATTCAGGTTTGACAACCCTAATCACCTCAGACAATAATGCCCTATGAGAAGGGAATGATGGCAAAAACAGAAAAAGATGAAAAACAAGGGGTTTTATGGGTATGATAAGGAGGCTTTGTGAATACGTTTTTGAATTGTGAAATAGATTGAATATCAGAGATACTGGTCTAAAACTATGTAGATCTCGAGATGTCTCCACTTTGGTAACGGAATTACTTTTGCTGACTTTAGAGCATACGCGACACTATGTTCATCCACATATAAAAACGTCAATGTCTGGAAATTATTTTATTGGGTAAGGTACAGCAAGTTTCAGCAGTGATAAAGAGAAATTGTGTCGGCCCATATCTTTCCTAATTCCTGTCTTGACAGAAAAGAACCAATATTTAGAACAGCAAGGAACAGCACAGTCAATGAATCTATCAACTCGACAATATTTTGTTCAATACATTAATTGTGAACGTGAGTAAGCACAATCATGATATAGGATACAACAGTCACTGGGTATGACACAACTGTCCATAAAGACCATTGCAAGGACGCGAGCAAAAGCTCTAAAAGACACGCGCAGATAAAAACAGAAAGAGAGATAAATGAAATTACTGACATAAAGAGACGTAGACACACAGACAAAGACATACAGATGAGGAGAAAAATGCAATGAGAGAGAGAGAGAGACAGACAGACAGACACACACACAGAGAGAGAGAGAGAGGAGAGGAGAGAGAGAGGAGAAGAGAGAGAGAGAGAGAGAGAGGAGAGGAGAGAGAGAGAGAAGAGAGAGCGAGAGAGAAGAGGAGAGAGAGGAGAGAGAGAGGGGAGAGAGAGAGAGAGAGGAGAGAGGAGAGGAGGAGGAGAGGAGGAGAGAGAGAGAGAGAGAGAGAGAGAGGAGAGAGAGAGAGAGAGGAGAGAGGAGAGAGAGAGAGAGAGAGAGAAGCACACACCACACACACA
>CM031611.1:37438970-37441470 GCA_018398815.1 Conus ventricosus | reverse complement strand
TTTCCTCTCTCTCTCTCTCTCTCTCTCTCTATATATATATATTTATATATATATATAGATGGATAGAGAGAGATATATGATTTATTCATAAAAGAAGTCAAGACCCCTAACAAAGGAGTGTGTGTGTGTGTGTGAAACATTCATGAGAGAGAGATTCAGGTGATTTATTCATAAAAGAAGTCAAGACCCCTAACAAAGGAGTGTGTGTGTGTGTGTGAACATTTGAGAGAGAGCGAGAGCAAGCATGCTATGCATGCAAATGATGCTGTCATTCTCATTCACTCGTGAGAACAGGTGGTGCTGATTCATAAAGAAACAACATGATAAATGAAAGCAAGAACCACGCCAGGCCTTGTGTTGAAATTGGTTCGAAGATTAATAGCATGTTGAATGTCTTTTTTTTTTGGCGTAAATTCCTTTACAGGCATTGGGTACATTCAAAATGGACTAGAGAGCATATCTCATAAAAATCGATAGATGAAAATGGCAATGTAAGTGGATGTAGCAGCAACAGCAGCAGCAACAATAACCGCGCCCCCTCCATCCTTCCTGAAAAAAGGAAGAAAAAAAAAAACGAAAAAACAAAAAGAGAAGCAAGAAGTAATGATAAAAGCAGGCAGCAGCATAGATGAAAATAGTGAGTGGAGAAGAAGAAGAAGAAAATAGAAAAAAAGAAGAAAGATGAGGAGGAGAAGAAGGAGGAGGAAAGAAGAAGCAGAAGAAAAAGAAGGAATGAGGAGGAGGAAGAGGTGGAGGAGGAGAAGACGACGACGACGACAAAGAAGAAGAAGAAGAAGAAGAGAAAACAACGATAACAACTCAGGTGAGAACTGGACGCACGATACCCGAGGAAAACATCGACGCAGAAAGAAAGCTAGAATCACTGTCAACGCCTTTCATTCCTTGCTCCAACTGCTCAGAACTTCAGGGGCACCAGTGAAATGGCCGAAGGCGGCTGATGGACCTTATGGTCTCCCCTGGTCCCCATGGAACTGAAAGGTCTCACAGGCTGAATGTGTGATGAATTAAATTAAGCTACACAGTGTTTGAAGTGCTACAACTTTTGGACAAAAATTCCACGTCATTGGAATATGGCTTACGACAAAATTATGTTGCAAGAAAATGCATCGTTGTTTATTTGTCTGGAATGTTTTGCATTCAATCCGTTCTTTTCGTTCTGAATGTACACATTACAACACAAAAGAAAAACAAAACAATCATACAAACCTATCGATTTGATCTGGTGGAAATTGTAATTATAATGTTTAGGCTGCATTTCTGGGGGGTATAAACCAGTTTAACGCACAAGTATGTACGCACGCAAGGAACGTGTTTGCATACACTAGAAACATGTCCTCGTGCGCATGCTCGCACGCGCGCGAGCGCACCAAACACACACACACACACACCCCACACACACACACACACACACACACACACACACACACATACATACATACTGTATGCACACACACGCACGCACACACAAACACATATGTACGCTCAACGCACGCACTTGCACTCACGCATGTACACACACACCCCCACACACACGCACGCACAGAGAGAGGGGCAAAAATCCCCAAAAACAGAGAGAGAGAGAGAGAGAGGGGAGAGAGAGAGGAGAGAGGAGAGAGAGAGAGTACACCAAATCCAGCATATTACAATTATTGTTTTAACTATCATATGTGTGCTCACACAAACCCACAAATTACAGACACGCACGTCTGCACAAGCACACACACGTGCACATACATGCAGACATGCAGACACACACGCACACCACACACACACACACACACACACACACACACACAACACAACACACACACACACAAATGCGTGCACACATGCGTGCACACATGCACACACAAAACGCACACACACGCGTGCACGCGCGCGCGCACTCACACTCACACAACACCACACACACACACACACACACACACACACACACACACACACGCACGCACGCACGCACGCGCATACAGACACACACACACACGCACATGCACATGCATGGGCCGTGCTCACACGTCGATACGCACATGTGTATATTCACTAAACACATACTTCCCACGCTCCACCCCCCCCCCCCCCCCCCCCACCCCTAGATAAATAAATAAATGGAAAAGAAATTATAACAATAAACTGAAAGTAAAGAAAAAAAAAAAAAACAATGTTAGATAGGCACTCAAGGTTGACCAGCACACTGGGCTTATGCGTTAGGTCAGACATCTGCCAAGTCGTAGCCATGAAACCCTCTTTTTCACTTCTCTCATCTTAGTTGTTAATTCATTTACTCATCAGCTTCAAATTATGCGTTAGTGTGGTCTCTAAACTTAGCGGATGTGGTGTAGTACGCATGGACTAGTCCGCACGCAGTGACGCCTCCTTGATAAACTGAAACTGAAGCATCATGAAGCCACGACTACTTGGGGTTGTTATCATCATTTTCATACAAACGTAAGGCTGTGACTTTGTGGCCTGTAGTGACGAG
>CM031611.1:37418970-37428970 GCA_018398815.1 Conus ventricosus | reverse complement strand
ACAAAGAACAGTACTGGACCAGCTGGCAGGCAGCGATCACAAACCTGTGAAACTTTCCTTCGACCTCAACCACCATCCTGAGACTGCAGACCACTGCCCAGGTGGAACTACAGAAAAGCTAAATGGGAAGATTTCTCCACCTCACTGACGAGTATGCCGCCAACATCAATACTCGTCAGAAAGATGCGAACAACATGACCAAGGCCTTCAATGCGGCAATACTTGAAAGCAGCCATAGAAACTATCCCAAGAGGAGCCAGAAAGAACTACAGGCCCTACTGGACTGAAGAACTCCAACAGCTGGAAGATCAAGCGAAGAAGCAAGAGAAAAGGCAGAGAAGGAACCATCAACAGAAAACAACATCAACCTGAAGGAAAGAACCGTCTTGTACAAAAAGGCCTTCATCCAGGCAGCAAGAACCAACTGGAAAAGGAAAACAGAAAATCTCAATTTGGAGAAGGATGGAGGAAGACTGTGGAAACTTGCCAAAGCAATGAACGATGAAAGAATGTCAACTTCACCAATCGTTCTAGAAGACAACGGAGGGATCCTCACTGAAAGCAGGCTGCAGACCACCTCATAAGCAGCTTCGAAAGGATCAGTGACATCAAAGTCCCAAAAGATAGAGAGAAGGAAGTGTTGGAACAACAGAAACACTACAAAGACATGGACACAGAGGAAGAAGTGATGAAAGAACTCTTCTCAGAAAAAGAACTGAAGGAAGGGATAAAGCAGATGCAGAAAGAGAAATCACCAGGACCTGATGGCATTACAAATGAGATGCTACAACACTTGGACCATCAGCAAAGAAAACCCTTCTTAATATCTTCAACACCAGCTGGAAAAATGCATCAGTACCTCAGGCATGGAGAGATGCTACCATGAACCCAATTCACAAGAAAGGAAAAGACAAGACCAAGGCAGACAGCTTCAGACCCATTAGTCTGACCAGCTGCGTAGGGAAGCTCATGGAAAGGCTAGTCAACAATAGGCTGACATGGTACCTGGAGAAGAAAGAGATCATCTCTGACAAGCAGGCAGGATTCAGGCAACACCGATCCACTGAAGACCAGGTCGCGTACATTGCGCAAGAAATGGAGGATGCACTACAAGACAAGAAGCATACCAATACAGTCTGGATCGACCTGGAAAAGGCCTTTGATAAAGTGTGGAAGAATGGGCTGAAGCTGAAGATGCACAAGTACGGTATCTCAGGTCTCATGTTCAAATGGATCAGCCAATACCTGACCAACAGAAAAGCCCGGGTACAGAACAGAAGGCACCAAAGCAGACAGAAGATCATGAAGGAAGGCGTTCCACAGGGTGGAGTTCTCTCCCCTACGCTTTTCATCATCTTCATGAACGACATCCTTGATGACATCCCTGCATGGATCCATGGTGCAATCTACGCAGACGATCTTGCCATCTGGTGCTCTGAGCAGTACATAACAACAGCCACTGTAAGGATCCAGGAAGCCCTGAGGAAGATCGAGACAGGACAAAAAAGTGGCTCGTAGCCATCAATGCCAGAAAAACCACATACACCATCTTCAGCCTGGCTACAAAGAACAGAGTGCACGCCTCCAGGTGAATGGTCACGTCCCTCCCACAGGATAAGTCACCCACTTACTTAGGAGTCACATTTGACCCCAGGTTGACTTGGAGACACCAGATCAACAAGTGCACAGAAAGAGCCAGGCTACGTTTGGCATTGATGAAGAAGTTATCAGGAACTTCTTGGGGAGCCGACCACAACATCCAGAAGAAACTGTACCTCGGACGAGTTAGACCTGTCCTAGAATATGGTACAGCTGCCTGGGGGACAGCAGCCAAGACCAACCTAGACAAAGTTGCCAAAGGGCCAGAACCAGGCGTCCAGGATCATCACCGGCGCTCTCAAATCAACCCGATCCAAGCCATGGAAACTCTGACAGGTCTTCAAAGCCTTGAAAGCAGGAGAGATGCCATAATCCTCACCCAAGCTGCCAAATTCAAGAGGATGAAGAATCACCCCATGAACAAAAGAATGTCAGAGCCAACCAAGTGCAGACTGAACGCAGCAGTTTTGTGCACAACGCTCGTAGACTCGAGAGGCAGGACCCTGAACTGCTACATCAAGGGAACAAGCAGATCCCAACTCACAGCTCTGTACCCGCTTGGAGAAGGGACCAGTTTCCGGAAGTCAGAGAGACAATCCCAGGCATTCTCTCAAAGGGCCAACATTCAGAACCAGAGAAGAAAGACACTAGCTCTAGACCATATAGAACAGGCATATCCCAAGGAGCTGTGGACGTACGCAACACAGACGGCTCAGCAGAGGAGGCTACCAGAAATGGAGGTGGAGGAATATTCCTAACCTTGAAGGATGGAACTCACGTCCGACAAGCCATCCCCACTGGCAAATTCTCTACGAACTACAAAGCTGAGGCAGACGCATTGCAGACAGCAGCGGAGACACTGTGCGCAAATAGAGAGGCCATACATCCCAAATCGTCATCTTCTCTGATGCACTGTCAATACTTCAGGCTGTACAGAACCCAAAGAACAAGGACCTCAACCCCTTGTCTCTGCCCTTGCTAGACTGCAACAGGCAACTGAACTAACTGTCATCCAGTGGATACCCTCACACTGCAACATAGCAGGCAATGAGGAAGCTGACCGACTGGCGAAGGAAGGAGGACAGCAGCCACAAGAGGAACAGGAAATCTCCTATGAAGAGGCCAAGACGATCATCAAGGAGAAGCAGAGGAAACGATGGCTTCAGCTACATCCAGAATATAACCAGACAGATCCCTACCACCTCCTACCCAGACCAGACCAAGTGAACATTGTGAGGCTGAGGACGGGCCACTCCAGGCTACACCATCACATGTTCACAAGGTTCCGCATGGCGAATCTGCAGTGTGCCCCTGCGGTTACAGCCCCAATGACAGTGGAACACTTCCTACAAGACTGTCCAACTCACCATGACCTGAGAGCAGAGACCTGCTGCTGACCAACCGAGAGGGAGAAACTCTACGGATCTCTGGAGGACCTCCGCCGGACGGCAGCCTTCATCAGTGCATCTGGGGTTCCTGTCTGAGCGAACGAAGAAGAAGAAGAAGAAGAAGAATTATAAGGAAAAAAAAATCCATTACAAAATTACACAAACACCAATCAAACACGTACGCGCGCGCGCTCACATGCATGCACACGCCCACACATACACGCATGCATGCGCATACCCACATCCACACCCATACCACACACACACACACACACACACACACACACACACCACACACACACACACACACACACACACACCACACACACACACACACCACACACACAATTTTCATTAGCTAATATAGAGGCAAGCATAAAGTAGGGCGTTGAGACTATGATCAAAAGGTTAGATTTATTGTTCAAGTAAATGTTTAAGTACTGCTGATTTGAAGGACGGCAGTGATTGACATGTTTGGCAGACGGAGGAAGAGAGTTCCACACAGATGGACCAAAATATGCAAAACTAGATTTGAACAAATCAATGCAGACACGTGGTAAAATGTAATTATTTGAATCAATCGCGTTGTTGCCATTTGGGATAAACTCAGCAAGATATGTTGGCGCGATGTTTGCATGGACTTTAAACATTAGTACTGCCTTATTATAGGTCAGTTGGCTCTGCAGTGGTAACATCATTAGTTTTGCGAATTTGCCCGTGGTTGATAGAGACTTGTCGGGAAGAATCAGCTTAATTCCCCGTCTATGCATGGAGTTGATCTTTTTATGTGATTTTCACCGGCACCAGTCCAGACAGTGGACGCATAGTTGATGTGAGAAAGGCAATGGGCTTCAAAAAAATTCCGGATATGTGCTTCAACATAATAACTGAGTTTATTGAGTAAAAACAAATTGCGAGCCAACTGAGAGAGAGAGGAGAGAGAGAGAGAGAGAGAGAGAGAGAGAGAGAGAGGAAGAGAGAGAGAGAGAGAGGGGAGAGAGAGAGGGGGGGGGGGGATCTGCAGCAAATAGATAATCATAAATTACTTTATAATTTGTCCATCAACTATTTTTTCAGTGCTTTTTTAAACAGTAGTTTAGAAGGACATGTTTTTAAAGTAGAAGATAAATTGTTCCATGCCGTTCCTCCAGAATATATGAAGCTAGATTTGTAAAGATTGTTACGGGTCTAGGAAACGAAAGTTTGTGAACATGTCTATTTTCATTATTTTCAAAGTGTGTGGTGTGTGTGTGTGTGTGTGTGTGTGTGTGTGTGCGTGCGTGCGTGCGTGCGTGCGTGCGTGCGTGCGTGCGTGCGTGCGTGCGTGTGTGTAGGAAGGAAGGAATTCTGTTTTACGTCTCGTCACACATATAGGTGATTGCAGACGTCTAAATAACATATTGTTTACAATTTTAGACTATTATCATAAAAGAAAGAGGACGATGTGGTTACATGGAACAAAAATAAAGGATAGATGAATTGCAGGACAGTAACTATGAAAAATTAGATAAAAATAACTAAAATAATCTAACTTACGATTATGATTATAAAATGTTCCTTAATGGACTACCAAAAGGTTACTCGTTAATTTAACAAGAGAAACAACTGGCAACGAATCTAAAAGTCAAACACATTAACATGCCCAGTGTCAGCCACTTGGTATAACACCATTCAAAAAGGGTTCGTTAGTTCACAATCAAAAATCACATGTTGAACTGCAAGATCCCACGACATACGCACGTAACATCTGGCAAACTTGGTTCGTAGGGAATTACATAAAGTCTAAAAGTCAGGCTAGAAACCGGTCGGCTAATCGACACAAAGTTTGACAGAGTTTGCTGACGAGGTTTTGATGAGGAACTGTATTGGCTCCAAGAAATCCCTCCGATTATATGACTAATTTCCTTGTATGATAAAGGACAATCAACCTTAATACTACCAAATATATTCTTTGCTCCCCTTTTTGCTGCTCTATCTGCTTGATCATTAAAAACGAAGGAGGTGTGCGATGGAACCCAAGAAAATACAACATTAGTACTTTCATGTAAAGACAGTGCAACATGTACTTAATCTCAAATAATAATTCCTCTCTTTGTGTATTTTCAAAACATACAAACTTTTTAATACTGACTGTGAATCAACACAAAACAGGATATTAAATATTGAGACCCGGCAAGGAAATTAAATAATTTAATGCCATCAGGACAGCAACTAGTTCGCTGTAAATATGGAATGACCCTTACCTAAATAATATGATTTTTCAGGGTTTGAAATCTGGAATTACAAAGCCAGATCCCGCCAAACCATCATCAAGAACTGAGCCGTCAGTGTATACTTTCAATAGTTAGTAAACTTTTCTTCCATGTCAATTTTGACAGATGCTGCTAACACATGCGGCGAAATCGCTTATTTAGATCAGAAGAAAAAATGTTAACTGTTACTTCCGTTAGTTCCCAAGGGGGTACCGCGGAACCAGTACGCGAGGCGCTACCTCGTGTGGGTCAATCTTTGATGAATTAAAACGTCTGAAACATATGAACGAGCGTCTCTAAATTTGAATTTTTCTGTGCATTTTCGAAAAATCAATGTCGGATCGTGTATTTAACTCTTCAAGGTCGTCCACCGCAATCCGTCTCACTACATATTTTACAGAACTTATTTTCCTTTCTTCATCAAGTGGCAAAAGGCTGCTATCTTATAAGCTTCAGAGGACTTAGTATGCACAGGTACACCCAGGGCCAACTTTACAGCTTTACTGTCAATTCTTTGAAGTTTCTTTAAATGCGATCGCGAAGCAGAAAAGAATACTTCCTGTCCGCAAGTCAATCTTGATCGTACAAGACTGGTTGCTAAATGCAACAAAACTTTAGGATCCTGTCCCCATGGAGAATGACTGACAATTTTTAGAAAATTCAAACTTTTAACTGCTTTAGTAACAATTGAGTCAATATGTTTTTTCCAGTTTAGTTTTGGTGTAAGTAGGACACCTAAAAAATTTTACTTCAAGTTTATAAAAAAATTTCCCGTCCTCCCAGAAAGAATATAGGCAGGTTACTTGGGTTATATCCATTGTTAAAGAGAACCAAATGTGTCTTTTCAACAGAGAATTGAAAGCCCTTCAAATGCATATAACTATTTAATTTATCCAGCTCGTGCTGAAAGAGCTTCTGAATATAATTTATGTGACGTAAATTTGTTCTTTTCTTTAAAGATACATTAATCCTATTGCAATGTCATCAGCATATTGAGCTACCTTGGTATATGATGAAAAACATGTATATAAGTCATATAGCATTACATTGAATAACAATGGGGAGATTATAGAACCTTGTGGAATTCCATATTTATAGATCTTGAGGATGATAAAGTCACCCCAACTTTGGTCATTATGTGTCTCCCACTTAAAAATGATTTCACATAATTGTAGACGTGACCAGAAAGACCAATTTGTTTTAATTTATATAATAATCGGCTGTGCCACACTCTATCGTAAGCTTTAGTAAGATCAAAGAAGGAAGCAAGGACACTTTTACGTTTAGCAAACTGTTTCTTAATTTGAGTAGTTAGTAGTGCGTGTGTGTGTGTGTGTGTGTGTGTGTGTGTGTGTGTGTGCCTGCCAGACTGATGCGTTAGTGTATTGGGAAATCGAGGATTTTTTAAAGTAATATTTAAGTAAAGAAAGTTTCCTTTCCTTTCTAGTCTAATCTAAAGCGGGATTGGACAGGAAGCATCGTTAGAAAGGATAAATATATCCATATTCTATCTGACTCCGATAATGTGTGGGTGCCGATGGGGGTTGAGGGTGAGATGGGTCATGTGGTGAGATCAGTGGCAGTGCCAGAGGACGGGGATTGACAGCGGCTGTTTTGAATTCAATGCAGAGAAACGAAGACTGTTTTTTTTTTTCCTGGACAGTCTCTATTATTCACTAAAACTTCACTTGTGCTTGTGCTGTTGTCTGTCTGTCTGACTGAAACTTCGCTCGCGCTGCTGCATACATGCCTGCCTCTCTCTCTCTCTCTCTCTCTCCTCTCTCTCCTCTCTCTCTCTCTCTCTCTCTCTCTCTCTCTCTCTCTCCCTCTCCCTCTCCCTCTCTCTCTCTCTCTCTCTCCTCTTCTCTCTCTCCTCAATTCGTTTCTCACAAACGGGATATATAATTTGAAGAAGTAACTTTGAACTCTTATTTCAAAAGTGCTAAACTTTTATTGCAGCTTGATAATGATCAAAACTTTCAAGTCAGTTGGTACATTTAAACCGGCTGACACATACAGCAAGGTCCACTTTCTGAGATAGCACCATGGTGGACACTGGAAGGAAAGTTATTCAATGTGACAACCAGGGAACTAATGCGCAGTGCATGAAACTTATTTAATGTGAGAACCGGAGCACTAATGCACAATGCATGAAATTTATTTAATGTGAGAACCGGGGCACTAATGCGCAGTGCATGAAACTGGTCCAATGCATGACGTCCTGGAAGGCCAGCAGATTTTCTACAATGGTGTGTGTACGTTGCCCAGTGTCACATCACAGAGAACATAGGGAAATATTAGAGTGTCTCTACATTATCAAAGTTTCGATTCTGTCGCATAAATATGATTCAGATCAATCTGCACTTTAGCAAATAAAGACTTCAAAAACCTACCTCTATGGTGGAGCTTCCGGTGATTATACTACTTCAAAATAACGGTTTAAATGTAGGGAAACAATCCCAATCATCACCTGAACACATCTCAGCGCTGAGTAGGCTTCTTTCTTACTAGTTCATTTTGATGTTTCCAGAGAATCCTTTGTCTCCTTGTCTTTGAATTAAAGCTGGAATAGCAACCCATAATAAAACTTTTGTTGTCGTTGTTTTCGTCACTGTTGCTGTTTAATTTGTTTTATCTAATATATGTATGTGCCATATGGACAGTCTATAAAACGTGTTTGTCCTAAACTTCAAATACTTATGCCGTAACCTTTCTTTGTTATATTTAACGTACTATAGTAAACCTAATCGCGGTTTGTTTGTTTGATTTTAGGATACGAAATGAATGTAAATTTCACCCCTAATTCGCAGCGATTTATCACTTAATATCCTGTAGTCAATATAGTTAACTGTCTCTTATCTATTGAAAATCTACATTCCTGCCCCATCCTTGGCTATTTTCTTTGATGTTGATACTGATTCAGCAGTCACGAGCATTTCAGTGTCTAAGGTTAGATTCTGCCGATTTCTTTACAAATTCCAAATTTGAAAACTTGACCAACATGTGTTTTGTTTCATGTCATACTTTGATGCATTAATCCTTACCTGTGATCAAGTTACAGCTATACCCACTTCCGTTCAAACAATAGCACTAAAATGTCCTAAATGGTAGGAATTGTTCATTAACCCTGTGATTTTCAGTGCTCTCGAACAACAAAAAAAATCCATATCAGTTCAAAAACATTCCCATATACAGCAAAAGATATTGGTCTTGGAAATACTGGAGGACCAGTGTTCGCTCTGGCAAACTGAGGCGAATCTGTCCTGCCCAAAGTAAGGATGACTCCCAACCACTGTCATCGGTCAGACAGTTCTGACTGGAACACAGACACTTCCAGTCCATGAAGACCAACGTGACTTGCACAGTCAATGAAGCGATGACTGCAGGGCTAGTAGTCCCCAGCTCTGCTTTGAGGTCTGGCAGACTTAACTCATAAGCCTATTCATTCTCAGGAGACAACCGGCAATTAATCGATTCATGCAGAATGATCTCAACACAGTTTCAGGCATATGCATACTGAATGTCAATTAGATACTCTGCCAAATGTTTCTTTCAGAAAATAAAAACCGTACTGTGTGCGTTTTGCAAGTGAATGGGAAGACACGGAGAAGGTTGCTGATTGTTTGGCTATGATGAAGGATTTACTTTTCAACTGGCTCCACGATGTCTGCGCTGACTGTCAGTGCGAACAGTTAGGACAGGCGTCAGTAAATGGTTTCCATTGAGTGATAGCTGGAGGAATCTCGTCTAGACTTCTCAGACAGTAGAGAGGAAAGGAACGGGTCTAATTCATTCCGTCTGTGTGCTGTACGAAGATGACAGATTCCATGCCAGGTTCCACCGGGAGATAACGAAGGAGAGAAAGAACAGAGGGGATATCTGGACCAGTGATTGGCTGTGATTGCACGAGGAGTTTCACGCTCTATGTCTGGTTGAACAGATTAATTTTCTTATAAAAAGAGGCGGAGATCACATAAAAAAGGAAGCAAAAATTAACGTAATCTGGGTCAGGTATGTAAATCCATAAATGGGAGTTTTCGGCCGTATTCAGTTGAAAACTCACAGTATTCCAGGATACATGTTGAATTCGGGAAGCTGCTTTGCGTACAAAGTTCAGTCCAAAATGTGATTCTAAGCATTGTGATGTTCTGAAGGGTCATGTTGTATGCTTAAACTGTCAGGTTTGTGGCACAAAAACCTTCCCCCATATCTCTGACATATGTAATTTAATGTAGTACTGGCTGTACAGTACGAGTACTAAAAGTAGTGTTGGTTACGATATATTAAATGAAAACATTTTTGGTTGAACAATGCATGTAGTAGCATCAGTGGTTTGCTTGAACAATTCGTGTAGTAAACATTAGAGTTGGTTGAAACGATACTTTAGCAAAATTAATATCGGTGTAGTTAACACGTGTAATAAAGATAAGTGTTTGTTGGACAATACATGTGGTAAACATCAGTGTTGAATGAACAATGCATGCTGTAAATATATTATAGTATTGGTTGAACAACACATGCAGTAAACATTTGTGTTGGATGAAGAACGCATGTTGTAAACATTAGTGTTGGTTGAACAAAACAAGCAGTAACCATTTGTGTTGGTTGAGCAACGCATGTTGTAAACAGTACTGTTGGTTGAACAACACATGTATAACATAATCATTGCTGTCGAAAACACATGGAGTAATATTACTGTTGGTTGAACAATAACACTGTAGGTAAACTTCTTTTTAACTCAGTTGGCTTGGTTGAAACTAA
>CM031611.1:37412598-37417970 GCA_018398815.1 Conus ventricosus | reverse complement strand
CGACTCTGACTGTCCAACTCATGAGAGGCAAACCTGGCTCGCACCTCCCAAAGACGGGCACAAAATGTAATCACCATCTGGCGAGCGGTGTGACACGATGGGACTCTGGATCTCTGGACCTCCGCCGGACGGCAGCCTTCATCAGTGCATCTGGGGTTCCTGTCTGAGCGAACGAAGAAGAAGAAGAAGAAGAAGAATTATAAGGAAAAATAAAATCCATTACAAAATTACACAAACACAATCAAACACGTACTCGCGCGCGCTCACATGCATGCACACGCCCACACATACACGCATGCATGCGCATACCCACAATCCACACCCATACCACACACACACACACACAAAACACACACACACACACACACACACACACACACACACACACACACACACACACACACACACACACACACACACACACACACACACACACATTTTCATTAGCTAATATAGAGGCAAGCATAAAAGTAGGGCGTTGAGACTATGATCAAAAGGTTAGATTTATTGTTCAAGTAAATGTTTAAGTACTGCTGATTTGAAGGACGGCAGTGATTGACATGTTTTGGCAGACGGAGGAAGAGAGTTCCACACAGATGGACCAAAATATGCAAAACTAGATTTGAACAAATCAATGCGGACACGTGGTAAAATGTAATTATTTGAATCATATCGCGTTGTTGCCATTTGGATAAACTCAGCAAGATATGTTGGCGCGATGTTTGCATGGACTTTAAACATTAGTACTGCCTTATTATAGGTCAGTTGGCTCTGCAGTGGTAACATCATTAGTTTTGCGAATTTGCCCGTGGTTGATAGAGACTTGTCGGGAAGAATCAGCTTAATTCCCCGTCTATGCATGGAGTTGATCTTTTTTATGTGATTTTCACCGGCACCAGTCCAGACAGTGGACGCATAGTTGATGTGAGAAAGGCAATGGGCTTCAAAAAATAATTTCCGGATATGTGCTTCAACATAATAACTGAGTTTATTGAGTAAAAACAAATTGCGAGCCAACTGAGAGAGAGAGAGAGAGAGAGAGAGAGAGAGAGAGAGAGAGAGAGAGAGAGAGAGAGAGAGAGAGAGAGAGGAGGAGAGAAGAGAGAGAGAGAGAGGGGGGGGGGGTCTGCAGCAAAATAGATAATCATAAATTACTTTATAATTTGTCCATCAACTATTTTTTCAGTGCTTTTTTTAAACAGTAGTTTAGAAGGACATGTTTTTAAAGTAGAAGATAAATTGTTCCATGCCGTTCCTCCAGAATATATGAAGCTAGATTTGTAAAGATTGTTACGGGGTCTAGGAAACGAAAGTTTGTGAACATGTCTATTTTCATTATTTTCAAAGTGTGTGTGTGTGTGTGTGTGTGTGTGTGTGTGTGTGTGTGTGTGCGTGCGTGCGTGCGTGCGTGCGTGCGTGCGTGCGTGCGTGCGTGCGTGCGTGCGTGCGTGCGTGTGTGTGTGTGTGTGTGTGTGTGTGTGTGTGTGTGTGTGTGTGTGCCTGCCAGACTGATGCGTTAGTGTATTGGGAAATCGAGGATTTTTTAAAGTAATATTTAAGTAAAGAAAGTTTCCTTTCCTTTCTAGTCTAATCTAAAGCGGGATTGGACAGGAAGCATCGTTAGAAAGGATAAATATATCCATATTCTATCTGACTCCGATAATGTGTGGGTGCCGATGGGGGTTGAGGGTGAGATGGGTCATGTGGTGAGATCAGTGGCAGTGCCAGAGGACGGGGATTGACAGCGGCTGTTTTGAATTCAATGCAGAGAAACGAAAACTGATTTTTTTTCCTGGACAGTCTCTATTATTCACTAAAACTTCACTTGTGCTTGTGCTGTCTGTCTGTCTGTCTGACTGAAACTTCGCTCGCGCTGCCTGCATACATGCCTCCCTCTCTCTCTCTCTCTCTCTCTCCCTCTCCTCTCTCTCTCTCTCTCTCTCTCTCTCTTCTCTCTCTCTCTCTCTCTCCCCAATATCGTTTCTCACAAACGGGATATATAATTTGAAGAAGTAACATTTGAACTCTTATTTCAAAAGTGCTAAACTTTTATTGCAGCTTGATAATGATCAAACTTTCAAGTCAGTTGGTACATTTAAACCGGCTGACACATACAGCAAGGTCCACTTTCTGAGATAGCACCATGGTGGACACTGGAAGGAAAGTTATTCAATGTGACAACCAGGGAACTAATGCGCAGTGCATGAAACTTATTTAATGTGAGAACCGGAGCACTAATGCACAATGCATGAAATTTATTTAATGTGAGAACCGGGGCACTAATGCGCAGTGCATGAAACTGGTCCAATGCATGACGTCCTGGAAGGCCAGCAGATTTTCTACAATGGTGTGTGTACGTTGCCCAGTGTCACATCACAGAGAACATAGGGAAATATTAGAGTGTCTCTACATTATCAAAGTTTCGATTCTGTCGCATAAATATGATTCAGATCAGATCTGCACTTTAGCAAATAAAGACCTTCAAAAACCTACCTCTATGGTGGAGCTTCCGGTGATTATACTACTTCAAAATAACGGTTTAAAATGTAGGGAAACAATCCCAATTCACCTGAACACATCACAGCGCTGAGTAGGCTTCTTTCTTACTAGTTCATTTTGATGTTTCCAGAGAATCCTTTGTCTCCTTGTCTTTGAATTAAAGCTGGAATAGCAACCCATAATAAAACTTTTGTTGTCGTTGTTTTCGTCACTGTTGCTGTTTAATTTGTTTTTATCTAATATATGTATGTGCCATATGACAGTCTATAAACGTGTTTGTCCTAAACTTCAAATACTTATGCCGTAACCTTTCTTTGTTATATTTAACGTACTATAGTAACCTAATCGCGGTTTGTTTGTTTGATTTTAGGATACGAAATGAATGTAAATTTCACCCCTAATTCGCAGCGATTTATCACTTAATATCCTGTAGTCAATATAGTTAACTGTTCTCTTATCTATTGAAAATCTACATTCCTTGCCCCATCCTTGGCTATTTTCTTTGATGTTGATACTGATTCAGCAGTCACGAGCATTTCAGTGTCTAAGGTTAGATTCTGCCGATTTCTTTACAAATTCCAAATTTGAAAACTTGACCAACATGTGTTTTGTTTCATGTCATACTTTGATGCATAATCTTAACCTGTGATCAAGTTACAGCTATAACCCACTTCCGTTCAAACAATAGCACTAAAATGTCCTAAATGGTAGGAATTGTTCATTAACCCTGTGATTTTCAGTGCTCTCGAACAACAAAAAAAATCCATATCCAGTTCAAAACATTCCCATATACAGCAAAAGATATGGTCTTGGAAATACTGGAGGACCAGTGTTCGCTCTGGCAAACTTGAGGCGAATCTGTCCTGCCCAAAGTAAGGATGACTCCCAACCACTGTCATCGGTCAGACAGTTCTGACTGGAACACAGACACTTCCAGTCCATGAAGACCAACGTGACTTGCACAGTCAATGAAGCGATGACTGCAGGGCTAGTAGTCCCCAGCTCTGCTTTGAGGTCTGGCAGACTTAACTCATAAGCCTATTCATTCTCAGGAGACAACCGGCAATTAATCGATTCTCATGCAGAATGATCTCAACACAGTTTCAGGCATATGCATACTGAATGTCAATTAGATACTCTGCCAAATGTTTCTTTCAGAAAATAAAAACCGTACTGTGTGCGTTTTGCAAGTGAATGGGAAGACACGGAGAAGGTTGCTGATTGTTTGGCTATGATGAAGGATTTACTTTTCAACTGGCTCCACGATGTCTGCGCTGACTGTCAGTGCGAACAGTTAGGACAGGCGTCAGTAAATGGTTTCCATTGAGTGATAGCTGGAGGAATCTCGTCTAGACTCTCAGACAGTAGAGAGGAAAGGAACGGGTCTAATTCATTCCGTCTGTGTGCTGATACGAAGATGACAGATTCCATGCCACGTTCCACCGGGAGATAACGAAGGAGAGAAAGAACAGAGGGGATATCTGGACCAGTGATTGGCTGTTGATTGCACGAGGAGTTTCACGCTCTATGTCTGGTCGAACAGATTTAATTTTCTTATAAAAAGAGGCGGGAGATCACATAAAAAAGGAAGCAAAAATTAACGTAATCTGGGTCAGGTATGTAATCCATAAATGGGAGTTTCGGCCGTATTCAGTTGAAAACTCACAGTATTCCAGGATACATGTTGAATTCGGAAGCTGCTTTGCGTACAAAGTTCAGTCCCAAATGTGATTCTAAGCATTGTGATGTTCTGAAGGGTCATGTTGTATGCTTAAACTGTCAGGTTTGTGGCACAAAACCTTCCCCCATATTCTCTGACATATGTAATTTAATGTAGTACTGGCTGTACAGTACGTGTACTAAAAGTAGTGTTGGTTACGATATATTAAATGAAAACATTTTTTGGTTGAACAATGCATGTAGTACGCATCAGTGGTTTGCTTGAACAATTCGTGTAGTAAATATTAGAGTTGGTTGAACGATACTTTTAGCAAAATTAATATCGGTGTAGTTAAACACGTGTAATAAAGATAAGTGTTTGTTGGACAATACATGTGGTAAACATCAGTGTTGAATGAACAATGCATGTGTAAATATATTTATAGTATTGGTTGAACAAACACATGCAGTAAACATTTGTGTTGGATGAAGAACGCATGTTGTAAACATTAGTGTTGGTTGAACAAAACAAGCAGTAACCATTTGTGTTGGTTGAGCAACGCATGTTGTAAACAGTACTGTTGGTTGAAACAACACATGTAGCAAACATAATCATTGCTGGTTCGAACAAACACATGGAGTAAATATTACTGTTGGTTGAACAACACATGAAGTGAACATACGTGTTGGTTGAACACACAACACATATATATATATATATAGCTGAACAAGTAAGTAGTGGGGGGGAAAACAAGTGCAAGCTAACAATTCTTCGGTCATTATAATAATGACTTGACAAAGATTGAACTTTTAAGAGTAACAAAATTGAAGATGAAGAAAATGGGTGTGTGTGTGTGTGTGTGGTGTGGGGGGGGCCGGGGGGGGGGGGGGGGGGGGGGTGTTGGGCATATATCAGAAATATATGAAACCCTTCCTGGTTGCCTGAGAAAACCAGTGTAATCCGTCTCGAAAACAGATTTATTTTGTATTGCCTGCTCCTAGGCCTTTTCGTCTCATCAGAGTGACGCGGTTGATTGTGTCTGTGCTCTTGGTGTCAAATAGAGACCCACCACAGTCCATAATTCTGTGGTGTTCTCACCACCAAGGGTTCAAAAAGAACCCAACAGCACCCCCAAAGCAGCCAGCGAAGGGTAGTAAATGGAACAAAACGAAAGTGCGGAGAGGAAAACAGTTGCTGAAAAACTAAAAAGCAT
>CM031611.1:37368443-37407498 GCA_018398815.1 Conus ventricosus | reverse complement strand
AAGTCAGGTTTACGTGGGGAAGAAAATCATACAAGGTGCTTGGACACATACAGTGGCTATGTGACTAAAACAACAACAACAAAAACAACAACAAATAAACGAAGTAAATGAAATGAGTTCATAGGCGTATTAATACTGAGATTGAACGCTTAGCAAAAAAACAAACAAAAAAAACAACAACAAACAAACAACCAAACAAAAACAAAAGTCGTTTTTGGGTTGTTGTTTGTTTTTTTTTAAAAACCCCACCCCCTCCCTTTTCCTGATTAAGTTCGGTTTAACACTTAACAAAAAAAAATGGGCCCGTCTGTTTTAAAACCATCCCATCTCCTCCCCCTCCTCATTTTTCTCCTCCTCCTCCTCCCCTCCTTCTCTTTTTTCCCTTTTCCCTTCTTTTTTCCCCTCCTTCCTCCCCTCCTCCTCCTTTACCACGAACAAAAATCTTTTCACTTCCTTTTGTCACGCTGTACCCCGCCATACATAAAAACCCACATTTCTTTTAAAAAAAAAAAAAAAAAAAAAAAAAAAATCCTCCGCAGAGCACAGTGGGGTCTTCCCTCCTGTCTCTCGTCATCGCATGCCGCTTGAAACCCCCCGAAAGATTTTGGGGGACAGGCAATGACTTTCCCCCAAATGTAGTCTCCAGTTTTCCCCGGTTCTCCGGGCCTGAAGAAAACTCAATCAAGAGACCTGCCACTCCCCCAGGGCGTCTGCTGACAAATTTAAACAGCCAAGACACAAAATGTCACCCCCTGATTAACCCCCCACCCCCCCCCCCTCCCCTTTCCCCCCCCTTCTGTTCCTCTCTCTGCTTTTGCCGCGCATTTTGAACGGTTCCGTACTGCCATGCCCATCCTCTCTCTCTCTCCCTCTCTCCCCTCCCTCTCCTCTCTTTTTTGGGTGTGTGTGTTGTGTGTGGTGTGTGTGTGTGTGTGTGCGGTGTGTGGGGGGGGTTGTGTATCCCCAAAAAGATAGGAGGAAAGACAGAAACAGACGACAAAACGACGAAGGAAAGAGAGTGGGGAAGGACAGAGAGAAACAGACAGACAGACAGAAGGAAAGAGAGCGAGAGAGAACAGGGGGAAGAGAGATAGGGGAAAGAACAAAGACGACAGACAGACAGACAAAAGGGAAAAAAGGGAAGAGAGACAAGAGAAAGGCGAGATAGAGAACAGAGAGAAAAAGAGAGAGAGAGAGAAGGAGAGAGAGAGAGAAAAAGAGAGAGGGGAGAAAGGAAGGACAGAGAGAGAATCACTTGCAATGAGAACCGGTGCGAAAACCCGGGGAAATGCCCATACGATTTGACCCCGGAAAAACCAAAACGGCTTTTTGACGGAACAATCTAAATTACATTTTTAATTTTAAAACCCCATCATACCAAGTGAAAACCAAGGAAGGGGCAGGTCATAATGTGCATGATCCCCTATGCAGAAAAAGTGACGGGCGGGTCATAATGTAGATACGTGCAGTCAAATGATAGACGGGTCAAATGTGCTGATGACTATGCATGACAAAGTAAAGAGCCATAATGTGCATGATGACTATGCAAATACCATGCATGAAAAAGAAGAACAAAATATCCAACCGACTACTTCTCCTCAACCATTTTTTGGGCGAAAGTCCCTAGGTTGGGCATATTATGCCCTGACAAGTAAACTCAAAACAAAAAAAAGTTTTCACAAACAACATACTGTGCAGGGATCCGTTTTAATATTTTTTACTAAAGTTTTCAGAGATAGGTGGGGGAAAGTACCGACGAAACCCCCCCTAGAGTAACGCGGGAAAAAAGCTTGTGGTGAACGCGCCCATATACACCGGGGTGCACTACTACCGATTATTGCAGTAGTAATTACAGGTGGGGAGAGGGAAACCCTACAAAGCCTTAAGGTTAATTCCCCAGAACGACAGACAAACAGACAGAGAGGGGGCAAACACACACACACAAACACAGCCAAGCACTACTCAACAACCCCCCCCCCACAACACACACATCTCTCTCTCTCTCTTTTTTCTCTCTAAATTTAAAATACAAAAATCCGCACATTTATTCGATTTTCTAACCTAAAAACCCTTTGCCCACACAAAAAGGCAGACACAGGCCGAACCTGATTACTTAATTTGTATGGCACGGCTAGCGCCGAAAGCGCCTTCTTTCACACACCCCCCGCCCCTTTACAAAAGGTTTTGGAAAATCAGTTTTCCCACGTCGACCACCGTATCGGCTGTCACGACACGCCCGGGTTTGCTTTTTTGCGGGGACTTCGAACAAAAAGGGTTTTTTTGACTGCGCTCTTTTTGTAAAAAGGGAGAGTTTGTTTTTTAGAAAAGAAAAAAGGAACTAACTGTTTTGGAAAATAAAACGACTACAAAAGGTTTTTGTTAAAGGGAAAATGAAAACAAGATTTTCCCTTTTTTAAAATACTTTTTTTGGCACGATAATGGGTCCTTTATCAAAAAATGGCGCGCATTTTTGAAAGTCGGCCAAGCAAAAAAAACCCACGCGTTGATGTTGGGGCGGCTTGGGGACGCAAAAGCCATTTTAAAAAAAACAGGGCGCCATTTCTTAAGGCGGAGGTTAAAGGGCTGATTCGTATGCAAAAAAACTTATATTTGAAATTTTTTTGCTGTTCCCCCAAGTAAAATGTTCTCATTTTTGACAACTTGTTGATTGTTAAACTGCGATTCTTTCTGCGCAAGCTGATCTGTTTTTTTTAAGATTGTATATTTTTCACTTTTCTAATTCAACCGTTCACTCCCCTTCACGTGTCCCCTTATGCAACTGAAGGCGATTTTGAATTTTTGGAAACAAATAGATAGGGTTAGGAGACCTTAGTACATCACCTGGGGAGGGAAGTATGTGTGGCCACACAAACCAATAAATGCCCCAAAATATAAAATGGGGATGCTCTACTGCGATTAAGCCGCCAAAAAGCTTGGTAACAATTACGCTGTAACTTGCTAAAGCCATTGAAACCCGGTTGAGAAAAGGGGAAAAAAGAAATAGTCACTGATCAAGAACAAATGCTTCACCCTAGGCGGTCAAGGTCACAGTGGCAACTTTTTTCTTAAACCTCCACCTAGAGGGAAAAAAGGCACAGCGCAAGCTTTTTTTCTGCGCCCACTCGAAAGATCTTTTTTTAGTACCGCTCATCAGGAGGGGCGGGTTTTTTTTGAGTTGACCCTTGAATTTAACCAAGATTTCATACTTTTTTATATTGCTGTGTTATGCTTCACTGTTCGTTTCAACGCCCTTCAACTTTTGGCTCCCTTTGGGGCGCCACAAATGTCTTTTTCAACTCAACTGTCTTTTTTTTAAAACAACTTTTGAAAATCCCCTTGGGGGCTGCTTTGAATAATCTTCAGTTGACAGAGAGCCCGGGCCCCGCTTGAATTTAGGGCGCTTAAGCCCAAACCCAAAAATAAAACCCTTCCCTTTTCCCCAATAAAAAGCCTTCCTATTTTTTAAATTTTTTTGTGCTTGTGCTTTATTTGTTGTTGTTTACTGAAATAACAATTAATTCGAACATTTGTTTCTTAAAAAAATATCAAAGGTGCGCGCACACCACGCAGCAGCCCCCACCCCCCCCCACGAAAACGCACGTCCCCCCCACCCCACCCCCTGGTACACCACACCATCCCCCCCCAATTTCCCCCAAGTCTTAATTAAATTTTTTAATTTGGTCCCCCCAAGTTTTTAAATTAAGTTTTTTATTAAGTTACTTCAAGTTCCAAAATAATTTTCTTGACAAGTAACTTAGTTCTTGATAAAGTTTTTGAAAGTTCTTATTAAGTCTCCTCTAAGTACAACCAGTTTTTATTAAGTTATCTTAAAATTATCAAAAAAATACAAGCTATTTTTTATCTTAAATAGTAGTTTCCCAATATAGTCACACCCCCAAAAAAGGGCCCATCTTTTGGGATGTTTGCTCAGCGTTTCTGCATAGACTTAAAAAGTTTTTACATCCGAAGAACCGCATTGATTAAAAATTCGGGCTTGGAAATGCCTTTATAACCAGTTTTATTATTGACTTTATCATTTAAAATACCCATGACTATTTTTATTAAAAAAAAATTTTAAAAATTTTTTATTGCATAAAATGGATCAAAAGATCTTTTGTTGTTGGGGTTTTTGGGCGTGAGGCTTTTCGATTAGGGGTTCGGTTTTTTAACTTCTTTGTTTTTTGTTCCCTTTGGGTTTTAAAATTTTTTATAACCGTAAAAAGCCCCCCACAAAAGGGGCCAAAAAATGGCAACATTTTTTAAGTTCAATATACCATAAAATTCGGGCCCTTGAAAACATGGATTTTTTTATAGCTGAATTGAACCCAACTTTCCCTGGCGTTGGCGGTTTATGTTTTCATGATGAGTCAATTCGTAACATTAATTTTTTTTTGTCTTTTTCCACTCGCTAATTTTTTTCCTGCCCAACCCCCCAATTTTAATGTCTCCACCTGTTTCGGGGTTTTCTGCGATTTTCGGGTTTGGGTTACTTTCTCCACCATTCATTTTTTCTGTTCTGGATTTTCCAGCTCGTTTTTTGAAGGAAAAGAATCTAAAATTTTAAAAATTATTAATCCCATGAAATGGCGATAACAATTTTCCCAAAAACTGAAAATACAGTTTCACACCCAAGACTCTAAACTTTTTTTTAAAAAACTGGATCTTTGCGTTAAATCATACTAAATTCTTTTTCGAATAAATGGGAGCAAATTACTGATAGTTTAGGTACAAATAAAAAAGTTTCCCCCCACACTTTTCACCTTCAAACCCCCCATGCGCTTCAAACCGTTTTTTACTTTAAAAGGTCTTGCGGCACATCTGTTGAATCGTTCAATGCTGAATTCATTTTCCGGGAAACTGTTTTTTTTTTCCACATGCTGCCAAAGAATACGCCTCCCCTTTTTGGGGCAAAAGTTTGGCATCAATTGGCATTCATAAGCAGAAGGTTGGGCCCACCTGTAGCGTAGTAATCATCACGTTCATGTTTTTTAAAAATTTAAATAATTTTATTTTCAAAAAATGAGCACCGAAAAAACTGTTGAAACCCTGTATACCTTTTGCTTTTATTGGGGCCTAATGTGGATACCAATGTTGGTAAAAGTTTTTTAAGAATTAAACCACAATCGGAAAATAGACTTTTGGGGCAGAAAACATTGTTCTTGCCTTCGATTGTACGAAAGATTTTCAGTTAAGCGGGAAAAAATTCCAAAAATTTTAAAAAATAAGAAAAAAATACTTTTATAAAAAATTTCACTCGAAATAATGATAGGCGGCGCTTTTGGTGAATGCGCTTGCTTTTGCGGAAGAAATTTCGCATTTGTAAACGCGGGATGAGGCGAGAGAAAAAGACATAACAAACTATGGGGGAACTAGCAGCTGCCAAGACCCTATGAAAAGCAAAACTTGAGCATTAATTTTATTAAAAACACTGAAAAAACGGGGGGCATCCAGCTTACCTTTTAAAAGATTTTGACCAAGCGATAAAAAAATATTATTTTGAAAGGCAAACCAATCGAGACTTGCCCCCCCAAATTCATGTTTTTATCAACCATAAAAAACAAAAGATCAAGAAATGGGGTTTTATTGTGGGTGGTATGACCTTTGTGTATTTTTTTGCCAAAATTGGTGAAAAAAAAATGAACAAAATCTATTTTTTCGCCCAAAGGATAGGGAAAGGGCATCCAGCAATACAAAAGCTAAGAAGGGGCAGGACCCCATGAACAAACAGAAAAAGAAGGCTATCTAAACAAGCGATTTGGCAAATTTTTTTTCCCGGCCTAACAATACAGAGACCACACTTTGTAAATACACCCAAACACACCCCATCAAAAGGGATCTTCTATATTTCCCCCTGAAAATTTAACGAAAAAAGATTTAAGTACGCACTCACAGTAAATGACAACTTCAAGATACAAAGTGCAAAACCAAAAACACAAAAAAGTGCTTTGCTGTTCTGTCGCATAAAAACAAAAATACCAAGGGCCCCTTAACTTATCCTCGCAGATTCAAGTCGAGAGGAAAAGAATTAAAACCAAGTGAATAAATTATTGTTAAACAAGAGTTAAATTAAAAGGGGTTTCCCAGGTTTCACAGATCACAGGTTTTAGTTAAAAACTTTAAAAACAGTTACAAAAAAGACTTTTTCCTCCGATCACAGAAGGATTGGAAAATTCTCGCAACCGAAGGGGTTAGAAACGCCCTCATTTTGCGCGCAAAAATTGAAGAATTAAAGGGGTTAAAAAACCAGTACAAGCAAAAAAAGAAAAAACAAAAATGTTCTAAAGGGAAGTCTTCATCCGAAACTATTACCGTTTGGTTTAAAATAAGGTACCTTTTTTTCCCGGGGGACAGAAGGGGACACTCGCTCAGGGAAACCGATCCAATTTGGAGTTTTGCCCCACGAAATAAAAGAATGTAAAAAGAATCCCCCCGTGTATTTTTTTTACGAGAAACGGGCACAACAAAAAAACCCACTCCTCAAGATCTTTGTGAAGGAAGAACGCAGAAAATCCCACCAACAAGTTGCTTTAATTAATTTAGGGTTTTTCTAAATCCCCCATTCATATGAAAACTCTGGTTTAAACAAAACATTTTTTTTTTGTTTATCAAATGATTCTTTGTTAAAAATGTTGGTGCTCGAGATTAGATGCTTTTTCGTTGTCATGATGAAAAATCTTATTGCCAACAGGCTTCTTTGTATTGTCATGTATATGTTTGACGCAAACACTGCGAGATATTTCCTTTGCTTCAAATGTTTTCCCGGGCTCGAAATACTGTACTTTTTGCCTTCCCCCCACAAAAACCCTTGTCCCTTTTCCCAGAAAATTCACCTTTATTTTTCCCTAAAACCTTTTGAGTAATTGAATGAAAAAGGCGAGTTTGGGAAAAAACAGATTGCTACCATCCTTGCCCTTTAGCCACTTGGGTTTTTCCATTTTTTATGATTTTTCAGTGGATTCTATAAAAAATGTCTTATCTTGTAAATATCTGGATAGGATACGAGGGTTTAAAAGTATCATAAAGAAATCAAAATAAAAACTTTGTATTCAAAACAGTAAACCCAATAAATACAGGTTTGCCAATTTGACTTTCTTTTTTTTCATCATTAGCCAAAAAGGCATAAAATTTTTGAAGCCCAAAAATTTAGGTTTTAAAGCAGCAAAAATTTGTTCGTTTTTTTGGGGACTAATCTGAATCTTTACGTTTGTGGGGTTTCTCCAAATCTTTCCGAAACATGTTTTATCAGTTGAAAAAGTCTTTTTCTGAGCACTGTGGTTTTATTTTTAATCATGTTCTTCATTATGTAGGGGTTTAAAAACTTTCTTGATCAAAAGCTTTATGCGGAAACTGCTGTCAACTTAAAACCCATTTTTAAAAATTTAAAATTTGCAGAAGTCAAATGACAGAAAAATTTTTTTTCCCTCGAAGATTAGGCACAAGTTTAGGCGGCTCTCTTGGATCCATTTTTTAATTTTTCTGGCTAATGGATAGTCATTAGCATTTTGGATTCATGGGGAAAATTTTCTAAATCACTTCTAGAATTATCCCGCTGGCCGTTAAACCCCCCAACCTTTTAATCCCTTTGAATATTATTGGGATCGCCGTGTGTCTTTAAAGTTGCGTAAGGGAAGTGTTTGCGCCATGCCCATCCGTACAGTTTGTTTGATCTAAAAATGAAAGGAAAACTTTTATTTGGGATCATAGCGTCCAAGTATTTGTTTTTTGGGGTTTACGTAATGGGCGCGCCATACTAATTCCCACGCAATCCGTTTTCAACATCTAATCTTTGGTAAATCGACAAAAATTCTTACCCCAGAAACTTTAAGAAAGCATCCCACTATCCCGGGCGCAGAAATGTAATGCGCGGATCCGGGCTATAATGTTTCATGCAGGTCTTTCGTAATTTTAAAAAGCGTCCGCCAAAAAACTAATCCCCCTTTAAAGTAGGGTCATGATTCTCCCATCGTTTTCACTTAACTTTGCCACGCTCTGAGCATGCGGGTAACAGAATCACTAAGTCCTTTCCTTTAAAGACTAAAAAGAACCGCCTTTAGGGGGGAAGGAAACTTAACAACCTTTTTCCCAACGTTAGTATCAAAGGGGTAAACCCCCTTTCAACAAGCGTTGGGTCAAAATACCTTCCTTTAGGCAGGACTTAAGGACAAGCCAGCGCCTCTAATAACCCACATGTGCTGCATAGAGTCATAAAAAGACTGTTTTTAGTTTAAAGCACATTACTTTTCGATGACTTGCAAGCATGAAACCCCGAAAGGGACGTCCACTGCTTTTTATTTTAAAAGGGGGCGTAAACCCCCCAGTTTAGAAAGAATACAGGAGCTTCCATGTCTTTGGTTAAACTTTAGTTAAGATTTCATTTTCTTTCGCTGCTTCTGAATTTCCCCAAAAGTGCATGGTCTCTTACCCCCTGGCCGCAAGGGCCCCCTGTTGGGTTGCTTCCCACGAGTTCTAAACCACAAATCCCCAAAAATGTTGGTGAGTTATACGTTTTTGGTCTTCGGCGCATTATAAATTTTTTTATAAGTTTAGATTATTGAACAGTTATTACCACTTTCTGCATGCTTCTAAGAAGTATTTTGAACATTTCCCTCAAACATTTTGGTTTCGAAGGGGCCATCCACCTACAAGATGAAAGCAAATGAACAATCGATATTTCTCAAAGACTGTTTTTGAAGTTTTGGGCGCGGCCCTTCATAAGGAAAAATAAGCGATCGAATCGCGAAACTACGTAGGAGAATGTTTATTTTTTTCCCGTTCTTAAAAATAACTTTAATCCAGGTGGGGGCGAATTTGTTTTGTATTACAGCAACTGGCCGTACAGTGTTTCTTAGTTCGTCGCGGCTTGAAAAAAAATGGGAATTTTTGTTTAAAATTTTCTACAGAATTCTTGTTTTTATGCCCATTCTTTTAAGTGCTGCTTTGGGGACTCTTGTTCGAATCAATGGTAATGGGGGACCCGCGGCGAAAGCCGTTTAAAAATCAACAGATTTTTTTTCTGGCTCGCCAAAAGTTGGGCGTTCTTGGGCACTTTAATCGCTGTAGATTTTTTTCCTCATCCCATGTGTAAATTGACGTTATTGGTTTGTTTTGCCTTCAAAAAAATGATCAAAATTTGGGCACACTCACGGAAACACCCACAAAATTAAAAGGTCATTGATGTAAGCTGTAGTTAGAAATCCTCTGCTTTTTGCGGGGTAAAATGCCCTTGCGGAAAAAAAAAACCCAATAAACATTTGGTCAAATTTTTTTTATTTTAGAACTGCTCTTTTTGCTACCACCTCGAGGGAGTGGAAAGAAGACTTGCAACAATCGGGCATACTTTGTGTTTTTTAACTATCTCTAAAACTTTGCCCTTGACCAACCGACCTCTCATTTTGGGCTTCTTCGCGGGAGCGTCAAACTGTGCAAGCATTCTCTGCCAAAACCGGGTGTTAAGTCTTTTTGAGAAAAAATATCTGTTTTTTTTAGTGAGACCCAGATTCTAGATTTTCTTCTTTATTTGTTTACATAGTCGATTAAAACACTAACTTTTCTTAACTGGGGGTCTATTGTTATTTTTCCTGGAACTTTAAAATTCATAACAAAGCTTTTCCGTACGTTTGTTGGATCAAGACTTCAAATCAAAATTTATCGTGCCTTAAAACCCTTCCAAGCATTCCTTCAAACAATTCGTCTGGTCCTTCATATATCTTTCCATGTTTGTTTCTTTTCTAACTCAAAAATATTTATTTTAAAATTTTTAAAAAAAAACTTAATCAAACAATTCAACGGGCTTTTTGTCTTGGGGTCATAAACTAAAGTAAAACACCCCCGTTTTGTTATGTGAGCTGTTTAGAACAAATTTAAAGCCTTTCTTTTTTTTAAGCATTCCTTTTTTTCTGCTCGGGGTCTGGCTTGTAAAAAAAGTTGCCTCGCCTTTTTTGAAAATCAAACTTTTTTCTTTTTTTAGTCATCAAAACGGGCCCGTAAAAGCTAAAATTTTTCATTTCCCTGATGTTTTAGTCAGTATGCTTTTTTATTGTCAGTTTAAACGAACTAAGTTTTTGCCGTTTTTAGTTTAACCAAGCTGGTGCTTTTGGAGTTTTTTTTTATTTTTTGCCACAGCACTTTCAGCTAAAGAACAAGGGGAGAGCAAAGAAAACCTCCTAGAGTAAACTCGGTAACCCTGGCCCTTGCTAAAAGCCAACACTCGTTCGCGATAGAGCCTTTTTATCGATTTCCGATTTCATATTTCAGCATTAAAAAACAGCAAAAACCCTTTATTTGGTTTTGCTGTTTTTGAAAGGTCTTTCCTTTGTTTTTGTTGCATTTGTGTAATGTTTTGGGAATCTGAAGGTTTTTATTTAGGGTTTTACTTTCCTTTTCTTGGGGGGCGCTGTGGCACATTGATAAACCTGAAAACAGTTTTTTTTTAAAAAAAAAATAAAATTTTTTTAAATAAATTTTCTAATTGATTTTAAAATTTTTTTAGTGCGCATCAAAATAAAAAAACAAATGTAATTAAGCGGTTTATCGGGTTTTTTTTCTTTATCAATTTGATGTTTATTACGTCTCTCACTTCTCCGTTTCCCTGCAACTGTTATCCTCGTTGACCTTGGGCAATCCAAAAAGTATTTCTTGTTTAAAAAATCACAAGTCTAAAATTTTGAAGGTGCAATTTTAGACAAAGGGCAAGTTTGGTTTTTCACCTCCCGCCTCCAAAAAGTTTTTTATTTTTATCAAAAAGCGACAAGGTTTAAGCCCGTACGTAGATTTGGTTAGGACTACCCCAATGAACATTGACTTTCGTTATTTTTGGATTAAAAAATTTTCACTTCCCTTTTTAACGGTTCTTCATCTTTCGCACAGCAATAAAATACTTAAAAACGATCTTGCTGAACACTAAAAAAAATTCCATAAGGTCTGCCCCCTTCTGGGGTATGTTGATGGAACACTCTTTCTAAATTTTTGGGGGAAAATTTTAATGAATTGGTGCGCATCAGCCTTTTTAAATTAGGGTTGCTAACAAAATCAAACCAAAGAGATGTCAAAAAGCTGTACTTTTCTTCGGTGTCTGATGATCTGATAACATTTTTTATTCTTAAAAGTATTAATACAACGTCTTTTAAAAAGCTCCTTTAAAAGTAGGGATGCGCTTTTTCAACTCAAAATCTAAGGGGATGGAAAAGCGTTTCCAACGCAAAAATTTTCAGCTGCTACTTTTACCGTCTTTTTATACGCGGGCCATTTTATGTTTTAGTGCTTCTTCATTTTCGATTTCCGAAACCAAGTCACCCTTTTATTCCCCGGGTTTCCCAACAAAATGGGAAAAAAAAAGTTGCATTGTGTAAAAAAAAATTTTTCTTGCCCCCCAAGTTTTATAGAAAATTTTTTAACATTTTCCACCCCAGATTCGTACAAATGTCCCGTTTGGGGCTGTTGTTTTAAACAGTTTATTTTTAAAGTAAGACGCGCAAACCTGGACAATCAATTCATCCGTCCCAAGTCGGGAAAATTTTTCAGTAAGAATTTGAACTGCATCAAAAATAGATGGTTATTTGGAACAATAAAATCCGTTTTCCCTTCACGCAAGGGCTCTTTCAGATTCTATGG
Organism: Conus ventricosus; assembly: GCA_018398815.1. Taxonomy (NCBI): domain Eukaryota; kingdom Metazoa; phylum Mollusca; class Gastropoda; order Neogastropoda; family Conidae; genus Conus; species Conus ventricosus. The sequence continues at coordinate 37,395,888 of CM031611.1, read as the reverse complement.
GGGGTTTAAAAATCGAGCCATATGATTGTTGCATTTTTTTTTGAAGAAAAAAAAAATTAATTATTTAAAAAAAGGCAGGATTGAAATGAGAAGATTAAGTTTTTGACGGGAGCGACATGATGAAATGACCCTTTAACACGGCATCGGGTCAATGCCCCCAATGCGGCGTGAATTAACAAAAGTACGTCGGAGCATTTACAAAAATTTTGGCCAAAAACCCCCCGAAATTTTTAGCCCAAAAAATTTTGAATTAGAAGTGGGCTTTGTCGTAAAAAAAGACCAAAGGACAATTTTGGCTTACAAAAAACCACCCATCAAAGTTTTTACCAAAGTACAATTATACAAAAACTCAGTGTGGAAAAAATCAAATCGCCTTTGGATTTCTAAACCAAAAATTTGATAATGTGCAGTTGTAATTCAAACACTGCAGGGAAATCCCAACAGCTAACCAAATACAAAACATTGGGAAATTAAAGAATTAAAAACAAAACGGGGATAAATAATAAGCAAAAGAGGCAAAAACCATTTTTCAAAGAAACCATTAAAAAACATACCCATCACCACACCCATGCGAGAAAAACGGCCCTTTATGCTTTTTAAAAAGCACAAGCGAATTTCAAAAAATTTAGCAAAATAGGGGAACTAGATGAGCATATAAAAAAAGAAAAGAAAAAATCTTGAGGCGTGACGCCCAATTGGGGGGGGGTTATTAAAAAAGAAAAAACAAAGACTAAAAAATCTTTAACAAAAAAGATCGCAAGACTAGAAGCGTGACTACTAACCGAACCAAAAACGAACTAATGAATAGAATAAAGAAATATCGAAAAAATTTTATTGAAGAACAACGCTAGCAGAACGAACCGAAACGTTTTAAAAGCAAGGAGTCACATTAGCAAACGTTATAAGGCCCTGGTTTGCAATAAGTACCTGGTTTGGTATTACAGGGGGGGTGGCAAAGTTCGTGCCCCCACCACCATCGCCCCCCGAAAAATCATGGGAAAAAAAAAGCTTGATAAATTTTCGAATTTATTAAAAAATTTGCGGTAAAACCGTAAACGCTTTACCAGGGAAAAATTTTTGGGAGTATTGTCAGTGGCTTTTGCTCTGCAAGCAAAGTAGTTGGGGTTTATGGGCCCAGCATTAGGACATTATTTTTGTAATAGTTGGGTTACTATTATAAGATAAAGACCAATAAATTTCCCTTTCCAGTTAAAACCGAACAACGCGTCTTTCTATTATGGGCATTTATTTTTGACTTCGCGAAAAGAGTCCCCCAGCTTTGTGAGTCTTTTGACTTTGGGGGTTTTACTTGGGGATTGGATGACTTTTAAACTTGGTGTTCTTTATTGTTTGTAAATTTTCTGGCGAATTATGTCGTTTTTTTCCCCAAACCCTTTGTTCATTTCCTGCATAAGAATTTCATTATTATAGTTTATTTTTGTACCTATTGGATCTGAGGGCAAAGGCAGGATGTATAAACCAGTGCCAAAAGCAAAGTCACTTTCGATTTGCGTATTGAAAACATTTGTCCTTGAAAAACTTGAAGGGGAAAACAACTGTAAATTAATGGCGTCCCCTAAATTTGTAAGTATTTTTTTTTGTGCGTCAAAAACCCCGTAAAGGAACAGTTATCCGATTTGCCTTGTTGCGAAAATAGAAACCCAAAGTAATACGAAAGGTCGTTTATTCGTTTATTCCCGCCCCATTAGGCCCTTAGAAATGTCAAAAATAAAGTTGTCCAGCGTTTTGCTCTTTTGTAGGGACCCGGGGCAATTTTGGCCCAAAAAAAAAAGTTTGAAAAGGGTGCCAGATAGTTATATTCGGCTGCCCCAAAATAAAAATCGCCTAGGGGGGATTTTGACCAACTTTGTCAAACCGTCTTTTGGGGATATTTAATTCGTTCGAAACCTTTTAAAAGCCTTATTCTTTCTTTGCTGAGTGGATTAAATGGTTTTTTTCCCTTTGGTAATGGCGTTTTCATTCAGTCAAAATATTTAAAGTGAATAGAAATGAAATGTACACTACCCACCAAAGGGCGGGATTTAAAAGATCAGCATACCCCTCCACACCCAGGGGAGCGCAAAACACAGCAAGTTTTAATGGTTGAAAACTGCTTTGATGACTAAACCCCCTTTCTTGATGTGGGCGTTTTCAAAAGGGGGGTTAAGATAGCCTTAAAGGAGTACTCAAAATTTTTATGAAAAGAGGCGTCGGGTCACAGCAATGTCAAATTTCGTTGCATATTTTTAAGATTGTAGTGCGGGCCAACAAATATTTTGCTCATTATTTTTAATTTCATCATTTTTATTTTTTTTTTTAAAAATTTTTTAACAAAAACAACCCCAAGACAGTCCTTCGTTTTTTTGAACATGTTTAATAAAAAATTCGGAAACCCAAAAAAGGTCGGCTGCTAAAAATTTCAAAGCGTAGGTTTTATATAAGCAAAGCCGGAGAATAAAAAAGATTAGAAAAATTTAAAAATAGAGGGCCCATTAGTTAGCCAGTTAACCCCACCTGTGGTTATTACGGGTTTTGCCGCTAAAAAAAGCAATGAGTAAAATTTAAAAATTTCTCTCAAACTTTAAAAGCAAATCAAAAACAAGTTGGCCTTTAAACCTGAAGAAAAAAAAGGTTACCTTTTGATAAAGACTAGCTAAAATGTTAGGCTTTACAACACCCATCTGCCCCCTTCAAGTTTTAGGTTGCAGGGAAAAAAAACTACTTTTAGGGGGAAAATCCGTCGATTTGCATTACATTATTTTCTTATATTCATTTTGGGGAAACTAAGCCTGATAAAACTTATATATGGGAAAACCCCAAATGTTTTAAGGCTCTTCCTCAGGGAAAGCTGCTATTCGATTTGAAATTATACAATTCCCAATTTAAAAATTTAAAAGATTAGTTTGTGGGGGGGGTCGATCATTTAAAATTAAAAAATCAAAGACAAAGCGGGGGGAAAATTTGAAATGTGATAACCTGCACATGTTTTGGAAATAAAATAATACGTTACTTTAAAAATATGTCCCGGGGGGGCCCGAAGAATAGAGTTAATTTGCGCCCGAAGGTGTAAACCTTAGAATAAAAGACCGCAGATTGCGGACTTTGAAAGAACGGGGAAATAGGCGGAGGGGACACTAAAAAGGTGAATAAACCAAAAGGTTGGCGCAAAAAAAAGTTTCCTAAAAAGAACAAATGCGAAACTAGAGGCAAATAAAGTTGGGCCAAAATAATTAAAATAGTTCGAAAAACCGCCTCAAATGGCACTTTGAAACCCAAAAAAAGAATGGGGGATAAAAAAATTTTAATTATAAGCCCTTTTTAAAATTTAGCCGTCAAAAAAATTTCAGAAAAGCTTCAACCGCCCCTTTTTTGAAGTTTATGCCCCGACGCCATAGCCCAAAGAAAAAAGAAATAAACCGATGGGAACAAAAAAGACATCCCCCACAGAAAAAAACAGTTTAAAAAAAACTTCTACAAAATTAAGTTCTTTCCAAGCAGAAAATTTGGGAAAACTTCAAAAGAATTTGAAATTTTGTCTTTTAAAAATGTGGGGAGGGGTGGGGTTGGGGGTTAGGGACGTCCTTATAAAAGAATTAAAATTTGGGCAAAACTTTGCGTTAAAAACCCTTAACTTGTTTGCGTCGTTCTTCAAAAATGGGAGGATATTAAGATTTAAAAAACAAGCAACAAAATCAATGTTGACTTAAAAGAAACAATCTACAGAATGAATTGGGTTAATCTTACACATTTAGGCCTCATAGGGTTTATATACTGAACAAGTTTTGACGGAGAGTATATAAAAAAAATAACGGATTAGATTAAATTTGTTAAAAAACATGGGAGTTAAACTTTAAAAAAAAACCCCCCCCTTGCATGAATTTTTGGGAAAAGTTGTGGGAAAACAATATTTCCTCACCTTTACAAACAGTTTTTTTCGTTAAATTTTTTTCATATTGCGGGTTTTCTGCCAAAACTTAAATGGAACAAAGCATATCATGATAGAAAGGGTTTTAAAGGGCATGATAAAAAAATTTAGTTGATCCTACAATAAATAAGTGAGTGTTTTGAACAGTTTTAAACGTTTGAAGAAAGCAGACACTATTATTAAGATGACTGTTTTGGGAGAAGAGACATAGTTAAAAAGAGAAACACTTTACAAAAATTTCTTTCAGTGGGAAAACTGCTGGAATAAATGTGTGGGTTTTATGCCAAAAATATAACTCAGTTTTTTAAAAGACTTTAGAACAGTTAAAGACTGTAGTTTTTATTTCACTGAAAGACCGAGATGCTTTGATGAAAGTATCTGAAAATGATTTTGTTGAAAAAGAAAAGGAAAAAAAATAGAATTAAGCAAAAAAAGAAACGAAAATTTAGAAAAAGGTATTAAAAACGGTAATCCCAACAGTTTGTTTGTTTTTTAATAATCGTTATTTTTTGGTTATTTAAGTCTTACTGTCAGAAACAGTAAAAATGCCAAACCCGGGGTCACTTCGTCCCAAATTGGTGAGGACGAAGTATCAGGGGTGGCATATTACGTTCTCTCAAAAAGAAAGGGCATTCGCAATGTGCTGGGGACTAGCATAGAAAACATGACAAAGTGAAGGACAGGTCATAATGTGAGATGACTAGTTGAGACTAGCATGGCAAATGAAGAACAGGTCAAAATATGTGCTGTGACTAGCAAACAAAGTGATGAAAGTCAAAATTAAATGATGACTATGATGATGACTTAAAGACAAAGTGAAGAACAGGTCATAATTATCATGATGACTAGGATACTATGCATGTGACATGCATGGGAAATGTCAAGAAAACCCCGGTAAAAAAAAAAACAAATTCCCCTAAGATCTGAACGTTAGGGAAGAGAACCGGGGGAAGGGGGGGGGGGGGGGGGGGTAAAATAAACTTGTCTGAAAACCAAATAGTTACTACCTGATAGTTTTGGCTGGTCAAACGATTACCGAGGTGTCTGGTACCCAGTTAAGTGGTTTTGTTGCGATGAAAATACAACAATTTAAACAGCGTGTACGTTCCCCACGTGACACCGACAGGGCCAGAACAGATGAAGACTGGTCCTGTACATATGAAGACTGGCCCTGTACATATGAAGACTGGTCCTGTACATATGAAGACTGGCCCTGCACATATGAAGACTGGTCCTGTACATATGAAGACTGGTCCTGTACATATGAAGACTGGTCCTGTACATATGAAGACTGGCCCTGTACATATGAAGACTGGTCCTGTACATATGAAGACTGGCCCTGTACATATGAAGACTGGTCCTGTACATATGAAGACTGGTCCTGTACATATGAAGACTGGTCCTGTACAGGCCAAAGCCGGCTGTGGACCAGTGAAGGAATGTGTTGCACCAAAGCAGTCTGGCTTTGTGATGGCAGACACGCGTCTTTGGTTGGCTCGGAATGGTCCAACGTAAACTGGTGCTGCACGAGTACATCCTGATCCTCCATCACATCTTCTGGCAAAGTTTCTCCGAACATCCATTGGGTTTTTAAAAGGATATTTCCAGTGCAGTATAGGATGACCTAGGTACCTGTCCAACCACATGCTCGGAGAGTATTTTACTTGTCTCGTTCATGGAGTGAATAACGAATCTGAGTCCATCCATTTCCCCTATTTCAAATGAAGATCCGCTTTTCCGCATTCCACACAGCCCTTTGATTGTGGACGGCAGGGCTGGCCATGTGTTTCGATCATTCCCTCCTCTGCATTGTCAGTGCATTGATGACCTCGGCAACGAACTCGCGTCCATTATCTGATTAAACAACTTTGGGAAGTCCAAACTTGCAGAACTGAGCTATCACATTTTCGGACACGCTTGTCTCTGCAGTGCCTGACTTCCGTGATATGACCATCAAGGTCGACCTGACATTTCGAGGAAATAAACGTGCACGGGAGTCGGGAAATCAGGTTTATATCGGCTTTTCAGTTGGGTGATGAATTAAAGGGTTGACGCACTCCACACGATGGACAGGTTTGCAGAAAGACATGAATAACACAATATTTGATTAATGCATAATTGTGGGAAACTTTAACCCTGACCAGATAATGTCTAGAGTGGCCGACACTTTCCTGTCCTGTTCATAGTTTGTCAAAGTCTTCTTAATAAGTCATCACTGCGCAGATTTTTTTTCAACAAAACGATTTTCTTTAAATAATGTTTTGTACCTTGAAGAGTTTAGAACACCAAAACTTAAACGAAGCACCCTCTGCGAATTCCTGACCTTTATAGAGCTGTTTGGCAGGTGACACCTTTGGCGAATTTTTCCTAAGGCAAATGCTGTTTTGTATCTTACTTCGGTGTTTTAAAACATAACTGTCTAAAGCCTCGTGCAATGGAACGGCCATTCGGTACGACAAATCGGGCATTCTCTACCCACAACAAACGGGTTTCAGAATACAGATGTTCACCGTTTTCATTCACGAAGAGCGAACGTGAAAACCGAGGCAAGTGGGAACGCTGAAGGTGAATATGGTTCAGAGATCTTTTTCTCCTAAATCACGGGAAACTCCATATGAGTGAATAACAACGATTGCAACGCTTGAAACAAACACGTACGCACGCACGGGGCCGCGCAACCACACACACACACACACACACACACACACACACACACACACACACACACACACACACAATATATATATAAAATATATATATATATATATATATATATATATATATATACAAACACACACACACGCACGCACGCACGCACGCACGCACGACGCACGCACGCACGCACACACGTGCGCATGCACGAAAAAAGCACACACACGCGCACACACACGCGCACCACACACACACACACACACACACACACACACCACGCACGTGCGTGCACACACAAGCTGGCCAGGCAGGAGCGAATGGATGTCTTGTACTAGTGCAGTCTGCGTCTGGTGCTATTAGTAACGTCCCGCTGCACATCACAACTGGTAGCTGCACTCGTCTGGTGCTATTAATAACGTCCCGCTGCACATCACAACTGGTAGCTGCACTCGTCTGGTGCTATTAATAACGTCCCGCTGCACATCACAACTGGTAGCTGCACTCGTCTGGTGCTATTAATAACGTACCACTGCACATCACAACTGGTAGCCGCACTCGTCTGGTGCTATTAATAACGTCCCGCTGCACATCACAACTGGTAACTGCACTCGTCTGGTGCTATTAATAACGTACCACTGCACATCACAACTGGTAACTGCACTCTTCTTGTGCTATTAATAACGTACCACTGCACATCACAACTGGTAACTGCACTCTTCTTGTGCTATTAATAACGTACCACTGCACATCACAACTGGTAACTGCTCTCGTCTGGTGCTATTGGTAACCGACCCGCTGCACATCACAATTATTAGCTGCACTCGTGCAAATTGAATTGATCCTCGTGTTTTTGCCAATTCTCCTTCACACATCTCCATTGCCGTTTGCCCCGGGGCGAGTGCTATTCGCACCCGATTCTCATATGCACTGATATAGATAGATAGACAGATAGATAAATAGATATAGACAGACATCTGTCAGATGATCTAATTCTCTCTCTTTCTCTCTAAATACATATAATATATTTTCCCCATTCATTTATTCATGTACATACACACACACACACACACACACACACACACACACACACACACATACACATATATATATATATATATATATATATATATATATATATATATATAGAGAGAGAGAGAGGAGAGAGAGAGAGAGAGAGAGAGATGTACACACACACACACACACACACACACACACACACACACGTAGAACAGAGAAAGAACAACAACACACTCACGAAATATTCCGGGTATTTCGACTTCCAAGAGATAAACACAACAGTCCCCCCAATGTATCGAACTTCCAAGGTCTTCCTCCGGGGGTTATAAAGACAAGAATGGAGCCAATTGCCATGTCACCAACTCATGAAAACATGAAGATATTCCCGTTAGTTCACTCTATAACACAGCCCCCCCCCCCCCCCCTCCCACCCCCCCCCCCACCCACCCCCCCCCACACACACCTCTTCCCCCGACCTCCAACGCCCGTTACATCCCAATCACCTTGTAGCCCCCCCCCCCCCCCCCCTTCCTCCCCATTTTATTACGCATCCTTCCCACCTCCCCTCCCTGTAACACCCTCCACCACCCCTACCCTTTAGTATCCCCCCGCCCCTCACCACCTCCCTCAAACGTTGTTGCCCACAAGTCCCAATGTCTTCCTCACTCGTAACTTGATAGCCCGTGATTTAACCCTTTCCCGTTCTTTCCGTGCACAAGCAGCCGCATCAGATGTGTGTGTCTGTTCCTAATCCAAATAGCTGTGACAGTTGGGAGGAATGCACAATACGTATGCAGACTGCGGTAAATCAGACAAGAGTGTTTTCTTTCCTTTCTTTTTTTAAACAAATCTTTAATCACAGGTACGTACTATGTTTACACAATACAAAGTGAGCAGCAACAAGCTGAACGCTTATAGTGTGCTCTGCAAAATGACAATACACAACTAATTTATCTGGCGGCTACAGTAACACAAATATTACATTATTCATATGAAAACAATTGACAGTTTAAAGTTTATAAATCGCATGAAGAATACAAAAAGAGAACATCCCCGCCTCCCACCCGTTCCCGAAAAGAGAAAAAAATACTTTAAAAAAAGAGTGTTTACCAAACGCTTTCTGAACCAATATGATATGTGACTCAAGAGACCCGCCCCCCAATATTGTATGATAAGCATAACTATCTACTTACATGATGGTGTACATTCCCCATCCCACTTCCCAAACACACACACACACACACACACACACACACACACACACACACACACACACACACACACTCACTCACTCACGCACGCACGCACGTACACACGCACGCACACGCAAAAACACACAATCTATGAAGTAAGGACCAACACGCATAACAACTCCTACCGACAAACACATATGGACACACATAATCCACAGTCTACAGGTATACAAATAAGTACACATCTGCACATTACGTATACCAGTGGATGTGCGTGCAAAATCTGCATATGAACCTTTTTTTACAGGTATAAATCAACACGTATTTACACACACACACACACACAAACACGCGCGCGCGCGTGCGCACGCACACACACACACACACACACACACACGCACACACACACACACACACACACACACGCGCGCGCGCGCGCGCGCGCGCGCGCACACACACGCACGCGGGGAGAGAGAGAGAGAGAGAGAGAGAGAGAGAGAGAGAGAGAGGATCAGCAGACGAAACCCCTAGTAATTGATATACGAATCTTACAATCCCCACGAACAACTCCATACAGCTTTACTACATTCCTCTCCTCCCCCTTCCCCTCCTCTTTCTCCATCTGCTAAAGATCCTTACCCTCTCTTTCCTACTCAAGTCTCCCCCCCCCATCCCCCCCCCCCCCACACACACTCCTCTTGCTCCCCTCCCCCCCCCCCCCCCCCCCCCCCCCCCCCCCCCCCCCCCCCCCGCCTACTGCTCTTGTTTCTTCCACCCCCATCCATTCACACTCCTAGTTCTCCTCATTCCAAGACTATAAGACTACCGGGGGGGGGGGGGGGGGGGGGGGGAGCAATGCACTTCCCTGTGTGTTGGTTGAATGACTTCTTCTGGCCACTGTCCTGGCTAACCCGCAGGGAGGAGGAAGCCAAATTAGCAGCGTTAGGTCCGCTTCACTGACACAGGAAATCCCTCGGGACAGTTGAAGGGACTCATCACAGAGACGTCTTCAGCTGGGGGATTTTCTGTGACTGAATGGAAGACCGGCAGATATTCATGATGGCGAACACAGTGTGTGTATGTGTGTGGGGAGGGGGAGGGGGAGGGGGGAGGGGGATCGGGTGGTGGGGGGGTGGGGGGGGGGTGGGGCGGGGTGGTGGTGGTGGTGGTGGTGTTCGGATGGGTGCTTGGGTTGGGGTAGGAATGGTAGGGTGGGACGTGAGGGGATTGCGGGGCTTGCGCACATGGATACAATCGCATTTTGTGTTTGTATGTATATCTTGACTATCTGTATGCCTCATCTCTCTGTCTCTCTGTCTCTGTCTCTGTCTGTCTGTCTCTGTCTTTCTGTCTCTGTCTGTCTGTCTCTGTCTGTCTGTCTGTCTGTCTCTCTCTCTCTCTCTCTCTCTCTCTCTGTCTCTCTCTCTCTCTCTCTCTCTCACTCTCTCTCTCTCTCTCTCTCTCTCTCTCTCTCTCTCTCTCGTCCCCCTCTCTGTGTCCCTCTCTCTCTCCTCTTCCATCCTTCCATGCCCTCTCTCTCTCCCCCTACCCTCCTTCCCCCTTTCTATCCTTCTCTATTTGTCTGCCTCTCCCTCCCTCCCCTCCTTTCTTACTATCCCCTCCCTCTCTCTCCCCCCTCTCTCTGTCTCTGTCTCTGTCTCTCTCTCTCTCTCTCTCTCTCTCTCTCTCTCTCTCTCTCTCTCTCTCTTCCTCTCTCGCACACACGCATGCGCACATAACACAAATTCTATTCGCATTGCCTCAACACAAAATTGCAAAACGTAAATTGATAAACAGCTCACCGTTCATGCATACAATCAACGTCAGCAAAGTGCACACGCGTATGTGCGCGCCTGTCCCCCTCTCTCTATATGGTTTTCTCTGACCCTCCACGCACTTCTCATTGAATTGTCCAGCAGACATAGAATGAAGACATGAGGAAAGCTGGGAGGAGGGGGGAGGGGAGGGGGGGGGGAGTGGTGACAGTGGGTGTCAGGTCAGGAGAAGGCATGAAAACTTGCATTTTATTTATATTGTTATTGCTGCTGTGGTTTGTTTCAAATCAATGTCTGAGGTATAGTCAAAAGAAACGTTATTTCGCGAAAGAAGGAAAGGAAATAAGCCACTGATTTTTCATTGCGCGACCATAACGTGAATTATTATACAACAGCACATTCATACTTTCAGATTTACTCTCATGATTTCATTTCACTAACAAAACCAGATCTGAATCCAATTCCACGTTCCCTCCTCACTCTTCCTGTCCTTCCCTCCCTTTAGACCATCCTCTAAATAACTTTTTTTTTCTTTTCACAGTTGCAACTGGCAGACTTCATTTCTTTAGAGAAAATGAATGAGCAAAACACTGATTTATCTCCGAGTGTCCTATGTGTGTTGTTTATACGCTTCTTCTGAGCATTAAAGATTCCCCTGCATTTGCACGCACGTCAGCAAGGATTGAAATATTAGTTCATGACTATGGAGAGAGAGAGAGAGAGAGAGAGAGAGAGAGAGAGAGAGAGAGAGAGAGAGAGCAATCTTTTTAACCAAAGTTTTTCTTCCAATCAACCTGGGGACAGTAAACTATGATAACATACAGATCGACAATAAACAGGAGTAAACACACACACACACACACACACACACACACACACACACACACACACACACACACACACACACACACACATGTAGATGCTTAGAACATGTTAAAGATTTCATAAAGAACGTGTCATCATAACAGTAAACAAACAAGTGTCAAAGCAGATTGTTACATTGATTACTGATGATTGAAGTTCAGAAAATTTCACGTAATCAGGGTAATACGGTAAACACAACTATAGTTATAATAACGATGATGATTTATGTTCTGCATGAGTGTGATAGTAAACCCCTCCCCGTGCCCTGTTCTTGTCCCCCTCCCCCACTCCTTTTCTTTTGAATGTGTGGATATTTGATTGTTTGTTTCTTGTTGTTGTTGGTGGTGGTGTTTATTATTTTTAATCTAATGCGATATATGTGTATATACATATACATATATAATTGGTTTGAAATATGTGTGTTTCAAAAATGATTTGTCATTAAAAATGTTCATCAAAAATGAGGAGGAGGGTGATGATGATGACGATGATAATAATAACAATAATTAGAATAATGATAATAATAATAACAATATTATGAATAATAATTATAGTAATAATGATAATGGTAATGACAATTACAATAATGATGATGATGATGATGATCATCATCATCATCATCATCATCATCATCATCATTATCGTGATAAACAAACTATAACTTACATGACTGGCATCATGTGGTCAAGCAGACAATTATATTGATTAACAATTATTAGTGTTTTGAAATGAACGGGATTGAGGGAAGTCAAGTTGTCAGTGAATGAGAAAGCGATTTATATTCAAATGTTTCATTTCTATAAAGGCCTTGCAGCGCTAAATGAATATACCACAACAACAAAAATTAGAACGCAGGATAGAGAATGCGTTAGAATAGATACCACAACATTTTTCTGGTGCAGTTATCTCCTAGTTTAAAAGTTATGTCCTTAGGCACGAAAATGTTGAACACACTCAGCAGAAGTTGATGACATAAACAGGGAAATGTAAAGGTCACTGGCTCTCTATAGTATTCTGGAGTGATTGAAAACAAACAAACAATAAACACCTTTTGAGACCTTGCCAACAGAAGAAAAAAGTAGATCTAATTTTCTTGTGACTTCTTGAAGAGTAGATTAATCTTTTTTGTTTAAGGATCCAAATTTGCAGTGAGTGACCAATAATTGTTGACGCGCTTGGTTTGTGACGTCAACTCAAATTGTGACGTCAACGTAAAATTACATGACAACATAACGTAAATATAATAAGACAACGAGAGGGAAAGAAAAAAAACGCTGAGGCCCCCTGAGTCCGGCCTGGAAATGATTACCACCGAGTGTGTAGGTACAGCCCGTGCCTCAGCAGCTGTCTCTGTCAAGACGACGTGGAGATGCTAACCGCCATGTCAGTGGTGGAATTATGTAGAAAAGGGCCTCAGGATTCTCCGTCAAGACCACGTGGAGAGGCTGCCCACCATGTCAGTAGCGGAGTTGTGTAACAAAGGGCTCTGCTTGCCGTGATCTTCTGTGTGGGTGTACGCTGTGTGACTTCGAACTGTACTCGTGATCTTCTGTGTGGGTGTAGCCTGTGAGAATTCGAACTGTACTCGTGATCTTCTGTGTGGGTGTACCTGTGGGACTTCGAACTGTACTCGTGATCTTCTGTGTGGGTGTAGCCTGCGAGAATTCGAACTGTACTCGTGATCTTCTGTGTGGGTGTAGCCTGTGAGAATTCGAACTGTACTCGTGATCTTCTGTGTGGGTGTACCCTGTGGGACTTCGAACTGTACTCGTGATCTTCTGTGTGGGTGTAGCGTGTGAGAATTCGAACTGGACTCGTGATCTTCTGTGTGGGTGTAGCCTGTGGGACTTCGAACTGTACTCGTGATCTTCTGTGTGGGTGTACCCTGTGGGAGTCCGAACTGTACTCGTGATCTTCTGTGTGGGTGTGCCCTGTGGGGCTCTGAACTGTACTCGTGAGCGACTCTGTTTGCCGTGTGGAGACTGTAACTTGAGCTCGTTGCAACCAGCTGTGTGGACTATGTCTTTTGGGACACTACCGACGGTGCCAGTGAAAAATATTGAATGTGTCATTTTTTAAGAGCAACTGTTGAAGCTCCATGTGTTTGTTGAATGCCGTTGTTGGTGGTGGCATGTACTGATTTTGTGCAGATTTATATTCTTATGTGTTTTGGTGGTTCAGGTCGCATATAAAAGAAGGAAACTTAAGTTGTGTTTTGCCTGGCTTTCCATGTTCGTGTGGTGTGGCTGTGTGTAGGGAATAATCGTTACACGCATCCAGACTTAATGAAAGTGAGGGTCAGACAGTCATATTCACAGCGCCACACCATACGTATCGTGGTCTAATGATGATGATGATGATGATGATGATGATGATGATGATGGTGATGATGATTATGATAATAGTAATGATAATAGCAATAACAATTACAACATAATAATAGTAATTATGATAATAAAAATAACAATGATGGCAATGTTGATGATGAAGATGGTAGTAACAATACACAATAACAATAATGTAATGATAATAATGATAATAATAATAGTGATAATAATAATAATAATGATAATATAACAATAATAATTAATAATAATAATAACAATGATGGTGATGATGTTGATGATAATAACAATAATTAATAATGATGATAATAATAATAGTAATGAAATAATAATAATAATAATAATAATAATAATAATAATAATAATGATAATAGTAGTAGTAATAATAATAATAATAATAGTAATATCACTGTGATGATGACTAGGATGAGGATGAGGAGGATAATGATGATCGTCATTATCTTGATTATCATAGTCGTCATCATCGTTGTCGCCACCATCATCATAATCCTTATCCTTCTCTCCTTCTCCCCCTTCTCCTCCTCCTACTCCCCCTCCTCCTCCTCCTCCTCTCCTCCTCCTCCTCATAGTAATAGAAATAATAACACAAAGCACATGGAACTGGAACACAAACTATTCAAACATATTGTCCATTCAGGATACTGCAACCAAACGTCGCCACCATCACCATAATCCACCTCCTTCTCCTCCTTCTCCTCCCCCTCCTCCTACTCCTCCTCCTCGTCAGCATCATTATAGTAAGAGATATAATAACGCAAAGAACATGGAACAGGAACACACAACTGTTCAAACATATTGTCGATTCAGGATACTGCACCATCATCATAATCCACCTCCTTCTCCTCCCCCTCCTCCTACCTCCTCCTCCTTTTCAGCATCATTATAGCAAGAGATATAATAACGCAAAGTACATGGAACAGGAACACACAACTGTTCAAACATATTGTCCATTCAGGATACTGCAACCAAACCTGCCTCTTTTATCCTCACAACCCCTACATTCCCCCAGGACATCTGCCTCTTCCACCCCCACCCCCACCCCACCCCCACCCCCACCCACCTGCTATCTCTGATTCTCTCACGTTGGGTTCTTCTGACCTCAGGACTGTGATCAGTTCAGTGAATGAATTCCCGTCTCTGTGAATGACGCTTCACTGGATTCCCTGCCCCACTGCCACCTCCCTGTTGGGCACAGAGAGACGCCGAGTGAACGGAGTTATCTCCGCCAGACTGACCAAGGGAATTCCCCTGGGATGGTGAGGGGTGGGGATGGGGATAAGGGTGTGGTGGAGGAGTCTTCGCAGGATATTTCACCTGGCTGGTCAGAGAGGTTGATTGGAATTAGAGAAAAGAAAGTTTGGGAAACTCTGTCTGTCTGTCTGACTGTCTGCCCTCTCTGTCTGTAATCTCTCTCTCTCTCTCTCTCTCTCGGGGACTAATCAAGATGGCGGCAAGTAAAACAGCCTTTGTGAAAGCTCCGTCAAAAGTTTAAGCTTCACAGGTATTACAAGGACTGTTACGACAACAATTTCTGCTCCAGTGTATCAATAAGCAAATACACTCAACGAAAAACGAGTAAATATGGTCGACGTGAACTTGTGGAGAGCGCGCATCGGACTTTTTCGCTGTGCAGCACAGAATGTGAAATCTGGGTCACGGCGACATTGTTCAACTGACAGCACGGCAGAGGTGACACTGTGTGACGTTCTCACAACGTGTGCTCTCTTCTGCTCGCGGCGGCTGTTTCTGCACAGCACAGTGAAAATCGCACGCATCTCTCTGGCACTGGACTATACATTGATGGTGGTGGAAGACAGAAATATCAGAGGAACTGCAACAGGTGATGGTGTGTTCAGTTGTGACAGTGATGTGGCTCAGCACCCTGCTTTCCTCTTTGTACCCGCCCTCCTGTCCGTGCATGCAGTCAGTGTGGTGCTGTGTGTTCGACGTCTCCTTCTCATGGAGACATCGAGGTAAACCCAGGCCCCAATCATGTAGAGGTTCAATCCTCTCAATCGACGTTACCAGCGGAAGACGATGGGCCCATGTCATCAAGTGCGACGAGTGTAATCCTCGATGCCATTCGACAGCAGGGTCTAGAGATTAAAGAACAGAATGCTGCCATTAGAGGAGATTGAGTGAGATCATGAGTGAACTTGGGCAAGTAAGGCAAAGATGTGAAGTGATAGAACAGAGTGTAATGGGCTGGAGGGAGAGAACAGGGAGTTAAAAAGACAGTGTCAGTTCTGCAATCACAGCTGAACAGCGTGACGACTGACGCGGCAAAAACCAGAGAACAAGGAGCAATAATGTCAGAGACTGTCGAGGTCATGAGAGAGGAGATGAAGGGCATGATCAATGAAATTGATCGGTTAGAAGAGTTTTCTCGTCGAGACAACCTCCGATTGTTTGGTATCCCCCAGGTCAGTGACAGTGAAGAATACAGTCTATGTGCCAGAGCAGTGACATCAGCCCTCAACAGTGTGGAGGGGGCCAAGCAGTGGACCGAGGAGGATTTTGTGCGTGCACACCGTGTGGGGTACGCCAGATCGGGAGAACCACGACCCATGATCGCCAAGTTCCGGAACTGGACAGACAAAATGGCGGTGCTGACAGACAGGAGTTGAGGGGGAGGTTGGAGAAGAGAGGAGTGAGAGTGGCCAACGACCTGACACGACGACAGGCGGGTATCGTGACACAGCCAGAAAAGACGGCATGTCGGCCTACTTTTCAAAGGGCAGGCTGACAGTGGGTCCCAGAAGACCGGACCCGAGAACATACGCCGAGGTGACAGCGGGAACGACGCCATCAACGACCGCAAGTACGACAACGACGGCGACAACGGCAGAAAGGACTGTGGCACAGGTATCAACGTGTGACACGCCCCCAGTCATCACACAGCGAACTGAACGACACAGAGACAACACGACGAGAGAGGAGGGGATTCCCCTCGCTTGAACCACGTGACCGGTACGCCCAACCAGCGATCGCTTCCTCGGCGCGCAGCGAACACAGGGCCAACGACTCGCTCGGCTGCAGACCGTGTGGCAAGGACAGAGGCGGTCGCAACCGTGATGCACGTCCACATCGGGTGGGCCAGGCGGGGGGCGACAGAAAACGGGTTTACACAATGACCTGAGTGCCATGACAGTGCACGGAAGAGTGACAATGCAATAAATCCCCGCTCAAACAATGTTAATAAATAGCATGAGGCAGACCATCGGACACTGAACCTAAAGTTTTTAAATTACAATGTGGAAAACCTGTATAGTAAATTACAAGATGTTTCCTTGTCAACTATATTAACTCGTTCGATTTTTATGTTTAACGGAAACGTTTACAGACAGTTGTTTTGAGTTAAATGGAATGTTTCAAAATTACGTTAATTTCATGCCCCTGCCAAAAAACTATCTATTCGTGGTAGAAATTCAGGTGGATTTTCTTTTACTAGTAAAAAATTGTTTTGCAAAGTTGTCGTTCAAGTTAGACTGGGTTGTGATAATGCTATTGCTGTTAAGATAAGAAAAGATCTGCTGAACATTGATAAAGATCTACTGATGGTTGCATGCTAACATTGTTCCTGAGGTGGGCCGGCATACGATCAGCAAGAACTAAAAAATGGCATACATATATTAGAAGAGAACTTGTTACAGAGTATAGATAAGGATGAGGTATATATGATGGTGTGCGGAGATATGAATGCGAGAACGGGATCAGAGCAAGTACGACTGGAGAGCATGATCAGTTTTTTGCCCAGTGATGAAAGCGAGGATGATGTGAAAGAAAGTGGTAGGCGTGTTTCAAAGGATTTGGGGGTGAATAATTTCGGTAAATCGCTGTTGGATTTTTGTTTCTATTTGATTTGAGTATTATTAATGGGTCTTGTGCCAATGATCAGAATGGTGAATTTACGTTTGTGTCACCCCGGGGAAACAGTGTTATCGACTATTTTATTGTTTCAGGAGAGTTATCGATATGTGTAATTTACAAGTTGGGGAGATTTTATACTCTTGGCATCTACCAGTCGAATGTCCTGGAAAGTTGTTTGAGTGAAGGTTGTGTGCCCCAGTTACCGCAGTCTGAACACATAGAAGAAGAAAAGGTAGTGTGGTCTGAAGAGTATTGTGGGGTTTTACAAAGAGGAAATGGAATCTGATGAGTTTAAAGAGTGTTTAAATACAGCACGACTGATTCTTGCCACAGATGTTAACAGGCGACCGACATTTTAAATAAGTGCAATGTATGGGGCTGCAGTGTCCTATGGTTAGGAGGGTTGGGAGAAAGAAAAAATGGTGCAATGATTGGTTTGACTTTGAGTGCGAACAGAAGAAAAGGACTGTCTTACGACTTCTGAGATCTTTTCGAGAGCAAAATTACCTGAATACAAAGCACTGCAAAAAGAAGCTTACATAAAAGAAAGGAAAGAGTATGGTCAATTGAAAAGAGAGAAAAAGAGGTTGTCTAATGAAACGAAAATTAAGAAGCTTAAAGACTCAATCCACGATCCAAAACTGTTCTGGTCAACAATAAGAACTGTTAGCCGGAAAGGCATGGTTTTTAATGAGATTACAGCCAACAGTGGTACGACCATTTCTCCAGCGTTTTCAGTGACTTCGAAAGTACGCCTGTACATGAAGTTACTGAATACGATGAGCTAGCGGAGGGGGAAACGAAGAGCCACTCTTTAATGATCCAATCACTAAACAAGAGGTCGTAAATGGAATAAAAAACCTGAAAAGTGGAAAAAGTCCTGGTCCGGACAAAGTCATAGCTGACATGTTTAAACATTCAAGCGCAGTGGTAGTGGACTTTCTGGTTGAACTACTCAATACTATTTTTGATAGTGGAATGTTCCCCAGAGAATGGTCTAAATCTATAATCATACCAATTCATAAAAAGGGAGACACAAATAACCCAGACAACTATAGAGGGGTGCTCTAACAAACGTGGTAAGTAAAATTTACACAAATATTTAAATAACGACTGACTAAATGGGTAGAAACCGAAGAAACGATAATAGAAGAACAAGCAGGTTTTAGGAAAGACTATAGCACGATAGATCACATCTTTACTTTGTACGCACTTGTCCAGAAGTATCTACTCCGAAATGCTAAATTATATGTAGCCTTTGTTGACTTTAGAAAAGCCTTCGATTCAGTGAACAGGAACATTCTTTGGAATATTTTGAGAAATAATGGCATTAACGGGAAAATGTATAAGGCACTTAGAGGAGTGTACGATTCTGTAGTGGCTTGCGTACGTGATAAGGGTAAATTATCAGATTACTTGACTGTCCGCGTGGGGTAAAGCAGGATGCTTACTAAGCCCTCAGCTTTTCTCCATTTTTCATCAACGAATTAGCGATAGAGATCAACAAACGAGGCAGACACGGTATCAAATGATACCAGATGCATTGAAATCTTCCTGATGTTGTTTGCAGATGATGTTGTTTTGCTTTCTGATACGATAATTGGTTTACAAAACCAGTTGACAGCATTAAAAGGAGAAGCAGATCGGTTGCAATTTGTTGTTAATCTGGAAAACAAATATTATATTTTTAGAATGGGGGGTCATCTTTCTAGACACGAAAAATGGTGGTACGGTAACACAGAAGTAAAAGTGACAACAGTTATAAATACCTCGGTCTGATATTTACAACCAAGCTCAGTCTTAATGCAGGTTTGACAGAAATGTGTAGAAAAGGAAAGAGAGGGGTGATTGAAATTCTAGAACATTGAGAAAATTAGATTCAGTTGAACATCGATTTTCTGGAAACTTTCGACACTCAGATAACACCCATATTAACATATGCAGCAGAGGTGTGGGGGGTGCCGTCAACAACGAAATAGAAGTGTCCATACATTTGCAATCAAGCGTTTCCTAAGTGTTCCCTTACATTCTTCTAACAAAATGGTTTATGCGGAAACTGGAAGGTATCCCCTATATATACATACCTATATAAAATGTAAACAAATACTGGGTTTAAACTGTTAAAACTACCTTACACAAGGTTATGTAAACAGGCGTACAAAATGTTGTGTACAACAGCATGAGAATGGAAAGTTTAACTGGGTATCCAATGTAAAGAAACTGTTAACTGAAAATGGGTTTGGCATTGTCTGGCTAAGCCAAGAAGTTGGAAAACGATAAATTGTTTATCTCAGAATTTAAAGACAGATTGATCTGTATGTTTCAACAAAACTGGCACTCTCACATGGAAGGAAATGAAAAATACAGATGGTTTCTTTCATTTAACAGTAACCTGCAACCTGAAAAGTATTTATCGGTGGTAACAGATAGATTGGCACAGAAGCGCACTGGCAAGGTTTCGAACAAGAACATTAGGTCTTTTTGCCAACAAAAAAATGGTTTATGCTTGATACAACAACAGTAAAGACTTGTCCAGTCTGCAAAGCAAACGCCACAGAAGATGAAAATCACTTTATACCATTGTGATGCTTACCGACATATTCGCGGAAAATTTAGCTTGTTTCAGGTGCCTATTGTACAAAATTGCAATCTGCTTCATTTCATTGACACTTGAGAACGAATCGCTGATCAAATCCTTAGCAAGTTATATTGCCGAAGCTAGTAAAATCAGAAAAAAGTCACTTCCAAATTAATTTCCTCTTGTAACATTTTCTTTTTCTATTTAGTGCCTGGTGGTCATTGATTCTGTGACAATCAAAGGTAATTTTACGAGATGCTGTTGTTTTGTGTTTGCTTTTGTCCAACACAACTTTAGAACGTTGGACTTTGAGTGTGTGAGTGTGTACACAGATGTCTAAAAATTTTGACTTGTTGGTTAAATTTTGTTCAGAAATTGTTCTTTATATGGGTAATAAGTTCACGCCCCCATGTCATAACGGCTGTACAGCTATTGACATTAAAATATCATTGAGTCATTTAGTCATTGAGTCTCCTCTCTCTCTCTCTCTCTCTCCTCTCCCCTCTCTCTCTCTCTCTCTCTCTTTACTCTTTTCTTTCTTTTAACTTGCATGAGCAAGTCAGTTCACAATTAAAGCCAGCTACCTCCTCGGCAGTCTGGAGCAGAAAAAACGAAGAGACTGGAATAAAGGTTTCCGTTGTGCCTGGTATGAGACATGCAGCCGACAGACATTCAAACTTCATGTCACCTGAAATGTTGATATTCCATGGAAAAAGACTACGTCATGTTGCGAGCAATATCTGACACGATTGAACTAAAGGTAACCATCTTGAATCCACTCTGGATTCCCAATCACTTTACATATCCAAGACAGCATTCACAGGATTCCACCTTTGTATACTTCTCATGGTTCCAGTAAGTTTTACTAACATTGGTGCAGTATGTGTGTTTTTCCCCACACCCGCCCTTGCTGACCAGCCAGCCGACCCACGCATGGACTTGAGAGTGAAAACATTAACTCTTTTTGAAAGTAACAGGACACCAACAAAACCAGTACATCTGCGAATGAAACATGAACCAACAGAAATGTTACAGAAACCATCGGAGGATAACGTCCATGTTTCCATTGCAAAGAGGATTATTTTCTCAGTCACAGCTTACGCAAACAGTTCCAGTCAGTATAACATTTTAACTGAAGCGCGTGTTAGGATAACGATGAGAATATTGACTGCCAGTTTCATAGGCGCACCGTTTCACATCCATGTTTGGGCTATTTCTCTCTCTCCCTCTCTCTCTCTCTCTCTCTCCTCTCTCTCTCTCTCTCTCTCTCTCTCTCTTTGATTGAACTACTAGGCTGACTGATGACGTGATACTGCGCTGAGCGTAGCCACCAGTCGCCTCTGTCCAGCGAAAATGTTGCGATTGAAGTAACTGAACCTCTCTTGCAGATTTCCGATCATTATCTCTTGGTATATATATATACGTGTGTGTGTGTGTGTGTGTGTGTGTGTGTGTGTGTGTGTGTGTGTGTGTGTGTGTGTGTTTCGTCACCTTCACAAACAGGTCCATAGAGATTCTAGCACAGACATCCTCAAATTCCTTCTATTCTACTCATTCTCCCACCCCTACCCCCCACCCCTTTCTGCCCTAGTCTTCCTCCAATACTCCACCTACTCAACCCTCCAAAAGTGCTTCCCACCCACACTCCTGCTTCCTGTGGTTCTGATACTGCCCGGTAGAGCAAAGCATTTTCCTCGTGTTGGTTCGTTGAGTCCTTTTGGCCACTGTCCTTTCTCACCCACAGGAGAAAGACGCCAAATTAGCAGTGTCATGTCCACTTCTCCGACAAAGTGGAACCCTATGGGACGTTGAGGGTACCTGTGACCAAACATGTCTTCACCAGATGTTTAAGGACGTTAGAGGTACCTGTGAGCAGACATGTCTTTACCAGATGTTTAAGGGACGTTGAGGTACCTGTGAGCAGACATGTCTTCACCAGATGTTTAAGGGACGTTGAGGGTACCTGTGAGCAGACATGTCTTCACCAGATGTTTAAGGGACGTTGAGGGTACCTGTGAGCAGACATGTCTTTACCAGATGTTTAAGGGACGTTGAGGGTACCTGTGACCAGACATGTCTCCACCAGATGTTTAAGGGACGTTGAGGGTACCTGTGACCAAACATGTCTTCACCAGATGTTTAAGGGACGTTGAGGGTACCTGTGAGCAGACATGTCTTCACCAGATGTTTAAGGGACGTTAGGGTACCTGTGAGCAGACATGTCTTCACCAGATGTTTAAGGGACGTTGAGGTACATGTGAGCAGACATGTCTTTACCAGATGTTTCTATTGACTGAGCTGTGGCAGTCCGGCTTGGGTTTGGGGACAGTGACTCTCTCTCTCCTCTCTCTCTCTCTCTCTCTCTCTCTCTCTCTCTCTCTCTCTCTCTCTCTCTCTCTCTCTCTCTTTGTGTATAATTATGTATATCCCTCTGTGTGAGTGTTTGTGTGTGTGTGTGTGTGTGTGTGTGTGTGTGTGTGTGTGTGTGTGTGTGTGTGCGCGCGTGCGCATATGTGTCTGCGTCTGTGTGTGTTTGTGAGTGTTTGAGAGAGTGCGTGTGTGTGCGCGCGCATGCGCATGCGTGTGTGTGGTGTGTGTGTGTGTGTGTGTGTGTTGTGTGTGTGTGGTGTGTGTGTGTGTGTGCGTGCGGCACTTGCGTGTGTGTGTGTATATCTGCAAGCGCGAATGTGTGTAGGTGTGTGTGTGTGTATGTGTGTGTGTGTGTGTGTGTGTGTGTGTGTGAGAGAGAGAGAGAGAGAGAGAGAGAGAGAGAGAGAGCATGCGCTGTGTGTGTGTGTGTGTGTGTGTGAGAGAGAGAGAGAGAGAGAGAGAGAGAGAGAGAGAGAGAGAGAGAGAGAGAGAGCATGCGCATGCGAATGAATAAGAAAAGTAGTTTGTTTTTATCTTTTAAGTGTTTACCATGACATAAAAGATTGAGGATCATTGAACAGGATTTCTATCTTTCTTTAAACTTATGTTAGACTGGAAGTTTACAAACACATCTTTTTCGCCAAGGGAAGTAATAACATTTATGAACAGAAAGATGTATTCCCCAATGCGTTGTTTTATATAGCATAATTAGAAAACCATTTCAACATCTACATCACGAGACAGTTTAAACATTCTAATCGAATATGAGGATACTAAGAGAGTATCATCACAGTGTCCAGGTTGACTGGAAAATCAATAATGATACTTCTAGTCACACAACCGCTGCTGCTGCTGCTGCTGTTGCTACTAGTGATAATACTTTTAATTCTGGCTAAAGGATTCATTGATCAACCGTTTGATCTGAAAACGCACTATGGATCCCAACAACTTAACTAATACCACAATGGGTTATATTCAATATTTTAGTTACTTTCTCTGGCGACAACAAAGCAGCATACTTTATGTGATTTTTGGCAGACAGAAATGTCGGTGATTTTTATCAGAAAAGTATATAGCGTTTGTTTGTTTTTTGGGTTTTTTTATTATTATTTTTATTTTTATTTTTAAAGAGCAACTTAAACAAATAAAACAAGAGATAGAAGAAAAATGCAACTTTATTAAATAAAAAAAAGAAGCTTACAGTCCTTATTTTTTCTCATCTCCAAAAACACGTCCATACAAATTCAACTACAGAATCCAACCCACCCCCTCTCACTCACTACTATCTCTCTTCCATCTCTTTCACACACACACACACACACACACACACACACACACACACACACACACACACGCACGCACGCACACACACACATGCACGCATGCACGCACGCACCACGCACGCACCCCCCCCCCCCCCCCCACACACACACACACACGCACACGCACACACATGCACATGAACACACACACACACACACACACACACACACACACACACACACACACACACACACACACACACACATTATATAACACCCCTGGTAATAGGAGTAAGAATCCTAAAATCCCCAGAAATAAGTCCATGCAGATTTAACAACAGCCCCCTCCCCCATACTTCCCTTTTCAATCTGCCAAACATCCTTACCGCTTTTCTCCTCTTCCCCACTCCTCTTTCGTTTCTTCCACCCCAACTCCAGTCCATCACACTCCTAGTCCTCCTCACCCCAACACTACCCATAGAGAGCAATGCACTTCCCAGTATGTTGGTTGAATGACTTCTTCTGGCCACTGTCCATGCTAGCCCAGAGGGAGACGGAAGCCAAATTATCAGTATTATCTGCGCTTCAGTGGCCAGGGGAATCCCTCAGGGACGTTGACAGTGCTCATCACAGAGGAGTTTTTACCAGGACTTTCCTGTCACAGAACTCAAGGATTGGTTTGCATTCGGAAAAGCACACACACACACAAAAAAGCTTTCAGAAGGCGAAGCGTTTATGCACTGTAATTATTATATTGAATCGGGTGATGCCACTTTCTTATGTTTCATGAAAATCCCTCTTCTGAGGGGCCACGGCCTATAAAAATAAAACATCCCGAATCTGAATCTGAATCTCTCTCTCTCTCCTCTCTCTCTCTCTCTCTCTCTCATGCATACATCCACGCGAGTGCGCGTACTCTTAACACAGATTCTGCTCAGGTCGCCAGAAGGCAACATTTTCATACGTATATTGAAAAAAAACAACTTATCCAGCTCGCATCCAATCAGCGTCAACTGAGAGGCCACACATATGTGTGTGCTTGTCCCCCCCCCCCCCCCTGCCCCATTTGTCCTCCCCAACCCAACCCCCACTTCCTGCACACATTTTCCATTGAATTGTCATGCCTTCAGATAAGGGAAGGAGGGAGGGAGGCGTGGGGGGTGGCAATGGTTGGGGAGGGCCCAGAGCAGGGCATAAAAACTGTCGTTTCATTTTCGTTGTTTTTGTTGTTGGGGTTTGTTTTATATCAGAATCTGACAATATTCAAAAGGAGCGTTGTTACGCAAAAGAAGTAAAAGAAATAAACCACGAGGGTTTTTTTTCTCCCATTGTTATGAAAACGAGAAATATATACAACAACGCACTTGTGCATTCAGATTTATTCTCATGATTTCATTTCACCCACAAAATCAGATTTTCTTTAATCTAATTCCGAGTTCCATCTTCTCTTTCTTTCCCAGCTGCAACTGGCAGACTTCATTTCTTCAGAGAAAAAACATAAGATGGCATTAGAGCTTACGACAGCAAGACACTGATTTATCTCTGAATTTCTAGTGTGTGTTCGCGCGCCTCTTCTGGGCCTGAGGACTCACTGGTTTTGCATGCACATCACTATCTTTTTTTTTCTTTTTCTTTTTTTTTCTTTTTTTTTTTTTTTGGAGAGAGAGAGAGAGAGAGAGAGAGAGAGAGAGAGAGAGAGAGAGAGAGAGAGACAGAGAGACAGACAGAGAGACAGAGCGAGAGCGAGAGCGAGAGAGAGAGAGAGTTAGTTTTAACAAAGGGAAAGCGGTAGAATGTTTACAAATGATTTTTATTCTTCATCCAGTCCTAGGCAGTAAAATATGATAAAATACCAGTTAAACGTAAACGTGAGTAAATGCAGATGCTACGAGCATGCATGTCATAAACAAATTGTCATCAACAAAACAAACAAAATTGTGAGAAAGCAGAAAATACATCCATTCATGATGATCAAATTAAGAAATGTTCATGCAATGAGGATAATAAACATCATTTCACAGATGCTTCACATTGCCGTCAAGCCCAAGAATATGCAAAACATGTGCTGATAAGAAGTCGAAGATACAAGGAAGTTAAAGAAACACACCAATAACAGGAAGGTGATGTTTTCAATAACAAACATTAAAAGATATGTAAAAGACCTAACATTTACATCACTGGCAACCATATGGGAAAGCAGATTCATACTTCATTTATCAATTATCAGTATTTTGAAAGAGTCAGGGATGGGAAAGGGTAGGTAAATGGAGTGAATGGGAAAGAGATTCAGATACACGTGTTTAGTTCTGACACAGGCCTTGAAACGGTGCATGTGTATATCACACTAATGAAATGAAAAAAGGAGAACGCGGATTGAGTCGCAACATATATCATTTCATTTTTGATAATTTAAACTACTTCAACAGAAGTTGGTATCGTTAATAGGCAATATTTAAACAGTGCAAGCTCTCTCTACAGTATTTAAAAGGTAATTTACAACAAACACACAATCAAAAGATTTTGAAACCTCATCAACAGCGAAAGAAGTAAATTCTACTTTGCTGTGCTTCTTTGGATGATAGATACATTGTTAAAAGTTCAAGATCTGTACTGACTGACCGGTAATTTTGATATAAATTGTCGTAATTGTCCGTGGGCAGGGGTGGTTGGGTCTGTGGGGTGTGCTCGGCAGCTGGAGGGTGGTGTTTTTCGCCGGTGGGCTCTGCAGTCATGAAATACGGGCTGGTACACCCATGGGGATGCTACTTTAAGGCTGTTATGAGCTGCATCCTGTGGTCTAATTTACCTCTGTTCAGGAGCAGTTATGTCCCTTCATATCTTAATGGAGTGTCCTGCGCGTGCCTGTATCCATCGTCAACACAGCGCAGGCCTCCAAGGGTGGTACAGGACTGCTCTAAAGGCAGGTGAAGACAGTGCTTCTCTGGGTCCTCCCCAGCACCTTCGGGTGTTTCTTTTTCTTCTTCACATGAATATTCGTTTTAAAGTTTGAATAAGGCACATGGGGGGGGGGGGGGGGGGGTGGTGAGGACTTCGTGGATCTGGCTTCTGATTGACTTCAAAATGATGCTTTGAACTGGACTTTTTTAATTTTAGTTGTGGGGAGTTGTTTGTGTGTTGTGTCCGAGCAACACATCATGGAAGGCAAGAAACATGTCACCAAAGAGGGAGAAACACCTGGAAAGCAAGAAACATGTCACCAAAGAGGGAGAAAACACCTGGAAAGCAAGAAACATGTCACCAAAGAGGAGAAACACCTGGAAAGCAAGAAACATGTCACCAAAGAGGGAGAAACACCTGGAAAGCAAGAAACATGTCACCAAAGAGGGAGAAACACCTGGAAAGCAAGAAACATGTCACCAAAGAAGGAGAAACACCTGGAAAGCAAGAAACATGTCACCAAAGAGGGAGAAACACCTGGAAAGCAAGAAACATGTCACCAAAGAGGGAGAAAACACCTGGTAGCATTACTTTTCATGAAGATAAGTTAAACATGAATACAGATATGTGTGCAGAAAAAAAAAAACGGTCTAATAAATACAATGCTAATGGCAC
>CM031611.1:37360943-37363443 GCA_018398815.1 Conus ventricosus | reverse complement strand
CTCAGACGCATTCTTAAGTCTTCATTTACAGACATACACAGTTACTGTGCCCGAAATGTCCAAATTCTTTTCTCCTCGCTTGGTTTTTCAAGGAGACTATTTTCTCTGTTGTTTAAAAGCAAAAATCTACTGCAGCTGTTTGAAGAGGAGGAAGTGATATACATATATTGATGCATGAATTCCTGTGGCAATGGTGATTTGATTTGACGCAAATGATGTACCCAGACTAGAACAGTTCGGATTTATATTTTTGGTTTTGTTTTTCTCGGCAGCAAAAGAAAAACTGCAAGCAGCATGGGCACGATACGTATAACGAATATGGTCAATTCGACATAAAGAGAAACGAACTGATTGATAGACTAAACTTTGTTTGAATGCATGGCTATCAGGATATAAGATTTGGCGGGGGGGGGGGGGGGGGGGGGGGGGGGGCCCTCTTCACCTTTATTTCCACAAGCACACACCTTTCATTCCCACCAGCAATGCCGCATCCCTAGCTTTCCATAGCACTGTCTCTTTTCTCGCCTTTCATGAATATAGTGTCCTCCATGTCTACACGCATTTATCAGAGTACCCTTGCTGAAACCAAGAGAACCTTCTGTAGAAAATAACAGCGCTGAGTCTGTCGATTATCTCCCGTCTCCTCACAGCTCCCCTATAACCCCGAAATTGGGTTGTTGAGACACCCCAGTGACCGCCACACAATAATTCCCCATCTGTTTGGTTCTCTGTGGCCCTCACACAGCTCAATACAGACAGATCTGTCCACTCAGTGATGTTGTCTGCTGACTAAATGGAGCTCAATCGACAGCCAGACAACAGATGTGCCTCCCCCCCCCTCACCCGCACCTCCCCTCCCCCTCACACTTATTATCCTCTGGCCCCTCCTCCTCTGCTACCTCACTCCAGCCCTCTTCCCCGCTGTCATCTTCTTTTATGAACAGTACTGCCATAATTCGTACACCAGGCATCTTGACGTTGAATAAAATTATCTCCCTTTCCTCCCACAGAAACGCCTACCCCTCTTTTGTTTAATGCTTTTTCAAAGAGGCTATGGATGCTCTGATTGTTGGTTGTTGTTTTTTTTCCCCATGTCAGAAAAAAAAATGTAGAAAAAGTAGCAGAACTGAGAACAAGGAGAAGAATAACTGGTAGGATGGTTTGTGACCCAAAGACAAATCCATTAAATAGGGTATGGATCCACGTTACGGGCAGGTTTACGAACTTTATTTTTCACCTTTCTTTAAAATCATTATTGTAAAATCAGGCCTTTTCCAGAATAAAAAATGAACATATGTCAGTGGGGAAAAAATGACATCAGGTTTGTAAGATTCATTAATAAAAGCCTGTGAGATCATACGTTAATCTAGATTAAAGCTCTGGGCAGTTGGAAACCGACTGTCAGATACTATCCCGAGCTTCCTTCTAGCTGCGTTTGTATTTGTATTTGCATGAAGCCGGATCTCTCTCTGTCCCTCTCTGTCTCTTTGTCCGTCCGTCCGTCCGTCCGTCTGTCTATCTGTCTGTCTGTCAGAATTTCTCTCTCTCTCTCTCTCTCTCTCTCTCTCTCTCTCTCTCTCTCTCTCTCTCTCTCTCTCTCTCTCTGCATCTCTGTCTGTCCCTCTCTGTCTGTCTGTCTGTCTCTCTCTCTTTCTCTCTCTCTCTCTCTCTCTCTCTCTCTCTCTCTCTCTCTCTCTCTCTCTCTCTCTCTCTCTCTCTCTCTTCTCTCTGTATTCATTTTCGCAACTACCTTAGCACTTCACTCCTATCTGTGTTTCTTTCACCTGTCCACATTATGCCATCTAAGCCATAAAGTATCGGTGTTTTTTTCACCTGTCCACATTATACCATCTGTGCCATAATGTTTTGAACGTTGAAAAAAAGTCTATTGAAAGTGAACTCGCTTCAACACAGGTAGGGCTACTAGAGTTCAACAAAAAGAGTTTGTTGTTGTCCTTGTTGTTGTTCTAACATGTTGCAATGAGAAGTAAAGATAAGAGCCCCTCAATCTTCACACATTTCGTCTAACCTCTCTTCGGGTATGTTCAATGTATCATACGACAACACGCCTTAAAAAAGATTATACCGAGAAAATGAAACTTGGATTACTCTCTCTCTCTCTCTCTCTCTCTCTCTCTCTCTCTCTTAGCAGTTAAAAGCCATGCCTAAGAAATATCCAAGTGTCGTCCAACCACCCCTCCTCATTTCTCCTTCCCCTATTTCGTCTACAGCTTGGCATGAATTGTTCTGAACAAACTGACTACAAACAACCCTTTTCTAATCAAAAGGAGGTGCCAGTTACTCCTCTAAATGATAGTCGAAAGCGAACGAAATAAATAGAAGAATGAAGTGTATGTATCTGCAATATATTATCAAATAAGAATTTCACAATCCAGTACAGAGCTGTCCCACCATCCCATTCCCTTCCTCTACTTCCCATCCAGTCACACATCCCACCACTCCTCCCTGGGTCTTCCACGTACCCAGGTGCTTCAGACTT
>CM031611.1:37338443-37353443 GCA_018398815.1 Conus ventricosus | reverse complement strand
CTTTTGCATTTCGACACAAAGGACAGATCAAATTTCCACTACATGACTGTCTATAACGGAAATAATGAGTAAAGAGATCGGAAACACCAAATCTAAACTTAGCCATGATGCGTTGTATATGTTTGTCCATTTTCATTGATATATATATACAGGTAAACATCGTAGTGGTGAGGATTCCCTTGATGGTGTTGAGTCCCCTCAAACAGACTGTCGTCAGGCTGTATAGGGTAGTTGTAAAGTTTTGGCAGTACTGAGTCCATCTGTTCAAAAACAGCGGAGCTTTCTGTCAGCAGCTCGCCTGAGGTATCCTCGATGACTGACGATCTGTTTTGCTGCGTCTTGGTGAGGTTTTTCAGTGTGGTGAAGGCATGTTTGCTGTTTCCCTTTTTCATGCCTTTCTCGATGTTCTCGCACTGATTATTGATCCATTGTTCTTTGGCTTCAATCATTTCCTTCTTTACAAGGTTGTTGGTTTTTCGATACTGTGCGGCTTGTTCAGGGCTGGAATTTTTCGTATTCTTCAGTGATCTTCTTTTGTCGCAGAGGTCAATGATGTCGTTTGAGATCCATGCTTGGTGTTTCTTCCTCTGTCGCCCAAGTACCTCCTCTGCTGTTTCGCAGACTGCCTCATTGAAGCTGTTTGTGAGGTCGTTGATGTCATTGTCCAGGAGGTTGAGTGCTGCGAACGCCCCCTGAGCTGTGCCTGGAATGCCTCTTCTATCTCTGGGTCTTTTAGCTTCTCCAGGTCAAACTTGATGCGTGGCTGCGCAGCTTGGTACTTTTTCTTCAATTTGATCTTCATTGTGAGCAGCACGAGATCGTGGTCGCTGCCTATATCAGCTCCGGGGTATGTCCTCGTCTTTGCTTTATTGATGCTTGATTTGAAGCGCCGCGGAGTGAGGACAAAGTCGATCTGGTTATGAGTCGTTCCGTTCGGCGCATGCCAGGTTGTTCTTCTTGACAGTTTGTGGGGGTAAAGGGTGTTGGCAATGGTGAGCCGTTGGGTGCAGGCAAACTCCAGAAGGCGAAGTCCCCTGTCGTTAGTTTCCCCTGTGCCGTATTGACCCACTGTTCCAGCCAGTCTTTGTAGGCATCTGGGCCGACTTTGGCGTTGAAGTCCCCTGAACTATGATGATGTCTTTCTTAGGGGCTTTTCTGATGGTGTCTTCTACTTTCTCGTAGAATTCTTCCACCGCCTGATCTTCGTGGCTGGTAGTTGGAGCATACACCTGTATGATGTTGATGTTCACCCATGCTGAAATCTACATGAACGGACAACAGCTTGAAGAAGTGGGCGCTTTCAAATACCTTGGCGCCACTCTCACCAAAGACGGTCGCTCTACAACAGAAATCAAGACCAGACTAGCGATCGCAACAGCAGCAATGGCAAAGCTAAACAAGATCTGGAAGAGCAGGGAGATCAGCTTTCTACAAAGATGAAGCTGTACAAGTCCTGGTGCTGTCCATCCTGCTGTATGGCTGCGAAAGCTGGACCATGACAGCAGAGACCACCAGAGAATTCCAGACGTTGAAACTAAATCTTTCAGGCGCTTGCTCGGAACTCTTGCAAGACCGGAAGACAAACGACCTTGTGAGACCAAATAACATCACTTGCAGCCACCCAAACCCCTCTTGGCACAGTCAAGAAAGAGGAAGCTGTCGTGGTTTGGGCATGTCATACGCACAATTCACTCCCAAAACAGTCATCCAGGCCACGCTGGAAGCGCAGACAAGTGACCGACAAGCCAAATGCCTGGATGGACAACATCAAAGAATGGACCAGGAAGGATGGCCCCACGCTTGATGCGACAGCAGAGGACAGGGCCGGATGGCGGTTCCCTGGCTTCGAGAAGTGTCTCTCCTCTCTCCTCTACCCCATCATGGGCAAGAGAATGAAGATGATGAAACACGTGATTATTGTACGTTCTATCAAGTCAAATACAGTCACTATCTGTACATGACATCCAAATTTGCCAACTAGCAGTCCCCAGATTCTTTCTTGGAAAACCAGTATAAAGCAATCATCTCACCAACACCTGGTTCATCCATACAATCCCAAACCAATTCACACAGTTGCATTCTCACATTAGTCACCCAGTTCTTCTTACCTCTTCGTCCCATTCTCACACATTCGATATGCTTTATATGGTAATCTGTGACCTTGCATCTTGATAATTTTTCAAGCCAATATCGCATCACACTTAATAATGAATCAAATAATAGGAAAATCTATCCGTTACACCAAAAACCAAATCATTTGGCGTTGCAACGAGACACCAAAAATCTCTTCAAAGCAAACAGATGTAACATCACAGTGTACTGCCGCAACTGCATCACGGCCCCATACTTCACTCCGTACGGTACCATAGTTTTAACCTGCCATCAAATAACTTCAAAAACAAAGTAAGGAAATCGTATTTAGCAATGAATAATTTCTTTAGTGTATGCACATAACGCATTTTTTAGCCTCGACTGGCCAAACCTTATGCAAGTGAAGACAAAACTCAAACGCGTTGAGAAGTATATTCCAAATTATTTATATACACAATGCACAACAGCATTGTAGACCCATTGTAACGTCATCTTTCCTGCTCGCTGCTAAATATCCACCCTTTCTAAAAACAATTAATTACTTTTTTGGCCATATTAACCTTTAATCTAATGAAGCAGCAACTGTTTGCAAAGTGTTTAACTGTGTTTGTAATCCAAACCACTGTTTTCTGACACCAATCCAATCATCAGCAAAAGAAGATATGAAAATTTCCACACCGTCATTTATGAAATGTGCAACCGTGCCTTCCACTATGTATAACCTGCCTGTGTTATTCATTAATGAAAAAGAAAACAGAACAGGGCTACAGACATCGCCCTGTTTCACACCAGAAGTGCAATTTATATAGTCTTTAGAGCATCACCAATCGCACTCTGCTTTTACACAATTATACAACTTATAACACATTTAAAAAGTGTTCCCTTCCATGGATACCATTTTTAAAACAGGATAGGCCACAATAAAATAAGTTCTATTGTCTGAATTCAAAACCTTCTCGAAGTCCATAAATATGCACATATAATTTACGATTTATAAGCAAAACTGTTTTGAACAAACGCCTTAATTGAACATGTACAAAACTGTAAAAAGTTTTCTTGAACCCAGATTGAAATTCCCCTAATGTTATTTTCTTCCACCCATTTCCTGTAATCCCTATTGATAATAGCACTGTAACATTCGCCAACATTACACAAAGAAATTCCTCTATATTATTTGATCGATCCGAATCACCTTTTTAAACAATGGGATGACAAAAGACTCCGACCACTTCAGATAAACCCCTTTGATCCATACGGAGTTAATGAATTTAAAACCAGAAAAATCTAGAAATAAAGCTTTGACTGGCACCACTTTTTATCAGTGTCACCACACGATAATTCCCATCTGACCAGCAGCTTTGGCGAGTTTTACCTTTCTTACCGCGACTATAACTTCTTCTATGGAAATGTGGACGGTTTAGATTGTCACGTCATGAACTGTTGTCCAATGTATATTTTCTCATTTCCAGCTCAATATGAGAACCCCAGCGTTTCCTTCAAGCAAAATCTCCTGAAATGATGATACCGAAGTTTTCTTAACTTAAATCATTTACGAGTTGCTTACCTTTTCTGGAATTTGCGGACACAGTCCCCAAAATCTTTCCGATTATTTAACAGACGAAAGTAATTCTGTCAACAGAGAATCATTAAATTCTTTTCTTTTCTCTTAAAAAAAGATGTTTATATACTCGCCTAGCTTGCAGTAGGCTAACACGAGACGGATATTGACAACGAACGGTCGATATCTTTTAATAAATTACGATCATTTCTTTGTTTAGCAAACATTCCATAACATACCAGTCGTCTTCTTTCCTGACATTTTTCCAAAACTAACCCGTTTCATCATACATACCCCAGCCTCTTTATACAAGAATTAAACACACACTAAACGCTCTTCGATATTATTATCAACCATCGAGCTGCCCATGCATGCGCACAGTTGCCTTTATCGAAAGATTACATTTTTAAAAAACAAAGCGAGCATGAGCTTTGTCGAGCAAAGACATCCAGACAAAACATCTTTTCTCTAATAGTGCATGGTTGTGTGTTGGCGCCTGTGTTTACTGTACGGGCTCACAGTTATGACTTGAGGAAGCGAACTTCAATTCAAAAGGCATGTGGTCAGACTCTGTTCTCCTCTCAACACATACATCACGTCAACTATGGGAACTGGTATAAAACAAATCCATAAGACATCAAAAAATAGTCATTCACACTGCTAACCCCGCTGTCGATATGTATTTGTAGCGGACCATTGAAAGTCGCCTTTACACACTCTCATGTAAAATACAACAATTTCAAAGCAGTGCACATGTTAACTTAACATCTTTCCAATAATATTCAGACAACATCTGCTGAATTCGTACATCAGTGCCCACTTTTATGTTGATCATTTGTAATGTAAACATGCGTTCTTCAAAATCACAGAAAATATGTAATTCTGCTATTCAAGTCACCGCAGACTAATTACATCCACATCATTTTTTAACAGAAAGTAACACTCACCTAGAAATATTCTTCCTAACAGGAAACCCCATTTTCTTTATCAAAAATAGGAATAGTAGGCGCCCCCTCCGGAGGTACATATGCATCAAACGAAATAACATTTTTAAGGTACCAACAAAGATTTAACAACAGACAAGCACAGAAACAAATCAATACAACATCTAAAGGCGTAAAAAAGGGACGGATCTGATCACATTTAAACTTTTCACAAGACACAATAAATAACCAAGCCCACCGGAACGCCATCCACGTGCCGTAAAACTTTAATGCACGTGTACAGTAAACAGATGTACCCCCAGAGAACACAGGCGACAGAAAAAATCTACAAACACGGCTCGACAAAACATACAAAATCAAAGACCAACACAATAAGAAAATAAAATCATTATTTCCTGCAATTTTGAAAGCAATGCCATAACATTCCAAAGAGAAACGAAAAAAGTTTCATTTTAATTACAATCACCATTACATATTCATCATTTTTTAGAGACAAGGACATCAAACACACAATTTCAAAAGACACATCACAACTGTGTTGCTAACATATTTTCACCGCACTGACAATTACGGACTTTCCTCACAACACAGAACGGTTCTCAACGTGCTGTTTCACGAGCTGTCGAGACACAGCGCCGGGTGAAACCACCGGTGTCAGGCTCACCATGTTCCTTCACTGTTCAGGACAAAAAACGTCCACTATGACAAATTTTAGACCAGGTGTCGTATATAATAACTGGCGCCGTGGAATTGTATCGCAGCGATAGCATTTCCACGTGAAAATATTGGTCAGCGCAAATATGTGCTGGAAAAAATTGTCACGCGACCAACTTTTCACGAAAAATGTCCTATCTCATAGTAGCTGTCCTAAAATCAACTGACGCTTGCTCGAAAATTTTGCGACAGCTTTTTTGCGACAGGACAACACTGTGAACTATTGTAGTCCCAGTGAATACTAACTGTCTTTGCACACATATTCACGTGAAATCTACTCAAGAGTTAACAATTCCTGTAAAAATGGTCGCAGCGTTAATATATCCCAGCGAACAAAAAATCGATTTTTCTGCAAAGTGAAAAAACGACGCCGCGGTTGAGCGTTAAAATATCAAGAAAAAAATGCAGCCTGCATAATAAAATAAAAAAATGTCGCAAAGTGATTTTTTTTATCAAAAATGTTTCGGACGAAAGTCAAATTTTTCATTCGATGTGTGTGTGTGGTGTGTGTTGTGTGGAGTGTGTGTGGTGTGTGTAAGTGTGTGTGTGTTTGTGTGTGTGTGTCGTGTGTTGGTGTGTGTGCGTGTGTGTGTGCGTGCGGCGTGCGCACGCGCGCGTTGAGAACGTGTGTGTGTGTGTGTTGTGTGAGTGTGTGTGTGTGTGTGTGTGTTGTGTGTGAGTGTATGTGTGTGTGTGTGTGTGTGGTGGTGTGTGTGTGTGTGTGTGTGTGTGTGTTGTGCGCGTTGGTGTGTGCAGTGAAATGTAATGTTTTTATCAATATCGTAGCCTTTGGACATTCAGCACCAACGAAAGTAGGGGAAGATTGGCAAGTTAGAACCCCTAAGAAATGCAGCCCTACCTCCTTCACTAATTTCACTTCAATCAAGGTGATTAATTTGTAAAGCTTGCCATAATAGCTCAATATAGTAACAGCCATCTAATGGCTAACTTTTATTTAAAAAGTTCTATATAAGAAATAATAAATTCTT
The DNA here is from genome assembly GCA_018398815.1 of Conus ventricosus. Taxonomy (NCBI): domain Eukaryota; kingdom Metazoa; phylum Mollusca; class Gastropoda; order Neogastropoda; family Conidae; genus Conus; species Conus ventricosus. The sequence continues at coordinate 37,347,147 of CM031611.1, read as the reverse complement.
AAAGAAAAGAAGCCCACTATTAGACATCATTTTCGGTTCAATGGACCAGGGTGTCGAAAATATTGGCCACAGCTATATTAACCGACACGCATTAGTCATAAACCCAACCAATAATTTGTCTGTTGGCCATAAAAAAAAATGTGTGCGCTTGTTCGATAATCATTAAAAGACACCTACGGTCTCAACACATTCATAAACTAAACTTAAAAAGATAAATGATATCCTTAATTTGTCAGAACGAACCAACCAAATAGAGTCTAAAAAGCCAATACGAGAGACCAAATCGCAGAACAGATACTTTCAGTTGTCTTGCTTTAATTGCAGAGCTTCTAGGCACGTTAAAAGCAATGAATTTTACAAACGAGTCAAAGTAACCCATTTTAGTCCAAAGTACCCCAAAAGTTAACAGACGGTTCACAATCAGAGCTTCAGTCATATTTGCTTGTTTTAACACTGCATCCTTTAAGGCATTCAAAGCTCCAAGGAAACATGATTTGAAATCCAATTAACATAGTATTTGTTGAAAGGATAATCCATTTCCTTTATCTAAAGCTTATAGTCTTAGTTTAATGAAACAAACAATGCAGATCAAAATTGCAGAACGAGACGTTCACAATGGGTTTTCTCCTTTTCAATCTTTCATTAACGCTCGTTTTAAGAGACACCAAGGCCTAAATATAACATGTTCAAAAATGTGGAAACATTTAACACATTTATTATAGAAGTATCCGTTTGTTTGATGCCTTCTTTGAAAGAAGACAAACGCATTACAGTTCGAAACCCAAAAGGAAACCATTCAAAGCAAACCGTCAAATTTTTTTTATGTTTTTTTTTTTTTGGCTATATGTTTTCTTCGATCAAATATGTGGATGCCTCATAACGAGCAAGCATGCTGCATGGGGCATGCGTGCGCGCCGCACATTTACTTACAACACACACATACACACACACACACACACATCACACACACACACAACACACACACACGCACACAACACACACACACACACACACACAAGACACACACACACACATCAGGCCGATCAATAATTACTGATCACTGAGAAAAAAACCACCGCTATCAATCTTCTAATGAAGTGGGTAAAAACTGATCACATTAAGGCCTTAAATGAGCTACACTGGCCCAACTTAGGGCCCAGACAGGGTAGTTCAAATCTTCACCATTTAAAAAAAACCATGGTCATAAAAATCCTCTACCATGACAGCAACATCAAAATATAACTGGTTTTTTTTTTTTCAAGGGCATTCTAATATGTTTAAATTCGTTGAAAAAACAGAACGCAAACAATACCTATTTATTTAGCCAAGATCTTTGCTTTCAAACAAAAGTAGAACCATAGAGGTACATAATAGTACAAAATGTTTCTAATCTTACATGTTGGAATCCTTTCCCGCGTCCAGCCAGGTTTTTTCCTCTAAGCAAGGAAGTTATGCCTGCTGACAAATGTAGCACACAAAAGATCAAACTATCTCGTCAAAGTTTTCTCAAATAAGCACCAGCCCAATTATCTACATGCCCGCGCCTTAAACCAATCTTCCCTTACATTAACAAACGAAAGTAAATTACCTTCAAGTAGTCCCACAATTTTGGACAAGAACACATATACTTCTAACTGAAGGCTAAAAAAAAACATCTTTCATTGTAGATTGTATTTTGCAGCCTATTGTTTGTACTTTTTTTTTTTTTTTTTTTTTATTACAAGGGTTCCCTTTCTGCTTTCTTATAAAAAGTGAGTAAGACTCTCTGTCATGATCATTTTTACTTACTCTTTCATAAGAAAGGAAAACTGTGTAGGCCCTTTTAAAAGAGTCACAATTTAGCCATTTTGTAATTATCATCACCCCAACCAACCACCACCAACACAAAAAAACAAGATGCTCTGGCGTATCTGTGAATTTTATGATTCAGCCAAGCACACACACACATGACGCAACGCACGCACGCGCCGCACACAAACAAGCACACCCGCTACACACACAACACACACACAACACAAACACACACACCACACACACAAACACACACACACACACACACACACACACACACGACACACACAACTGCCGACAAAGCTGGATCTAGAACCAAGTCTTGCGGAAGAAGACAGAACCGAACTTTTCAAAAGATAAGTTCCATTAGACCATATGAAAGACATATGTTCGTTTTGGTGATGGCCGGCGAAGTTCAGATAAAAGGTCACATAGCCCAATAAGGGTCGAAGCGGATAAATACTAATGACTGAAATATATCAAATATTGTCATAATTTATTTCTCTTTGTCGAGCGACGCTATTTAGGCCCTATAAATAATGAGCAGTCCAAAAGCGCAACTTGTAATAATCTACTATAAAGCCTGGAACTACTACATATTTATTTGGTTTGTTTCCTTTCATTAAAATAAGATTCAAATAGACATTCCGAGATATTTGAGTTAAAGGAAAGGACTTTATAAAGTTGGGTGTAGCATGAAATCTATGAATTAAGGATATCCAGTGATGTAAAGAATGCGGCTATTATACGTTATTATTGGATTCTCTCGTTTTCTTCCCATGACTATCCATATGTCTTTCGCATACATTATCCAAATGGACATTCACATAGCCTGTTAGCCGCTATTATGTAATATTATGGATAATTATATGATATGTTCCCATCGCTCGGCTTTGACCTCTCCCAACTGTTCCATCATCTCTGACCTATCATACCTCCTCAACGGGTTTGAGTCCCTCCTGTCTTCTCTGACTATTCATACCTCCTCAACCGGTTGTGTCCCTCCTGTACTGCAAAGAGAGTACAGGATAGGAATGTATGCGTGGGGTTTGTGTAGCCGTGTGTGCCAGGCATGCGTATGTACATATGCGTGTGTGCTAGTCTCTCTCTCTCTCTCTCTCTCAATCTCCCCCCTCACTCTTTCGACTCACTCTCTCACGTTCTCCAACTCCTCCTCGCTCTCGTCTCTCTCTCTCTCTCCCTCTCTCTCTCTCACCTCCTCCCACACACACACACACACAACACACACACACGCTGCACACGAAACACGCGCAAGCGCGGGAATACACCACAAACCAAACACGCCACACAGATCTGCAAAGACATTGTTGCGTAACTGCAGGGTTTTGTGGGGAAATCTTAAGGGTCTATTACAAGTTGTCTTGGAAAGAGTATCGTCCCACGAATAAGATGTTCAGAGTGGGTCGGGTATGTAAATTATAGCTGGGGTATCCTAGTAGAGAGAGAGAGAGAGAGAGAGAGAGAGAGGACGAGAGAGAGAGAGAGATAGAGAGAGAGAGAGAAAAGAGAGAGAATAAGAGAGAGAAAGAGGGAGGGAGAGAGAGTAGAGGAGAAAGGAAGTAAGAGAGGGAGGGAGAGAGACAAGAAAAAAAAGCGAGGAGGAGGGAGAGAAGGAGTAGAGAGAGAAATGAGAGAGAGAGAGAGAGAAGGGGAGGTGAGAGAGAGATTGCGTGATTAGGGACAAATGTATCACAACTATATTGAGTTTTGAGCCTGATGCAGTTTTTCAGGCTCCAACCACACACACACTAAAACAAAAACACAACACTACACACACACCACACACAACACAAACACACACACACAAAACACACACACAACACAACAACACACACACACCTCACAACACACACAAGCACACACGACACACACAATCCACTGTCGACGCCCTCTCAACCACATACACGCACACTTGCTTCAATTGCACGTCCAGAGAGAGAGAGAGAGAGAGAGAGAGAGAGAAAGAGAGAGAGATGAGAGAGAGAGAGAGAGAGAGAGCGGAGAGAGAAGAGAGAGAGAGAAAAGAAGGGGGGGGGGGGGCAAGGGGCGGGAAAGGCAAGACCAACTGACCGTTTGTAGACAGAGTGAAACAAAGAGAGTCCAATCAGATAGAGAGAATGAGCGAGAAAACTATAGAGACAGAAAGATAGACCGACAGTCAAAGCAGACACAAATAAAATATAGACAGAAAGACAGTGGGCAACAGATACCAATCAAAACCCATGAGAGAGGGAGGGTGGGGGGGCAGAGTTGGCAGAGAGTTGGGGCACGAGACCGAACATGTCTTCGACGGGTCGTATTATTAACGAAAAAATACTGGTCACAGAGCGACCCCTTATTCCTACTGCATGGCAATTTTTAGACAATGAAAAGCACGCTGTGCAGTCGACATGAATTTATTTATAAATAGGCACGACCAACGATTTTATGGGACCTCTCTCGTGAAATTCCTGTCGCGCTAATAACTAAAAACCCAACCAATTATTAAGAAATTTATACGCTCCGCGATAATTTTTCATGAACCAGCTGCAGTATTTTCCCCCGGAAATACGTCGCTGCGACACGATTTTTATTAGCGAACAGTATTATATACGAGACACGCCGAGTTCCTAAACTTGCAAATTCAACCGCCCATTGTCAGTACCTTATGGTTAATCGCTTGCCGTCGGATAAGGAGGTAGTTAAAGAAAGACATAACGTAAGCCCCGTTTACCCAACACTTCTGCTTTCTTGATGTAGGGGTCAGTTTCCTTCCTCAGCTCTCTGCAACAACCCTTCGAGAAGTCCTCTCCGATGAAAGTGTTGTGTTTCCCTGTAGTTTTGCGTTTGCTCTGAGAAAGTCCTGCCATTCTGCTTGTAAAAAAAAAAACACATAGAGCAATCAACGGGAGAGGGAGAGTCCGCCCTATCGAATTCAAATCCCATGGACAATTCTACCGTGTTTGGTAATGAGGTCCTTCAAGACATTTTTCACAGTCCCCATGCGTCTCATTATCCCTTCGTGGCAGTCCATAGATGATGAGTTGTTCCGCATGGATCTCCCCCTCAAGATCCGTCGTCTTCGTCTCAAGCCCTCTCATCTTTAGGCAATCCCTGATCGCTGCCGTAACTGAGACCTCCCGCGCCTGAAGCCCCTTCAGCTCCTCCTGCATTGGGCAGAGCGTATTCCTCCTCACGAAGGCATAAGCATTCATGTCCCGCTTCAACATCGTCAGCTTCCGCATCGAATTACACTCCATGGTGTTCAGCTTGCTCATAAAATGTCTGACAGGGAAGGTTCCCTTACGTGAGGATGGCCAGGTTTCTCCATACTGGCCCTGCTGCTGGCTGCTCCTCCACTGGCGCTGGTCAGTCGGGTCTGCCTGGTGTCTCTGGACTGGGAGGGGTTAGGACCTGGATTGCTCTCCACGTCACCACACCGGAGAAGAAAACTCCCCCAGAACAAATAGGAGAGGAGCAGTCCTAACATAGCACCGTCTCCTCGGCTCTTCAGTCTTAACATGGCGACACGCATTGCAGATTTCTCTTTAGCCCGTTTCAACATGAAATTTTGAAATACAGACAGGAATCCGCCACATGCTGCTCGAAACTCCACAGGTCCAGAAGGCATTGTTCCTCATAAAGTCTGTGTACCACTCTAAGGACCAATCTGACTCTCAATTATCCGAAGTTATCAATTTACTGACAGAGCACTTGACGCGCGACTTCTCATGCAAAACATACGCTCACGTCCCCCGAGAAGTAAACAGATGAATGAACAAATGCAGATGTAAATCAACAAGAGAGAGAGAGAGAGAGAGAGAGAGAGAGAGAGAGAGAGAGAGAGAGAGAGAGAGAGACAGAGACAGAGACAGAGACAGAGAGACAGACAGACAGATAGGCAGACAGACAGGCAGACAGACAGGCAGACAGACAGACAGAGAAACAGACAGTTTCCTGATCCCACAACATCCAAAAAACACGCATGTAATACATATTTCCATGATACCGCTTTAGTTGCATTATCACACTCTGCGAAGCGCTGCCCCTCGCTTTGTTGAAGATCTCTTCACAGCCTGTGGCAAAATAACGCAGCGCCTGACCGTCTCTGACAGATCCATCTATTTGGTTCTGGAAGAAGGAAATGATGCAACAGTAACTCGCACACATCTTTGACACGCGGGGGGGGGGGGGGGGGGGGGGGGGGGGGGGGGGGGGGGGGGGGGGGGGGTTGGATTAGGACTCTCTACGACATATAATACATCTTGCCGTTTACGACTTTTCAGACATGCTATCTCAGTATGAGAAAATAGAATAGAGAGTTTATGATTCCCCCTCCCCCCCCCCCCCCCCCCCCCCCCCCTTACGTCCGTCATGCTCATACCAGCTCCACCCATTTTCCTTCTTCCTGTCTCTCCCGTGCCTTACCCCACCGTTTCTCTCTCCTTCCTTCTTCTCTCCCATTTGACTGTGTCATAGTAAAACAACAAAGAGAAGAGAGAGGAGAGAGAGAGAGAGAGAGGAGAGAGAGAGAGAGAGAGAGAGAGAGAGAGAGACAGAGACAGAGAGAGAGAGAAGAGAGCGAGAGAAAGAGAGAGACAGAGAGCGAGGTACGGAGAGAGCGAGACAAAGAGAGAGACAGAGAGCGAAGAGGAGCGAGAGAAGAGACAGACTGACAAAGAGCGGGAGCGAGAGAGAGAGGAGAGAGAGAGATACGGATACGGATACGGATGTTTTATTCATATAGGCCCTAGCCCATAATGAAGGGGGTAATGTGAACAAATCTTTTCGAAAAAGAAACAGGAACAAATAAATCAAATATTCATCAAAGTGCAACAGGTAATCGACTAACTGAATATCAAACAGTACACAACAATTAATTCTTAACTGCATACTATACTTCTAATCCTAAACGCCTTGTACAAGAAAACAGCAAAACGTTTTATGGTGGCTTCGTTTGTGGATGCCATAAGTAATGAGAGTCGAAATAAAGAAGGATGCTTAGAATATTTTTGATCAATCAATTGATTCCTCAGATCATTCAAAATAGGACAGCAGAACACAAAGTGGACCTCATTTTCTTCGGCATTTTTACACAACGGACAGAGAAGATCACATTTGCTATGCTTCCTGTAAACGATAATAATGAACAAAAATTTCAGAAATACCTAATCTGAACTTTGTCATAATATACCTTAAATGATTGTCCATTTTAATTGATAGATATGATGGAACACAATGCACACTTTTGAACTGTCTGTAAAAAGCAAAACGGTCGCTTTCTTGAATATGACATGACCATTCTTGCCATCTGCAATCGATTAGTCTATTCCGAAATATCCGAAGGAAATCATTCATATTTCCGACACCCTGTTGTAACCACACAAAACCAAAACCAAGTTCATATAATCTAACCCTCACATTTGAAACCCAATTTACTCTTCCTCTCGCATCCAAATCATATAACATATTATATGCTTTCCTTGGCAACCTTGAGATTTCCATTTGTGTTATTTTTAGCCAATAACGTATTACACTTGATAGCAGAATTCAAATATATCGGATATCTGTTTACTTCGCCATAGATTAAATCGTTAGGTGTTCGCATGCTCACTCGTAAAAACTTCTTCAGCGCAAATAAATGAACATTTTCACAATAAGCAGCAGAATCATAAAGGCCCCAAAGTTCAGCTCCATACAGTGCGATGGGCTGTACTTGAGAGTCAAACAATTTCAAAAATAATTTTAAAGATGTATTTTCTAATTTTGATAGCTGTTGCATAATACAGAGTAATGCACGCTTGGCTCTACTTGCAAGATCTTTACATGCACAAGTGAAGCTTAATTTTGTTGAAAAATATATTCCCAAATATTTATATACGTTAACTACAGGCATCACCACTCCATTGTAAGTCCACTTTTCTCTAATTCCTAAATACCACCCTTTCTAAACACGATAATGTTGCTTTTTGACATGTTGACTTTTAACTGGAGTGAAGAGAGAGAGAGAGAACTCAGAACTCAGATGGTTTACTTCATATAAAGGCCATTGCCCTTATGAAGGGGGGTATGGAGAAAGTAACAACAATGTATGAACATTACATAACACATCAAAGACTGGATAAAATTCTCATTCACGAAGTCATAACTGATCGAAATTGAAATGCCTTGAACAAGTAAATTGAGAGATTTCTGACTACACTTTCATTTTGAGATGCCATAAGCAGACTTAACCGAAATTGACAAGGATCCCTGAAAAACTTAACTGGTATATATTGCGCTCTTAGACTAGATAACTTGCAGCAGCATAAAACAAAATGCAACTCGTCTTCTTTTCCATCATTGCAAAGTGGACAAGTCAGATCCATTCCAGCATGTTTACAGTAGCGATTACCTGTGCTGTGTAATATCTGAAATTCCAAGTCGAAATTTGGTCATAATTAACTTCAAGTGTTTGCCTAAATCCATTTGCAGATAAAGTTTGACATCGTGAACTGTACAAAATGTCCGATACATGGAAAAATCTATCGCTATTTTTGACGTGAGCGTCCCATTCTTGCCACCTGCACGCAATCAATCTTTCTTTAAATTCACAAAGAAATAATCTATCATTCTGCACACCTTGGTTCATCCAAACATAACCAAATCCAAATTTGTATAACTGACTACGGATATTTGACACCCAGTTTCTTTTATCTCTTACATCTAGGTCATATAACATCACATAAGCTTTCCGTGGTAATCTATAATCATTCATTTTAGTTAATTTTAACCAGTATCGAATACAGCTTAATACAGAATTTATGTAAATAGGATATCTATTGGTCTCTCCATAGACAAGGTCATTGGGTGTTCGCATTTCGACTCCTAAAAACTTCTTTAAGGCAAAAAGATGTACTTTTTCGCATTGACG
>CM031611.1:37320943-37333443 GCA_018398815.1 Conus ventricosus | reverse complement strand
GAGCAGAGGCAGGCAGACAGAGACAGACTAACTGACAGACAGACGGACAAAGACAGAGACAGAAGCGAACAGACAGAGGTACGGAGAGAGAGAGAGAGAGAGAGAGAGAGAGAGAGAGAGAGAGAGAGAGAGAGAGAGAGAGAGAGAGAGAGGAGGGGGGGGGGGGGGCAGACAGACAGACACAGGCAGAGAGCAACAGAGAGACAAAGACAGAGACAGAAACACAGAGACAGAGACATAGAGAGAGAGACAGACAGACAATGACAGAGACAAAAACAGAGAGAGAGAGAGAGAGAGAGAGAGAGAGAGAGACAGAGAGAAACACAGAGAGATAGAGGGAGAGATACAGAGAGACAGAGAGAAACATAGAGAGAGACAGATACAGAAACAGAGAGACAGACAGACAGGCAGATGGACAGAGAGAGAGAGAGAGAGAGAGAGAGAGAGAGGGGAAAAAAAAGGCCAAGGAAGAACGTGTGGGACCTTTAAATTGAATTTCACGACAAAAGCTTTTAAAACCTTGGAAATCCCTGTTGCTCTCTAGGAAATCTAGCACGTGCAACATAACACATGCCGAGCATTCCACGCAATTCTCCTGGCTCGTGGCTCCTGAGACCTTGAACTTGCCGCTGCTTCCAAAACTAAAATGAATTAAACTAAATTGAAAAGAGATCGCACTGGAAGGGCAAACGCTGACCTCCGCCTACGTCGAGCAGATCTTTGACCCTCTGAATCGGATCTAAACACGAAATGTAATGGATTCGTCATTTCGCCACACAGTGTCTTACTGTCAAGTTTTGTGTAAATCAGTTCGGATTTAATTGTTTGCTTTTTTTATATTGTTAAACGAAGCACACACAGATCGATCATTCAATACCCTTGATTCGTATTGTGAGTAAGCCCTTTGATGTTGATCTGTACAACAAATCAGAACCTAGGGTTAATAAATTTGCCTTAGGGATTCCATGTGTCCAAGTTTTTAGTCAGTAACAAACAACAAAAGCTCCCGCAGGTTTTGCCTAATTACGTTGTTAAACAGACAGGTAAACACAGCAGGAGGTCCATTAGTTTTGGTGCAATCTTGTTTTCGAACAGACAGGTTAAACAGAGCAGAAGGTTCAGCACTGTTTGTGTAAATGAATGGTGACAGCAATGATTTAGTAAGATCCCCACTGACGCCAACAATGGCTGATTTGCCGAAACACCTTTCTGTTTCGTTATTCATCAGCAAGGAAGAGGAGGGAGAGAAGGAGGTGCTGCATTGCTGGTGGATATATGTGCGGGCGCGCGCACACACACACACACACAATATATATATATATAATGCTGAACAATTAAGTAGTGGGGGAAAACAAGTGCAGGCTAACAATTCTTCAGTCGTTATAGTAATGACTTGGCAAAGCTTTGAACTTTACATTAAAAAAAAATTGAAGATGAAGAAAATGGGGGGAAATATATTATAAACATGAGAAGCCCTTCACTAGCTGCCTGAGGGAACCATCATAATCACTCTCAAAGGCACATTTATTTGTATTGCCTGTTCCTTGGCCATTCGTCCGCTGGATCGGACTCATCAGGGAGACGCGGCTGATTGTGTCTGTGCTCTTGGTGTCAAATAGAGACACACCACAGTCCATAATTCTGTGGTGTTCTCACCACCAAGGGTTCAAAAAAGAATCCAACAGCAGCCTCAAAGCAGCCAGTGAAGGGTAATAAATGGAACAAAACAAAAGTGTGGAGAGGAAAAAAGTCACCGAAAAACTAAAAGCATTAATCAAACAGCATAAAATGTAGGGGACAATCTTTGAGCCTATGCTTGAGGATCCATTCAAGGATGCAAGGGAGATCAAAAGATATGGAACAGTCTGAGTAGTCAGCTCTGCTGTTCAATAACCCAAGCATTGTGAGTGGCTAAGAATTGCACAGAACAACCTTTACTTGGATCTCCTAAGAGATGCAATCTCCACTGATTGACCAAACAATATAATGCTGAACAATTAAGTAGTGGGGAAAACCAAGTGCAGGCTAACAATTCTTCAGTCGTTATAGTAATGACTTGGCAAAGATTTGAACTTTAAAAAAAAAAAAAAATTGTAGATGAAGAAAATGGGGGGAATATATTATAAATATGAGAAGCCCTTCACTAGCTGCCTGAGGGAACCATCGTAATCCCTCTCAAGGCACATTTATTTGTATTGCCTGCTCCTAGGCCTTTCGTCCGCTGGATCGGACTCACCAGGGAGACACGGCTGATACATACATACATACTCACTGAGAGAGAGAGAGAGAGAGAGAGAGAGAGAGAGAGAGACAGACAGACAGACAGACAGACAGACAGAGAAAGTTTATAATCAGAGGTAACGGAGACAGCAGCAATCAAATGGCGGGGCTATTCTCATCCCTCCAAAAGCGCAATGAATAAAAAGGCACCTTGGTATTGGGTAATGGAACGTTATAGATCGTGAAATCCACGCATTTTCCACTCCAGGGTAGGTGTGGTAGAGAAACATCATATCATGGGCAGTTACTGGAAGATTAAAAGCACCAACGCGTGCAAGAATATTGGCATTTCCGAAGATGATGAATAGAACAATAACGATCTCTCTCTCTCTCTCTCTCTCTCTCTCTCTCTCTCTCTCTCTCTCTCTCTCTCTCTGGGGAAAGAATGCTGGCATAACCAAATATGATAGATTGAATAATAGTAACTCTCTCTCTCTGTCTGTCTGTCTCTCTCTGTCTCTTTCTCTCTGTCCCTCTCTCTGTCTCTCTCCTCTCTTTGCCTCTCTCTCTGTCTCTCTCTTTGTCTCCTTCTCTCTCTGGTAAAACAAAATGGCAAACATGCAAAAATAAACAAATATGATGAATAGAATAATAACTCTCTCTCTCTCTCTCTCTCTCTCTCTCTCTCTCTCTCTCTCTCTCCTCCCTCCCACTCTCTCTCACTCACTCTGTCTCTCTCTCACTATCTCTCTCTCTCTCTCTCTCTCTCTCTCTCTCTCTCTCTCTCTCTCTCTCTCTCTCTCTCTCTCGTGGCCTCCCTTGCTCGGCAACCGGCAAGACGTATTTCAGCCACTCCGGTAAATTTCTACTTGTATCAACTGTATTTCATCCAGCATGCCTGTTCAAGGTCTCCCATCCACTGTTGAAGCCACACTCAATGCTGCACTGGAAGAAATGGCATTGTCGTCATTCAAAATAGAGGACAGAGGAAAACAAACTGTCGTCGTTCTGCGGTTCACTTCGAGTACCGAACAGCCCCTGCCCGCAAACTCCAGGCCACAGCATGGCGTATCGTCGCAAGTGCCCGTCACAGCTGAACAGGGATAGGCAGAGAGCAGAGACTTACAGAAGCAATCAAAAGAAAAAGGCGAGGGAAAGTTTATGTTCTCCGTCCGGTTTATTGTTGCCGACGCCTCCTAGTATATTTTACCACGTTGACAGAACCAACGAAAGTCGTGTTCCATGTGATGATATTTTCGAGAGTGACAACCATCTCCCTCTGTGTGTAACCCCAGCCTGCAGAAGAAACACAACACAGTGACAACCATCTCCCTCTGTGTGTAACCCAGCCTGCAGAAGAAACACAACATAGTGACAAGCAAACAGAGATCGACTTGGAGCAGTGAGGCAAAACGTCTGTGACAGTTGCACACGATGAAGTGTCGGTCTTGGATTTTGGTTCACTGAAGCCTAGCGCTGATCAAGATTGTGTTGAGACGAATGCTGTGATGTGGATGTGATCAGAACGACCCTCCAGAGAACGTGACTCTCAGTGACATCATGTCGTACCTACAAGGAATGTTGAGAAACATGGACAGCGTTCATTCTGTTGACAGAGAAAATGTGCAACTGACTTCCAGCGGCAATTCAGATGTGGAGGACGGAAATCTTGTTGACAGTGGATAATTTTTTGGAAGTCTTAATGACATCCCCATCTGTGTTTGGTGTTTGTTAATTATTTCCGTGATTTGGTTTCCTCATCGCGATGTTGTTTTCTGACATTTATGGTTTGTGTGCATTTGTTGATATTCGTTTCGAACAGCCCCTCCCCCCACCGTAACCCTGCATGAGAATGGCTTTGTAGCTTAACTCATTGAATCATTCGTTCGTTCTCTCTCTCTCTCTCTCTCTCTCTCTCTCTCTCTCTCTCTCTCTCTCTCTCTCTCTCTCTCTCTCTCTTCTCATTTTTGCCTGTGCAGTTTTCTCTTTCTGGCCACATTTTTGCACATGATTATGCAGTCAATCGTTCAAGCAATGACCGATCCAGTAATGCCTCAGCTTGGCGGGCAATTACTCCCCCGCTGAGATGATTATAATTAAATGCTGGTTTCTCATCGCTTCACTACCGTGAACCCTGATCAACTGGGCGATATGCTTTCGTTGTCGCTCATGCAGAAGTGTAAAAGATGGCTTTTGGAAGCTAGTTGCGGGTTTGGTCGTTTTCTTAGTTAATGAGAAAGTAAGTCGATTTGAGGGGAAAAAAAGCTTGTTTGTATGTCATCGTTTTGATTGTGCGGTACTTGAATGAAACTTTGTTTTTTTATGGTGATTGCTATAACGGTTATTGTAGTAATTGTTCTTATTGTTGTTGCTATATCGGTATTGTAGTTGGTGTTTCTTATTGTTGTTGCTATATTGTATTGTAGTTGTTGTTTCTTATTGTTGTTGCTATATCGGTATTGTAGTTGTTGGTTCTTATTGTTGTTGCTATATCGGTATTGTAGTTGGTGTTTTCTTATTGTTGTTGCTATATTGGAATTGTAGTTGGTGTTTCTTTTGTTGTTGCTATATCGGTATTGTAGTTGGTGTTTTTATTGTTGTTGCTATATTGGTATTGTAGTTGTTTCTTATTGTTGTTGCTATCGGTATTGTAGTTGTTGTTTTTTTACTATTGTTGCTATCGGTATTGCATTTGGCATTTGTGATTCCTGTTGCTTATTAGTATTGTAGGTGTTGTTTCTCATTGATGTTGCTATCGTTATTGTAGTCGGCGTTTCTATTGTTGTTGCTATATTGGTATTGTACTTGTTGTTTCTTATTGCTGTTGCTATCGGTATTGTAGTTGTTGTTTCTTATTGTGTTGTGGTATCGGTATTATAGTTGGCCTTTCTTGTTGTTGTTCCTAACGGTGTTGTAGATGGTGTTTCTTTCTATTGTTGCTAATCGTATTGTAGTTGTTGTTCCTTATTGTTGTTGCTATATCGGTATTGTAGTTGGTGTTTGTTATTGTTGTTGATATCGGTGTTGTAGCTGTTGTTTCTGTTTTCGCTGTTGTTGTTCATGTTTTGGAATATGTTCTGTAGGCAGCCTATCATTGTGATTTACAGTTTGATTCCATCACATGTTTAAAAACAACAGCAGCAGCAGCAGCAACCGTGGTAGTAGTAGTAGCAGCAGTAGCAGCAGCAGCAACAGCAGCAGCAGCAGCAGCAGCAGCAGCAGCAGTAGTAGTAGTAGTAGTAGTAGTAGTAGTAGTAGTAGTAGTAGTAGTAGTAGTTGTTGTTGTTGTTGTTGTTGCTGTTGTTGTTGTTGTTGTGGTGGTGGTGGTGGTAGAAGTAGCGGTAAGAGTAGTAATAGTAGCAGTAACTGCAGTAGTAGTAGTAGTTATACCAGTTAGTAGCAGTAGCTGCAGTAGTAGTAGTTATACCTGTCTGGCTTTTAACTAACCCTTTATGTATCCTAATGTATCTGGGCGATTGCAATTATTTTGCTCACGTGGTTTCATTGACCAGTCTGAATTATTTTGGTGTTATTGAGTGTCCCGAGTTGATTTGTATTCTAGACTGTTCATGGTCACATTCTTCTTTTTTTTTTTCTTTTTTTTGCTGTGCCAGTCTACGCTATTTTCGTAACCTCCTCCGATTATTTTCAAGACAGTGTACATAATGATATGCTGATGATGCTTGTGCTGACACTTTGTGAGCCATGTCTATATTGAGCATCACTGCAGCATTCTGTGGGAAATAAGCCGTACACCCACTTTATACCTTGCTGTTCTTGACACATCTGCCTCCTTTCAGCTCCTCCCTTCCTATAACATTTCATTTTCCTTGTTCCCTCTTCTTTCTTCTTTTTTTCAGGCCATGCTTAAGAGAACTCTGTCCACGTCTGCACATGGCACACAGTTCTGTTTCTGTGGCGGAGGAAGCGGAAAGCTGACACTGGCAGAGATGCTGACAGTTCTACGGCCCTTGAATCTCTACGTCCTGCTGTGTACAGCTGAGAGGGAGATGATATTGAAAGAGACAGAAAGAGACAGAGAAACAGAGCCAGACACACAGCGAAGAGAGGGCGGGGAGAGAGAGAGAGAGAGAGAGAGAGAGAGAGAGAGAGAGAGAGGAGAGAAGAGAGAGAGAGAGAGAGAGAGACAGACAGACAGACAGGCAGACAGACAGAAAGACATACAGACAGAGCAAATGACACAGAGACAGAGACAGAGAATGTGACAGAGAAAGAGACAGAAAGGGACAGAGAAACAGAGCGAGACACACAGCGAGAGAGAGAGAGAGAGAGAGAGAGAGAGAGAGAGAGAGAGAGAGAGAGAGAGAGAGAGAGAGAGAGATAACGATAACGATAACGATAATTTATTCAAGAAAGGCCACAGCCCCATTTGAAGGGGGTATTGACAAATAACTGATGTAACAACACATTAATATACAAGCACATATAATCAAACTTCAAGTCAGATAGCTCCTCCTCTTGAAGGATTTATACAAATATGATGCTAGATCACCAACAACATTCTCATTTCTTGACGACAAAAGCAAGATAAGCCTAAAAAATGATGGACGTCGATAATATTTCAAAGGAATATATTTTTGTCTTAAATCTGTAAGCAAAGGACAAACAAATAGAAAATGAAGTTCGTTCTCAGGGGCAGACTTGCATAATGGACATAAAACATCTAATTCTGTATGAACATTGTAACGTTGCCTGTGTACAGCAATATCAGATACACCGAATCTAAACTTAGTTAGTGCAGATCTGACAAAACTATTAATATTCATCGACAAATAAGGTTCCGCTTCCATTACTTGATTTGTCTTTAGAAATCGAAACAAAGAAAATCTCTCACTGTTTTTAATATGACTATTCCAGTCTTGCAAGTTACAATCAATTATTCTCTGCTTAAAACAAGCCAAAAATGTTTTAAACACATCCAACACTCTGTTCTAACCAAACAAACGAAAACCCATAACTACAAAGACATTTACGAATAGAAGTTGCCCAAGTTGATTTGCCTCTAGAATCTAAATCAAACAATACTTTGTATGCTTTTGCAGGTAATCTGTGTTCTCCCATACGTACGATCTTAAGCCAATAACTAATACATTTCACATATGAATTTACATAAATGGGATATCTTCCAAGCTCACCATAAACCAAATCATTAGGGGTTCGTCTATCCACATGCAAAAAACGCTTCATAGCAAATAGATGTAATTTTTCGATTTCATGTCCTTTATCCAATCCCCAAATCTCGGCGCCATACTGTACAATAGGCTGCACTTGGGCATCAAAACAGTTTAAAAATAATTTAACCGAAACACTTTCAAATTTATAAAGCAAACTTAAAATAGCTATGACAGCACGCTTTCCTCTGTTAACAAGATCATGACAGGCAAACGTAAAGCTAAGTTTTGTTGAAAAATATATGCCCAAGTACTTATAAGCATTTACTACCGACATTTGCGAACTTCCATAGAACCATCTTTCACGTGATGCTAAGTAACCACCCTTTCGAAAAACTATAATGTTTGATTTACCCATGTTTACTTTCAAATCCAGTCTAGATGATGCAGAATGCAAATTATTCAATTGATTTTGTAATCCTACGACAGTTTCAGAGAGCAAAACGATATCATCTGCAAATAACAATATAAATAATTCAATCAAGTCAAAAGTGACACCGTGTCTTCCCTTCTCAATAATTTCTTGTGCTAATTCATTAATATACAATGAAAATAATACTGGGCTGCAGACATCCCCCTGTTTAACACCCTGAGTACATCTGATATAGTCACTAAATTTTGCCCCACATCTTATCATAGCTTTAACATCTTTGTACATGCATTTTACACAATTATATAATTTACCTTTGATTCCATTTTTTGTAAGTATCGGCCACAAAAATTTTCTTGAAATGGAGTCAAAGGCCTTTTCAAAGTCTACAAAGGCAACATATAGCTTACGGTTATTAGAAAATTGTTTCTGGACAGCTGCTAACAGAGTAAACATATGATCAATTGTACAAAAGTTTTTCTTGAACCCTGCCTGGTAATCACCTGTTATATTATTTACTTCAATCCATTCTGACAATCTCTTGTTAATAATAGAACCAAATACTTTACTTGCAACATCAGACAAGGAAATTCCTCTGTAATTGTTAGGGTCATTCGTATTACCTTTTTTAAAGAGAGGGAGAATAAATGATTTGTGCCAATCTTCAGGATAAATTCCATTGTCAAACAAATTATTAAACAATTTAACCAGAAAATCAGTTCCAACATTACCAACATTTTTAAAAACCTCACAAATCATGCCATCTGGACCAGCTGCCTTTCCATTTTTTAGCTTTCTTATCGCAGCAACAACTTCAGTTTTGCTTATAGGACGATCATAATATTCTATATATCCGTTGTCGCATATCATATCATTTTCTAGAATTTCAGTTTCTGTCATAGAATCCTTATCTAGCACATGCTTAAAATGCTTATACCATTCATCCAACGTGATTTTGTTTTGATTATATACTCGCTTTTGAAATACTGTACGTACATTTCTCCAGAACTCTTGCTGACTATCAATACTTGTGATCACTTTTTCAAACAGTAAATCGTTGTGTTGTTTCTTCTTTCTTTGTAGTAAATTTTTATATTCACGTCGAGCTACACAGTATAGATGTCGGACATCTTTATCTAACGTGTTGCAAAATGTTCGTAACAATTTTCGCGCATTTTGTCTTTCAATTTTACATTCGGCATCAAACCAATCATTCTGTCGTTTGACTCTGTTTACACAAACTTTACGTTTCATACCCTCAGCAGCTGTTTTTACAGAACTGTTAAAAAAGTTAAGTGCATCATTTACATTTACATCAACTAAATCCATAGCACGAAATAACTGTACTTTGATTTCCTGTGAGTTCATTGTGTCTATGAGATTCAAGGCATAATCCTTATCCCACACGAACTTTTCAATATACTCTCTCCTTTTTTCATTTTCATTCACACCCACATTTGTTCCTAGAACATTTACGCTAAGTTCCAAAGGCATATGATCAGATTCCAATCGTTCGTTCACACACAATTTACAAGAAGAGTTTATAAAGTCAAAAAGTTCACATGATGCTATAAAGTAATCATTCACACTACAACCTGATTCACACACATATGTAAAGTGACCACTGATGTCACTCGAACAAAGACCATTAAGAATGTACAGACCCAAAGCATTACACATGTTTAGCAGACGTTTACCATATTCATTCAACACCTTGTCTTGAGACTGTCGCTTAACTTTAGACGAATCAAATTTGTCAAACCATGAAAACGTTTTAAAATTGTCATCACATTCTGGAGATATGTCTGCTGTTCGACCGTTAAAGTCACCACATATCAATATTGACATCTTATCACTGAAACATAAATTATTTACAATACAGTCCTCAATTTGACTGATCCCATTATCCACGTTTAACACAGAATAATATGGTGATTTCTCGGGTGGAACATATGTACATAAATATAAGATATCATTTGATAGGCAGAACAAATTTTTATCAAGGACAAATAATAACACATTATCATAATGAACAACAACTTGTTTCACATATTTCACAAGACTATTCCTGATTAAACATATTACTCCCCCTGATCTCCTTCCTCGCTCAGTAAACCGTAAAGCAGGCTTTACAAACACAGTATGGTCGCTAAACACAGTAGAGTGAAAATCATTAACAAAAGACTCAACAAGACAGACAAAATCAAAAGATGACACATAATCAATAAAATCAATATTAGAAAGCTTCGACAATATACCGCCTATGTTCCAATGGAGGAAAGAATAGTTTTTAATAACGGGCGTATTTACTGTAACTGGTGTGGTTACAGTGGTTGGCATGACCGTAGTGGTTGGTGAATTAATGTTTATTTGTGGATCATAAGCCTTATCAGTCATTACAAGCTGTACAACTGAAACACAATCATCACAAGCACGCACATTTTTATTGGCACATTCCTCACTTAAAGTATGTACACCAACTTCGGAGGGGACGCTTTCGGTCGATATTGGAGATGAATTGCTCTTATTTCCGTTTTGATTATGTACATAAACATTGGAGCACAGACATTCATTCGATGATGAAATCAAAGCATTTTCATTCACACGTTCATTCACTCTACAAAATAAGCATTTATTCAATGAAGAAGATATTTTGTTCTCAGCCACTTTTTCATTACACACATAAACTTTAGAAGACAAGCATTAAACACGACAGGAAAAACACTTTCATTCACGCTTTCATTATGTGCCTGATCCAAATTCGATGTGTTGTCAAGTACACATTTATCGGCCACCGTGAAAACATCTGAATGTGTTCGTTTGAACGACGCACTGCACGGGAAGTATCTGTCGTGAACTTCACAGCCAACACGGGACGTTGACACAACTGTGTCACCCGTCCCAATCCGAACTGCACGTGCTGTGTCGTCTTTCCCTTCTCCTGTATACGGTGCTACACTTGCTTCTGTACCCTCCGCGTTTTTATTTAGGTACTGATTTGATGAATTAAATTGTTTTGATATTTCACTTACAGGCCGGCCAGACCTCTAGGTAGACAGTTTCAGATTACTGTCTTGGTCAAGGTAATATTTTTTTGCCTTCAATCACCAGGTGATCAAAGATCATTGATACCTTTTTATTTTCTTTTTTTGCGTCTTTCAGATGAGGGACAAGTTTTTTACGAATTTCTCTCACTCGCTGGGAGAAATCTTCACCCACAAATACACTTGTACCACGTAGCTTGTGCCTGGCACCCAGTATTGATTCCTTATCCTTAAAAAAGGTACAGCAACCAATGATTGGAGAATCATGTTTCGCATTCAATCTGTGGAGCCTGTCAAATTGTACGTCTCTCGCCAGCTCTAATTTATCAGCCAGCAAATCATGCACAATGCCCTCACAGTCTTGCCTGGTTTCCCGTTCTCTCCTGTGGATGCCATGAAATATTACATTGTTTCGCTTAGAACGACATTCTAAGTCATCTGTCTTTTGTTCAAGTTTCAACACATGTTCATTCAGTCTCTCGTTCTGTGCCTTCAGGTTTTCATTTTCCCGTCTGAGATCAGCGACCTCGTTTGTCAGAGACAGAACGTCATCATGCAGTCCGGCATACATTTCCTTCATGTCCCTCATGTCAGCTTTCATGTCATCGAACTTACAGTTCAGGTTCTGTATGGAAGACAGCACATCACGGAGACTGGGTTCTGCATCCATCCGGGAGGGAGAGGACTTGGATGCCGGTGAACCACCGCTGGCGCTCTTCAGTCTGGTCTGCCTCTGGTCTGCTGCTTTGTTGCCAGAAGAAGGTCCGGGGTTCAACTCAATGTCACCGCAACGCTGAAGTAAAAGTCCGTGGAATAACAGAGATAGGAGCAAACCTACGGTGACACCGCCTTGCCATGTGTGAATTTTCAATGTCCGAAAGAAGAAAGCGGCCTTTTTCAATACACGTTGCTGCATAAAAGCCAAAAATACAGACACAAAACCACCACAAACAGCACGGAAAGCAAAAGGTACTGCAGGCATGATGTCGGTCGTACAGCAACGCTTCTCAAGAATGTCTGTAGACAACACAAATTCAAATTGATTTCAGAGCTCCGACTTCTTGATGTTTACATTCTGCGTGCCGGAAGTGAACCCCGAGAGAGAGAGAGAGAGAGAGAGAGAGAGAGAGAGAAATAGAGAACTCTGAACTCTGAAATGGTTTAATGAATAGGCCATAGACCCATGTCCCGGTGGGTGGTTACAAAACAAATCATCCATTATAGCGACCTGACACAGGGCATTTAACAACAAGTATCATTTAAGTTTTTGTTTGGATAGTGAACAGCTATATACCTTCAATCAATTTCTGATAGCGCTTCCTTTATAAGTTGAGACACGAATGCCGTAATTTAAAAGCTTTCTCAAGGAATAGAGCAAGCCGAACAATCAATGTTTTACTTTCTGAAACAAACAGCATTGTTAATTTGTGCTGTGATGGACAGTTATAATACTCAGCTGGAATATACTGTTCCCTTAATCCTTGGTATTTGGACAGTGTAATACAAAGTGCTTTTCGTTTCAATTTGAAACTCACAGAACGGGTATAACAAATCATTTTGTTACATTTCTTTAAAGCGCATTTTGTGCACATTTAACTGAGATACACCAAATCGAATTCTGACTTAGGTTAATTCTGGCCTGTATATGATTCACCATTAGTATGAGGATAAAAT
>CM031611.1:37308443-37315943 GCA_018398815.1 Conus ventricosus | reverse complement strand
ACGTGCACACCAGCTCCAGTTTACTGCCTTTGCTATACATGATTGCATGCTTTACATGGCTGTCACAAATAAAGTTGAAAATGGGGAGGTGGGGAGAGGTAGGGGGGGGGGGGGAGAGAAAGAGAGACAGACAGACAGAGACAGAGAGACGGAAAGAGAGAGAAAGCAACAGAAAGGAGGGGGGGGAGAGAGAGAGAGAGAGAGAGAGAGAGAGAGAGAGAGAGAGAGAGAGAGAGAGAGAGAGAGAGAGAGAGAGAGAGGAGGAGGGGAGGGAGAGAAACCAACGATCAAAAGGCAGACTGAGGGACACTGAGGGGGCATTGACAGAGACGAACACAGAAATATGCAGGCATGCTCACACACACACACACGCGCGCGCGCGCGCGCGCAACACACACACACACACACACACACACACACACACGCACACGCACACACACACACACACGCACGCATGCACGCACGCACGCACGCACGCACGCACGCACACACACACACACACACACACGCGCGCACACGCGAACACACATCTGCACACACACTCACGCAAACACACACACAAATACACAATCACACACATACACACAAACACTAAATAGCACACAAGACAAATCTTACATGCACACACACTCACTACATTGCTCATACCCCACTGTATCCACCATAAACACACCCACACACACTCCACCCCTCATACACAGCCAACCGCCAGTATTACTACTACATTGCACAAAGTCAGTTTGATTCTACAGCATTGTTAAAACCAACCAACTTAAACATTATACATACTATCGAAAAACTACGATCAGCTGTGGTTGGGGGATGTTAATGTGTCCGTGTTCTTGTATGGGTTTCTCTGACATCTGAAGAGCACATAGAATAATATATGTGTGCTGTGTCATCATCACGTGGTGTCTATGAATGTTAGCACATGGATGAGCGGTATAAAAAAAAAAAAACGTGTAGTTTTGTAAACCTGGTACCCTACAGCGGTGATCGGAAAGAAAGTCAACGGGAAAGAAAGTCAACGGGAAAAAAGTCACGGAGGGACCCAGTCTACTCCAAAGCAGAATCGATGGTCTTTAGATTAGAGTAGGGCGAAGCCCGAGAGAGGACGAAGGACGAATGAACGAAGGCCGTTAGGCCAAGTCGTGCTCACACATTTCTGAGTTTGTCCGTTGACTTTTTTTCCTGTTAACTTTTTTTCCTACAATCCCTACAGCCGCTAATGGTGATAACTGGCAATGAAACCAATGTAGCTTTTGGTACCTTTTCTGTTTCCATCTCTCTCCTATTACTCGATTGTGGTTTTAGCTGTTTTTGTCGGTGCCCTTAGACACACATCCGTGTCTGTCTGCTTTGATGCTTTCTTCTTTCTGTCTGAGTGTCTCTGACTGTCTGTCAGCCGTCTGTCTCTTTCTGTCTGTCTGTCTGTCACACACACACACACGTACACACACACACACACACACACACACACACACACACACACACACACACACAACACACACACCACACATTATGATTAATGACCAGTTGTTGCTTTGCAACAGACAATATTATGATAAGTTGCTGTGTTATCGATCAGTGTATGACAGCACATGCGCCCATCG
This sequence comes from Conus ventricosus, assembly GCA_018398815.1. Taxonomy (NCBI): domain Eukaryota; kingdom Metazoa; phylum Mollusca; class Gastropoda; order Neogastropoda; family Conidae; genus Conus; species Conus ventricosus. The sequence goes on along the minus strand of CM031611.1, from coordinate 37,314,330 downwards.
TGGTTGCATTACCTTCCTCTCTTTCCCCCTCCCACCCCCATCACTCACGGCACCTAATTTTTACCCCCCCCCCCCCCCCCCCCCCCACACACACCACACACACACTCACACTTGTCAGATTTGTCATCATCATCTTGTCCTCATCGCCTTCAATAAAACGCTGTGTTTATTACTTTGGTAAACATTTTTTTTGACATTCCCCTTGTCTTCTTTCTTCTAATCTTCGTATCGTGATGGCTCAGAAAGTTTCATGGATAATCCTCTTATAATGACAAATATTTCCTGCCACTGGCTTAGCTGATTTTATTTTCTTCTAATTTTAATAGCAGCGTAACTGACACGGGGAAGAATCCAGAGGAAAGGAGTTTTAAATGTTTCTTTTACATCCTTCTTGCTGTGTGTGTCTTTACTGCGTTTGTTTGCTGTTGTCGATTGTCTTTTTCATTTGTTTCATCATCATTATTTCTATTTTTATGTTTCCCCTTTGTTTCTCTTCTGCCTCCTCCTCCTTCTTCTCCTCGTCGTTCTCCCGTTCTTCCGCCTCTTCCTCCTCCTTCCTCTCCTCCTCCTCCTTCTGCTTCTCCTCCTCCTCTTCCTCTTCTTCTTGTTCCTCCTCTTCTTGTTCCTCTTCTTCTTCTTCTTCTTCTTCTTCTTCTTCTTCTTCTTCCTTCTTAATCGAATCTTGTAAATGACTTCAACGCCTTTAGGTGGCACGTGCAGCATAGAACACAATCTACATAAATATAAAACGCATGTACTCCAGTGTCAAAAGCCTTGACCTCCTTTGAGAATTGTCAATAAAAAAAACACACTGTTAAATAGGAAAGAAATTCACTGAGAAAATAACGCTTTTCTTTTTAAAGTAAAGGAATAACATGCAAAATGGACTACTATCAATCAGGCAAAAACACAGAATAAAAAAGACACCATTTTCGAGAGAAAAGACAAATTAAATGGATGTAATTTAATGCTGGCTGAACAACAGTTGGTTATTTGTTTTGTTTTGTTTTAATACATGTAGCCAGTCAGCAAACCTATCAGTGAATGCACTGAGCCTCACAGCGTTTGATTGATGAATTAATACACAGACAGCTAAATCTGCCCATGGATAGACTGCCAGACCAATCCACTAATGGATGCCTTTGAAAGCCGATGCCAGACAGAGGGATGGGGATCCTATTTCGTGCAGCAGGATGTTATTTTTTGCATTTTGCAAGTAACGTACAATTTGATGACATGTATTTTACGGCATTTCCCGCTCGCGCTGTTTTACGACATACTCAGCAGGGACGAAATTTGTATTGTGAGCTAATGGGTGACACGCCGCATGACTTTGAATCAGCACGCACGCACACACGCACGCACGCACGCATGCACACATGCATGAGTGCACCATGCCACAACAACTCAGGACTTGTTGCCAAAGTAAGAGGAATCCCACCACCACACAAACCACACACCGTGACATGCTCCTTCCACACTCTTAAATGGACACACAGCCACCACACAAACCACACACCGTGAATTGCTCCTTCCACGCTGTTAAATGGACACACAGCCACCACACAAACCACACACCGTGAATTGCTCCTTCCACACTGTTTAATGGACACACAGCCACCACACAAACCACATGCCATGACATACTGCTGCCACACTCTGGACTGGACAGACAAGCCAGCAGCCCATTGGGGAACCTGCTTCCTGCCGTCCAGCACATATATTGCCTGACCTGCGCTGCCCCTGGGCTAGTAGTGTCCACAGTCCTGACAGTGAATAACGGAGATTACAGTGGACTGGAGACCATTAGCCGTGCGGTCATTTCTGTGGAGAGTTGCACGGAAGTAACCACGACCAGAGCGGTTTTAAATGGGGGAGGGGGGGGGGGGGGGGGGTTGAGTATTGATGGTACAGAAGGGTTTTCCTCGGGGAAGACAAGATGTTTTTCATCTTGGATTGCTCTCTCCCACTCTTTCTGCCTCTCTCTGTCTCTGTCTATCTGCCTGGCTGTCTCTCGTTCTCTCTCTCTCTCTCTCTCTCTCTCTCTCTCTCTCTCTCTCTCTCTCTCTCTCTCTCTCTCTCTCTCTCTCTCTCTTTCACGGCAAGCACACACACACACACACACACACACACACACACACACACACACACACACACACACACACACACACTTACACACACACAACACACACACACACACACACACACACACACACCGCGCGCACACGCACACACACACACACACACACACACACACACACACACACACACACACACACACACACACACTTACACACACACTTACACACACACACACACACACACGCGCACACAACACACACACACACACACACACACACATACACACACACACACACACACACACACACACACACACACACACACACACACACACACACAGAGTAAGAGAGACATGCTGCACACTGTGGAATAGCGGACAGTCACCACACAAACCACACACCATGACATGCTACACACTGTGTAATAGACAAACAGTCACCACATCAACTATCCACTATGACATGCTACTGTAACATTGTCGAATAGACAGGCAGCTACCATCCGCGCACCATGTCGTGCTACTGTGACACTGTGTAATAGACAGACACCATGACATGCTACTGTCACACTGTGTAATAGACAGACACCATGTTGTGCTACTGTCACACTGTGGAATAGACAGACACAATGTTGTCTTACTGTCACACTGTGGAATAGACAGACATCATGTCGTGCTACTGCCACACTGTGTAATAGACAGACACCATGACATGCTACTGTCACACTGTGGAATAGACAGACATCATGACATGCTACTGTCACACTGTGGAGGAGACAGACATCATGACATGCTACTGTCACACTGTGGAGGAGACAGACACCATGACATGCTACTGTCACACTGTGCAATAGACAGACACCATTACGTGCTACTGTCACACTGTGGAATAGACAGACATCATGACATACTACTGCCACACTGTGCAATATACAGACACCATGACATGCTACTGCCACACTGTGCAATAGACAGACATCATAACATGCTACTGTCACACTGTGCAATGGACAGACACCATGACATGCTACTGTCACACTGTGGAATAGACAGACATCATGACATGCTACTGTCACACTGTGGAGGAAACAGACACCATGGCATGCTACTGTCACACTGTGGAGAAGACAGACACCATGACATGCTACTGCCACACTGTGGAATAGACAGACATCATGACATGCTACTGCCACACTGTGCAATGGACAGACGCCATGACATGCTACTGTCACACTGTGGATGAGACAGACACCATGGCATGCTACTGCTACACTGTGGAATCGACAGACACCATGTCATGCTACTGTCACACTGTGGAGGAGACAGACATCATGACATGCTACTGTCACACTGTGCAATAGACAGACATCATGACATGCTACTGTCACACTGTGCAATGGACAGACACCATGACATGCTACTTTCACACTGTGGAATAGACAGACATCATGACATGCTACTGTCACACTGTGGAGGAGACAGACACCATGGCATGCTACTGCCACACTGTGGAATAGACAGACATAATGACATGCTACTGTCACACTATAGAATAGACATACATCATGACATGCTACTGTCACACTGTGGAATTAGACATACATCATGACATGCTACTCTCGTACTGTGCAATAGACAGACACCATGACATGCTACTGTCACACTGGTCGGCTGGGCTATAAGCAACATTATCTCCTACTGTCACACTGTGGAATAGACAGACACCATTACGTGCTACTGTCGCACTGTGGAATAGACAGACAAGCCCAACAGCACATTGGGGAACCTGCGTCCTGCCATCCAGCACACAAATTGCCTGACCAGCGCTGCCCCTGGGCTAGTAGTCTGCACAGTCGTGACAGTGAATCACGGAGATCACAATGGACTGGAGACCATTAGTCATGGTTAGGGTTACTTCCCTGCAGCAGGCCACAGAAACGACTTCGGCCAATGGTCGCCTGCCCACTATAATCGCAGTAATTCACTGTCACCTTTGGGGAATCCAGGTCACAAACATTTTAAAAGCGTTAGTACCGCAAAGATCGACTATATTTACATCGATGTTCAGTGATTGCAATCTTTAATCAGATATTATATGGACATAAGTTTGCTAGAGAGGAATAAAACCAGTACTGTTCAATATGATTGTTCCTCTATCACAAGCTGTAGACACAACATTGTTCGGTCTGAATTGAAATTTGACAAGTCCATGTTCAAATTCTTTCCGTATTTTTTCTCAGAAGAAGAAGAAGAAGAAGAAGAAGAAGAAGAAGAAGAAGAAGAACAACAACAACAACAACAACAACATGCAACGAAGATGATAATGTATATAATGATTTAGAGAAGAAGAAGAAGAAGAAGAAGAAGAAGAAGAAGAAGAAGAAGAAGATAATGTATATAATGATTTAAGAGAAGAAGAAGAAGAAGAAGAAGAAGAAGAAGAAGAAGAAGAAGAAGAAGAAGAAGATGAAGAAGAAAGAAAAAGGACAACAACAAGAACAACAACAACAACAACAAAAACAACATGAACAAGCGTTTGACTAACTTTAGACAGAATATGGCACAAAATATTGCGCATCCATGAACAGCAAGACGGTTCTACACATAGCGACCAAGGACAGAAACCCAGCCCCCCCCCCCTCCCCCCCTCTCGCCCCCCCCCTCCCCGCCCTCCGTCTCCTACGATGAACAACAACATTCATGTTCTTATTGATCGTGGCAAAGTGTATCACATTTCGGAGCATCTCCCTCGGAAGTGGGCGCAGTTTTTGTCATGGTATCCATCACAATTACTGCGTCCTGGCCTCCATGTCGCCAGAGTCATGTCATTTGTTATGGAATATGCTTCGTGTTTATTTTGGTGTCGGCTTGCAGCTCACTCACCCCAGCCCTCATTCTCCCTGTAATGAACGGGCTGCAAGCCGACACAGCTAACCCTCTCACTCTTTCCCTTTTCCTTCCCCACAAACGCCTCTCTCTCTCTCTCTCTCTCTCTCTCTCTCTCTCTCTCTCTCTCTCTCTCCTCTCTCTCCTCTCTCTTCTTCTTCTTCTTCTTCTTCTTCTTCTTCTTCTTCTTCTTCTTCTTCTTCTTCTTCTTCTTCTTCCTCCTCCTCCTCTTCATCTTCTTCTCTGTCTGTCTCTGTCTGTCTGTCTGTCTGTCTGCTCTCTCTCTCTCTCTCTCTCTCTCTCTCTCTCTCTCTCTCTCTCTTTCTCTCTCTTCTTCTTCTTCTTCTTCTTCTTCTTCTTCTTCTTCTTCTTCTCTGTCTGTCTCTCTGTCTCTGTCTCTCTCTGTGTCTCTTTTTCTCTTGTATTTCTCTCGCCCCTCTCTCTGTCTCTGTCTCTGGCTGTCTCTCTCTCTCTCTCTCTCTCTCTCTCTCCTCTCTCTCTTCTCTCTCTCTCTCTCTCTCTCTCTCTCTCTCTCACTCTTTCTCCTCCATTTCTCTCTTCTCCCTCTCATTTCTGTCTATCTCTCCGTTCTCCTCGCTGTCTCACTCTCTCTCTCTCTCTCTCTCTCTCTCTCTCTCTCTCTCTCTCTCTCTCTCTCTCTCTCTCTCTCTCTCTCTTCTCTGTTGGCAGTACAATAGAAACAGAAACGGTAAATTATTCGGACAGCACAGATAAAATTAGTTTTCTGGTTGACACAATCTCCAAAGAGGAAGTTATAGTACCCATAAAGAAGTTGGAAAACGGCAAATGTGCTGGTCCAGATGGCTTAATTGGAGAAATGTTTAAAAATGGTGACGCGATCATTGTCGAGTTTCTTGTTAGATTTTTTAATGCTCTTTTTGACAGAGGAATATACCCTGA
>CM031611.1:37275943-37288443 GCA_018398815.1 Conus ventricosus | reverse complement strand
CTTCTCTCTCTCTCTCTTTCTCTTTACACAGGGGGGTACTGAACTGTGTTCAGGACGCGTTGCTCTGTTTTTTGCCCCTTTTTAATTTTCGAAAATTATACCTGATTAAGGAGTTGTTGTTCATGAGACTTTCCCAAGAGGTGTGAAAACCATCCCTTTTCAATGTAGATTTTGCCCGGATGGGATGTTTTCATCCGTATTCTTATTTCAGTTGAAGAGCCAGCAAGCGAGTCGCCATTGGGACTTTGAAAATAAAAACCCAGGGTGGGGGTGCCCTAGGTTGCCCTCGTGTATTTTTTCTGGGGGGTTTTCTGCTGCAGTGCGGAGATGTTGAAAAAAAACCCAGGACCACCAAAGAACCCCAGCGCAGAGCACGCTGAAAAGTGAACGCAGAGTGGGGGACACTGAGGGCTCCTCCGCCGGACGCCAGAACTTCGTCGTCTGCTGTGAAAACCCTCCACTTGGAATGATGCCTTTCTCCAGTCCTGAATCCGTTCGCCCAGAGACGGGCGAATCAGGACCCCCGTGATGGCCTCTTCCTACGGAAGAGATGTGTTCCTTGGGGGAGGAGATCCGGACTTCGACGTGGAACGCGACCTCCGTTGCGAAACCGAAGACTTGAAGAAAAAGTGCGGGGAACTGGAAACGAAGACTGATGACCTTGGGGCGTTCCAAGAGGAAAAATTATTTTTTAGGGGATCTTCGAGGAAAAGGAAACCCCATCAGATGTGGGTGTGTTGAGGACATATTGTTGACAAGCTGTTTTTGACGGGGGTTTTCCAGTTCGACCGCGTGCTCGTTTGAATCCCAAAACCCGAACTCCCCTGTGATAGCCGGGCACTTTTTAAAAAGACAAAGAGAAGATCCGAAAGCCAAAAATAATTTGAAGGGTAGCCAAATTTTTATGGGTAAAGACTTTTCTTTGCGGTCGAGAGGTGAGAAGAAGCTGCCCTCATTTGAAAAAGGACGCAGGAGGGAAAACGTGCAACTGATTTTGACCCCTCCTAATAGATGGTAAAAGTGGGACTGGGGAGGGCAAAATCTCGCAAAGGGGATAGGGTTTCCAGCCCGATTTGACACCTTAAATCACCCAGTTGTGAAAATTTAGCGTGCGACACGGATGACAAAAACCCGGGACAGTGACCTTGTCACCCCGGGGGGTGACTGGGGAAACCTGTAAAAACCGGGTTTTTTTTTGAGAGGTCGGGGGGGGGGGGGGGGGGGGGGGGGGGGGGGGGGAAACGTTAGTTTATTGAAAAACTGTTGCTTCGTATTGATTGATGTATAATGAATTTTGATTTACCTTTGTGGTGATAAAAGATGATCTGTTTGCGGAAAAGAGAAAGAGAAATATTTTTATCTAATACTAAGCATTTTTTTGTTATTAATGGTTTTGCTTGGAAAATTTGATAGGGGGACGAAAAAGTTGATTGAAATACCCCCGCGAATGACATAGTCAAATGTAACAAGGGGGGGGCATTCAAAACAAAAAATTTTTGTTGTCAGACACGTGATTGTTCCCATTTTGACGAGGTAACCCCAAAGAGAACTTTGAAAATTTTACAGACGTTTTTTTTTTTTGGGAAAACCGCTTGGAAAAACCTTCTCAACAAAAAAAGTAAATGTACAACCCCAGAGACAAGTCACGATGCCTCTATAATAGAAGGGAGATGTATTTTCAAATAACAAAACAATAAAAAAAAATTTTTCCTTCTTACATTGGAATATTAAGGTTTTTTAAAAATTATTGTCGTTTTCCTTTCTTTTTTGTCTAAATTGTTTTGATGTTTGGGTTGGACATTCGTAGAAATTTCCCATTTGTGTTTTTCACTGGTCACATTTATTCAGAAACCCCTCTTTTAAAATTTAGTAAGAAAAGGCAGGCATTCAGGGGGAAAAAATTTTTTAAAAAAAAAAGAATTTTTGTCTTTTTCCCGTGAAATCAAAGTAAACCCTTTCCCCATTAATTGTATTTCAAATCGCAAATTTTTTTTGGTGTTACGAAGATTTTTTTGTAGTGTGTTCCCTTTGGCCACAGAAGGTTACCTTACTTGTACACTTGACATTAAAAGGGTTTAACCCCGGAAAATGTATTTTTGATTCAGCTTGAATTTAACGATTAATGTATTGATTTCTGGGGGTCTGACAGTAAAACCCAAAAGTGTTTCCCCCAACTCTAAATGACAGTGATGATTATGGTGTAAATTTTGGTAGTCATTGGGAGTCTTCTCCCGAAGATCAGCTAAAAGGGCTTAACAGTTTGGAAAAATTTTTTAAATTGTACTGCATTTTGGTTTTTTATTTTAAAGGGTTTTTGCGATGCAAATTTTGATGGGAAGTTATACCTATATATCTGATTCAGGGAAAAAAAGGGCAACGATTATTTTTTTCTATTAAGGGTTTTTTCCCCCTTGTTTTCTCTTTTTGCAAATTTATAGTTTTAAAAAAAGAATTGATCATTAAACCGTTTGGTGCCTTTAACTTTACTGGGAAAATGCTAATTTTGAAGATACGATAAAAGAGGGGAGTTCTAGAAAAAAATGTGTGGAAAGTGTCTGGAACAGTCAATGAAGTGCACTTATTCCGCAAGGGGGTTTGCATTGCAGATCATGCATTTCTATCGTTAATGCTGGGCCCTTTAAAAGTGTTTTAAAAGTATATAAAAAAATCTGGAGGCTGTATGAAAAAAAAAAATATACTTTAAAAGCAAAAGACAAAAACAGCGATTGGGACGATAAAGGAAATTAAAGATAGTAAAACAGTTTCAAGGACTTATAAAAATGTCAAAAAAATTCCAAAATACGGAAAAAAAAGTGATTCCTATTGGGGAGAGCTAACGAGAATACAAAAACCTTTAAAAGAAAGGAAAAAAAAAATTAATGAGCATTAAGAAAAGTAGTTTCCCCCTGTGCACAATCAGAAAGAGTTTGGGGCAAAATTAAAAAAACCCAAAAAAAAAGAAACCAACCGCGTAATAACCTAACAACTGTGATGGTTTAAACATTTCCAAAATTTTCTCGAAAGAGGGAGACAATTGTTAGGACAAAATGATGAAGGGGTTTGGGGAAAAAGAACAGGATGAAGACTTAATTCAAATTTCGGCCTATATCAAAGGAAGAAGTTTATTAGATTACGTAGATTAAAGAATAATAAGCCGTGGGCCAGTGGTATAGTTGGGGAAATGCTGAAGTGTCGGAAACGTGTTTATTTAATTTCTTGTGAAATTATTTAAACATTTTTGACAAAAGTTTATCCCGAGTCATGGGCGGGTCTATTGTAATCCCTCTTTTCAAAAAGGGGATATAAATGACCCCGGTAACTTACAGAGGTATCTCAAATTTTTGACGCAAGTAGTAAGATCCAAGCACAGTTATAAACAATAGACCCAAAAAGGGATATTTAAGAACATAATTTACAGGCGAGTCCAAGCAGGGTTTAAAAGAGGATTTCTCAAAAGATCATATGTTTAATTATTTTTATGGTCAGAAACAGTTCTCCCTTTTTCGTAAATTTATGTTGGTTTGTTGATTTGAAAAGGCCTTTGATTCATAATAGAAATATTTATGGCCCATTTAGTAAAAAATGGAATTAAAGGCAAGCATTTTTTGTCTTATAGTAGTACCCAAAAAGTAAAGCCGAATTTGGTGGGGCAAAATTTCAGATATACAACGCACCGGGGGTTTAAAACAAAGGGGATGTACTAGCCCTGTGTTGTTTTTTTTATTATAAATGGTTGGGTTAGAAGGATCGAAAAGGTAAAATGGGCTACATTTACCCATTTTTTTTTGAATTTTTTATTCTTTTTACAGGATAAGCGTTTAAAAAAATGAAAATGGTTTTTGGCTACGACCAAAAAGATAGTTTTGTATAAAAGGGAAATTTAAAATACATTTTAATGTGAAAATGAATAAAACTTTGTAGTTGTTTTAGAAAAGGCGGATACTTGGCTGCAAAAAGGGAAAGATGGATTTCAATGGGGCCGCCTACAGTTGTGAAAATATTAATTTCTTGGAATTTTTTTTCTCCCCAAGATGAGTTTTTCTTTTTCATGCCAGGATTTTGGGGAAAGCTAAAAATGCTTTATGTGTATTTGAAGAAAGTATGATGAAATGCAATTTTTCCTTTTTTTATTTTTGAAACTATTGACCACAAATTCACCAATGGGTTTTGTCGGTGCTGATTTTTGGGGGGTTTGATAATGCTGCTCTTCACTGTGAAAAAAAAATTTATTTTTCCCTTTAAAAAATTTTTTTGGGGGTTAAATGGAACCCAAAAGATCTAAATTGGGGAAAAAATCGTATCCAAAACATATCACTCAGTAGTTAAATGTGTTCGATTTTTTGGGTAAAACTTACTCGAAGGGTGGTCAAGCTACCCGCAAAACCCAAAGGGTGCTGCTAATTTGTTCCGCGACAAAAAAAACGGGGTTAAATCCCCTGTAAATGTTTACATTTGGATAGGTTTTGTTTTGGGAAAAAAAGGGGTAGAGAAATAAACTTTTTTGTATGATTTTAAGGAAAGTTAATTATGTAGATGGCAGGAAGGGTGACTATTTAAAAATACGATGATTTTGGTATAAAAAATTTTGTACAACCTGTTGAAAATTTAAATTTTTGTTAATTTTAGAAAAAATCGAAAAATTGTGTTGACAATTCAGATTGGGGTTTAAAAAATATTGTCGATTACTACCAATACGACCCATATGAGAATGATTTTAAATTTGCCCACTGTGAAAACGGTTTAAAAAGATGAGGTTATTTTGTCTTATGTGGTCCACACTAAAAAACTTAAGACACAATCATTCCTGCAAAGTTTTTGATTTCCAAATTTTAGACAAGTTTTTTTTGGCATGAAATGTAAAAAACGTTTTTAAATTATCAATTTACTTTTTTCAAAGTTTCAGTTGCGTGAGATTGCCATTTTTAAATATTGTTTGACTTTATCATTTTTATAGAAATGTTTTTGTGAAATGAGTGTTCAATTACTCCCTTCATTGGGGCAATGGCCTAAATATGAATTAAAAAACGAATTGAATCTGAATCTCTTCCCCACCACAAACCCTCTGAGCATGCCACCACACAACCACACACCACACCCACACGCACGCACGCACGCACGCACGCCGCAGCACGCACGCAGCACGCAGACGCAGCAGCACGCACGCCGCACGCCCCAAAGCACGCACGCCGCAGCACGACGGGACGCACCACGACGCACCCCTGCACGCACGCACGACGCACACACACACACCAACCCCACACCACACACACACACCACCACACACACCACCCGCACGCACGCACGAAAGGCACGCACGCACGCACGCACTAAAGCACTACGCACGCTGCACGTATTTTACACGTTTGCCCCTGTGCCTTGGTATGTATCTGTCTACGAAAGGAGGTATGCTGAAAACCGATTACTAAGATAACACTGATCGACTTCCAAAAACGACTTCAAGAAGGAGACCTGGATGAAATATTGATAGTATTCCAAAGAAAACCGTTCCCATCACAATCATCCAAGCAGCAAAAGAACTCATCAATCAGGTTGACAAGCTCTTGTCCACTGGCAGGTACAGATGGAGACATTATAAAGAGCACATTGTTAGCGGTTATGCCAAGTGATTTGCAGCTAAAGCTGAAAGAGAAGCATTTGATCCATTATGGCTCCGCAAAGAAGATTTGAGGATAAGTAACAAGCCTCGTCCCGTTATTCTATTTGCAGTGGGTTGTGATGCTTTAGAGAATACGTTTTAAGGAGGAAAGGGTGAAACATTTCTGACAGCGAATCCGCGTTTCGTGGATGGCAATCATCGCAGCCTTCAGTAGTCGACATACGAGATGCATCTCCTGGAAAGTTGAGTAAAGACGCCGGATATTCGAATGGAATACGGTAGCATCCATTCTGATGTGACCGTGGTAGACTTTCCACTCCATCTCTGCATCCTCATCCGGAACCTCCCGCACGGAAAATGAGTTTAATACAGTTACTGCAGCTTTTTTTTTTTTCTTTTTTTTTTTTCTTTTTTTTTGGGGGGGGGGTGGGGTGCGAGGGGGGGGGGGGGGTTATGGTCTCGAATTGCACCGGCCCACCGGCCATCAGGCCGAGACCCAGATGGAGGGGGTGGAGACTCGTGGGCCATCTACCCCATTTCGCGTTTCCAGATTTGACCTCATAGGGTGTAGGAAGGATGGAAGCTTTCCCACAACGTCCAGCAGCTGATGGTTGGACGGCTGGTCCGTTCAGTGAGCGACAGTGTGGATGCCTCTGTCATGGGCACAGCGTGCAGTTGTACAGGCGGATTTAATATCTTCATGCTTGATCTGCGCACGTCAAATATACTGTCTATGCAGACATTCGACCGGACATTGACAGTGCATGGACTTGCTGGCATACGGCAAGTAAACATTTTTTTAAGGACCACTTGAAAGTTTATATAGATGTTCTGTGGATCATCTTAACTCGGCTTCTCTTCTCCCTGGTGATTACAGATTATTATACATTCTGTCTTAGGAACTGGCTGCTGTTTTTATAAAGAGTTTTTTTTTTAACATAAAAAAATCATTAATGATTTAATGCCGTCATTAGTGGTACCGTCCACATACTCTCTCTCTCTCTCTCCTTCTCTCTCTCTCTCTCTCTCTCTCTCTCTCTCTCCTCTTCTCTCTCTCTCTCTCTCTCGTGTCTTTTAGCTTTAGTGATGACGATTATGACGATGACGACGACGACGATGATGATGATGATGATGATGATGATGATGACGATGACGATGACGATGATGATGATGATGATGATGATGATGACGATGATGATGATGATGGTAATGGTGGTGAAGATGCAGAAGATACATTAGTCCATAATGCTCGCAAAACGTAAATCGGGAGAAAGGACTGCAGACCTTGTAGCATAAACTGGTGGGCGATACTGTACGTGACTAACCTGACTGGACAGGGCAGACCACCGTGGTCTAAAATATAGCCCCCCCCCCCCCCCCTCCCCCACTCCCTTCTGTCCTGCAAATGGCCACGGGGCAGTCCTGACCACAGTGGTGTCACGCACAAGACACTCCAGTGGACAGCACAGCTCCAGTGACCCGATGGCCCAGATCACCACATGTGAGCTAATCAGAGCATGTAGACTGCGCTGTGTGCAGAGATCCTGACCTAATGGAGAGAGAGAGAGAGAGAGAGAGAGAGAGAGAGAGAGAGAGAGAGAGAGAGAGAGAGAGAGAGTGAGAGAGAGAGAGAGAGAGAGAGAGAGAGAGAGAGAGAGAGAATTCTGAACTCTGAAAAAGATTACTGCAAGGCCACCGGCCTGTATGCAAAGGAGGTACATGTATCATGTAAAGACACAAAATGAGAAAAGAACTCACACAGACCAAACTATAAAGAATCTACAAAACAAAGATATATCATTTCCTAACTGCATAGGATAAACCAACTGGGAAATTGCTTTCGGGTATTTTCTATGCAGTTTCCCCATTTTACCCTTTAATACTAAAACAACAAAAATATTACACAGTTGAAATAGCTTTCGCATTTCTTCTTCTCTCTTTTTTTTAAAGCTTAATAAATAAACATTGCAACAGAACGTGTAATAAACCTGTTTTCGCTCTGCAGATATGGTGTCAAATGTGTATTTTCGTCTGAATTTCTAAAAACTTTCGTCAGCTACTTTTCTCTAATTTTCTGATATACTGGACATACAAACAAAAAATGATATTCGTCTTCTGCAACCTTACAAAAAGGGCAAGAGTTTGATTTTTCTATATACATTTTTTGAGTGCTAATATCGCATATACCCAATCTGAATTTGACAAAAACTGTACGAAATTTAATTATTGAAATATCTGAGAGGTATTTTTCTGGTTGCAACAATGATTAAAAGGAACGATAAGTAGAATATCTTTCACTCTCATACAGTTTACTTGACCACTCTTGTTTGTAGCAGTCAATAATGCGTTGTTTAAATACTTGTACAAAAACCTTTTCGTTTCCAACTCCGCCATTCACCCACACTTTAGAAAATCCATAAGTATCTAAGCAAAATTTGACTTTACTGGCCCAATTTTGTTGGTCGATCTGATTTTGTCCACTCCGCATACATCTATTTTTGCACATTTCATACGCTTGTTTTGGCAGTCTTGCAAGATCTAGCTTTTGTAACTTACACCAGTACCTGATCACCTTTATTATACAATCAACAAATAGAGAGTACCGGCCAATTTCACCATAAACCATCAAATTTGGAGTTTTAGGACTTATTCTAAGAAAGCGCTTACAGGCAAATAAATCGGGGCTTCCACAATTTGAAAACGTGTTAACCCCCACATTTCAGCTGCATACAACATCATAGGTTTAACCTGGGCATCAAATAATTTAAAGAAAACTGACTGTTTCATATTTCCAAGACTCCACATTGTCTTCATGATCTCTGCCACCCTGCCTTTAGCTCTACCCGCAAACTCCTCTAATGCAATGTCAAATCACAGTTTTGTAGTTAATTGTAGTTAACGTAAAACCCAAATGTTTGTAACGATGAGAGGAGAGAGAGAGAGAGAGAGAGAGAGAGAGAGAGAGAGAGAGAGAGAGAGAAGAGAGAGAGAGAGAGAGGAGAGAGAGAGAGGAGAGAGAGAGTGGGCGGGGGTAGCAAACGAGTCTTATTTTCTCATACCAAGAGTGATGGCAAGGAGATGTCCAGTTTCTATGAGGGGAAATTATGACTTTACAGTAATATGAAGGCAAAGATCAGGGAAGTTGAGTGGGGGGAGGCGGGGGGGGGGGGGGGGTATTACTCAAGGCTCTATGTACTAGTTCAGGGGAAGGAAATGCTCAACCCGTGGAACGTCGTTACGAAAGAAAGAAAGAAATACTGAGGCCTGTCTTTCAAATTGTCTCGCACCAATCTGCCTGTTAGACAGAATGCAACGATGCTGCCCCAACCCTCAGAAAAAAAAAGAAAGAAAATAAAGATGGAAAAAAAATCATAACTTTTCCCTTAAACAATCTGTCTGTCTCTGATCGTCTGTCTCTCTGTCTGTCTGTCAGTCTGACTGTCTTTCTGTCTCTCTATCTCTAATCGTCTGTCTCATTGTCTGCCTGTCTCTCTTGTCTGTCCTCCCCTCTCTCCTCCTTCTCTCTGTCTGCTCCCCCCCCCCCCCCCCAGTCTTTTTGCACACTCTGGAAATACAAACAACACAAGCACGCTGGCATGCGGTCACACACACACACACACACACACACACGCACGCACGCACGCACGCACGCAGGCACGCACGCACGCACGCACGCACGCACGCACGCACGCACGCACGCACGACACACACACACACACACACACACACACACACATACACACACACACACACACACACTAAACAGTAGCTATCAAACAGTCAGGAACCAGTTTTTTCCTTTTTTTTCTATCAATCAAATCATGTTCTAAAACCAGGAAATCCGTCACAGGAAGTCAGACAACTGTGTTGTAATGACGTCCTCCCCACACAGTGAACATGCCGACCAGTCCTCACAATCTCCTAATGCCACTGGTGCGGCACACGGGCAACATACCGACCAGTCCTCACAAATTCCTAATGCAACTGAGGCGGCACACGGTGGACATGCCGACCAGTCCTTACAAACTCCTAAGGCCACTCTGCGGCGGCAGTATTGGTAACTCAGGTCCTTTCTCCACCTGTCTGGTCTGGGAGACGAAAGCGTCTTGTGGGAGTTCATCACAGCGGAGCACGGAAAGTGTAATTACATCGGCACGTTGAGCTTAGCCTGGCGAGCAGAAGAACCGAAAATGAAACACGAGAGAGGAGAGAGAGAGAGAGAGAGAGAGAGAGAAGAGAGAGAGAGAGAGAGAGAGAGAGAGAGAGAGAGGATTCACAATAAATGAAATTCAACTATTAGAAACTCTGAACCAAATACAAGCTTGTGAAGTTGACCGACTTACAACATTTTTTTCTCTCAAGGCGCCTTCCGGTAAACCGCGATTTGTGTGTGTGTGTGTGTGTGTGTGTGTGCGTGCAAAAACTCTTTAATATCATTCTTCATGCTGGCTAAACACCACAGGACTGCGACATTAGCGCTATTCATCCCTATCGGCAAAACGGGTTAAAAAAAAAAGGAACTCTAGCAATTACCGTCGTATGACTATCTGAAGTTGTTTGGTAAGGTAAGACTATGTTGTTTATAGCCCAGCCGATTGCAGATCTTATGTTGTTTACCCATGTTGTTCGCATGTGTATGAAATAGTCTGATCGTTTAATTCTGTAATGACCATTACACCCTGACTCAGTTTTGGTTTAGAGCAAATCATTCTGCTGTGGACCAAATCTGAACACTCAGTTGTGTTGCTGTCTCTGTCTCTGTCTGTCTGTCTGTCTGTCTGTCTGTCTGTCTCTCTCTCTCTCTCTCTCTCTCTCTCTCTCTCTCATCCTCTCTCCTCTCTCTCTCTCTCTCCTCCTATTTTTGAATTGGTCTTGAAATCAGGAGTTAGAGGAAGTGGCGATGTGTATGAAATGGGGTTGGCGGGTGAGAGTAATCCTGGATGTCGGCGGGGTGGGGGTGGGGGGTAGGGTGGAGGTGAGGTTGCGGAAGGTGAATGCATTGCATCTGTTGATTATTGAACTCTTTGTTATTCCCCCTTGTTTTGGGTTAACTTTTTGTTTTTTCCCCTGTTGTGTCCCTCTCTTCTTCCATAGTCTGTTTTTTTATGACAAGCATATGTAGCTTATATATCAACCAGAGGGCTAGATGCAAAAACAGAGGACCGATTATGCTTATCGCATTACCCTCCTTGAACAGGAAATTAAAAAAAAAAAGAAATAGAAATACGTTTTTTTCCGTTCATTTGTTTCTTCTTCTTCTTCTTCTTCTCTCTCGTTCTCTCTCTCTCTCTCTCTCTCTCTCTCTCCTCTCTCTCTCTCTCTCTCTCTCTCTCTCTCTCTCTCTCTCTCTCTCTCTGCCTGTGTCTGTCTGTCTATCTGTCTGTCTGTCTGTCTCTACCTCTCTCTCTTATGCGGTAGTGCACTCAAAGAATATGCAGGAAGGGCTAAAGCCAAAATTGTAGAAATTATGAAAACTATGTGGAGTTTGGGAACAATGGATAGAAGTCTATTTTTCAAACTTTTTGATGCGCAAGTGAAACCTATGCTTTCGTATGCAACAGAAATCTGGGGACAGTCTCATTTACATGTAATTGAATTACCTCCTTGTTAGCTTTCTAAATGTACGCCCGAATACCCAAAGCGCAATGGTATACGGTGAGCTAGGAAGGTATCCTTTGTATGTAGATGGTGCAATAAACCCAATGCGCTACTGGTTCAAATTGCAAAAGCTGTCACTCGCTAGATTACCAAAACAAGCATATGAAATGGAAAAATCAAAATTATTTCATTGTACAAGAAATCGGAATGTACAAACAACTTGGGTACCTTCGATAAAACATTGTTTGGATACTTATGGCTTTTCGTTTGGTTGGTTAAACGGTGGAGAAACTGTTTTTACGTTAACATATTGAACGACGAATAATTGACTGTTATAGACAACATTGGGATGGCAAACTACTTAATAGTGACAGATATTCAACATATTGTTCCTTCAAATCCTTATGGCTGCCTGATAAATATCTAACTGGTATTTTCAATTTCTAAATATCGTAAAGTGTTCGTGAGAGTTCGACTTGGTGTTAGTGATTTGAATGCTCATCAAAGATGTAAACTCCAGAAACTGTCCATTATGTCACCAAATCGAGAACGAAATATATCTTTGATTGTTTGTCCATCCTATAAAGATTTAAGAGATATTAATATATTTTGTTTTGTACTGGGAATGTTCATCAAGTATCATTGCTTCTTTTACTGCAAAATGAAAAGAAAATTGTAACCGCTCTGTAGCTATGTTCATTTTCAAAGCACTGAAACGAAGAGAACTGCTATCAGTTAACACACAAATGCCAGAGTAATTTCAGGAAGAACATAGATTTTTGTTATGCAGATATTTTCTTTCATAATTTTCATTATATGCGCCGAGCGCGTGTGTGTTCTAATTTTGTTTTTGAACTCATTGCAGATAGGTTTGTGGCCTTTGCAATTAAACTATTTGAGTTGAGGTGAGTTGAGTCTTTTTATCTCTGTCTGTGTCTGTCTGTCTGTCTGTCTGTCTGTCTGTCTATCTGTCTGTCTCTCTCTCGCTCTCTCTCTCTCTCTCTCTCTCTCTCTCTCTCTCTCCTCTCTCTCTCTCTCTCTCTCTCTCTCTCTCTCTCTCTCTCACACTCACTTTGTAGCTGTCTTTGGTATCTCCTTCCCTGCTAGTTACATTCCATTTCATTTCACCACGTCTTTGCTGCCGCCTCTCCTTTCCATATCGATGTCCTGACGTCCAGTCACGTTTCTGGCACTGCAGACACTGATAGTTCCTGAGTGAAGTTAACGCTGGCACTTGTGTTGACTCGACGTCTGGCCTGGGGACCACAGAGTACACTATTGACAG
>CM031611.1:37268443-37270943 GCA_018398815.1 Conus ventricosus | reverse complement strand
GAGAGAGAGAGAGAGAGAGGAGTGGGAGGAACGGTTGTTTTAAACATTCCATATTCAAAGAGAGAGATAGAATAGGCATAATCCCTCTCTTTTTGCGTCTAGCCCTCTGGTTGATATATACATATGCATATCATAAACAAAAACTATGGAAGTAGAAAGGGACACAAAGGAGTAGGAAGGCAGGGAGGGGTGGGTGGTGGGGGGCACAAAATGGCTAACCCCCAAACCAGGGCAATAGCATACAAGGTAAACAGCAATCACGGCATGCGTAAGATGCGGTGATATGAGAGAGAGAGAGAGAGAGAGAGAGAGAGAGAGAGAGAGAGAGAGAGAGAGAGAGAGAGAGAGAGAGAGAGAGAGAGAATATTCAGCTTAACACTGATTTCTCTCTCTAATTGTGTTTAACAAAACCGCCAGGGGACCAGAACATTGTTGAACAATAAACATTGAAGAGGCGTTTTTTCAGACTTCCTCTGTTTGGCGATTTGAACGAATGAGACAGGCTGTATATGTCCTCCACACCTTTTTATTTCATTACTTTCAATATTGTTGATTAAAATGACTTCTTTAAAAAATGTTAATAAATAATTGCAATCATTACTTTCTACATTGATGAAAAGATCAGCTAAAGATGGTTTATGCAAATTTTGCAAACAAACAAAAAATGTCGACTTCAAGACAAATGTCTCTTTATTATAACAACTTATATATTTGTACATGCATGAATTTGTTATTAATTTGTTTTAAGTAAATACTTTGCCAAGTTTAAGTTGAGGGATGAATGTGCGAGAAAATGAACGAACTGTTGAGTGGAGGGATGAGGGAGGTGACATTAAATATGTGGGGGAAAAAAAATGTCGACTTCCATGCTATCAAGATATGCCCACTGAATGCAAATTTTGCACAACGCAAAAGCAGACACAGCTAAACATCTTACAAAATGTAGAACAAGAATAGCGCGTATTATAATATATGTTGACAAATATTGACAAAAGTGCATCATTTGTGGAAAACAGAACGTTACGCCATTTGAGGGCAGCTAATGAAACAGCCTTACATGTTTTCACAATAACAGTAAACTATAGGGTTGTCATTGGGAAACGGATCAGACAACATCCAATGACGCAAATAAGAGAAGCGAGATTTCGAAACGAAAACGTCAAACAATGCATGGACGTGACGTCAATAAAAAAAAAAATCGACGAACGTTTGGAACAAGACTGAGATGAAAGACACATGTTCGTAATAAGAACTTCCTGCGTCAACCATATTTACTGCAAAGACGAGTACAGACGTGTGCATTTGATTGATTGCTTTATAGTTGGCTCTTTATGCTTTGCATTGTGCGTGCTCTGAAAAAAAAGTCAAAGGGATGCTTTGTTTGAACTACAGTTTGTGTGGGTTTTTGTTTTCTTCTTAAAGCACATGGGCCACAATTAATGCATAACTGTACAAGTGCATGCACTGCTTCGCAGGGAATTACAATAAAGTGCATTTCCCTTTCATCCAAAGCCTCTCTCTCTCTCTCTCCTCTCTCTCTCTCTCTCTAGCAACAACTTTATCGTGAGATTAGGTCAGTTTGGCATTTTGAAGTAGGCATTTTGAAGTAAGTTAAATGCTGCATATTTGTACTTTTCATATCCCTTCAATCACGCAACACACTGCTGCTTTTACATCACTTCAATCATGCAACACACTGCTGCTTTTACATCACTTCAATCACGCAACACACTGCTGCTTTTACATCATTTCAATCACGCA
Organism: Conus ventricosus; assembly: GCA_018398815.1. Lineage (NCBI taxonomy): Eukaryota > Metazoa > Mollusca > Gastropoda > Neogastropoda > Conidae > Conus > Conus ventricosus. The sequence continues at coordinate 37,269,182 of CM031611.1, read as the reverse complement.
ACACACTGCTGCTTTTACATCACTTCAATCATGCAACACACTGCTGCTTTTACATCATTTCAATCACGCAACACACTGCTGCTTTTAAATCACTTCAATCATGCAACACACTGCTGCTTTTACATCACTTCAATCACGCAACACACTGCTGCTTTTACATCATTTCAATCACGCAACACACTGCTGCTTTTACATCACTTCAATCATGCAACACACTGCTGCTTTTACACCACTTCAATCATGCAACGCACTGCTGCTTTTGCATCATTTCAATCACACAACACACTGCTGCTTTTACATCACTTCAATCATAGAACACACTGCTGCTTTTACACCACTTCAATCATGCAACACACTGCTGCTTTTACACCACTTCAATCATGCAACGCACTGCTGCTTTTGCATCATTTCAATCACACAACGCACTGCTGCTTTTATACACTACGCCCACAGAAGAGACAAGGATGTGGACCCACCCCCTCAACCTCCCACGGCCCCATCCCCCGCCCCCAAATCTGCCCCCTTTTCCCCTTTCATTTCTCCCTAATACATATTCCATTTTGTCATGAGTCCAGGTCCGCTTCAGCTCATTGATTACCTTCTCCTTTCCCAATTGTTGTCGACGCCCCCTCCACCCACCCTTCTCTCTCTCTCTCTCTCTCTCCTCATCTCTCCTCTCTCTCTCTCTCCTCTCTCTCTCTCTCTCTCTCTCTCTCTCCTCTCTCTCTCTCTCTCTCTC
>CM031611.1:37259941-37262443 GCA_018398815.1 Conus ventricosus | reverse complement strand
TCTTTTACAACAGTTCTTGTTACACGTTTTGATGCGTTGGTGATACGACTCAGAGCGAGGATTGCAAGTTGTTGGTTCTCAGAACTTCAGCCTCCTAATCATTCATCAGTATTCAGGGAGAAGCGGAGGTGGAAGGGATTGAAACAAGAAAGGGGCGCATTTTTATCACGCTCGGACCACATGCGTGAATCATCATGTAAATCACTGACCTGCCACACTGGAGTTGGCTATTTTAGAGTTTCTCTGTTTGGCCACACGGCAGAGTGTGTGTGTGACGGACAGAATAATGTTGATTGCAATCAGGCACGACCCCCCCCCCCCCTCTCTCTCTCTCTCTCTCTCTCTCTCTCTCTCTCTCTCTCTCTCTCTCTCTCTCTCTCTCCCCGTCGATGTTCCCGTTGCCAAAGTAGTAACTATAGTAGCAGTAGTAGCAGTGGTGGCGGTGGTGGTGGTGGTGGCGGTGGTGATGATAGTAGAGGTAGAGGTAGAAGTAGTAGTAGTAGTAGTAGTAGTTTTCATGCGCCATTGCCTATATGTATGTATTTTCTTTCATTTTATGTCACAAATCGTGAAGACGGTCTGTGACCGGAACGTTGAAGATTTTTGTTCTTTTTTTCTATTTTTTCAAACTGTCTGATCATCCGCAAAGATATAGTGTGTATTGTTCAAAGAAGATTGTCGGTCATTTTTGTTGTTGTTGTTGTTGTTGTTGTTGTACGAGTAGTAGTAGTAGTAGTAGTAGTAGTACTAGTAGTAGTAGTACTAGTAGTAGTAGTAGTAGTAGTAGTAGTAGTAGTAGTAGTAGTAGTAGTAGTAGTTGTTGTTGTTGTTGTTGTAATGGTGGCGGAGGCGATAGTGGCTGTAGTAATAATAGTAGTAGTGTTGGTGGTGGGGGTGGTAGTAGTAGTAGTAGTAGTAGTAGTAGTAGTAGTAGTAGTAGTAGTAGTAGTAGTAGTAGTAGTGGTAATAGCAGAGCAGTAGCAGCAGCTGTAGTAGTAATGGTGGTGGCTGTGGTTGTGGAGGTTGTGGTGGTAGTAGTAGTAGAAGTAATGGTAGTTGAAGTAGTCGTATTAGTACTTGCAGCAGCTGTTACATTAGTGTTACCAGTAGCACACTTACAGACAGGAACACAGCGGGACACACACACACACACACACACACACACACGCGCGCGCACGCACGCACGCACGCACGCACGCACGCACGCACGCACGCACGCACGCACGCACGCACACACACACACACACACACACACACACACACACACACACACACACATGAAGAGAGAGTTCAATCGAAATTGACAGTGAAACACATAAAGAGATAAAAGAGACAGCTAAGATAGAAACAGACACACCGGACAAACATGTGCTTGGCTAGAAGGATTTACCGGGATTAGCAAGCGGGCAGCCAGCTAACCACTTGTCTTTGACATCACAGGCATTATTACACAAGCATCAAGAAATGCCCGCAGCATACTCGGACCACTTGCCAGACACTCCTGGTATTCATAACACCACGTTTCCCACCCCATTATTTTTACATCCGATTGCCGAAAAGCGCCTGGCTTGATATTCCATTGGCTCTTGCTGCCTGCCCTTTGTGTGAATGACAGGCACTTTGAGACAGGGTCAACGTGCTCTGTCCACCCTAGGGTGCTATGGCTGTCATGTGGGGTGTGAGTGTGTGTGCGTGTATGTGTGTGCGCGCGTGTGTGCGTGTGTGTGTGTGTGTGTGTGCGTGTGTGCGTGTGGTGTGTGTGTGTGTGTGTGTGTGGGGGGGGGGGGGGGGGGGGGGGGGGGGCTACTGCTTGGTAGGAAACTGGGACAGCAGTGGGGACAGCTGTGCAAAGTACACTCAGTTCATGACGGGGATCAGACAACATCACACAGGTGGACAATCGTTGATTGAGTATGTATGGTTTTAGTCAGCCAGTGAGTCAGTCTGTCAGTCAGTTTTTCAGTCGTTTTAGTTGGTTAGTTAGTTAGCTAGCTAGCTAGTACGTAAGTTACTTAGTTAGTTCTTTAGCTAGTTCGGTAGTCAGTTAGTCGGCTAGTTAGTCGGTTCGTTAGGTAGGTAGGTAGGTAGGTAGGTAGGTAGGTAGGTAGGTAGGTAGGCAGGTCGTTAGGTAGGTAGGTAGGTAGGTAGGTAGGTAGGTAGGTAGGTAGGTAGGTAGTACGTAAGTTAGTTACTTAATTAGTTTGTGAAGTAGCTCTTTTATCTATCGGTGTCTCTGTCTATTCATTTATCTATTCATTTATATATGAGAAAGAGAGAAAAAGAGAGAGGGGCAGAGAGACAGAGACATAGGCACAGACAGACGGACAGACTAGACAGACTGGCGGACACACAGGCAGACCTACATAGATGTCCCCCATGGCTACAATTAAATATTTATGCCAGATAATCAGCTGATCCACCCATGGGAAATTACATCTCGTAGACCAGACGACTGGTGGTTTCACACACACTTATGTCCCGCTGTTTGGTGTTGATATGACT
>CM031611.1:37240379-37245379 GCA_018398815.1 Conus ventricosus | reverse complement strand
CTTTTACCTGTGTGTTCCTTTACACTCTTTCACCTGTGTGATTATTTACACTCTTTTACCTGTGTATTCCTTTACACTCTTTTACCTGTGTGTTTATTTACTCTTTTACCTGTGTATTCCTTTACACTCTTTTACCTGTGTGTTCCTTTACACTCTTTTACCTGTGTGTTCCTTTACACTCTTTTACCTGTGTGTTTATTTACACTCTTTACCTGTGTGTTTATTTACACTCTTTTACCTGTGTGTTTATTTACACTCTTTTACCTGTGCATTCCTTTACACTCTTTTACCTGTGTGTTTATCTACACTCTTTTACCTGTGTGTTCCTTTACACTCTTTTACCTGTGTGTTCCTTTACACTCTTTTACCTGTGTGTTCCTTTACACTCTTTTACCTGTGTCTTCCTTTACACTCTTTTACCTGTGTGTTCCTTAACACTCTTTCACCTGTGTGTTTATTTACACTCTTTTACCTGTGTGTTTATCTACACTCTTTTACTGCGTGTTCCTTTACACTCCTTTACCTGTGTGTTTATTTACACTCTTTTACCTGTGTATTCCTTTACACTCTTTTACCTGTGTGTTTATTTACACTCTTTTACCTGTGTGTTTATTTACACTCTTTTACTGTGTATTCCTTTACATCTTTTACCTGTGTGTTCCTTTACACTCTTTTACCTGTGTGTTTATTTACACTCTTTTACCTGTGTATTCCTTTACACTCTTTTACCTGTGTGTTTTTTTTACACTCTTTTACCTGTGTATTCCTTTCACTTTTTACGTGTGTTCCTTTACACTCTTTTACCTGTGTGTTTATTTACACTCTTTTACCTGTGTGTTGCTTTACACTCTTTTACTGTGTGTTTATTTACACTATTTTACCTGTGTGTTCCTTTACACTCTTTCACCTGTGTGTTTATTTACACTCTTTTACCTGTGTGTTCCTTTACTACTCTTTCACCTGTGTGTTTATTTACACTCTTACCTGTGTGTTCCTTTACATCTCTTTTACCTGTGTGTTCCTTTACACTCTTTTACCTGTGTGTTTATTTACACTCTTTTACCTGTGTGTTCCTTTACACTCTTTTACTGTGTGTTTATTTACACTCTTTTACCTGTGTGTTCCTTTACACTCTTTTACCTGTGTGTTTATTTACACTCTTTTACCTGTGTGTTCCTTTACACTTCTTTACCTGTGTGTTTATTTACTCTTTTATCATGTGTGTTTATTTACACTATTTTACCTGTGTGTTCTTTACACTCTTTTACTGTGTGTTCCTTTACACTCTTTTACCTGTGTATTCCTTTACACTCTTTTACCTGTGTGTTTATTACACTCTTTTACCTGTGTGTTCCTATTACACTCTTTTACTTGTGTGTTTATTTACACTCTTTTACCTGTGTGTTCCTTTACACTCTTTCACCTGTGTGTCCTTTACACTCTCTTACCTGTGTGTTCTTTACACTCTTTTACCTGTGTTGTTCCTTTACACTCTTTTACCTGTGTATTCCTTTACACTCTTTCACCTGTGTGTTTATTTACTCTTTTACCTGTGTGTTCCTTTACACTCTTTCACCTGTGTGTTTTATTTACACTCTTTTACCTGTGTATTCCTTTACACTCTTTTACCTGTGTGTTTATTTACTCTTTTACTGTGTGTTCCTTACACTCTTTCACCTGTGTGTTTATTTACACTCTTTTACTGTGTGTTTATTTACACTCTTTTACCTGTGTGTTTATTTACACTCTTTTACCTGTGTATTCCTTTACACTCTTTTACTGTGTGTTTATTTACACTCTTTTACCTGTGGTGTTTATTTACACTCTTTTACCTGTGTGTTCCTTTGCACTCTTTTACCTGGTGTGTTCCTTTACACTCTTTTACCTGTGTGTTTATTTACACTCTTTTACCTGTGTGTTCCTTTACACTCTTTCACCTGTGTGTTCCTTTACACTGTTTTACCTGTGTATTCCTTTACACTCTTTTAGCTGTGTGTTTATTTACTCTTTTACCTGTGTGTTCCTTACATCTTTCACTGTGTGTTTATTTACACTCTTTTACCTGTGCATTCCTTTACACTCTTTTACCTGTGTGTTTTATTTACACTTTTTACCTGTGTTTCCTTTACACTCTTTTACCTGTGTGTTTATTTACACTCTTTTACCTGTGTGTTCCTTTACACTCTTTACCTGTGTGTTCCTTTACACTCTTTTTACCTGTGTATTCCTTTACACTCTTTTACCTGTGTGTTTATTTACACTTTTTACCTGTGTGTTTATTTACAGTCTTTTACCTGTGTGTTTATTTACACTCTTTTACCTGTGTATTCCTTTACACTCTTTTACCTGTGTTGTTTATTTACTCTTTTACCTGTGTGTTCCTTTACACTCTTTTACCTGTGTGTTCCTTTACACTCTTTTACCTGTGTGGTTCCTTTACACTCTTTTACCTGTGTGTTCCTTTACACTCTTTTACCTGTGTATTCCTTACACTCTTTTACCTGTGTGTTTATTTACTCTTTACCTGTGTGTTCCTTTACACTCTTTCACCTGTGTGTTTATTTACACTCTTTTACTGTGTATCCTTACCTCTTTTACCTGTGTGTTTATTTACTCTTTTACATGTGGTTCCTTTACACTCTTTCACCTGTGTGTTTATTTACACTCTTTTACGTGTGTTCCTTACACACTTTTACCTGTCTGTTCCTTTACATCTCTTTTACCTGTGTGTTTATTTACACTCTTTTACCTGTGTGTTTATTTACACTCTTTTACTGTGTGTTCCTTTACACTCTTTTACCTGTGTGGTTCCTTTACACTCTTTTACCTGTGTTTTCTTTACACTCTTTTACCTGTGTGTTCCTTTACACTCTTTTACCTGTGTGTTTATTTACACTCTTTTACCTGTGTGTTCCTTTACACTCTTTTACCTGTGTATTCCTTTACACTCTTTTACCTGTGTGTTTATTTACACTCTTTTACCTGTGTGTTTATTTACACTCTTTTACCTGTGTATTCCTTTACACTCTTTTACCTGTGTGTTTATTTACACTCTTTTACCTGTGTGTTTATTTACACTCTTTTACCTGTGTGTTCCTTTGCACTCTTTACATGTGTGTTCCTTTACACTCTTTTACCTGTGTGTTTATTTACACTCTTTTACCTGTGTGTTCCTTTACACTCTTTTACCTGTGTGTTCCTTACACCTTTTTACCTGTGTGTTTATTTACTCTTTTACCTGTGTGTTCCTTTACACTCTTTTACCTGTGTGTTCCTTTACACTCTTTCACCTGTGTGTTTATTTACACTCTGTTCACCTGTCGGCTGGTCACATGACTGAGCACTGACACGACATCTCATTGGCCCCATGTCTGAATTCCTCTATCGGCCTGTCTGCAACCACACACCTCTGTTTCTCCGTGGTTCCATGTCTGTCTGTCTGTCTCTTGTTTCCCTGTCTGTCTTTACTCTCTCTCTCTCTCTCTTCTCTCTCTCTCTCATCTCTCTCTCTCTCTCTCTCTCTCTTCTCCCAATGTGTCTCAGTCTCTCTCTGTTTCTGTCTCTCTCACAGTCTCTTTCTGTCTCTGAGAGACACAGGTAGACAAACAGACTGGCACACTGACAGACACAGACATATATGCACCCCCCCCCCCCCCCCACCACACACACACACAGGGAACATCAAATCAGAAGTCGATAAACATGTTCATGGAACACCCCGGAAGCTATGGAATTTCTCAGGCTTACGTGTATAACAGCTTTGGAATTAACATTAGTGGTGCGATGAAACCGTTTAAAATTCTTTTAACAGAGTGAATCGAGAAAGGATCAAAAATCTGTTCGTTGCAAGTTCAGCTTGATGCTGGAGAAGCTGGCCGATAACTTTCAGTTCTGTCAAACAGAATGCGACTGTAACCAAAGCATGACCATGATGTTTGAGAACATGTCGTTTCTGTTAGTATCAGACAGACAGATTTTTTTTTTTTTTTGAGAAGAAGGAAGAAAAATAGTAAAATCTAACAGTGAGGAAACGAAACGCACAAAGTCGCACAAGAAAGAGAACAAAATTGATACACAAAGAAGAAAACAAAGCGAATAGGAACGTGCATCTCTAAAAAATATGGGATCGACCCTTTTAGGGACAATGTTCGGACACACACAAAGCAGCTCCAGATTTAGGCTACGCTCAGCAGCACGGTTACAAACAAGCGCAAGCTTTCGGGCTATGCTCTCAAAATGCATGGAAGATTTGTCGGCTGTTTGTTCAAGAAAGAATCCAATGATTTCTTTTTAAGAGGAGGGAAGTTTGTTTAGTTGTTATGTAGGCATGTTGACATTGGGCCGTGTGTTGTGTTTGTAAACATGCCCGTCTATTGTCGAAAGGAAGGCTGTTCAGTCCTATGAAGACAGGTTGATGTTCTCTAGTCTGCCGTGTGTGTAAACAGCCCATCTATTTCGAAATGAGGTTGTTTCTCATGGAATTATGTCCCTTTGCCTTTTTGCTCCTTTCCTTCGGGATTGGGAAGGGGAGAGAGGGTGGGGGAGGGGGTGCGGGGGGAGGTTGGGGATGGGTGGGCGATGGGATGGAGATGTGTTGCATGTGCGTGGGGATTGAGTGAGCAGCAGAGGGAGTCGGAGGGTTAAAGATTGTAAGAGGATATGCAAGCTGTGTTTTTTGTTTTCTTGTTACTTTCTTTCCTTTCTTTCGGTTTCACTTTCTTTCTTTCTTTCTTTCTATTTTTTTTTTCTTTCTTTCGTTTTTCATTTTTTTTCTTTTTCTTTCTTTCGTTCTTTCTTTCTGTGCGTCCGTCTTCTTTGTTATACGTGTCCGTACATCTTTAATTCATGTTGCAAATATTGGAACATATACAGTATTGCAGCTGAGTCTTTCTTTGTTATACGTGTCCGTACATCTTTAATTCATGTTGCAAATATTGGACATATACAGTATTGCAGTGAGTCTTTCTTTGTTATACGTGTCCGTACATCTTTAATTCATG
>CM031611.1:37222879-37235379 GCA_018398815.1 Conus ventricosus | reverse complement strand
TGTCCGACTTAAGCCACACGGCGCCAGTTAAGTAGGAAAGGGGGGAAAGGGTTTAGTGTTTTTGGGGGGTGAAATCTAGCTAATCAATTAAATGACCGATTGACCACCACAGAGGTAAAGGGGTGTAGGCATGACTGGCATGATTTGAACATCCAATGGAATTAGAGGGAGATAACTTTTGGGGCGAGGCGGTAAAATACTGACCAATGGTACTCGCCCTTTTTGGACAGATCGGAACACAATTTAAAAAGGGCGTGGAGGCGAGGAAGAGGAGGAGGAGGAAAACGACAGACAGAGAGAGAGAGAGGGAAAGTTCGGGGAAGTAGGCTCTCGCTACAGGAAGGCAGGGAGATGAGAACGAACAGGGAGAGAGGATGAGGAGGTTCTGGGTATAGTCTCTGCAGGAGAGAAAAGGCAGGGAGATGAACGAGAACGAGGGGGAGAACGAAACAGAGGAGAGAGGGAGAGGTTGAGTGTAATCTCGGAGGAGAGAAAAGAGAGAGATGAGGGGAGGAGAGGAGAGAACCAAGTGGAGGCATTTGCACGAGATAGTCTGCAGAGGAAAGGGCTTTGGGGGAGATGTGGAGAGAGTTGCTAACTAATGAAGAGGAAAAGAAAGAAGAAAAAAAAAAGAGAAAAGAAAAGCAACCATGTCCATTTGATAAGAGCAGACTAGAAGAGAGAGAGAGAGAGAGTGCAATGCGTTAATGCAGGAAGAAAGAAAGGAGAACAGATCGATTTTGATAGTCACTGTTCTATCTAAACGGGGGTTCGACCTCATACTTGGCCAGCGCCTTTCATCGGCAGTCCAACCTGACCAACGCCAGCAGTCCAGCCCGGCCGGTGCTAGCAGTCCAGCTTGACCAGTGCGAGCAGACCAACACCAGTGCCAGCAGTTGTGTCGTGTGGTGAAAGTGACAGTGAGAAAAAAAAAAGGAAAGAAAGAGACAGTGATTCGTGACTAGTTAAGATCACCTGGCCAGGTAAAGTAGAAATCTATTTATCCCCGGGTTAGTTAATGATGTTTTAGATAAATGATTTGTGAAGTTCGGGAAAGAGAGAATGTTTTATTTTGTTTGATTCCATATGCATTGATGTTTCGTTCTATGAACATGTGTAGTAAAGTTATAGATTTTACTAGTGGTTTGATGTGACGAATGCATGATATATGAATGAGATCGTAAGCAAGCTGTGAGTGTGTTTGGGCTGTGCGCTAGTCCTTCCTCCACTGACATCACCGAGGTTGACAATTTATTGGCGAGCTTGCCAGGATATTCTGGCCCATTTATTATAATTGTTCAACTTCTCAGAGAGGAAGCTGGGTGGGATTCAAGTATTGTAATCCTAAGACAAGGGGTTGTCTTACTGTATGTTCCCAAGATAGTTAAATTTCTAGGCTTGGCATTGCTTCCAAGATAGTTAATACTAGGCTTGGCATTTCAGCCCAGAGTACTCATTTCGCACAGATTGCCTATAATTCGCTCTCATAGTTGGGTCAGGCGCTGGCGTCTTATAAAAACTAATTACGTTGTCCCAAGCTAATATTATCATTCATAGGATTGTGCTATTACGTCACTCGTGTCGGAAACCACCAGTTTGGCTGTCGTAGTAATAAATCTTGTTAAAAAGAGGAAGATATATGGCGGAAGAAAAGAACACCCTATTGAACAACTTGTGAGCGTCGCTCGTGATCTAGGTTACTCAGGAGAAGAGTTGGGGAGCATTCGTTGAAAACCAGCAAAAGATGGAAAGGGATGAGCGGGGGAAAGACGCCGTATCGCAGTAGAAGCGCAAAGGAAACAGAAAGAATGAAGAGGAAACAGGAAAGAATAAGGGAAGCGCAGGAAACAGAAAGAATAAGGGCAACGCAGGAAACAGAAAATTTAAAGATTCAATTAGAGTTAGAGAAAGTGAGACACAGAGGGAGACCACCGATGATGGTAGTTCACTTTCCAGTGACTCTGTGCGCAGCTATGCCCCGACCAAGTTGCCAAAATTCTCGGAAGGGACCGATTCGATTGATGCTACATCAGTCGTTTCGAAACGTTTGCAACCAGTCAGGGTTGGCCTCCAGAAGAGTGGGCAGTCATTTTGTCGGCGTTACTGACGGGTAAGGCATTACAAATTTTCACTGCGTTGCCAGAAAACAACAGTCTGATTTCGGCGCTGTGAAGGAATCATTGATGAAGGGATTTGACCTCACAGAGGAGGGGTTCAGGAAGAAATTTCGTTCAGCTAAATTACAAGCAGGTGAGACGTACACTCAGTTTGGTGCACGTTTTAGACCACTATTTTGAGAAATGGTTAGAGTTGAGTGGTACGAAAAGGAGTTCGCTGAATTGAAAGAGCTAGTTTGAAAGAACAGATTTTGTCAGGTTGCGGCCCTGAGTTAACCATACATTTGAAAGAGAGACAGCCAGAGACAGCAGGGGAGTTGTTGAAGTTCGCAGAGGTGTATAGAGAGGCACGTCTGGGCACTAAGGTGCAGGAGAAACAGGTGCTAGGCACAGGTGAGAAGAGTGCAAGGAGACTAGGGGAGTTTTCTGCACAGTCTGCAAACCCAGTGGTGGGGCAGAAGGAGGACAAAGGGACAATAGGTGTTTCATTTGTCACAAGAAGGGACATGTGGCGAGGGATTGTCGCATGAGGTTCCAGAAGGCAGCAGCCTTGCAGGAGGTGGATAAGGGTCGTCAAGGGAAACGACCTTCAGTGGAACCAACAGGGATTCAGTCTGAAGAGGGTGGAGTGCAGCCTATGGCTAGCACTGGACAGCAGTCAGTGTCAGGATGGAGGGCACTAGGCTGAGTGGTTCGTTACCAGTGGAAGAAGGGTGGATTGGCCAGCAGAGGGTGAAAGTGTTACGAGACACTGGTTGTTCATGCGGGGTAGTACGAACAACGCTGGTCGAGAAAGGGATTTGACAGGGCAATCCAGACCTGTACTCTAATCGATGGCACTGTGAGGGAGTTTCCAGTTGCTAAGATAGAAGTACGTACCCCTTACTTCTCAGGCGAGTTGTCTGCGTTGGTGATGGAGAAACCCCTTCATGATTTGATCATTGGAAATATTCCAGGGAAGGGATCCAGGGGATCCTGAGTTGTTGACTGCTACAGGGGCAGCAGTTCAAACACGGAGCAAGAAGGAGGAAAAGGTTGATAAACCGTTAGTCGTTCCGGCAAGGAAGTCAGGCATAGATGTGTCGCCTGATGAGTTTAGGCAGCGCAGGAACAAGACCCTTCGCTCGTGAAGTCTTGGGAGTTGGCAAGAGGTGGAGAGAAACAGGAGGTTAGAGGAGGTGAGACAGAATTTCTTGTGAAAGGCGGGCTGTTGTACCGAGTGTTCACCAAGGGGAAGACAGGTAAGGTGACCACTCAGTTAGAGGTACCAGCATGGTTATCGTGACACTGTCATGTCAGTGGGTCACGAGTCGCTCATGGCGGGTCATCTCGGCACCAGCAAAACAGCTGACCGAAATCTTTGATGACTTTCATTGGCCAGGAGCAATGGCAGACATCAAGCGTTTCTGCATGTCATGTGTTGTGTGTCAAAGATCAGCCACAAGAGGGGTGAAGAGGAAGGCACCTCTTAAACATCCCCCTTTAATTGACACACCGTTCAGGAGAGTGGCCGTTGATCTGATTGGCCCAATCTCGCCTGTTCAAAGGTGGGCACAGGTATGAGACATGTAAGGTTGCAAGGGAAGGTTTGCAGGAGGCTAGGGTCGGTCAGAAGAAGCAATAGACAGGAAGGTGAGGAAGCTATCCCTCAAGGTGGGAGATCAAGTCCTGGTACTGCTTCCCACGGGTCACAACAAGCTGCTGATGCATTGGAAAGGACCATTCACCATCACTGAAAAGGTCGGTCGGGATTACCGAATTGATGTGAATGGGAAACCAAAACTTTTCCATGCGAATTTTCTCCGCAGATATATTCAGCGTGAGACTCAGCCCATAGGCGCAGCAGCAATCATTGATGAGGTGAAAGAGACCCAGCAGAAGAAGGGGAGATTTGTCGCCTCAGTTTCCAGAAGAGTCATACAGGGATGTGTCACTGTATGAAGGGCTAGACAGTTGGAGTTCCTAGGTTTTGTTGTCGGAGGCGACACAAAGCAGCCAGAAAAGGGAAAGGTGGAGAAGATGATGAATTCAGAGAGACCAAAGACCAAAACAGAAGTCAGGAGTCTGCTAGGTTTTATTGGGTTCTATAGGGAGTTTGTTCCAATATTTCGCAGCAATCACGAGTCCTCTCAGTGATTTGGTCAAGGCAGGGAAACCGGCAGTGGTCGAGTGGTCAGACGCTGCAGAGCAAGCACTGCAGACAGTGTTGGAAAGACTAGGTTCCCGTCCCATCTTGAAGCTACCAGATATGTCCAAACCATTTTTGTTGCGGACAGATGCATCAGGCGGTGGGATAGGTGCAGTATTGTTGCAGGAGCATGAAGGAGTCGAGTTCCCTGTGAGATATGCTAGCAGGAAGTTGACAAAGTGTGAAGAAGGGTACGCAACTGTAGAGAAGGAGTGTTTAGCTGTTGTGTGGGCCGTGCAGAAGTTCCACAAATACTTGTATGGGAAAGAGTTCGTGATAGAGACAGATCACCAACCACTCAAATTCCTGCAGGAGGCGCAGTTGAAAACAGCAGAGTTCTGCGTTGGGCAATGGCACTGCAGCCCTACAGGTATCGAGTGCAGTACATTCCAGGTCGACAGAATGTCGGAGCTGACTATTTAAGTCGCGTAGTCTAGCAAGCTGCAACTCAGAGGAAGTCAGTCATATCCGGGGTGCTTTGTTGATAGTATGTGTTGGTTACAGTTATGTTGATTGGATATGGGTTCATTCCCAGTTGGCTATGGTTCATATTTTCTGTGTGAGACTTGTTCATATTTTCTTTGTGAGACTTGTTCATGTGAATGTAGTTATGCTTGGAGCATACAGTCGCTTGTGTGGTAATGCATTATTTGCAATAAGTGAGGATGGAGATTCCTCAGTGAAGTGTCATGGATCGTGAGCATATTATATTGTGCTTTTCATAGAAATTGTGAAGAGAAGATGTGGCAAATCCGCAGGTAGGGGGATTGCATAGGTGCGCACAGAGGTCGTTATAAAATGAGTTGAAATAACGCAAGAGCGCACGTCAATGATAACTCATTGGAGTGGTATTCACTAATGATATATTTTATAATTTATAAACCGTTGGTTGTAAAGTATTTTTTCAAACTTTGCACGTGTAGCTGTGGTTCAGCAAATTCGGTTGTTGTCTTTTTTGTACCGTTGTTTTGAGACAATGCGGTGCATAGTCTTTTGCAAGGGGGAAATTGTCACGGTCAAAATTCAACACAACCAAAGTGTGGTCCGTCGCCGGCCACTTCGACTGGACATAAGTCCAAACGCAGACATCTTGGCGCCACGTAGACCGGGCCCATGGTTCGGATCGGCCAATTAAGCTTAGTGGAGAGGCTTCACGGAGACGGTACGATCCACCCAGACTGACTAAGCCGTTTTGACCGACGCCTCGATGTCTAGCGAGACGAGTCGTAGCGCCTGGCTCAGGCTCATCTGGCCAATTTGTGGAACCAGCGTCATTGTTAGTTAGACGTCGTGGCGCCTACCCGGACTCATCTAGCCACTTTAGAGTGACCAGTGTCCACGACTTAAGCCACACGGCGCCAGTTAAGTAGGAAAGGGGGGAAGGTAGTGTGTGGTGGGGGTGAAATCTAGCTAATCAATTAAATGACCGATTGACCACCCAGAGAGTAAGGCGTGTAGGCATGACTGGCATGATTTGAACATCCAATGGAATTAGAGGGAGATAACTTCGGGGACGAGGCGGTAAAAATACTGACCAATGGTACTCGCCCTTTTTGGACAGATCGGAACACAATAAGAAGGACGTGAGAGCGAGAGAAGAGGAGGAGGAGGAAAACGAACAGACAGAGAGAGAGAGAGGGAGAAGTTCGGGGAAGTAGGCTCTCGCCTACAGGAAGGCAGGGAGATGAGAACGAACAGGGAGAGAGAGATGAGGAGGTTCTGGGTATAGTCTCTGCAGGAGAGAAAAGGCAGGGAGATGAACGAGAACGAGGGGGAGAACGAACAGAGAGAGAGAGAGGAGAGGTCTGAGTGTAATCTCGGAGGAGAGAGAGAGAGAGATGAGGGGAGGAGAGGAGAGAACCAAGTGGAGGCATTTAGCACGAGATAGTCTGCAGAGGAAGGACTTAGGAGAGATGTGGAGAGAGTTGCTAACTAATGAAGAGGAAAAGAAAGAAGAAAAAAAAGAGAAAAGAAAGCAACCATGTCCATTTGATAAGAGCAGACTAGAAGAGAGAGAGAGAGAGAGAGTGCAATGCGTTAATGCAGGAAGAAAGAAAGGAGAACAGATCGATGTTGATAGTCACTGTTCTATTAAACCGGGGGTTCGACCTCATACTTGGCCAGCGCCACTTTCATCGGCAGTCCAACCTGACCAATGCCAGCAGTCCAGCCCGACCGGTGCTAGCAGTCCAGCTTGACCGGTGCGAGCAGACCAACACCAGTGCCAGCAGTTGTGTCGTGTGGTGAAAGTGACAGTGAGAAAAAAAAAGGAAAAGAAAGAGACAGTGATTCGTGACTAGTTAAGATCACCTGGCCAGGTAAAGTAGAAATCTATTTATACCCGGGTTAGTTAATGATTGTTTTAGATAAATGATTTTGTGAAGTTCGGGAAAGAGAGAATGTTTTATTTTGTTTGATTCCATATGCATTGATGTTTCGTTCTATGAACATGTGTAGTAAAGTTATAGACTTTACTAGTGGTTTGATGTGACGAATGCATGATATATGAATGAGATCGTAAGCAAGCTGTGAGTGTGTTTGGGCTGTGCGCTAGTCCTTCCTCCACTGACATCACCCGAGGTTGACACGTTTCTTTCCTAACACGACTGAGAACAAGAAATACAATTTCTATGCTACTTATAATTAATCATGAACAGTCAATCACACACAATGAATAAATCAACACATTAAAAGATCAATACTCCCTAATCCCGGGTTCTAATGAAATGACTTCTTACCTGGCCAGGTTTTTCACACACACAACCACGCTTTCACACCACACCACAGTTCTTGAAAAAAGTCTCTTCACGTCTTCTTCAGCACTGCTTGATGGTGATGCCCTTGGTTGACTGGCTCCAGGCTTCAGGACTGGGTCTTCGTGGTCGTCTCTGGGGTCTTGACGTAGAACTCTTCTTCTTCGTCTTCTTCACCCACCTCTGGGATCAAATTCAGTTTGTCTGTCTTCACCCACCTCTGGGCTTCAAACTTAGTTTCCTTCTCTTCCAGCTTGTCTTTAACTCTAAGACCTTGCTGTCTCTTCTATCTCCCAGACCACGTTTCTCTCGACCCTTCTCTGTCCTGCTCACTCCTCTCCCCTCTCTCTCTCTCTCTACTCTGCCTTCTCTCTCTCTCTCTCTCTCCTGGTGTTGTTCTCTTCTCACGTTGTTCTCCCTCAGTTTATATAGGGAGGGAAATAAAGGATTACCCTTCGGGCCATGCCTTTGTCCACGCTGCTTCTCAAACCCCTAGTTCACAAGTACCCTGAATTCTCCATTCGCTACATTCTCCCACACATCAGCATTTACACACACCCCTACCTAATTGATTAGCAAACACACACTTAGCACCAGATGGACATCGAAAATTCCCGCCGACTTCGGTGGTCACTTAACACAGTAATTATCTTAAGGAGGGCTACTACAACCTCCACACACATTCAACCAGCCTGACAATAGAACCAACACAGTGACCCACGGCAATACCATCCGAACGAATCCAAGACCCTGCTCTTCACTGACTGTTTACAAAAGAACCTCAGCTGACTGAGCATTTAGCGCTCACTTGGAGCGCCGAGGTCGTAGTGGTTACATCCCTCCCCCCTTTCGCCACCGGCAGGTCCGAACTCTCTCCTAGGTGTTGTTTGTCATCTGACCACTTCGGCCTTCTTTCACACAGTTCGGCCGTGTGTGATGGGTAAGGTACCTGGTTAATTGGTCTATTACCTATTTGTATACTACGTACAACGTCCCT
The DNA here is from genome assembly GCA_018398815.1 of Conus ventricosus. Lineage (NCBI taxonomy): Eukaryota > Metazoa > Mollusca > Gastropoda > Neogastropoda > Conidae > Conus > Conus ventricosus. The sequence goes on along the minus strand of CM031611.1, from coordinate 37,227,324 downwards.
TTTCCTCCAAGCGTCTAATGCCTTTTGTGAGAGGTTTCACGCTCCTTGACAAATTCCCCCCACTCGAAGACAATGCCCTGCATTGGCTAAAAACTTAACATTCAAGGAGATGAAACTCTCATAATTTTCCCATTTAAACCAGTGCTAAGATCGGCCTCTCATAAGCCTACTTACACCAGAGAACGCACGCAAGATGTGTCTTGCAACAAGAATTAGAGAAAAATCAATACATACACACTATCCAAGCAAATATAAACATAAATCTGGAATCTCCACCAGCTCTAAGTCGTGTGGCCATATAAAGATAAACATTATGTTTCTACGGAAATTTTCTCCCCTTCTCTTCATACACGTGGCCCGCAACCAACTACGTCACGCATACACGACACTGCAAAAGACACACGCGCCCACTACCTGACTTCTCGACCGACCATTTTATTTTGGCCAACTTTTTGGTAAGACCAGTCTGATCCCCCTTTCTGTACACACACCTTGCCTACCCCGCGGCATGTGCTGCATTGTGCACAGAAACGCCTGACATCACCAAGGATACCGGGCCAGTAGTACTCTCGCGTCACACCCTTTGTGTGGCCTTCCTACCGAGATGGCCTGAGGCTGACGTCACATGTTTTTCGGACATCACCGCCGTTCTGCGTTTCGTAGGCACAACGATCTGCTTCTTCGTTTTTCCCGAACTCAAGTGAGTGAAAGTTCGGTACAATACCCCGTCCTTTATCTCAAACCCGATTGTGCCCTCTTTAACATTTTTCTTCTGCCCTCTGTAAGCAAAACCAAACAGTTTACTGAGCGAGTAGTCGCCCTTTTGTTCTGCTCGCAAGTGAGAGGGGTTGGTCTCACTGGACACGCTCCATTGCGTTCTGAAGTGTGTGACCGCTCGGGGCCTTTCTCTCCCGTGATTTCTGTTCCCTGATTGAACAGAGAAGTCAGGGTTTGGGTTTTCGTACCCACGTGCTCCTGAAATGTTCCCAATCACTAGATCATAGGGTGGCATTGGAACAGCCAAAGCCTGTACGACTCCACTATAGAATGGTGTATCAATGAACACCAGTGCCGTTTTGAATTCTGCTACTGTTCCATTTATTTGTCTACACCTCTGTGTTTTACCTGTGAATTGTCCCTCTCAACCAGGGACTCCTTCACCATAACACCAGTGCACCCAGAGTCTCTAATGACATTAACCACATTGTCCCCTACTCTGCCTTTGTGCACATCCATGTTATCGCCTGAATCTGTGAACACACAGCACAATCCAGACAAAATAACACTGTCATCTTGTTCATCTTTTTCTATCTGCCTCTCTCTTGGCCTGATCCTCATTGCTGCTGCTTTCTGAGGTCTAAATCGGCAGTCTCTAGCCAAGTGTCCTGTCTTATCACACAGAAAACAGGTACGCTCATTCCTAGCCACGTGGCTATTGGTTTTCAACCCTTGTTTGCTCACGTGACGCTGTGGGCCTACGGGTGTGTACTGCTGACTCATTGCGTGAGTCATGTGCTGGCCTGCTATCCTCTGAATATGCTTCCAGGCTTTCCTCTTGTTCAGGCCAATCACGCCTCGCTTCTCGGTATGTCTCAGCTGTCTCAAGCACCTCAGCTATTGTGTTGCACCTTTTTCCTTAATGTGGATGGTGAGGCCCGTCCCACAACCATCAAGTATCTGTTCCTTCATCACCAGTGTCTTGAGGCCTTCAAAATCACTGTCTACTCCACTAAGTTCTACCCATTTGTTGAAATAGTGGTCCAGTCTAACTCCGAACTGTGTGTATGTCTCACCCTGTTCGATTCTCGCCTCGCGAAACTTACGCCTAAAACCTTCTTCAGTCAAATCATATGCCTTTAGTACTGCTTGTTTCACCTTGTCAAAATCTCTCTGATCACCTTTGGGTAAGGTGGAAACTGTGTGTAACGCACGACCTGTCAACAAGGCAGACAGGTTTATTGCCCAGTCATCTTCGGGCCAGCCCTCGTGCTCGGCAACTGATTCAAACCGACTGATATAGGCATTGATCGAATCAGTTTCTTCTCTGAACAGTGGGAGTTTAAGTCTAGGTGCGCAACTTAGTCTGCGGCCTACTGACTCAGAACTAGTGTCCATTTCACTGCGATTTTCAGACTTTATTCTTTCCAACTCAATTTGTTTCGCTAGAATCTCAGATTCCACTTCTGCTCTTGCCCTCGCTGCACTGGCAGCTGCACTCTCTGCATCTGCTCTTGCTCTCTCTGCCTCTGCTCTTGCTCTGGCAGCTGCACTCTCTGCATCTGCTTTAGCCTTTGATGCAGTGGTTTCTGCCTCTAGATTTCGTTTGACAGCCTCAAGCTGCTCCTTTTCAAACTTCCTTCTTTCAGCCCTTTCATCTCTCTCAGTCTTCTGCTGAGTTTCAATGAATCTACGCAGTTCATCTCCTGTATATCCCATTTCTTTCCCCAAACTTACTAGTTTCTCTATGGGGGTAAAACTTTCTTCAGCCATTTTCTTTTCTGATATGTTTTAGCACTACTAAAACAGTTACTCTTATAGACCGGAAAAAGTTGGTACACAGTTTATCTACTAAACGGTACGAGTACACCAACCAGTGGTAATGTTCCTAACACAAAGGAGCCTTAATCTTAAACCACAGCTTCTGTGAGAGTTAAGACTAGAACCTCGTTCTTCGTTTCTCTGAACGACCTTTGATTAATACAACCACCCTACACACAAGTCAATACTCAACACTCAAAGAACTAAAGGAAATAATTAGAAGAGCTAATTAAAATTGCCTTTAGTGGACGCTTCGCCCAGTACTACTCTAGTACTCACTTTGTTTCCCTCCTGAAACTTATTTGGGCCATGCAATCCTGGCAGGCTCGCCACTTTGTCCAGGACGGGGGAAATCGTGAAGGTATTGCTTAAGTGCACTAAGTTGATGTATTATTAGTCAGGTGTAACACACCAAGGTTATCTTTGCACTCATACACGCATATGCACACTCATGCACCCACCAAACATTCACCTCTCTCTGGGAATGGGATGTCACCATTCGTTTCTTTCCTAACACGACTGAGAACAAGAAATACAATTTCTATGCTACTTATAATTAATCATGAACAGTCAATCACACACAATGAATAAATCAACACATTAAAAGATCAATACTCCCTAATCCCAGGTTCTAATGAAATGACTTCTTACCTGGCCAGGTTTTCACACACACATCCACGCTTTCACACCACACCACAGTTTCTTGAAAAAAGTCTCTTCACGTCTTCTTCAGCACTGCTTGATGGTGATGCCCTTGGTTGACTGGCTCCAGGCTTCAGGACTGGGTCTTCATGGTCGTCTCTGGGGTCTTGACGTAGAACTCTTCTTCTTCGTCTTCTTCACCCACCTCTGGGTTCAAATTCAGTTTGTCTGTCTTCACCCACCTCTGGGCTTCAAACTTAGTTTCCTTCTCTTCCAGCTTGTCTTTAACTCTAAGACCTTGCTGTCTCTTCTATCTCCCAGACCACGTTTCTCTCGACCCTTCTCTGTCCTGCTCATTCTTCTCTCTCTCCTCTCTCTCTCTCTCTCTCTCTCTCTCTCTCTCTCTCTCTCTCTCTCTCTCTCTCCTCTCTCTCTCTCTCTCTCTCTCTCCTCTGCCTTCTCTCTCTCTCTCCTGGTGTTGTTCTCTTCTCACGTTGTTCTCCCTCAGTTTTATATAGGGAGGGAAACAAAGGATTCCCCTTCGGGCCATGCCTTTGTCCATGCTGCTTCTCAAACCCTAGTTCACAAGTACCCTGAATTCTCCATTCGCTACATTCTCCCACACATCAGCATTTACACACACCCCTACCTAATTGATTAGCAAACACACACTTAGCACCAGATGGACATCAAAAATTCCCGCCGACTTCGGTGGTCACTTAACACAGTAATTATCTTAAGGAGGGCTACTACAACCTCCACACGCATTCAACCAGCCTGACAATAGAACCAACACAGTGACCCACGGCAATACCATCCGAACGAATCCAAGACCCCTGCTCTTCACTGACTGTTTACAAAAGAACCTCAGCTGACTGAGCATTTAGCGCTCACTTGGAGCGCCGAGGTCGTAGTGGTTACATCCCTCCCCCCTTTCGCCACCAGCAGGTCCGAACTCTCTCCTAGGTGTTGTTTGTCATCTGACCACTTCGGCCTTCTTTCACACAGTTCGGCCGTGTGCGATGGGTAAGGTACGCTGGTTAATTGGTCTATTACCTATTTGTATACTACGCACAACGTCCCTTTTCCTCCAAGCGTCTAATGCCTTTTGTGAGAGGTTTCACGCTCCTTGACAAATTCCCCCCACTCGAAGACAATGCCCTGCATTGGCTAAAACTTAACATTCAAGGAGATGAAACTCTCATAATTTTCCCATTTAAACCAGTGCTAATATCGGCCTCTCATAAGCCTACTTACACCAGAGA
>CM031611.1:37212879-37215379 GCA_018398815.1 Conus ventricosus | reverse complement strand
ATTATGTTGTTAGTCTGATAAATGATCATAATTGTGAAACCTGTGAACATTCTTTGTGATATGTTTATAAGTCTGATACATGGTTATATGAAACCAATCAACATTCTTTGTGAAATGTTTGTAAGTCAGATAAATGGTTATATGAAACCCATGAACATTCTTTGTGATGTGATTGTAAGTCTGATAAATAGTTATTTGAAACCTATGAACATTCTTTGTGATATGTTTGTAAGTCTGATAAATGGTTATATGAAACCTATGAATATTCTTTGTTATAGTTATGTTTGTAAGTCTGATAAATGGTTATATGAAACCCATGAACATTCTTTGTGATACGTTTGCAATTCTGATAAATGGTTATATGAAACCCATGAACATACTTTGTGATAATTATGTTGTTAGTCTGATTACTGATCATAATTGTGAAACCTGTGAACATTCTTTGTGATATGTTTATAAGTCTGATAAATGGTTATCTGAAACCTATCAACATTCTTTGTGATATGCTTGTAAGTCTGATAAATGGTTATAATTATGAAACCTATGAACATTCTTTGTGATATGATTGTAAGTCTGATAAAGGGTTATAATTATGAGACCTATGACCATTATTTGACAAGAGAATCAAGGACGGAGCGAAGGTTTTGTTCATTGTGACATCCACGTGGTGCGCAACATGCTGAACAATAACATTCAGTTCTTCAAAACTAGATGAAACTAGCTGTAAACTATAACATTGCCACCATACACGAGATCTTGTTTCTGTTAGTTTCAGCCAGACAGAAATATTTCCAAACACGAAAGCTTGCAGGATAAACCAACCAACCAACCAACCAACCAAACAAACAGAACTGCAAAGTAAAATTAAACGGGTGAGCAAAATATACTGAACAACATTAAAAACGCACCGTTTTGATTTGCCGATTTCCCATTTGGAAAAAATGTGTATTTGGATTTGGTATATTAACACAATTTTTAAGGGACACAGATTCACACTGCCTCGGTTTCTCCGCGCTTGCCAACGTTCGTGTGACGCCCACGTGCAACTCGCCCAAAACACTTTTTTTGCCACTGGGGCCGAGACTGAACGTAGCTCATCTGTTTCTTTGTCTCAAATGGTGAGTTTGAAGTCATGCCGACTGGAAAACGGTATCAGTTGTCATTCGACCAGGCGAAGTGGTCCGAAAACAATGCCGCGACTGTCTATGCAAGAACGCGAGCGAGCCACTGGAATGTTGATGGTCGGTATGTCATCGAGAGAGACAGCCAGACAACTGAATTGCAGTCACTCTACAATTGTAAGACTATCACAACGTTTGGCAGCAACTGGTTCCACCACTGATCGGCGCCGAACGGGCCAACCTCGTGTTACCACACCAGCGGATCGATACATTCGACAGCTTCATCTTCGTAATCGATTCCTTACAGCAGCAGAAACATGTCGCCAGGTGGTTGGTCGACGGGGTCCAGTGTCTGGACAAACCGTTCGACGTCGATTGCAAGAATCAGGGCTCAATGCAAGACGCCCTCATGTTGGCCCAGTCCTCACCCGTAGACACCGTCAGCAACGCCTGCAGTGGGCCAACCAGCATCTGCCATGGACACGACGTCAGTGGAGAGCTGTGCTGTTCTCTGACGAAAGTCGCTTCGCGTTATCTCATGCTGACGGGAGAATGAGAGTCTGGAGGCGTGTCGGGGAACGCTACGCCAACTGCTGCGTGTTTGAAGCCGATAGATGGGGAGGGGGCAGTCTGATGGTTTGGGGGGCATTCAGTCATGACTACCGGACACCTCTGTACTTTTTTGACAACCATGTGAATGCCAACACGTACCAGCAGGTGCTGCAGAACCACGTCGTCCCACTGTTTGACCAGCACCCGGAGCTGCAGTTCTTCCAGCATGATAATGCACGACCCCACACCGCAAGAGCCACCGCTGCGTTTCTCCAGGCGAACAACATTGCTGTGTTGCCCTGGCCATCTCTGTCCCCTGACATGGCTCCCATTGAACACGTCTGGGATGAGCTGGAGCGTCTTGTGGCCCGTGGAAGACGTCCACAGACTCTCGATCATTTGAGGCGCGCACTGACCGAGGAGTGGGATGGACTGCCACAGCCGTTCTTGCACAACCTTGTCTACTCCATGAGGAGGCGCTGCCAAGCGTGCATCGGGGCAAATGGCGGACACACTCGGTATTAGAGCTCGCGGACGGACATGCTCGTCGTGGTGTACTTTTTGACAGGGACCCTAGTGAAGTCAACAGCTAATTTCAGATGAATTCGGCCATTCTTGTCAAGAACAGACATTTTGTTTAATTGAAAAATGGATGCGTAATCAAATTTGCTTACTTTCATTAAATAATTCTGTACTACCAACGTTGTCTGGGTCTTTTGGCAAGCGGTGCGTTTTTAATGTTGTTCAGTATACTTAGATAAGCGACCAAGAGAGGAGAAAGAAAAGAAGAAAAACATACAAAATTTACAAAAAAAAACGAACTAAAT
>CM031611.1:37202879-37210379 GCA_018398815.1 Conus ventricosus | reverse complement strand
TGCTGATTGTGGCGGACAAGGACAGAATTGTACCCCCAGATTCTGCAGACAGGTGTCTGATCAGCCATGCCGTCTGCTGCCATCCACTTTCGATGTGTTTGTGGCCGCTTCCTGCCCGTTTTCATCGGTTTATGACAAGAAGGGCTAAAGAAAAGGCTGCTGCCCGCATCGCCATTGTCACACTTCGACACAGAGGGGACGGTGTTACCTTTGGACTGCTCCTGTCGTATTTGTTCTGGGGCAGTTTGCTTCTTCGGTGTGGCGACATCGAATCAAACCCGGGACCCACCAACCCTCCTCCCAGCAGAGACTCCACGCGCCAGACACGACTTCATAGTGGAAGTTCCTTACGAAGAGTCAGTCTGGAGAGGTCAACGGACTCTCACACTTCTGGGCCTTCATCTGCCACCACAGAACCTACAATCCGTGATCTCATGGCCACCCTGAACATGAGAAGTGACCAGACGGACGCTAAGCTGGACGCGGTGAAGCAGGAAGTCCACAGTCTTCGGGAGGACCACGCAACTCTTCACGCTGAGCTGAGGGAGCTGAGGGGGGAGGTGACAGAGCTGAAAAGAGAAAATGGGGAGCTGCAGAAGACCAACAACAACCTACGTCAGAAGCTGGACGACTGCGAGAAACGGGTCGATGATCTGGAGGGCCGTTCCAAGCGGAACAACTTGATCTTCTACGGACTACCCAGGAGGGACGGGGAGACCAGTGCAGACTGCGAGGTCCTGGTGCGGGATCTGCTGACGGACAAGCTGGACCTGACGGATGACGTGGAGTTCGACCGTGTCAACCGGCTCAGTTCCCGACCCGACTCACCGGTGATTGCCCGATGTGCCTTTTATAAACAGAAGATGAACATTCTAAAAGCTAAAGGTAAACTTAAAGGCTCTGAGGTCTACATCGGGGAGGACTTTTCAAAAGGGGTCAGGGACATCCGACGAAGGCTGACTCCGCATTTAAAAAGGGCAAGGCAGGAGGGAAACGAGCCACGATTGTGTTTAACTATTTATTAATTGACGGCAAAAAGTTTTCTGTTGACGCTCGTGACAGACTGGTAGACTTCAAATAGGAAATCGGCCAGCCCAGTTTTGTTGAAGTTTTTGTTTGTGAGGGAACTATCCTAAAAGAGACACCGGTGTCATCGCCCAGTTTGACCCAGAATGAAAGTGAGCATGCACGGGATTTGAATGTGGATGACAGCGAGTGTGTTGAATCGGCTGACGAGAACTCTCGGTATGGGTCACCTTTGGAATGTGTGTCAAGTTCCGTACATGATTTTGGTGAATACAGGCGCTGGGAAAATGTAGCTAGCAACGAAAGTAACAAAACCAGATCATTATCTTTACTTCATTGGAATGTTAAAGGATTGCTTTCAAAATTACAAAACTATGATTTTGTCTCATTTCTTCAGTCGTTTGATTTTATCTGTTTAGTTGAAACGTTTATTGATGAACTTAAATCAACTATATTTTCTGGATATAAAATGTTTTCTTTACCTGCAATAAAATTAACAGCTAAAGGGAGAAGATCAGGTGGAATCTTATGTCTCGTTAGAAATACATTTGTGTCACATGTCAGAGAGGTTGAAATAAAATCAGATATGTTTGGTGCGTTAATCATCAATAAAGCATTGTTTGGGGTAGACAAAGATATATTGTATGTGTATTCATACGTACCTCCAGAAGGTTCTCCATATTATGCATGTTTTGACTCCGAGAATGGCATTGCATTGTTGGAAGATTATTTGTTCAGTTCTTTATTAGTCGTTGAAGATGTATATATATATTGTTGTGCGGGGATTTAAACAGTCGTACAGGTAGTGTTTCACATCATTGTCAAGGAGTTTCCGATATTTTGAATGTTCAACATGCAAGTCATCCACTGAGTGTCAATCGATTTTCAGAAGACTCTGTATTGAATAATTATGGCAAACAGTTGTTGAATATGTGTACTGCATTTGATTTGTGCATTCTCAACGGTATGTGTTATGGCGACCAGCGAGGTTGCTACACGTACATATTAGATACCGGATGCAGTGTGAATGATTACTTTGTTATGTCATGTGAATTGTATGCACTGTTGTGTGATTCATGCGAATTACGAGTATCTGAGAGATTTGACTCTGATCATATGCCTGTGGAACTTCATTTGAGTTTTTGTGGTGACAATGTCATGTCGGAGACAAATTCTTCTGTCAACAGTTTTACGTTGGAAAAATATGTATGGAATGAAGATTATGCTAATGTGTTCATGAATAACATTGTTTCGCAACAGATTCATGAGAAAATTAACTATGCCGTCGGTCTCATTGATGTCAATATAAATGAGGCCTTGAATATTTTCAATACATGTATTAAAGATGCTGCAGAGTGTATGAAAAAAGAAATAAGAATTAATAATGATTTGAAGTCCAAAGACTGGATTGACACTGAATGTCATCAAAATAAAAGAAAAGTTCGTAATTTACTTAAGAAATTTAAACGTACACATGACAAAGAAGATCGTAACAGTTACTGTAGGGCGAGAAGAGAGTATAAACATTTGCAAAGGATAAAGCGGAAGCAATTTAACAACACATTACTGACAGACCTGATCGCATCTATAGAGAATCAAAAAGAATTTTGGAAGAACGTACATCGGGTTTCATTAAAAAGAAGACAACCAGCGAACAGTGTTAGTATGGAAACCTGGTATGAACATTTTACGACACTTCTAAATAAAGATTTTGAGCATAATCGTGAATTTCAGTGGTATCAAGACGAAGGGGAAAATGATTATTTAAACCATCCAATATCCAAAGAGGAGGCAATAATTGCATTAAGGAAAGTTAAAAACCGTAAAGCTGCTGGGCCAGATGGTATAATTGGTGAACTGCTGAAGTATGCATGTAAAACAGATGTAATTTTGATATTCTTTGTTACCTTCTTTAATTCTTTATTCAACAATGGAATTTATCCTGAATGTTGGACTGAATGTATTGTTCTACCACTGTACAAAAAAGGCGACGTGAATAATCCTAACAATTATAGAGGAATTTCTTTAAGTGACACGAGCAGCAAATTGTACAGTACTATCATCAATCATAGGCTGCAGGGAGGGATTGAAGATAATAATATAACTGGCGAATATCAGGCAGGATTTAAACGCAATTATTCAACAGTTGACCATATGTTTACTTTGATGGCCTTTGTGCAAAAACAGTTTTCTTTAAATCGTAAGTTATATGTAGCTTTTATAGACTTTGAAAAGGCATTCGATTCAGTGAATAGAACTCTTCTCTGGCCTATTCTGTTAAAAGCTGGCGTTCATGGTAAGCTGCTTAAGTGTATAATAAGCATGTATTCCTGTGTAAAAGCTAAAGTACGGTGTGGGTGTAACATGACTAATTATATTCAATGTACATCAGGTGTAAAACAAGGGGATGTGTGTAGTCCTGTTTTATTTTCTCTTTTTATTAACGATTTGACTTTAGAAGTTGTTAAAACTGGAAAACATGGTGCACAATTTACCTGTGATATTCTAGAATTGTTCATACTTCTTCTGGCTGACGATGTGTTTTGATGTCTAAAACTGTTATAGGCTTGCAGACTCAACTAAATAGTCTGTTCCGATCTGCAACTTCACTCCAGTTAAAAGTCAACATGTCAAAAAGCAACATTATCGTGTTTAGAAAGGTGGGTATTTAGGAATTAGAGAAAAGTGGATATACAATGGAGTGGTGATGCCTGTAGTTAACGTATATAAATATTTGGGAATATATTTTTCAACAAAATTAAGCTTCACTTTTGCATGTAAAGATCTTGCAAGTAGAGCCAAGCGTGCATTACTCTGCATTATGCAACATCTATCAAAATTAGAAAACACATCTTTAAAATTATTTATGAAATTGTTTGACTCTCAAGTACAGCCCATCGCACTGTATGGAGCTGAACTTTGGGGCCTTTATGATTCAGCTGCTTGTTGTGAAAATGTTCATTTATTTGCGCTGAAGAAGTTTTTACGAGTGAGCATGCGAACACAACTTACGATTTAATCTATGGCGAAGTAAACAGATATCCGATATATTTGAATTCTGCTATCAAGTGTATACGTTATTGGCTAAAAATAAACACAAATGGAAATCTCAAGGTTGCCAAGGAAAGCATATAATATGTTATATGATTTGGATGCGAGAGGAAGAGTAAATTGGGTTTCAAATGTGAGGGTTAGATTGTATGAACTTGGTTTTGGTTTCGTGTGGTTACAACAGGGTGTCGGAAATATGAATGATTTCCTTCGGATATTTCGGAATAGACTAATCTATTGCAGATGGCACAAGAATGGTCATGTCATATTCAAGAAAGCGACCGTTTTGCTTTTTACAGACAGTTCAGAAGTGTGCATTGTGTTCCATCATATCTATCAATTAAAATGGACAGTCATTTAAGGTATATTATGACAAAGTTCAGATTAGGTATTTCTGAAATTTTTGTTCATTATTATCGTTACAGGAAGCATAGCAAATGTGATCTTCTCTGTCCGTTGGGTAAAAATGCCGAAGAAAATGAGGTCCACTTTGTGTTCTGCTGTCCTATTTTGAACGATCTGAGGAATCGATTGATTGATCAAAAATATTCTAAGCATCCTTCTTTATTTCGACTCTCATTACTCATGGCATCCACAAACGAAGCCACCTTAAAACGTTTTGCTGTTTTCTTGTACAATGCGTTTAGGATTAGAAGTATAGTATGCAGTTAAGAATTAATTGTTGTGTACTGTTTGATATTCAGTTAGTCGATTACCTGTTGCACTTTGATGAATATTTGATTTATTTGTTCCTGTTTCTTTTTCGAAAAGATTTGTTCACATTACCCCCTTCATTATGGGCTAGGGCCTATATGAATAAAACATCCGTATCCGTATCCGTATCTCTCTCTCTCTCTCTGTTCATGCATTCTGCTTCTTCTTCGTCTTCTTCTTGTTCTTGTTCTTGTTCTTGTTCTTGTTGTTGTTGTTGTTCTTCTTCTTCTCTTCTTGTTCTTGTTCTTGTTCTTCTTCTTCTTTTCTTCTTCTTCTTCTTCTTCTTCTTCTTCTTCTTCTTCTTCTTCTTCTTCTTCTTCGTCTCTCTCAGGTTTTGGTTAATTTGTATTTAGCGCCGTGCTTGTTTATATTTGAACATGAATATCTTCGTGATTGTAGTGATGAGGCGGGAACAGCCCTGGGTAAAAAAAAAGTAGGAAGACAAAGTGACAGAGAAAGTGACGAACTGTTGTTCCTCTTCTGTAGTGCTGTGCCCTCTGGTTGTCCATGAAAACCAGCGTGGGATGTTGGTGACAATAAACTACAATTCATCGAGCTTCAGGGGCGATGTAGACGGACAAGCTTGAGGTGACACACTGCGTCTGAAGGACAGTCTGGGTTCTGTTGCATTTGTAACCAGAGGAAACTGACTTTTGCATGAGTTCCCAGAGAGTCCGGAACTATTTACTGCCGCGTGCAAAATCTTATGTGATGCGAGACAGATGCACAGAGAGAGAGAGAGAGAGAGAGAGGGAGAGAGAGAGAGAGAGAGAGAGAGAGAGAGAGAGAGAGAGAGAGAGAGAGAGAGAGAGAGAGAATGGGGGACAGAAAGAGAGAGAGAGACAGAGACAGAGACAGAGACAGGAGACAGAGAGAGACAGAGAGAGACAGAGACAAAGACAGAGACAGAGAGACAGAGAGAGACAGAGACAAAGAGAAAGAGAGAGTGGGGGACAGAGCAGAGACGAAGATCAACACCGAGAAAGAGACAAATTATAAATAAGCGCAGAATGAAGTTAGTATACTCATGGACAAACTCTTCCATTATCATTAAGGACCCTCTTGCAGCTTTCTCTCTTTACTAAAGGGTCAAGATATTTTGAGTCCGGAATCTTCTACCGTGAGAGCACATCCTTCATTCCTGCTCCTGTAGCTGTGTCGTCTGCAATGTGTGTCCAAGTGACGGTCAGAGAATCCAGTCTTCCTTCTGAGAATAGTGTAGTGTGGCACATTTGGGAGCTGTTTCGTGTTTGACGGTCATTTTCCTCTAAAGGCTTTTTCTGTGCGCTGCGACAATTCCATGTGTGGCTTAGCTGAGTGCTTTCGCTGTTACAGTTGGTATTTTCTTTGCGCTTACCTCCTAGCTTGAGAATTTCGTTTCGTTTGTTTGTTTCTTCATTTGTTTGTTTATTGCCCTTATTTTCTTTCGAGCGCGCGTGCGCGCGCACGCACACACACACACACACACACACACACACACACACACACACACACACACACACACACACACACACACACACACACACACACACACACGTGTTTGTGTGGTGTGTGTGTGTGTGTGTGTGTGTGTGTGTGTGTGTGTGTGGTGTGTGTGTGCGTGCGTGCGTGCGTGCGTGCGTGCGTGCGTGCGTGCGTGCGTGCGTGCGTGCGTGCGTGCGTGCGTGCGTGCGTGCGTGTGTGTGTGTGTGTTTGTGTTTGAGAGAGAGAGAGAGAGAGAGAGAGAGGGAGATCTCTCTCTCTCTCTCTCTCTCTCTCTCTCTCTCTCTCTCTCTCTCTCTCTCTTTCCTCTGTTTCTCTTGTTTTTCTTGTTCTTGTTCTGCTTGTTCATGTTCTTGTTCTTGTTCTTGTTCTTCTCCTCCTCCTCCTTCTCCTCCTGCTCCTCCTCCTCCTCCTTCCTCCCTTCTTACCCTTCTTGTTCTCTCCTCCTGCTCCTCCTGCTCCTCCTCCTCCTCCTCCTCCTCCTCCTCCTTCCTCCCTTCTTACCCTTCTTGTTCTCTCCTCCTGCTCCTCCTGCTCCTCCTCCTCCTCCTCCTCCTCCTCCTCCTCCTTCCTCCCTTCTTACCCTTCTTGTTCTCGCCTCCTGCTCCTCCTGCTCCTCCTCCTCTACCTCCTCCTCCTCCTTTCTCCCTTCTAGTTCTCTCTAGGATAATAGTCAATTTGTATTGATCACCATCCTTTTTTACATTTGAATATCAAAGTCTTCATCATAGTAGCGATGTGGCAAGAACAACCTTGGGTAAAGCAGGAAGTCTAAATGAACAAGAAAGTGACGAACTGTTTGTTCCTCTTCTGTTGTGCTCTGCACCCTGGTTGTCCATGGAAACCAGTGGGGGATGTTGGTGACAATAAACCATAGTTCATCGAGTTCACGGGCGATGTAGGCGGACAAGTTTGTGGCAATGCTGCAAGGTTTGTTTTGCATTTGTGTCCAGAGGACATCGACTTTTGCATTATGGTTTTGCTTGGGTTCCAATCGAGTCAGGAAACATGTACTGGCACGTGCAAACTCTTGTGTGATGAAAGACATATGTACAGAGAGAGAGAGAGAGAGAGAGAGAGAGAAAAGAGAGAGAGAGAGAGAGAGAGAGAGGAGAGAGAGAGAGAGAGAGAGAGAGAGAGAGAGAGAGAGAGAGAGACAGACAGACAGACAGACAGACAGACAGACAGACAGACAGACAGACAGACAGACAGACAGATAAACAGTGA
>CM031611.1:37180379-37190379 GCA_018398815.1 Conus ventricosus | reverse complement strand
GTGTACGCCTCGTTGGCCCCCCCTCCTAGTCTGCCTCTGTGGTTTTCTCTCCCTCTCTCTCTCTCTCTCTTCTCTCTCTTCTCTCTCTCTCTCCTCTCGTCTCTCTCTCTCTCTCTCGCCCTTCTTTCGCAAGTGAGGCGATCTGCGTGTGTGTACGCCCGTTGCCCCCAGCTCCTAAGTCTGCCTCTGTAGTTCTCTCTCTCTCTCTCTCTCTCTCTCTCCCTTCTCGTCTCTCTCTCATCTCTCCTCTCTCTCCTCTCTCTCTCTCTCTCTCTCTGCCTCTTTTTGGCACTGAGGCGAATCTGGCGTGTGTGTTCGCCTCGTTGCCCCCAGCTCCTTAGTCTGCCTCTGTAGTTCTCTCTCTCTCTCTCTCTCTCTCCTCTCTCCTTCTCTCGATCTCTCTCTCTCCTCTCTCTCTCTCTCCTCTCTGTGCCGCCACCGGACCGGTGCGGAACGTGTTTTTCTCCCCGAGCTGGCTGCGTACTGTTTAATATGCCGGTTCGTGTTTATATCTATTCAGTTTTCCTTCCCGGTAGAATTGACCACAACAGTGCCCTGTTGCTTCGTGCATAGCTTCTGTGAACAGAAGCGGATTTTTCCTCTTGAATACTGTGTTTTAAGGGAAACTATCAGTGTGAAGATTGCTTTTTCCCCTCAAATTTCTTTCAACGTTTTATGTGGTGGTGTGCTGTCGGCGGACGCAGGGCGAGACGCCTTGGGATTGCATCCTCAGCTGGTTGAAGCAAGTTACCCTCCGGCGCCCTAGGTGGCCTCAATCTGTCGTCACCTCTGTAAGCTGATCCCCTTGCGAGGAAGGAACAGCCCTCCGCGCGGCCTGAAGTTCATACAAGGGACGACTGTTCGGTCCATGGCCCAGTGTGTGGTAGAAGTGGGCTGTAAAAGCCAGCTAATCAGTTAGTGGTGTAGATCAGATGGACCTCGTCACCCGTATTCCTTGTGGTTCCGTGTTCCCCACTCCAGCCTTCGTGTGTGCGTTGGAACTACTTCCTCACCAGATTTACAACGGCAGTACATCACGTCTTCCCACGCCAGATGGCCGCACAGTCTACATGTCACTTCCCCCCCCACCCCCCCACACCAACATGGACAAGTCCCGTCCACTGTAATTGACGATGCAGTCTGGCAGTTATTAGTGTCCAGTCTGAAACAACCCTAAACTAAAAGCCCCTTGACAACAAAACAGAAAACTTTAGATTGTTCCCAACTCAGAACTCCACTCGTTGGCGTGATGCGTTGTTAGCTCTTCGCCTACCAAAATGACCCTGTCCTGACTCACCGTTCAACATTATAATGGGAAGACAGGGATGAGGGAAATAAAGTTATCAAAGTACCGCTGTGCTGTGAGAGAGGGTTTCCTAATACAATTTAGCTAAGACATATGTTCAGATTTACAAGCATGACACTGAAAAATGGCCTCACAATAACACTTTATTTCCTAAAAAAATAACAAGAAAAAGGTGCTGGCTCATGCTTAGTCAAGGGGTTATAAGTGTGAGGCATGGGCAAAACTGAGTTTAAAATATTGTGTCCAATGTGGCAACTCCAAGACCGCTGGCATGGTGCCAAACATGTGTGAGAAGACACAGGCGCAGGGCTACATCACCGAGGACTATGCCAACAGTGACCAGCAGGACAATGCAGGAACCAGTGTGAAGGCCCCGTTATCACTGGGGAGCTCCTTGAACGATACAGCAGCCCACCACGTCATCTTTCCTGAAACTCACGGAGGTCCGCATCACTGTGTGATTCACAGTCCTGTGAGTCAACACTGATGTCACAGAACTGCCATGACACGACCCCCACTACCCCAAGAAAACAGCTGCATGACACTGACCTCACTACCCCAGAGAAAACAACTACCAGTGACACTGACCCCACTACCCCAGAGAAAACAGCTACCAGTGACACTACCCACTACCCCAGAGAAAACTACCAACCATGACACTGAACCCAACTACCCCTGAGAAAACTACCACCAAGACACTGACCCCACTACCCCAGAGCAAACTAACTACTAATGACACTGACCCACTACCCCAAGAAAACAACTAATAATGACCTGAGGCCCACTACCCCAGAGAAAACCAACAACTAGTGACCACTGACCCCACTACCCCCGCGAAAACAAACTACCATGACACTGACCCCACCTACCCCAAGAAAACAAGTACCAGTGAACACTGACCCCACTACCCCAAGAAAACAGCCACCAATGACACTGACCCCACTACCCGAGATAAGAACAACTACTTGGTCAGACTGACGCAACCACCACAGAAGGGACCATTACTATGACAACACAACCCCCCACCACCATTGCATACAATCACAGAGACTGCGAAAGAATTGCATCCAGTGCTCTCTTTTCTTCATACTCATCTGTCTGTATATCTTGCATCAAAACCTTGATGCAGATATTAAAACTCAGAATTGAACGAACAAACTGAGATTTTTAAAACAGACGATGCAGGAGAAAATTGACAGTCTGCAAGGATATGCAACACACTATACACGCAATCCGCCAAAGAACAAACGAAGCTGATTGACATTGTTCTGACCGTCAAAAGCACCTCTTGAAATCATCACCGTGACTGTCAGCACCATACCACGTCCCTGTATAGTCATCAAAAAAGTCAAAACGCAGACCAGAAACTAAAACAACAGGGGAACAATCTAGCGACGTGTGTACTAAGCAAGGGTGTTTACGGCTGACAAAGAACAGACTGCACTCACGCTGTGACCGACTCCTTCACTGTAATCACCAGCAACAAACCCAGCCTTTGCCAGACAGCAGACTGACTCCACCCCTGTCAAGTAGTATGACCACAGCAGTCTCTGACCGACAGCTCATCAAACTACCACACCAAAATTCAAGATCCGTACTTCCCCCGAAAGGCAACACTTGTCAACTCATTGTGGGGATTCAATCCTTCAGTATATTGACCGACAGAGACTGACAGGACGGGCTCACCCATGTACGCACAATGCCTGGGCAAAGGTACTGACGTCACTGCTGCCCTCAAGATTGTGTCAGTACGAGAGGATGTGCACCGGTAGCATTGCATGCGGGGGGGAAAAACGACCTTCACAGACACACTACTCTGTAGAACACGCATCACAGGACTTTGGTCAGCTTCTGGGACAGGTAAAAGAGTTTTTTCCTGCTGCCAAAATTGCTGTCTCTGCTCTACTTCCTAGAAAACCTATTCCTTTGAAATCATTAATGATGAATAAGAACGTGCAATGTTCTATGTGCTGAAACAAGTGCATGTTTTTGGTGGGGAAACAAATTTCGTTGATCAAAATCTGAGATCGTTCAAAGCTATTTCACATCGATGGTATTCACCTGTCTGCCAGTGGCTTGTCCCGCTCTGTTATACGCAAATCAGTCAGTATTCTGGCACTCCGTGAGAAGCCGCCTCCACGGAATACGGGTATTGGGCAAACCAAAAGCTATGTCAGGAACAGCCCATTGCAAACAAACCGAAAAAAAAACAGATCACAGTCTTCAAAATTAAAAAAACCAGATCAAGCACCTGGCCCAACTGAGTTACGTGGTCGGAGTGTGGCAGCCCCAGGTACCCCCCAGTCAGTATGAAATCACCTGTTCTATTCTACAAATTTGTACCCCAGAGACAGTTTCAACGTAGCTCAAACAGATCACTTGGACAATGCCTCCTGAAATTGTCCACCAGAAATCCAGTTGTTCTTTCAAATGAAAACTTTTCCCACCGGCGAGGCCACCCATGCGAACTTTAACAGACCACCATGACATCAATGCCGATGTTTCCCCCCACTGAAAGACAGTCCTTTCTCCCCCTTCCCGCCTC
Organism: Conus ventricosus; assembly: GCA_018398815.1. Classification (NCBI taxonomy): domain Eukaryota; kingdom Metazoa; phylum Mollusca; class Gastropoda; order Neogastropoda; family Conidae; genus Conus; species Conus ventricosus. The sequence goes on along the minus strand of CM031611.1, from coordinate 37,186,528 downwards.
TGCCTTTCAATCCCTGACACAAATGATCATTATCTTCCTCTCCCCCCCAGCCTAACAGAAATTCCGGTATCCGGAATTCAAGATAACAGCTTGCTGTCTATCGCCTTCCCAAGTGCACACGAGCCCTTGACTACCCTCCCCCCCCCCCCCCCGCCCGAACAAAAAATTTACCCCATCCCCCTGCCTCACAGCTCCACTACCCTTCCCCCTTCCCCCCGTCATCCCCCAGCCGTGACTTCTTTCCCTCCTGCTTGCTCCGTCTCACCTTCACCTTCCCATCAACACGCACTCACTCCTCCTCCCTTCCCCCGCCCCCAACCCTGTGCGGCTTGTTCCCCCCCCCTCCCGCCCCCCCCCCCCCCCCCACTTTTCTCCCGGTATTGCTTAGTTACAGTGGATGACTTGTACATTGAGACCCGGACAGCTTGAAAGCGACATTTTATCTTGGTTGGCCATATTTCCCTGAATATGTTTATCATACCATACTTGAATTGTCCTTTGGACGGAACTTCATTGCCCTGCTTTCGGATTTTGAGTGTGTTCTTGATATTTTATGATAGCTGATTTATATATTTACATTGTGTGATGTAACAGTATTGCTGATTTTATATGTGAATTTGTTGTTGAAACCGTATAATCTATTTTGTTTTCTTGCTCAGGACTTTACCCTAGAATAATACAATGACCATTGTAATGTAATTAATTACTGATGCTGGATTACGCCTGGGTCACCTAAAATTTATCAATTGCCAAATAAGATTCATGATGTCCTGTTTTCTTCTAAAACGAATCCCCTTCTATTCATCTGCTTGGGCTTAGTGAAACGCGCCTTGACTACCGTTTCCATGATAAAGCTTTATCCATAACTAACTATAACTTTGTCCGCCGCATGCACATCACTCTGGTGAAACAGACTTGGAATAGTATATCTCAAAGCATCGCTCACTGTACAAAAAGCGGCGTGACCTTGAACCTGATAATGTTGAATGCATGTAGCCAGCAGGTAAAAACCCTCCAACTCAGCCCCTTCTTCTAGTTGGATATGGTACAGGAAATCCCGCTGCCACGTTCCCTTTGGTATACAACTTTGTACACATGATGGATGATGTATATAGAGAGCTATCCCAAATGTCATTCTTCTCGTTGAATTTAACATTGATCTGTTAAAACGCAGCCTGCCTGGATGCGAACCACCACACTCTTTGGCTTGCATCAGCTTTATTCATAATCCCAACACTAGAACGCAAAGACAATCTTCTAAATTGCTGGAATCATAGCTACACGAACAACAAAGCCATGTATCTAACATAACAGTGGGCAACAAAACATAAGCGACCACAGTCACATTTTGTTGCACGTGGTCGGGGTAAACTTCCAAACAACAGAATTAGGCCACACAACATTCAATATCGCTCTTCAAAAATTCAGTAAGGAGAATTTTTCCTCGACTTAAGCTTAGCTCCTTTCTATAGTGTACTCAATTACACGAGTTCCCCAGGAAGCGTATAATACCTGTATATTTCTCTTTCTCTCAATCGTGATAAACAAGCCCCACTTAGAAGAAAAAGGTAAAACACAGAGTACTTCCCAGCTGGCTGACAAAACATGATTTAAAGAAATGCACTAAGGGATGCACTAAAAAACCGCAAAAAAAGTAGATGAATATAAAAAGCAGAGAAACAGAGTACAATCTATAGAAAATCAAAATCTAGCATTTGTTAGGAAACTGGATAAACGCAACAGGGATACAGCATCATTATGGCGTGCGTTAATGAAATAACTGACAAGTCGAAGCAAAGAAATCAGATATACTGCGACTAGTGGTCTGCCTAACACTTTTCACCATCATTTCCTTCAGGTAACTGAATCAGTACAAACGGCGGCCAGATGTCACATTTTTTATCGAATGAAACACCAGCGTTCTCAATCTTTTCGTCAAAAACGATTAAATTACTAGAATTCATTTTAGCATCCCATCCCCTACTTGCTATTAATGAAGTGGTTTCCTGAATTTCAAAACTCAAAAATAAAAAAGTCAATGGTCCCAAGAACGTAAATGCTTCTATACTTAAGCTGCTCTACTACTACCTTCATTGTGATACCCTTACGTATGTTTAGAATTTGTGTATTGATCAGAATGTCCTTCCCATGTGGTCTAAAGGCACAAAAAGTGTTCCCCATACCCAAATCAAGAGATCTCACTGATTTAAACAATTTTAGACCAATATCTCTTTTATTATCCGTTGTATCGATAACCTCTAGAGATGCAATGTTCACTAACACCTAACTAAACTTATGGAACATCACAAACTGTTTCCAACCCATTTCAAGTCTGGCTTTCGTCATAATCACCATGCCACACGGCCATAACACGCCTCTGTGATACATGGCTAACACATCAACGAAAGAAAACCACTGGAACTGTTTTCTCCTCATGTTAAAAAGCGTTTGATTCTTGTAGACCACAAACATATACATTAAAAAAAAATGAACTGCATATGTTCAAAATCCGGCTGTATCACCTTCTTTCAGTCCATATCTGAAAGCAGGACGCCACGTGGTTACTTAAACCGGTACTTAGTCCTCTGAAGGTAATAGTGAGCGGTGGCGTCCACACGGCTCTGTCCTGGACCTCTTCTCTTCTGTATTTTATAAATGACCTAACCGATGCTCATATCTCACAATGAATGTCAACTGGGATCTGTTCGCTGACGATAGTTCTCTGCACTGTAGTGATACAAACACTGTCTGTAAAATATCGTTACAACAAAGTATCACTGATGTCATAATTGTGCCGACCAAAACCGAATGATCCTTAATCGCACAAAACAAAAATGTATGGATCCTGAGCATCGAGACAGATAACATCAACGACAGCAATCTTAAGTTGAGCCTAAAAATGAGTGAAACCCTTGAGCAGCGTGTTACCGAACACCCGTGTCGTAGGCGTGATCATTGATGAAACTTTAAATGGCAATCCCTATAAATCATGTTTGCAAACAGTTGGCTCGCAATTGTTTTTACTCCATAAACTCAGTATTATGGGAACCACATATCCGGAAATTATGTTTTTGAATCCCATTCCGTTCTCACATCAACTATGCGTCACTGTCTGGAGTGGTTCCGGGAAAATCACAACATAAAAAAGATCAACGCTATTGCATAGACGGGAAATAAGCTTGATTCTTTCCACAAGTCTCTATCAACCACGGGCAAATTCGCAAAACTAATGATGTACCATCTGCAGAGGCCAACTGACCTTAAATAAGGCAGTACTAAAGTTTAAAGTCCATGCAAAACATGGCGCCAACCTATCTTGCTGAGTTTATCCAAATGGCAACAACGCGATATGATTCAAATAATTACATTCTACCACGTGTCCGCATTGATTTGTTCAAATCTAGTTTTGCATTTTTGTCCCATCTGCTGTTGGGAACTCTCTCCTCCGTCGCCAAACCATGGCAATCACTGCCGTTCTTTCAAATCCAGTACTTAAACATTTACTTGAAGCAATAAATCTAACCTTTTGATCATAGTCTCACGGCCCTACTTTTATGCATGCCTCTATAGTATCTAATGGTAAATGTGGGTGTGTGTGTGTGTGTGTGTGTGTGTGTGTGTGTGTGTGTTGTGTGTGTGTGTGTGTGTGAGTGGTGGATGTGGGTATCCGCATGCGTGCGTGTATGTGTGGGGGGCGTGTGAATGGCATGTGAGCGCGCGAGCGTATGTGTTTGACTAGTGGTGTGTAATTTTGTAATGGAATTTTTTTTTTTTAAAATAATGATTATTCTTATTACTATGTTATAGTTATATTATAAATGTTGCTATATATATATATTTTTTTTCCCATTGTTCTGTCATTATAATATTAATATTTGTTTGTTGAATGTTTGTAGAATACAGGACAGATTGAAGAAATAGGCACTGCCTAAAATCTCCAGATTCCTTGAGTAATAAAGTTGTTTGAGTCTTGAGTCTTGATCTTGAGTCTCTCACTCTCTCTCTCTCTCTCTCATCCTCTCTCTCTCTCCGTCTTCTCTCTCTCTCTCTCTCTCTCTGCCTCTTTGGCATGAGCGATCTGGCCGTGTGTGTACGCCTTGTTGCCCCAGCTCCTTAGGCTCCTTCTGTAGTTCTCTCTCTCCGTCTCTCTCTCTCTCCTCTCTCTCTCTCTCTCTCTCTGCCTCTTGGCAGTGAGGCGATCTGGCGTGTGGGGTGCGCCTCGTTGGCCCCCAGCTCCTTATCTGCCTCTGTAGTTCTCTCTCTCTCTCTCTCTCTCTCTCTCAGTCCCTCCTCGTCTCTCATCTCTCTCCTCTCCTCTCTCTCTCTCTCCTCTCTCTCTCTGACCTCTTTGCAGTAAGGCGAATCTGGCGTGTGTGTACGCTCGTTGGCACCCAGCTCTAGTACTGCCTCTGTATTTCTCTCTCACTCTCTCTCCTCTCTCTGCTCTCTCACTCTCTCTCTCTCTCTCTCTCTCTCCTCTCTCGCCTCTTTGGCATGGAGGCGATCTGCGGCGTGTGTGTTCGCCTCGTTGGCCCTCCAGCTCCTTAGCAGCCTCTGTAGTTCTTTAGCTCGCTCGTCTCACTCTCCGACCCAATCTCTCTCTCTCAAATCTTCTCTCTCTGCTCTCTCCTCTCTCTCTCTGTGTCTTGTCTCGCTCTTTTTCTCTCTCTCTCTGTCTCTCTTGTCTCTGTTAGAGACTCTCTCTCTGTCTCTCTCTGTCTCTCTCCTGTCTCTCTGTCTCTCTGTCCTCTTCTCTCTCTCCTCTCCACTCTCTATCGTCAAGAGGTGCTCTCTCTCTCTCCTCCCTCTCCTCTCTCTCTATCTCTCTCTCTCTCTCCACTCTCTCTCTATCTCTCTCTCTCTCATTCTCTCTCTCTCTCCCCTCTCCACTCTCCACATCTTCCTCTCTTCTCTCACTCCTCCTCCCGTCTCAGCATCGGGTCTGGCTCGGTCTGCTTTTTGTGCCTGTCTCTGTCTCTATGTGTCAGACAAAGAATGAAGAGAGAGAGAGAGAGAAGAGAGAGAGAGAGAGAAAGCGAGAGAGAGAGAGAGAGAGAGAGAGAAGAGAGAGAAGAGAGAGAGAGAGAGGGGGGGGAGATGCACAGACGCAATTTATGTATGTGTGCACACGGCACACGCACACGACACCCCACACCAACACAAACACACACAACACACGAACACACTCAAAACAAAAAGCGATATACGGAAACAGCCGAGGGACAAACCCTTTTAGAGGGAAATTACATTCAAACACGAAGCAGCATTCCCAGTCGTGCCACAAAGAACAATCCTCTCCAACACATTTCGATCACGCCGCTCATGGGATGGGGCACAACAATGGCCTAGTGTTGCGTCTCAGGCACAGGAATGAAGAATTCTCATTTCCCAAGAAAAATTTCACTGTTTCGCCCCCTTGGTATGTAAGAAGAGGGTGAATCGCTAAAGCGAACAGTTAATGTTCAACATATAACGTAAATCCCTCCTCCATCCCACTCTCTGCCATCCTCTCTCGTTCTCTCTCATCTGGCCTCTCCCCTCCTCTTCTCGTTCCCTCATCTCTTCCCTCTCCTCTCCCCTTCTCCCGTCTCCCTCTCTCCTCTCTCCCTCTCTCATCTCTCTCTCATCTGCGCAGTCTCTGTCCCCTGTCTCACTGTCGTCCGTCTCTGTGTCTCTGTCTCTTTATGTGTCTGTGTCTCTCTCCTCTCACTGTCATAGTGTCCCCTGCGTCCTGTCTCTGGTCTATGTCTTCCTATTTGTGTCTGTCTGTCCTTCTCTTCTTTCTGTGTCTGACTCTGCCTCTGTCTGTGTCGTCCCTCATTGTATCTAATCTGCTCTGAAAAAAGATTTTGCACGTGCCAATAGAGATCTTCTGACACTCTGAGACCTCATGCCGAAAAATTATGTTCTCTACGCTGAATCACAGACATATCACACACACACACACACACACAAACACACTGTCACACTGTCACTCCTTTGCATACCCGCATTCAGACAGCATTTACTCCATACGCACACGCAAGCTTTTCCCAGTCAACCAAAAGGAGCACTAAGCCGAATGTTTTCTCTTCTCACCCTCTCCGTCAGGGAAAAACACTTTTACTATTCACAACAACAACTTTGTAAACCAGATTTTAACAACCTGT
>CM031611.1:37170379-37172879 GCA_018398815.1 Conus ventricosus | reverse complement strand
TTCATTACAATATCCATGCAAAAACGTATTCAAAGCAATATCAGTGTGATTAAAGAAAAAAGAAGAAAAGTGAATGCAACAGTTTGGGACGAAACATGGAATCACAGATGAGAAGAGCCAGCTGGTGAAAGACAATGTGGATTTTTTCTTGTTAACGTTTGATGAATTTTAATACAAACTCCAAAGTACATTTGTAAACGATCTTGTCTAAAACTGACGAATCAGCAAATTCACAGTCCTGACGGGGTGGGGGTGGGAGTGGGGGTTGGTGCGCGTGGTCAACAATAGCACAACAGGTCAGTTACAGATGGAAAGTGTGGAATTTCTCAAAGTGCAGGGAGACAAAGCTGGTAGATCCAGTGTTAATGGGTAGGGAAGTTAGCTGATAGATCCAATGTTAATGGGTCGGTGCATTAGCTGATAGATCCAGTGTTAATGGGTAGGGAAGTAAGCTGATAGATCCAGTGTTAATGGGTAGGGAAGTAAGCTGATAGATCCAGTGTTAATGGGTAGGGAAGTAAGCAGATAGATCCAGTGTTAATGGGTAGGGAAGTAAGCTGATAGATCCAGTGTTAATGGGTAGGGAAGTAAGCTGATAGATCCAGTGTTACTGGGTAGGGAAGTTAGCTAATAGATCCAGTGTTAATGGGTAGGTGTATTAGCTGATAGAGCCAGTGTTAATGGGTCGGTGTATTAGCTGATAGATCCAGTGTTAATGGGTAATGATGTTAGCTTTATTCAACCCCGATCTGTTCATGAATAGGGGAGGGGGGGTAGATCCAGTGTTGATGGATAAGGATGTTAGCTTTATTCAACCTCGATCTGTTCAAGAATGGCGGGGGGGGGGGGGGGGGGGGGGGGATAGATCCAGTCTTAATGGGTAGGGATGTTAGCTGATAGATCCAGTCTTGATGGGTAGGGATGTTAGCTGATAGATCCAGTATTAATGGGTAGAGATGTTAGCTGATAGATCCAGTCTTAATGGGTAGGGATGTTAGCTGATAGATCCAGTGTTAATGGATAAGGACGTTAGCTTTATTCAACCTCTGTTCATGAATGGGGGATGGGGTCATGCCGCTGTTCCCCAGGTTCTTTGTTCCCCAGTCTCTATATTCCCCAGTCCCTGTGTTCCCCTCAAGAAAAGATCGAAATTCAGTCCCAAAGTTCCCCAGTTTCGTTGTTCCCCACCCTGTGGCGATCCTGCTGTTCCCCATTCCCGCAAATCCCCGGTCCCGGTGTTCCCCAGTCCCGGTGTTCCCCAGGCCCGCTGTTCCCCAAGTTTTTGCCGTTGGTGGTGTTGGTGGGTTTTGCTGACTTAAACGTTGTTACTGTTGTTTTCATTGCTATAGGCGAGGCAGTGGGAGGGCGGGGTGGGAGGGGGAAAGGAGGGGGAGGAAGGGTCGGGGTATTGGGGTGGAGCGGGAGGGCCGTAAGAAGAGGGGTTTCATGCCGACTGGACAGCACTGGAACCAGCAGGTCAGCACTTGCATGACCCCATCAGGTCTGTGTAGACAGTCTAAAAGTAAAATGGCCCGTTGCGAAAGAAAAGGTGTAGCTCACGCAAAGTGTGATATTAAGGGATAGGAGTTCAAAGCGTAAAAAGAAGCACATCACTGTCAAAACCCTTTTCTGGCGTCACAAGTTCATGCTTTCCGTTCTGGAATCATACACGATCGAAATATTCCGTTTTTCTTACTGATTTGACCAAGCAACTCACAGCGAAATTGCCCTCCCCCTCCCCCCTTCCCCCCACCGCCCTCACCCCCCATCCGTTGGAACGGTGCCTGGCAATGCGCCCTGGGGGCCACGCCAAGTGACACGCTTCGCAGACGACATAAGCGCGATGACACTTCCAATGTCGCGGTTGAAATGGGAACAACCTGAGTTGACACGCGTGGGGTACGTGCAACTCTCTCTCTCTCTCTCGCTCTCTCGGTGGGGAGGGAAGGGGGGGTGGGCATGTGCATTCCCCCCCCCCTATTATTTTGTTTACCTTGGGATGTGCCCGGCGCAACCTCTCCTTGTACAGTAGGGCCCGTACTGGCGCTAACGTGCATTGAAATCGGTTTGGGGAACAGCGCTACTGGGGAACAGAGAACCTGGGGAACACCGGAACGGGAACAGCGGCACGCTTTTTCGGTCGGGGAACATCGACACTGGGGAACAGAGACACGGGGAACAGCGCTACTGGGGAACATAGAACCCGGGGAACACCGGCACGCTCCCGATAGATCCAGTGTTAATGGATAAGGACGTTAGCTTTATTCAACCTCTGTTCATGAATGGGGGATAGATCCAGTGTTAATGGATAAGGACGTTAGCTTTATTCAACCTCTGTTCATAAATGGGGGATACTTTGTCGGTGTCTGCCGTTGAATCACAGGACGAAAGTGAATGGACGACGCAAATTCTGTTTCAGTGTACCACTTAAAAACGATTCCGACTAAATATTCCCCATTTAGTTTGTTTCTTTGCTTATTTTCCTTGACTGAACAATGAA
>CM031611.1:37166476-37168870 GCA_018398815.1 Conus ventricosus | reverse complement strand
ACCGGCATCCCTACGGCCCCTACGACCCATAATAATTGCTTGGTCACGAAGCTGGAGAGAGGACTCTCCCCTCCAAAGGGCGTCACCACGTCCGTCCAACGACAGTCCCCATGAATTTGCCGATACCGGTGACCCCGACAGAATCAAACCAAGGCTACAGACGTGGAGAGATAGTCGAAAAAAAGGCTGCCGTCAGAGCAGGCCATAAAGGGACACCAAATAAAGACTTTTCGTGCTGATCAATCAGTATGAGGAGGGACCAAGATGATGCTACTATTTTGATCCATGCCCGAGGTTTCGTGACAGGACTACCCCCACGTCTCCTTTTTTGTTCCTAATTATTTTCCCAGCGTCAACCAGGACCGAGAAAATACAGACAACAACAGTATTGGTCAGGAAATGTGAGCAACACTCTTACAGACGCATCCATTAAGTGGATGAAACTCGACCATGTGGTCCCAGTCTTCCCAGCTGAGCTCACAGCAAACTCACTCTGGAAGGAGCCAGTCGTGGCACAAACGTTCCACAGACAAATGGCTCTGATGGGAATCGAACCCACAAACTCCTACACAGGAGTCTGCGACACTGTGCGCTTCACCACAGTAGCTGCTTCGCTCTGGAAGCTGCTTAACCTTTAGTGCCGGTAGTGAACAGGTCGTTACCCTCAACGCCTTTTCCTGATTGCATACCACCTCCCTTCCCACTCCCCCGCTCTTCCCCCACCCCCACACCCCACCTGGCGGTCAGTTAAAGTCACAGCACAGCATGCAGAAGAAGCCAGTTAGCTACGGAAGGTCGTTACCAATATCCGGGATGTAATCCAATCCGGAAAGTGTACAAGGAAGTCATCAGTACATGGGGGGTGAGGGAAGTGTGGAAGCGAAGATGGAGTTGGTGTGTGTGTGTGTGTGGGGGGGGGGGGGGGGGGGGGGGGGGGGGGGGAAGGTTCTGAAACTACGAAGTGGAAAAGTGATAAAGAAATACTGTAGTCAGTCTCTCTCTCCCTGTCTCTCTCTCTCTCTCTGAACTCTTCTCTCTCTCTCTCTCCTCTCTCTCTCTCTCTCTCTCCTCTCTCTCTCTCTCTCTCTCTATCTTCACACACACATGCATAATATATATATATATATATATATATATATATATTATATTATATATATATATATATATATATATATATATATACATATATATATACAATATATCTTTAACGGTGCTTATATCAGAAAAAAACAATAATATCAGAATAATGTAAAAAACAATAATATTAGAATAATGTAAAAAAAAAATAATATCAGAATAATGTAAAAATAAATAAAACAGAATGATGTAAAACAATAATATTAGAATAATGTAAAAAACAATAATATCAGAATAAATGTAAAAACAATAATATCAGAATAATGTAAAAACAAAAATATTAGGATAAAGTAATCGATTTGAACGAAAAGTGGGGCATACATTCCCGTAATGAGGCTTACCGATGGGTCTGACTCGAAGGGAAGATCCAAGATTTGTGTCACTTTCACGTTTTTTTTACCGCGCTAAAGTTTGATACCAGTAATTGTGAAAGCATTGTGATAATCATGCACAACGATCAAGCGTCCATTATTTGGTTCATGTACATTGCACAGATCCGCATCGAAATTGTTTGAAAAAGATCCGGGCTCACGGTAAGTCCTGACTAGGTCTGGTTCGAACACTTTGGGAAGTTGAGGGCAATCTTACTGACGGGCAAACACACACACACACACACACACACACACACACACACACACACACACACACACACACACACACGCACGCACGCACGCACGCACGCACGCACGCACACACACACACACACACACACACACACAACACACACACACACACATACATACACACACACGCACGCACGCACGCACGCATGCACGCATGTACACACCACATCTCCACCCCCTTCCCCTCCCACACACACACAAGCAACCTGGTCTCGGATGGCAGAGTATCAAATAAAACATCCAACGAAAACTTACACACACACACACACACACACACAAAACATTAAAAGAAGGGAGACAATCGTTCGTTCGTTATTTTTCTTTGAAAGACCGGTGGGCGAAAGGGGCGGGGTTCGGGAGTGATTAGTGAGAGGAAGCAGAGTTATGCGGAGGTGGGGGTGGGGGTGGTTGGAGGTGGGGGAGGTGTGGACAGTTTCTCAAGTTCGGCTGGAGGTCAGCACGAAGATCGCTGGTTGTAGCCTGGGGGCACTGATTACCACTACCACGTGCTGCCCCTTAGAAATACCTTTTTATTTTTTACCCCCGTTCTTTCTTCCATGTGTGTGGGGTGTGTGTGTGTGTGTGTGTGTGTGTGTTGTTTGCTTGCAGGTTTTGTTCCCTCTTTATGTGTTTC
>CM031611.1:37141476-37161476 GCA_018398815.1 Conus ventricosus | reverse complement strand
TTCATTCAGTTTCATGTTCATTCAGTTTCATGTTTTAAATATTCATTACTATTATTATTTAATTAGTTAGTTATTAAGCAAGCTAGCTAACTATTTAGTTGGTTAGTTACTTAGTTCTAATAAATAGCAAAAACATGTTACGGTTGGTAGTCATCGTGTGAAACAGAATTTGGGTCCGCCGTTTGGCAATATCCGGATCTGCACTAAAATGTAATGAGTTGTTGTGATGCAGTTTATGTTTCCGATAAATTCTGTTAACATCGGTTTGAACTGTTTGAGTGTGTGTGTGTGTGTGTGTGTGTGTGTGTGTGTGTGTGCGTGCGTGCGTGCGTGCGTGCGTGCGTGCGTGCGTGCGTGCGTGCGTGCGTGCGTGCGTGCGTGCGTGCGTGACTGCGTGCGTGCGTGTGTGCGCGCGCAGGCGTGTGTGTGTGTGTGTGTGTGTGTGTGTGTGTGTGTGTGCGTGCGTGCGTGCGTGCGTGCGTGCGTGCGTGCGTGCGTGCGTGCGTGCGTGACTGCGTGCGTGCGTGCGTGCGTGTGTGCGCGCGCAGGCGTGTGTGTGTGCGTGTGCGTGCGTGCGTGCGTGCGTGCGTGCGTGCGTGCGTGCGTGCGTGCGTGTGTGTGTGTGTGTGTGTGTGTGTGTGTGTGTGTGGGGGGGGTGATGATCTTTCTAAACGGCGGTTTGATTCGAATTCGTACCTGAGAGCAGAAACCCTCTTTGCTCCGTTCACATGCTATCTACGTATGATCTTCTGAGGAAGTTTGAATTAAACGTAAACGGATACAGGGTGCACGAACAACGACTCCAATAACAGAGGGACACAGACAAAATCATGGCCTTTTTTGGTAGGGGCAGTCACAGGGCGAAATAAATAAGTCAACGAATAAGTAACCAAACAAATAAATAAATGAAGAAATTCAAGAACGGTGTCCAGAAAGGGTGCTTACGCGACCACGCATCTTCAACACTTTACTTTGGTAACACCTCATCAATTCCAAAACTGCAAGTCCTTTCCCTAGACACTCTTCCTCCCTCTCCCTGAACAATCCCACCCTTTCTACCCGTATTCCTCCCTGTCCTCATTCTACACCCCACACAGCTCATCACCGTCGCCACCCCCCTCCCCCACTCTCCCCCGCCCCCTTTCATGTGTTTCCAGCCTAATTTCCGGAATGGAATACTCCCAGATATTTACCACCCCCCACTCTAATTCAGTTCCTGCCCTTGTCCCATTCCACTGTCACAGACCCTTCCTCCTCCCTCTCTCCCCCGGCCTCGCCCCTATTACCGCCCCAAGAGTCAAATCTCTGGTAATCTCAGAACCTCATGGTGTTCACCGGGATTTGTAGGTAGAGAAGACAATCAGCGAACTGACGTGCTGGAACGGACGTGTTGGGGAAATGAGATGAGTTGTGGAGTACATTGAGGATGACCTGCACTCATGTCCCTGATGGTGGAAGGCAGGTCATTGCACTGAGGGCTGACAGAGGAAAAGGTAGGTAATTGCACTGAGGGCTGACAGAAGACAAGGTAGGTCATTGCACTGAGGGCTGACAGAGGACAAGGTAGGTCATTGCACTGAGGGATGACAGAGGACAAGACAGGTCATTGCATTAGGGATGACAGAGGACAAGACAGGTCATTGCACTGAGGATGACAGAGGACAAGGCAGGTCATTGCACTGAGGGATGACAAGGACAAGGCAGGTCATTGCACTGAGGGATGACAGAGGACAAGGCAGATCATTGCACTGAGGGATGACAGAGGACAAGGCAGGTCATTGCACTGAGGGCTGACAGAGGACAAGGCAGGTCATTGCACTGAGGGATGACAGAGGACAAGGCAGGTCATTGCACTGAGGGCTGACAGAGGACAAGGCAGGTCATTGCACTGAGGGCTGACAGAGGACAAGGCAGGTCATTGCACTGAGGGCTGACAGAGGACAAGGTAGGTCATTGCACTGAGGGCTGACAGAGGACAAGGCAGGTAACTGCACTGAGGGCTGACAGAGGACACGGCAGGTCATTGCACTGAGGGCTGACAGAGGACAAGGCAGGTCATTGCACTGAGGGCTGACAGAGGACAAAGCAGGTCATTGCACTGAGGGATGACAGAGGACAAGGCAGGTAACTGCACTGAGGGCTGACAGAGGACAAGGCAGGTAACTGCACTGAGGGCTGACAGAGGACAAGGAGGTCATTGCACTTAGGGCTGAGAGAGGACAAGGCAGGTCATTGCACTGAGCGATGACAGAGGACAAGGCAGGTCACTGCACAGAGAGCTGACAGAGGACAAGGCAGGTCATTGCACTGAGGCTGACAAGGACAAGGCAGGTCATTGCACTGAGGGCTGACAGAGGACAAGGCAGGTCATTGCACTAGAGGGCTGACAGAGGACAAGGCAGGTCATTGCACTGAGGGCTGACAGAGGACAAGGCAGGTCATTGCATGAGGGATGACAGAGGACAAGGTAGGTCACTGCAATGAGGGCTGACAGGACAAGGCAGGTCATTGCACAGAGGATGACAGAGGACAAGACAGGTCATTGCACTGAGGGCTGACAGAGGACAAGGCAGGTCATTGCACTGAGGGCTGACAGAGGACAAGGCAGGTCATTGCACTGAGAGCTGACAGAGGACAAGGCAGGTCATTGCACTGAGGGCTGACAGAGGACAAGGTAGGTCATTGCACTGAGGGCTGACAGAGGACAAGGCAGGTCATTGCACTGAGGGCTGACAGAGAACAAGGCAGGTAACTGCACTGAGGGCTGACAGAGGACAAGGCAGGTCATGCACTGAGGGCTGACAGAGGACAAGGCAGGTCATTGCACTGAGTGATGACTAAGGACAAGGCAGGTCATTGCACTAAGGGATGACAGAGGACAAGGCAGGTGATTGCACTGAGGGCTGACAGAGGAAAGGCAGGTCATTGCACTGAGTGATGACTAAGGACAATGCAGGTCACTGCACTGAGTGATGACTAAGGACAAGGCAGGTCATTGCACTGAGTGATGACTAAGGACAAGGCAGGTCACTGCACTGAGTGATGACTAAGGACTAGGCAGGTCATTGCACTGAGGGCTGACAGAGGACAAGGCAGGTCATTGCACTGAGGGCTGACAGAGGACAAGGCAGGTCATTGCACTGAGGGCTGACAGAGGACAAGGCAGGTCATTGCACTGAGGGCTGACAGAGGACAAGGCAGGTCATTGCACTGAGGCTGACAGAGGACAAGGCAGGTCATTGCACTGAGGGCTGACAGAGGACAAGGCAGGTTACTGCACTGAGGGCTGACAGAGGACAAGGCAGGTCATTGCACTGAGGGCTGACAGAGGACAAGGCAGGTCATTGCACAGAGGGCTGACAGAGGGCAAGGCAGGTAATTGCACAGAGGGCTGACAGAGGACAAGACAGGTCATTGCACTGAGGGCTGACAGAGGACAAGGCAGGTCATTGCACTGAGGGCTGACAGAGGACAAGGCAGGTAATTGTACAGAGGGCTGACAGAGGAAAAGGGACAGGTCATTGCACTGAGGGCTGACAGAGGACAAGGCAGGTGATTGCACTGAGGGATGACAGAGGACAAGGCAGGTGATTGCACTGAGGGCTGACAGAGGACAAGGCAGGTGACTGCACTGAGGGCCGACAGAGGACAAGGCAGGTAATTGCACAGAGAGCTGACAGAGGACAAGGCAGGTCATTGCATGAGGCTGACTAAGGACAAGGCAGGTCATTGCACTGAGGGCTGACAGAGGACAAGGCAGGTCATTGCACTGAGGCTGACAGAGGACAAGGCAGGTCATTGCACTGAGGGCTGACAGAGGACAAGGCAGGTCATTGCAATGAGGGATGACAGAGGACAAGGTAGGTCACTGCAATGAGGGCTGACAGAGGACAAGGCAGGTCATTGCACAGAGGGATGACAGAGGACAAGACAGGTCATTGCACTGAGGGCTGACAGAGGACAAGGCAGGTCATTGCACTGAGGGCTGACAGAGGACAAGGCAGGTCATTGCACTGAGAGCTGACAGAGGACAAGGCAGGTCATTGCACTGAGGGCTGACAGAGGACAAGGTAGGTCATTGCACTGAGGGCTGACAGAGGACAAGGCAGGTCATTGCACTGAGGGCTGACAGAGAACAAGGCAGGTAACTGCACTGAGGGCTGACAGAGGACAAGGAGGGCAGGTCATTGCACTGAGGGCTGACAAGGACAAGGCAGGTCATTGCACTGAGTGATGACTAAGGACAAGGCAGGTCATTGCACTGAGGGCTGACAGAGGACAAGGCAGGTCATTGCATGAGGATGACAGAGGACAAGGAGGTCACTGCAATGAGGCTGACAAGGACAAGGCAGGTCATTGCACAGAGGATGACAAGGACAAGCAGGTCATTGCACTGAGGCTGACAGAGGACAAGGCAGGTCATTGCACTGAGGGCTGACAGAGGACAAGGCAGGTCATTGCACTGAGAGCTGACAGAGGACAAGGCAGGTCATTGCACTGAGGGCTGACAGAGGACAAGGCAGGTCATTGCACTGAGGGCTGACAGAGGACAAGGCAGGTCATTGCACTGAGGGCTGACAGAGGACAAGGCAGGTCATTGCACTGAGGGCTGACAGAGGACAAGGCAGGTTACTGCACTGAGGGCTGACAGAGGACAAGGCAGGTCATTGCACTGAGGGCTGACAGAGGACAAGGCAGGTCATTGCACAGAGGGCTGACAGAGGGCAAGGCAGGTAATTGCACAGAGGGCTGACAGAGGACAAGACAGGTCATTGCACTGAGGGCTGACAGAGGACAAGGCAGGTCATTGCACTGAGGGCTGACAGAGGACAAGGCAGGTAATTGTACAGAGGGCTGACAGAGGACAAGACAGGTCATTGCACTGAGGGCTGACAGAGGACAAGGCAGGTGATTGCACTGAGGGATGACAGAGGACAAGGCAGGTGATTGCACTGAGGGCTGACAGAGGACAAGGCAGGTGACTGCACTGAGGGCCGACAGAGGACAAGGCAGGTAATTGCACAGAGAGCTGACAGAGGACAAGGCAGGTCATTGCACTGAGGACTGACTAAGGACAAGGCAGGTCATTGCACTGAGGGCTGACAGAGGACAAGGCAGGTCATTGCACTGAGGGCTGACAGAGGACAAGGCAGGTCATTGCACTGAGGGCTGACAGAGGACAAGGCAGGTCATTGCAATGAGGGATGACAGAGGACAAGGTAGGTCACTGCAATGAGGGCTGACAGAGGACAAGGCAGGTCATTGCACAGAGGGATGACAGAGGACAAGACAGGTCATTGCACTGAGGGCTGACAGAGGACAAGGCAGGTCATTGCACTGAGGGCTGACAGAGGACAAGGCAGGTCATTGCACTGAGAGCTGACAGAGGACAAGGCAGGTCATTGCACTGAGGGCTGACAGAGGACAAGGTAGGTCATTGCACTGAGGGCTGACAGAGGACAAGGCAGGTCATTGCACTGAGGGCTGACAGAGAACAAGGCAGGTAACTGCACTGAGGGCTGACAGAGGACAAGGCAGGTCATTGCACTGAGGGCTGACAGAGGACAAGGCAGGTCATTGCACTGAGTGATGACTAAGGACAAGGCAGGTCATTGCACTAAGGGATGACAGAGGACAAGGCAGGTGATTGCACTGAGGGCTGACAGAGGAAAAGGCAGGTCATTGCACTGAGTGATGACTAAGGACAATGCAGGTCACTGCACTGAGTGATGACTAAGGACAAGGCAGGTCATTGCACTGAGTGATGACTAAGGACAAGGCAGGTCACTGCACTGAGTGATGACTAAGGACTAGGCAGTTCATTGCACTGAGGGCTGACAGAGGACAAGGCAGGTCATTGCACTGAGGGCTGACAGAGGACAAGGCAGGTCATTGCACTGAGGGCTGACAGAGGACAAGGCAGGTCATTGCACTGAGGGCTGACAGAGGACAAGGCAGGTCATTGCACTGAGGGCTGACAGAAGACAAGGCAGGTCATTGCACTGAGGGCTGACAGAGGACAAGGCAGGTTACTGCACTGAGGGCTGACAGAGGACAAGGCAGGTCATTGCACTGAGGGCTGACAGAGGACAAGGCAGGTCATTGCACAGAGGGCTGACAGAGGGCAAGGCAGGTAATTGCACAGAGGGCTGACAGAGGACAAGACAGGTCATTGCACTGAGGGCTGACAGAGGACAAGGCAGGTCATTGCACTGAGGGCTGACAGAGGACAAGGCAGGTAATTGTACAGAGGGCTGACAGAGGACAAGACAGGTCATTGCACTGAGGGCTGACAGAGGACAAGGCAGGTGATTGCACTGAGGGATGACAGAGGACAAGGCAGGTGATTGCACTGAGGGCTGACAGAGGACAAGGCAGGTGACTGCACTGAGGGCCGACAGAGGACAAGGCAGGTAATTGCACTGAGACCTGACAGAGGACAAGGCAGGTCACTGCACTGAGCGCTGATGATGGACAAGGCAGGTCATTGCACAGAGGGCTGACAGTGGATAAAGTGTGTGTGTGTGTGTGTGTGTGTGTGTGTGTGTGTGGTGTGTGTGTGTGTGTGTGTGTGTGTGTGTGTGGTGTGTGTGTGTGTGCAGAGAGAGAGAGAGAGAGAGAGAGAGAGAGAGAGAGAGAGAGAGAGAGAGAGAGAGAAAGAGAGAGAGAGAGAGAGACTCTTGAAACGCGTTTAACACCGCGCCATTCATTGTGAGGCCAAAGGTCTGTACACAAAGAGTTCGCAGCGTCAAATTTTCGATTTTTCCAAAAGAAAACAGTATCAAATGAAATGAAGCATAGTTCACATTCGCTTGCATAGTTTAGTCTCAGTAATGAGACGCCAGCCTCAGAATTGGGGATTTCTGATTCTCTGGCTATGAAGGCCTTGTTTTCAGAGATCGTTTTTCCCAAAACTCGAGTTAGGTTTAGGGTTAGGGTTAGGATGGGGTTAGGGTAGGGTTGAATAATGTAGTGACTTCATTGCAATCACTAACATACCGAAAAACCATCCCTAGAATTTACGTCAGTAAACATATTATAGCTATTCACAAAACATACTAGTTAATCGAGACAATATTTCTAAGGTTAATAAGCAACACTATTGTATACCAACATATATCATCAAGGTCGCTCGCTCGCTCAGGGAGGAGTTTTTCAGAGCTCCGATATTTTTGGTTAAAGTTTCCAGTTTTTTGTTTAAAGAAAGAATTGTTAGATATTTTTTGTGTATAAATAATTTGTTAATAATTTGTAGCCGAAAATTAAGAAAATTGGTGTTCAGAACATTTATTGAAAATTCCAAAAATTTCATCATAGAGTTTCTGAATTCACTCAGCACTCAAGATGGCTGAACAACTCAATTCCTAACCAACCACTGTGTTTTGCTGATGTTCATCATAAGTTTTCCTTGGATAATCATTGTAATCTTGAATGCACCTTTCATTGTAAAAATATTCATATTGCACTTGGATTGTGAATTTGTATAACATTGTATCAAGCGGAGAGGTGAGTCTTGCATTTTGGTTCTTAGTGTTACTTTCGCTTTTGAGTAGGCCTAGTTTCTTCCGAATTAGTTAAAGAAGTCAAGATAAACATGCCAAGAGGTGGAGGGTCGAAACAGAATCAAAGTCAGAGAAAAACAAGTCGGTCTGACTCAGAAAAAAGAGTGGGTACAATGTCATCAGCTGATGCTGGTGCTACAAAGTTTTTTATGTGCATGAAATGTGAAGGGACAGTGGGGGAGGAAGAAGATGGCATTGCTTGCCATGATTGCAATCGTTGGGCACACAAAGGGTGTACTGCACTCACTGAAAGAGAGTTTAGCTTTCTATGTGAAGAAAATACTCGAATCCAGTGGGTGTGCGATGGATGCCTCGAAGGAGAAAGGGAAAAAAAGGGCCCTGTTGAAAAAAAATTGGATTTATTGCTAAGCCTTTTCCAGTCCTTCGACAAAAGGATTGGAGCGATTGAAAAAGCAGGGACGACAGAAATGCTTGAAAAAAAAATAGAAGAGGTGGTGGAGAAGAAACTGGTTGAGAGGTTTGAAGAGAAAGACGAGAAAGAAAAAAGAGAGTCAAACCTTATAATCTTTAATTTACCAGAGAGTGATAAAACAAACAAAAATGACAAAATGGCAGACGAGGTTAACAAATTGAATAAAATAGTGGACCAGATCTGCCCAGAATTGAAGGGTGAGAAAGAAAAGTTCATAGACCCTGTCAGACTTGGGCCGGTAGGAGGAAGCAGGCCGCGCCTCCTGAGAGTGAAGGTATACAAAAAAGAAATAAAACAAGAAATCCTGAAGAATGCTTACAAAATCAATAAGGGGAAGACCGAACAAAAGGATAAAATGTACATAAATCCTGATTACACACCAAGAGAGAGAGAGCACATGAAACAGTTAAGAGAGGGGATGAAACAGAGAGTTGAAAATGGGGAAACAAACTTACAGATCAGAAATGGGAAAATTGTGAAAAGATCACCCAGACTTGGTCAGGGTGAGTCATCCGGAAATTGAGACAAGAAGGAATCCTGCAAAAAAAAAGTAAATATTGTAAAGAATAAATCTACAGTTGCTTCAAATCAAAATTTTCCAATACAAGTTTTATATACTAACATTGATGGATTATTAAATAAAAAAGGTGAGTTTCTCGGTATAATTGATGATAAGAATCCTGATATTATATCCATTACTGAGGCTATTCCCAAAATTTGAAAGATTTTAATATTTCAAAATTTGCTATTCCTGGTTATGATTTGTTTATAAGTAATAATTCTAAAAGAGGTGCCTTTTTATATGTTAAGAGATATTTATGTGCTTACGAATGTAAGGAACTAAATGATGTGGATTTCGAAGAAAGTGTCTGGATTCAATTTAAAAGTGAAGAAAATTTGACTGTTTTATTTGGAAACACATACAGAAATCCTGCTTCATCACAAGAAAATGATGAAAAACTATTAAACTATGAAAATGGAAGCAATACAGTCATATGATGTTGTGTGTATTACAGGTGATTTTAATTATCCCGATATAGATTGGAAAGGTACATGGTCAAATGAGAGAGATGAACACTTTATAGAGTGTCTAAGGGATGTATATCTTACTCAAGTGGTAAAAAATCCGACAAGGAAAAGACTAAATCAGAAAGAGAATATATTAGACTTAGTTTTGGTCAAAGACGAAAGAATGATTTCAGATATTGAACATAGTGCCCCAGTTGCAAAAAGTGATCACGAGGTTTTATCATTTTTTCTGTACATAGAGGGAAAAAAAGAATCCAAAAGGGCGAATATAGATATGATTTCAATAAGGGTAACTATGATAATTTAAGAAAAGATTTGGGTATGATAAATTGGTGTGAAAGTACCCTCTTGGATGTGGATGGGTGTTGGAAAATGATCAAGAACACTATTCATAAGTGTATTGATAAATATATTCCAAAAAAAGAGTGTTCAACAAATATATTGAAAAAACCAATATGGCTGGATAAGAAGGCTTGGAGGAAAGTTACAAAAAAACAAAATGCATATAAAAGATTATGTGCACTAAACAAGGTAGTGAATATATGAAGTATATAAGGATGAGGAATAAATGTGAAAAAATAAAAAGAAAAGAAAGGATCGAATTCGAAAAAAAAGTTGCATCTAATTGTAAAGATCATCCTAAAAAGTTTTGGAAATATGTACAATCACAGACCAAGACAAATATTGGCATTAGTCCACTGAATACAAAAAATGGTGGTTTTAGCAGTGTCAGATGAAGATAAGGCAAATACTTTAAATGACTTCTTTTCTAGTGTTTTTACAAAAGAAGATAATAGTAATGTTCCGATCTTGGAAAGTGGTTCAAGGTCCAGTGGAGTCACCGTAACAGATATGTGTATTACACCCAGTGCAGTTAGAGAGAGACTTAAAAATATAAACCCAAATAAATCTTGTGGACCTGATATGATCCCTGCAAGAGTTCTTAAGGAGTCATATAATGAGCTAGCATTACCTTTCAGTATTTTGTTTAATAAGTCAATTGAATCAGGTGTGGTACCAATGGACTGGAAGTCTGCAAATGTGACAGCTTTATTTAAAAAAGGTACCAGGACAGATCCTGGAAATTATAGGCCAGTTAGTCTTACATCAATTGTTTGTAAGATTATGGAATCAATTATACGGGATGTGATCGTAGATCATATGACTTTGAATAATTTATATACAGAGTGCCAGCATGGTTTCCGTAAACATCGATCTTGTGTAACACAACTTCTACTTGTCATGGAGGATTTAACAAAACTTTTAGATAATGGCAACAATGTAGATATACTTATTTAGACTTTAAAAAGGCCTTTGATTCTGTTCCCCATGAGAGGCTATTAGTGAAATTATCATCATATGGAATTACAGGTAGAGTTCATACATGGATAAGGGATTTTTTAACTAAAAGACAGCAAAGAGTTAGAGTAGGAAGCTCATATTCAGATTTTACGGAAGTTCTAAGTGGTATACCACAAGGGAGTATTTTGGGTCCTGTATTATTTACAATATTTATAAATGATTTGCCAAACTCAGTGGAAAGTATATGCAATATATTCGCAGACGATACAAAAATTTATAATACAACTTATAATCATAATACATTACAAAATGATATTGATAATTTATCCAAATGGTCTGCCACATGGAATTTGCATTTTAATGCGGACAAGTGCAACGTGTTACATGTTGGACGTAAGAACCCAAGATACCAATATACAATGCTAAACAGTAATACTGGTGAGCGTGCAGATATTTCAACATGTGATTATGAAAAAGATCTTGGTGTCACTTTTGATTCTAGACTGGTATTCGATAAGCATATTCAAAACTCTATAAATAAAGCTAATAAAATGATTGGTATAATTAAACGTACTTTAGTCATATAGATAAAGATATTTTTTACAAAATTATACAAGGCTTTCGTTAGACCTCATTTGGAATATGGCAATACAATTTGGTATCCTCGATTAAAGAGGCAGTCTGCTGCTTTGGAAAGAGTACAAAGAAGAGCAACAAAGCTTGTAAAGAATATACAAAATCTTCCCTATGAAGGTAGGTTAAAAGCTCTTGGACTGCTTACCCTAAAAACAAGACGAGTGAGGGGCGATTTGATCCAAGTCTATAAAATATTTAATTGTGTGGACAATATTCCTATTTCAAAATTTTTTTACTACATCAAGAGTTGATATTACCAGAAATAGTGTGGATAAAATTTATCATGAATATTATCGCACTAACCTAAGGAAATTTTCTTTTAGTAACAGAGTAACAAATCTTTGGAATAAATTAACCCCTAACATTAAACGTGCACAAAATACTAACCGTTTCAAAAGCTCTATCGATGATAGTGTATTACTGAAGACTATTTATTTTGACTATGATAAATAAAGGCTTGAGCGAGTTAAAGACCTGACCGTGTGAAGACAGATAACACATAGAAGGGACATGTAAAGCCAGTTCTGGCTAAAATTGCTAAAGGCAATTGTCCCTACAAACCTAAACCTAAACCTAAACCTATATATATCCTCGAACCTTTGTAATACTAGTCACCCAGGTAAAAGTCTCTCCCTCCCCCCCCCCCCCCCCCCCCCCCACTTCCCCCCTGCGGCTCGCGTCCGCCCCCAATCACAGCGAGAGCGCAAGAGAAGGGAGGAGGGGGGAGGGGAGGGACCCCCCCCCCCCCCAGCCTCAGGGGAAGTGGGGGGGGGGGGGGGGGAGACCGCGAGGCGCACGGGGCGCGCTGGCCGGCAGTTGTGCTCCGACGTCTCTTGTTGCTGTCCGGTCCGCTCGCCCCTCCCTACCCCCCCCCCCCCCCCCCCCATACACACACAGCGGGAGTGCAAGAAGGGGAGGAGGAGGGGGAGGGGAGGGGAGGGGGGAAGACCGCGAGCCGCACGGGGCAAGCCGGCCGGCAGCTGTGCTCCGACGTCTTTGTTGCTGTCCGGCCCGCTCGCCCCCCCCCCCCCTCCCCCCCATCCCCCCACCTACACACACAGCGGGAGTGCAAGAGAGGGTAGGAGGACGGGGAGGGGAGAGGGGGAGACCGCGAGTCGCACGGGGCGAGCCGGCTGGCAGCTGTGCTCCGACGTCTTTGTTGCTGTCCAAGCTTTCTCAGTTATTCCAGTCTCTCGTTCATAAATAGTCTATCATTTTTTCCTCATTCTTTTACACAAATTATATCATTCTTCTTCCAGTTCCATCTTCCATTCTCGTCTGTATCATGATTCTATTTCATTTTTCTAATCTTATGATATATTTAGGTAACATTGCCAGCCCTCTTGGTATTTTATTTTCTTATGATAGATTTTCTCTGGCTTTGAGTGCATAAGAGATATACATTCTGATATCGCATGTGATATCTATGATATCATTTTGTAGTAAATTTTCTAGTCTAATTATATTCAAGTTTCTAAAATGTTTAGATATGTATTTCTCTCTTAATTGTGTGTAGTTTGGACAGATTGTTAGGAAATGTATTTCTGTTTCTTCCACTGGACAGAAGGGACGTGTTGTAATCACTAAATTGTCTGTAAACTTCTTGTTAGTATGCAATTCATTTATTCCTAGCCTCATTCTTGTCAATGCTTTCCTGAACTTTGCTATAGTGATTTTGTGTAAGTATTCTTCTGTTTGGTGCATGGTTTTAAACGAATAATATGTTGTAAATCGTTCGCTGTTTGTAATTTTGTCATGCCATGTTTGTTTAAAACAATCTATCATTCTTTGCTTTAACTCATTAACGAACCTGTGTTCATTTCTTGCCCCCTCATTGTTCCATACTTCTGAAAACCCATAACTGTCTAAACATCTTTTTATTCCTAGAGCCCAATTTTGTGGTTCGTTTACTTCTGTTTTTCCCTCTCATATGCTTGCTTTCGTATCCTGTCCGGTGTCATTTTTACCAGTCTTAGCCAATATCTAATTGTCTTTATTGTACTATCTATGTATATCGGGTATCTACCTAACTCTCCATATCCTAAGTAGTTCGATGTTTCATTCCTACCCCTGGGTATTTTTTGCTTGCAAGTAAATGTACATTTTCTGCTGCTGAATAGTTAATTAGTCCCCATACTTCTGCTGCATATAGAAGTAATGGTTTAACCTGTGAATCGAAAAGTTTGAAATAGATTTTCATGTCTATATGCCCTAAGCTATACATAGTTTTCATTATATCTATCATCTTTCCTTTTGCTCTGCCTGCATATTCTGAGAGTGAGATATCGACAGAAAGTTTAGTTGCTAATGTATAACCTAGGTATTTATAGCTGTTAACAACTTCAATTTCTTTTCCTTTATAATACCATTTTTCCAGTTTGCCTAGGTATCCTCCTTTTCTAAATACCATGATTTTTTTTTTTTTTTTGCAGATTCACTGTTACCCTATGTGATCAGAAGTTTCTTGCAGGTTTTTAATTTGGTTCTGTAGTCCAGCTGGTGTCCGTGATATTAGTGCTATATCATCCGCAAATAGCAATAAGAATAATTCCTCGGTTCCTGGTAACAATTGATATCCATGACTTCCTCTCATTGTTACTTTTTCAGCTGCTTCAGCTATTAGTAAGGAAAATCAAGGGAGATAATAGGCATCCCTGTTTCACTCCAAGTGGGCAGTCAAAAAATTCTGTTAATTCTGTCCCATGTCTCACACATGCTTGTACTGTTCTATACCTTTCAACATATTTATCATTTTAGTAGAAATTTTGTGTTTCTGTAATATTTTCCATAATTCATCTCTGTTTCCTGTATCAAACGCTTTTTGATAATCGATAAATGCAACATTTTAGTTTACTTCTTCTTCTATCATATAGGCAGTTACTAATCATTGATACAAGTGTGAAAATGTGGTCTATGGTTGAGTAAATTTGTCTGAATCCTGCTTGTTCTCTGCTTATTTTTTTTCTTCCTCTGCCCAGTAGTATAATCTTCTGTTTATTATGGCTGTAAATATTTTACTTATAATGCATAGTAGGGAGATTCCTCTGTAATTTCCTGGTTTTGTTTGTTACCTTTCTTGAACAAAGGTAGTATGACAGCTTTTGTCCATTCCCTGGGGAAATAACTATCTTGGTATAACTTATTGAATAATTTTTATCAGGAATGGAGTTATATATTGCTCCATTGTCTTTAAACATTCAGTGGTATTTCATCTATAGCAGGTGATTTGCCCTTTTAAAAAAATTTTTATCGCTAGGCTTACTTCATTGTTGGTTATTTCTTCGTCTAGTTCTTGTATTTGGATTTCATCTTCATCTTCCTCTCCATTTTGTTGGAGAGAGAGAGAGAGAAGAGAGAGAGAGAGAGAGAGAGAAAAGAGAGAGAGAGAGAGAGAGAGAGAGAGAGAGAGCGAAAGCGAGAGAGAGAGCGAAAGCGAGAGAGAGAGAGAGAGAGAGAAAAGAGAGAGAGAGAGAGAGAGCAAAAGCGAGAGAGAGAGAGAGAGAGAGAGAGAGAGAGCGAGAGAGAGAGCGAGAGAGAGAGAGAGAGAGAGAGAGGAGAGAGAGAGAGAGAGAGACATAAGACATAAGACATAAATGGTTTATTCGTTTAGCATCTAGGCCTCAACAAATGGCTGAACAATAATATGAATTAGTCAAAGACATTTAAAGAAGAAAATAGAAAAGAAACAATCGTACACTCTTACATTACAAAAGAGGCAAACAACATAAACCAGCTCAGAACCAAGGACATACAAAGTTTTAAATTACACCTCGGGCATCCTACGATCATTTTGTCAGTCGTGTTCTTTCCAGCATATCTAGTCGTTCACAGTTGCATCCCTTCGTTTCAAAGCTAGGTAAAGAATATCGCAAACTGTTTTACTATTTTTGGATTCTTTGAAGACATTAACAATGTAATATCTAAAAGCATTTGGCTCTCTATAGTATTTGAGTGGTATGAGATCACGTCGAAGGTCACTGAGGAGCGGGCAACACAAACTAAAATGGATTTCATCTTCTTGGTTATTATTACACATGGGGCAAATTAATTCTACATCTCTATAATTTTTGTATCGAAGTAAGTGCGATTTGATATTACTCACTCCAAACCTAAATTTAACAAGCACTTGCTTTACAAGTCTGTTTGTGTCAATTGCAAAATACAGTTCTTGGTATGATTCGTTTTGAATGATTTGTACATTGTAATCTTTCACTTGAACAAATTCGACTGTCCCAACCTGCCAGTTACAATCTATCAGTTTTTGTCTAAAACAATTAATGAAATGGTCAACTGATTCTACACCTTGATTTTCCCACACATATCCAAATCCAAACTGAAACAAAACTAATCGAATGTTGGTTACCCAGTTCTTTTTACCTTTCTCGTCCAAATTAAGTAGCATCAGGTAAGCTTTGTAGGGGAGGCGATTTCATTCATCCGTGTCAGTTTGATCCAGTATTTAATTGATCTAGTGTATGCATTCACATACAATGGAATCTACCAGTATCTTCATAAATCATCGCATTAGCAGTCCTTTCTGTGACACCTAGAAAGCATTTAAATGCAAACAAGTGTATTTTTTTCTAT
Source organism: Conus ventricosus (assembly GCA_018398815.1). Lineage (NCBI taxonomy): Eukaryota > Metazoa > Mollusca > Gastropoda > Neogastropoda > Conidae > Conus > Conus ventricosus. The sequence goes on along the minus strand of CM031611.1, from coordinate 37,145,927 downwards.
GTATTTTATACTTTCATCAAGACCCCAAATTTCTGACCCATATAGAAGTACTGGCTGCACTCTAGCATCAAAGAGTTTACAAAAAAATTTCAATAGACTAGATATCATAATTATATGATAATGTCAATATACCAATAACCGCTTTTTACCCCGTGCAGCTAGGTCACCACAGGAGGATGAGAGACTCAATTTTGTAGAAAAATATAGTCCTAAATATTTGTATGTGTTGACTACTTTCATTTCAGAACCGCCAAATGCCAGTGTTCGTGCGCTGCAAGAAAACCGCCTTTACGAAAAACAATTATATTACTTTTGTTCATATTAACTTTTAATTTCAATTTAGTTGATGATTCATACAAATTATTCAGCTGATTTTGCAACCCTACTTGCGTTTCAGATATTAATATAATATCATCTGCAAATAACAAAATAAAAAGTTCGACAAGAGTAGGTGTTAGTACAGCCCCATGTCTTCCATTGTTAATTATGTCAGCCGCTAATTCATTTATAAACAATGAGAATAAGACAGGACTGCAGACATCTCCACGCAGGCAGTTTATGTAATCTGTCATATATGAACCATTTCTAACCCGCCGTCTTTAAGTTAGTATACATGCTTTTCACACAATCAAATAATTTACCTCGAATTCCGTTTTTCTGTAGGATAGGCCATAACAATTTCCTTGAAATAGAATCGAATGCTTTCTCGAAATCAATGAATGCGACATATAATTTACGATTTCGAGACAGTTGTTTCTGAATAACGGCAAACAGTGTAAATATATGATCTATGGTTGAGTAGTCTTTTCTAAAACCAGCTTGATGTTCATCTATGATATTATGCATATTAATCCAAACTTGTAATCTATGATTTATGATATGGCTAGAAAGCTTTCCGCTGATGTCTGTAAGCGAGATACCTCTATAATTGTTGGGATTGTCTAAATTACCCTTTTTATGTAATGACTGTATTAAAGACTCTGACCAGTTTTTCTGGATAAATACCTCGATCAAATAGTTCGTTAAACAATTCTTCAAAAAAGTTTATAACGACATCTGATGCGCACTTAAAAATTTCTCCAATTATACCGTCAGGCCCGGGGGATTTTCCACTTTTCAGATTTTTAATGGCGCTTAATATTTCTTGATTGGAGATTGGTGCATTTAGTACGTAAAAATCATCTTCTGTGTATTCCGGAGTCATTTGATTATTTACTTCACCAATATCCTCAGTACAATCCTCGATCTCCAAAAGATCACGAAAATGGTTAAACCATTTATCTGTAGATATACTGTTCAATGACTGTGTACGTTTCGGTGCAAGTTGGTTCACCTTCTTCCAAAATTCTTCTTGATTATCGATCCTATCCAAGAGTTCGGAAAAGACTCTAGTTTTATTTTGTTTCTTTTTCCGCCTAAGTAAATTTTTATATTCTCTTCGAGCCTTACGGTAATTATGCAGATTATCTGATTTCAGCTTTTTTATTTGTTCATCATTAGCTGCCCTTGGACATGGGTTACGAAAGATTCTAAGGAGTTTTCTTACATTTCGTCTTTCAACAAAACATTCGTTATCAAACCAACTGTTTTTCTGATTACTTATACCAATCCGCTTATTTACAAGCATACATGAAGCAGCGTCCATCATGCAACCATTAAATTCTTTCAGTGCCTTATTTACATCAACTTCAACAAGTCTAGTTGCCAAATCAATCTTTTCTATTATTATATCAGACTCAAGAGATCTAAGAATGATGTCCTTCTTCTGTGGATTCCAAATCAATCTTTTAATGTAACTGTCATTTTCATTTGATATCTCATAATCAAAATCATTTCCATTTGTTACCCCACACAGCGAGAATTCAACAGGCATATGACTGGATTCAATTCTATCAGCAACAAAAAGTGTACATGTTGGCAAGAGTGTATGATATAATTCTTCTGATAAAATAAAATAGTCAATAACACTACACCCAAAATCGATACGTATGTATAGCGACACGGAGGTCGCCGTTACAAGCACCATTAAGGATGCAGAGTCCTAAGGTAGAACACATGGTTAATAACATTTTACCAAACATATTCTCTTGTTTGTCTTCTGACTTCCTTGTCATAATATTTACATCATTTTGTGAATCGATGTGAAAAGACAGACAACTATTAATTTCATAAGACGTGTCAGAAGTCCGTGCATTCAAATCCCCACATACCATAACATGCATATTCTTATCTATCATCATGTCCGTCAAACATTCTTCCACCAGACTTATACCACTATCAATATTATTAATTTGATAGAACGGACTTCCACTTGGTGGCACATACGTACACATATATAACAGATTTTTGTTTAGTCCAAGACATTCTTTGTCAATAATAAAACACAACATATTATCATACTTCCATTTTACTTGACGAACAAATGGAATTAGTGTAGTTTTAGTTAATACAAGAACACCACCTGATCGTCGACCTTGTTTTGAAAACTTTTGGGCAGGACTGCAAAATGCTGTATGATTTGGAAATTTAAATGCATGGAAGTTATCTACAAAGGTTTCTACTAAAGTTACAAAGTGAAAATTAGAAATATAATGAATTAAAGTCTGTTTCATCCAGTTTTGACACAAGACCGTCTACATTCCACGTGACGAAAGTGAAATTATTAATCTAAGTTCTGGCACCATGTGTGCGCACAGAATCAACATCAACACAAGTTCTGTCACAGTGTGTGCGCACAGAATTAACATCAAACAAGCTCTGTCACAGTGTGTGCGCACAGAATCAACATCAACACAAGTTCTGTCACAGGTGTGCGCACAGAATCAACATCAACACAAGTTCTGTCCCATGTGTGCGCACAGAATCAACATCAACACAAGCTCTGTCACAGTGTGTGCGCACAGAATTAACATCAACACAAGTTCTGTCACAGCGTGTGCGCACAGAATCAAACCCCTCCAGCCCAGACCCCACGGGATCTCGGTCCTCCCCCAATTGACACAATTCTACACACGCTGCTTCACCACAGCATACCCGTCCACTGGATCCATCCAAGAAAGAATAACGTTCGTCACAGTTTTTCTCCTGGGGAGGTAGTAGACTTGTTGATTTCATAATTATGTAAAGTTTTTGTCGGAAGTTTCTCAGCCTTCTGTTGGCCGACACATCACTTTGAGTCTTTTAGGGTGTCGTTCATTTGATCGTAGTACCATCGCTTGCCATCGATCAGGAGGTGGTTGAAAACCATGCTGGCCTTCTTCAGTGTGTCTTCTTGAGGAACGGCACCACTTCTTTCGTACCTCGCGGACTCCTTTAGAGTAGTCTTCGGCGATGAAGATAGTGTTTCCTTCATCCAGATATCTTAATTGTCTCTTGGCTTTAGTACACGTTCTTTGTCCTTGAAGTTGGTAAATCTCGCCACAATAGGAGCGTTGTCACTTTTCCCCAGTCGGTGAGCTCTGTCCAAAGAAATGTCATCCGTAATCTTCAACTGGTCTTTGATTACACTTTGTACCAGCTTTCACAACCGTCCCAGTTTCCTTCGACTTCTGCTTTTTAAGGCCAGAGAAAAAGAAAATCAGATTATTGAGAGAGAGAGAGAGAGAGAGAGAGAGAGAGAGAGAGAGAGAGAGAGAGAGAGAGAGAGAGAGAGAGATTATGACAATTAATCTTTTTCTTCTAAACCGAATTAGTCAGGGAAGATTACTTTTGTCACTTAGTCTTGAGTTTGTGAGCTCCGTATTGTCGAGTGTTGGAGTTGTTATTGCTCTCGTTACCGCATGTTAGGAGATATGGCAGGCATTCAAGGAACTGCATTCCCGTGAATGGCATTAAACAAGATGCAAACAAATAAAGGTATTCCCAGTTTATCTTGAATGCGCGTGAGATATTCCATAAAGAGGAAAACCCGTTTGGGGGCGTTATAGTCGTTAGTAACGGCTATTCTGGTAAACATCGGGCATCATCCGTAACCCATAATGAACATACAAATTTTCAAAAAAGATCGGCCAAGTACTTTCTGAGATATTCCATAAAGACGAAAACCCGTCATGGGCCGTTATAGCCGTTAGTAACGGATATAACGGTAATATAAAACATCGGCATGATCCATGACCCATAATGAACATACCTTCAAATTTTCAGAAAGATCGCCCAGTAGTTTTGTCTTGAGTGAGTGGAACACATTTGACCATGGACGGACGACAGACAGACAGACACACACACACACACACACACACACACACACACACACACACACACACACACACACACACACACACACACACACACACACACACACACACACACAGAGAGACAGCATTACTTCGTTCCCATTGTAAAGTACTCCATGTTCTATAAGAACTGGAGTACGAAAAGCACAATAAATTAAAGGTGTAGAATTCATGGGTAACAGACAACGCTAGTGGATGAATTTCATACAAACAAATCTC
>CM031611.1:37118976-37133976 GCA_018398815.1 Conus ventricosus | reverse complement strand
ACACACGCTCATGCACGCGCACATACTCTCTTTTGCTCTGTTTCTCTCTGTCTGTGTGTCTGTCTCTCTGATTATCTTTATTCTCTCTCTCTCTCTCTCTCTCTCTCTCTCTCTCTCTCTCTCTCTCTCTGGGTAACAGACCTCTAGATCACTGTGTTGACAGAATCAGGCTGATACAACAGAGCTGAGCCCTGAAGTCTGACCGACGACCTTCAGTACTCCCCACCTCCCTCCCCTTCCTCCTCCCACCCCGTGACTGATGACTACTGTCAGGTGCAGCTGGGCTTTAGACGAGGTTGCTTGGATGAAAGAGTTTACCGACATCGTTGATCCCCACTGTGTGTGCGTGTGTGTGTGTGTGCGTGCGTGCGTGCGTGCGTGCGTGCGTGCGTGCGTGCGTGCGTGCGTGCGTGCGCGCGCGCGCGTGTGTGTGTGTGTGTGTGTGTGTGTGTGTGTGTGTGTGTGTGTGTGCCTTCACGTGTGTGTGTGTGTGTGTGTGTGTGTGTGTGTGTGTGTGTGTGTGTGTGAGAGAGAGAGAGAGAGAGAGAGAGAGAGAGAGAGCGTGCGTGCGTGCGTGCGTGCGTGCGTGCGTGCGTGCGTATGCATGTGTGCGTGCGTGCGTGCATGCGTGCGTGTGTGTGTGTGTATGTGTGTGTGTGTGTGTGTGTGTGTGTGTGTGTGTGTGTGTGTGTGTGTGTGTGTGTGTGTGTGTGTGCGTGCGTGCGCGCGCGCGTGTGTGTGTGCGCGCGTGTGTGTGTGTGTGTACGTACCTCTATGCATATCCATTTATCTGTTATTGTTCCAATTTACAGGCCTGTGCCAGCAGAGCTGCGAACCAATAGTTTTTTCCCCGAATCGCCCTTTGTCCGTACCACAGTTTCCGCTGTCTTTCAGACCTGCACCTCTATGTCAATATGTCTGCAAATTTCAATAAAATATTTCAGTGCCCACAAGATTTCTGGAACCGCTCCCTTGGAGTTTGAGCAGTCCACAGCATTTTGGGGAGAGAACTTATGTGCGAGCTGTCAGTTTTATTTCAGCTGCTCCTCTACGGCTTTTGAGTTGCTCTTTTCTCAAGATAAGCCAGAGCTGTTCCAGATAGAAATCCCGCGGGACTGTCTTCTTTGTGAAGCAAACTAAGTCAGAGCTGTTCCAAATAGAAATCCCGCGAGACTGTCACCTTTGTGAAGGCAGGAAGGCAGGTGTAGGCCGTTGAATGTTTGTGGAAAGCGGGAGGACAGAGCACGGGAAAAGGTTAGAGGGCCGGATCCAAATGGGTAAAAGGTGGAGACAGGTTGTGGGGATGGTGGACGCTTTTGATGTAAGTGCCTGCGCACATGTGTGCGCACGTGCGTTCGCGTGTGTGTGTGTGTGTGTGTGTGTGTGTGTGTGTGTGTGTGTGTGTGTGTGTGTGTGTGTGTGTTGTTTGTGACTCTGTGTGTGTGTGTGTGTGTGTGTGTGTGTGTGTGTGTGTGTGTGTGTGTGTGTGTGTGTGTGTGTGTGTGTGTGTGTGTACCTTCCTGATCTATAAAACTTCTTATTACTAGTTGGTTATACACCTTTTTTTTCTTTACAAAATCCACCCTCTTTTTGCCAAAAAATCTCGGTACTCCTTCTTTTTGTAACAGTTGCAAACATTTCAAAATAGACATTCTAAAAAAAAAATCTCGATCTATTAACCAAATAGTCATCAAAAAGAAATCGACAGGACAACGTAGTACTCCTTCCATCATGTATGACATGCTGACACTGCCAAAATGTGAAGTTATCTGAAAAAGACTGTGACAGGCTCGCTTTATTGGTATCTCTCTCTCCTCTCTCTCTCTCTCTCTCTCTCTCTCTCTCTCTCTCTCTCTCTCTCTCTCTCTCTCTCTCTCTCTCTCTCACACACACACACACACACACACACACACACACACTCACACATACACCAGGGAACACTAGGTCCTTACATCATTCACTGCTGACACAACAGAGCCTAGGCACAGTGACTAACAGCGGCAGCCACCATCTGTGACACAGAACTGCTCTTAGCAGCAGCTGGAATGTTCACCTGATTCAGCTAGTGACAGCTTGCATTGCTAGAGTCATTCTCTCCCTCACTCTCTCTCTCTCTCTCTCTCTCTCTCTCTCTCTCTCCTCTCTCTCTCTCTCTCTCTCTCTCTCTCTCTCTCTCTCTCTCTCTGACACTGCCCCACTTCGTTACTCCAATTTCTGTAGTAATGCATATGCGTTTGTTTGTTTGCACGCCATCCGCTCTGTCTGTCTGTCCATCTGTCTGTTTCTGGCTCTCTCTCCTAATGTACATTCAGATAATAGACAGGCAGATAAAAATAGACACATACATACATACATACATACATACATACATACATACATACACACATACATACAAATATATATATATATATATATATATATATATATATATATATATATATTACATACATACATACATACATACATACATACATACATACATGTATAGATACAAGCATAGATAGATACAGAGAGAGAGAGAGAGAGGAGAGAGAGAGAGAGAGAGAGAGAGAGAGAGAGAGAGAGAGAGACAGAGAGAGAGAGACAGAGACAGAGACAGAGACACAGAGAGAGAGAAGTATGAAAATATACATACAGTATTGATAAACATATTAGAAATGCTCCTGTACATACATAACAGAAGAATCCACGACATTCTGGCGAATTAATTTGAGGCTATTTATTCATTTCTCCATTTATTTATTATTCATATATTTATGTGTTTAATTATGTATCTATTTCATGCGTTATTTATTTATGTGTGTGTTTATTTATTCATGTATTTATCAATTTATCTATTTTGTACTTTTCTATTTACGTTGTTTTGGTTGCCATTTGGATGCTTGGATAAGTGGAGTGGACTGGGGTTGACTATTTTCAGCAGTGTTTTGTAAACTAATAGTGGACTGGGTCTAATGTCTTCTGGAGCTTGTTCTTCGCAAACTACCACATTGTTTCCGAATGGCGACAAAACTGGAACTGTCCATATGAGAAAAAACACCAACCAACTGACAAACCAACCAAACTAAACCAAACTCACTGCACACACATACATCGCTCTGAGAATCCCAGAGAGAGGAAAGGGGAGGAACGAGGACACTATATAGAGAGGAAAGGGGAGAAACGTGGACCCTATAGAGAGAGGAAAGAGGGGGAAACGTGGACCCTATAGAGAGAGGAAAGAGGGGGAAACGTGGACCCCATAGAGAGAGGAAAGAGGGGAAACGTGGACCCCATAGAGAGAGGAAAGAGGGGAAACGTGGACCCCATAGAGAGAGGAAAGAGGGGGAAACGTGGACCCCATAGAGAGAGGAAGAGGGGGAAACGTGGACCCTATAGAGAGAGGAAAGAGGGGAAACGTGGACCCTATAGAGAGAGGAAAGAGGGGAAACGTGGACCCCATAGAGAGAGGAAAGAGGGAGAAACGTGGACCCTATAGAGAGAGGAAAAGAGGAGAAACGTGGACCCCATAGAGAGAGGAAAGGGGGAAACGTGGACCCTATAGAGAGAGGAAAGAGGAGAAACGTGGACCCTATAGAGAGAGGAAAGAGGGGAAACGTGGACCCTATAGAGAGAGGAAAGAGGGGAAACGTGGACCCTATAGAGAGAGGAAAGAGGGAGAAACGTGGACCCTATAGAGAGAGGAAAGAGGGGGAAACGTGGACCCCATAGAGAGAGGAAAGAGGGGAAACGTGGACCCCATAGAGAGAGGAAAGAGGGGAAACGTGGACCCCATAGAGAGAGGAAAGAGGAGAAACGTGGACCCCATAGAGAGAGGAAAGAGGGGAAACGTGGACCCCATAGAGAGAGGAAAGAGGGGGAAACGTGGACCCCATAGAGAGAGGAAAGAGGGGGAAACGTGGACCCCATAGAGAGAGGAAAGAGGGAGAAACGTGGACCCTATAGAGAGAGGAAAGAGGGGAAACGTGGACCCCATAGAGAGAGGAAAGAGGGGGAAACGTGACCCCATAGAGAGAGGAAAGAGGGAGAAACGTGGACCCTATAGAGAGAGGAAAGAGGGGAAACGTGGACCCTATAGAGAGAGGAAAGAGGGGAAACGTGGACCCTATAGAGAGAGGAAAGAGGGGGAAACGTGGACCCCGTAGAGAGAGAAAGAGGGGAAACGTGGACCCCATAGAGAGAGGAAAGAGGGGAAACGTGGACCCTATATAGAGAGGAAAGAGGGAGAAACGTGGACCCTATAGAGAGAGGAAAGAGGGGGAAACGTGGACCCTATAGAGAGAGGAAAGAGGGGGAAACGTGGACCCCGTAGAGAGAGGAAAGAGGGGGAAACGTGGACCCCATAGAGAGAGGAAAGAGGGGGAAACGTGGACCCTATAGAGAGAGGAAAGAGGGAGAAACGTGGACCCCATAGAGAGAGGAAAGAGGGGAAACGTGGACCCCATAGAGAGAAGAAATGGGAGGAACGTGGACCCGTAGAGAGAGGAAAGGGAGAACGTGGACCCCGTAGACACAGGAAAGGGTAGGAACGTGGACCCCATAGAGAGAGAAGGGAGGAACGTGACCCCATAGAGAGAGAAAGGGGAGAACGTGGACCCCATAGAGAGAGAAAGAGGGGAAACGTGGACCCCATAGAGAGAGGAAAAGGGAGAACGTGGACCCCGTAGAGAGAGAAAGGAAGGAACGTGAACCCATAGAGAGGGAAAGGAAGAACGTGACCCCATAGAAGGGAAAGGAAAACGCGGACTCCACAGAGAGAGGAAAGGAAGGAACGCGGACTCCACAGAGAGAGGAAAGGGAAGGAACGCGGACCACATAGAGAGAGGAAACGGGGGGGGGGGGGGGGGGGGGGGGGGGGGGGGGGGGGCGCGGACCACATAGAGAGAGGAAAGGGAAGGAAAGCGGACCACATAGAGAGAGGAAAGGGAAGGAACGCGGACCCCATAGAGAGAGGAAAGGAAGGAACGCGGACCCCACAGAGAGAGGAAAGGGGAGGAACGCGGACCACACAGAGAGAGGAAAAGGAAGGAATGTGGACCCCATAGAGAGAGGAAAGGGAAGGAACGCGGACCCCATAGAGAAGGAAAGGGAAGGAACGCGGACCCCATAGAGAGAGGAAAGGGAAGGAACGCGGACCCCATAGAGAGAGGAAAGGGGAAGGAACGCGGACCCCACAAATAGAGGAAAGGGAAGGAACGCGGACCCCATAGAGAGAGGAAAAGGAAGGAACGTGGACCCCATAGAGAGAGGAAAAGGGAGGAACGCGGACCCCATAGAGAGAGGAAAGGGAAGGAAAGTGGACCCCATAGAGAGAGGAAAGGGAAGGAAAGTGGACCCCACAGAGAGAGGAAAGGGAAGGAACGTGGACCCCATAGAGAGAGGAAAGGGAAGGAACGCAGACTCCACAGAGAGAGGAAAGGGGAGGAACGCGGACCACATAGAGAGAGGAAAGCGGACCCCATAGAGAGAGGAAAAGGGAGGAACGCGGACCCCATAGAGAGAGGAAAGGGAAGGAACGTGGACCCCACAGAGAGAGGAAAGGGAAGGAAAGTGGACCCCATAGAGAGAGGAAAGGGAAGGAAAGTGGACCCCACAGAGAGAGGAAAGTGGACCCCACAGAGAGAGGAAAGGGAAGGAAAGTGGACCCCACAGAGAGAGGAAAGTGGATCCCATAGAGAGAGGAAAGGGGAGGGAAGGTCAAGGTGGGCCGGCGGAGGCTAACCCTGACATAAAAAACACCTAAATCCTCCAATAGTCTTCAGTCAAAGGAAAAAGCATCGGGACACACACACAGAGTAGAATGATTTGTGATCAAATTTATCTAATCAAATCCATGTATGTTGACAGTGGGGAAGGGAGGGGGTGGGGTGGGGGAGGCGGGGGCAGAGAGATGATGTATTGTACTATAGGATTCAAGAATGAATGACAGCTATGACAATATATATATATATATATATAATGCTGAACAATTAAGTAGTGGGAGAAAACAAGCGCAGGTTAACAATTCTTCAATCGTTATAGTAATGACTTGTCAAAGATTTGAACATATTTAAAAAAAAAAAATGAAGATGAAGAAATTGCGGAGAATATATTATAAATATGAGAAACCCTTCACTAGCTGCCTGAGGGAGCCATCGTAATCCCCGTCAAAGACACATTTATTTGTATTGCCTGCTCCTAGGCCTTTCGTCCGCTGGATCGGACTCATCAGGGAGACACGGCTGATTGTGTCTGTGCTCTTGGTGTCAAATAGAGACACACCACAGTCCATAATACTGTGGTGTTCTCACCACCAAGGGTTCAAAAAAAGAATCCAACAGCACCCCCAAAGCAGCCAGCGAAGGGCAGTAAAATGGAACAAAACATAAGTGTGGAGAGAAAAAAAGTTTCTGAAAAACTAAAAGCATTATTCAAACAGTATAAAATGTAGGGGACAATCTTTGAGCCTATGCTTGAGGATCCATTCAAGGATGCAAGGGAGATCAAAAGATATGGAACAGTCTGAGTGGTCAGCTCTGCTGTTCAATAACCCAAGCATTGTGAGTGGCTAAGAATTGTACAGAATATATATACACATATACATATATAAGATTGTTAATCGTGTATATTGTGCATATTGTATATTAAGTGTATTGTTAAGCATTACCTGCTCAAAACAAGCTCTTTCGCTTCCATTTTCTCTATCACTTTCACCCTTTTCCTACATTCCCCCTCTGATTCTTCCTCCCTCCCCTCCCCCCCCCCCCCCCCCCCCCCCCCCCCCCCTTCACCTCTTCGTCCTTCTCATTTTTTCTTGTCTTCTTCTTATCATTATTTTTTTTCGTTTTCTTCTTCTTCTTCTTCTTCTTCTTCTTCTTCTTTCTCATCTCTCTCTCTCTCTCTCTCTCTCTCTCTCTCTCTCTCTCTCTCTCTCTCTCTCTCTCTCTCTCTCTGCCTTGCCAACGAGCTCAGAGATCGCGGGATGCTTTTCTTCTAGTTCCCATAAAACAGATTTATAGTCCTGGCAGGAACACAGCAACTGTCATCCCTGTCACAGGAAAATATCAGCTTTTCCTTATTACTGCTTTCAAACTGCCACCCGTCTACTAACGATAAAACCCCAACTGTCCACTGCCTTTTCAGACACTTTCACAGTTTGCACTGTTGCTAAGTTGTGTATGGTAAACGAACAATACAGAGAGCCATTTCCTTGGTCGTCCTTCCGCCACGGATTATGCCCCTTATTGCATCCAGGATTATTTCCCGGCCAGGGTTGGGTGGTTTGGGTTAATGAAAACTGTGTCCTCTTTTTTATGGCTAACAAAAAGTGATCCGTAGAAAGAGAGGTTGGTGCATACGTGAGAGAGCCCGGAGGAAGTTCTAATAACACTGAGGGCAAGAAAAGCTAGGAGATAATGTTACAAAAACAAACGACAGAAAGCTGTAGGTGAAATTAAAAAAAAAAGAAAGTTTCCGTTTTTTACCGAGGGTTAGGGAGACCCTACATAAAATTTTTTTATCCTTGCAACCAGCGATTTTTGCTTCTGGCATTCTTCTGCTGTAAAAAACGAAGTTTATTTTGTCATCTCCTTTCGGAATGTGATGGCGGTAGCTGTATGAAATGTCAGATCTGTGCGATAGATATTGTCAGAACCTGAGAAAAAAACAGTATTGGTGGAATGGCTTTGATCATTTCACACAGTCAGCGTGGACGTAATGCGTTTTCCTGTTCTTAATGTTTTGATGTTTCTGGTAACGAGAAATGCTTTTTCCCACTCATTGGTCTATGGTTCGGGGCAGAACTATAGGTGGTAATGTGTGTGCACACAGGCGCGCGCGCACGCACGCTCGAGGGCGCGCGCACACACACACACACACGTAACAATATGGCGATGGACAGCATTCTCTTTTAGCTGCTCCCGTCAGAAGACAGTCATGGGGAGAACGCGGGGCTCAAAAGCTTCAAGAAGATTTCAAATGTGTGCAGTACGATGCCAGTTACAGCTGTGTCTCGGAACAAGTCTGATGCAGCCTCAGATTCGTGTCAAAAAGACAATGAAAAATTGAACCAGGGTGAACGCTCCCAAGGTAACGGCAATGCCAGTGGCCGCACGCTCGTGTGTTTCCGAGTGTTCTACGTCGATTCCTTGGTCAAGAACTTATCTACCGGACTATTGTTGTGTGTTTTTATTCGTTCCCACCGAAAATACATGTGTCAGGTATGTGCCTCCAGATTTATGACCCCTCAGCTTCTTTCGGAGATCGAGAAAAAAAAAATGAAAATGGGCAAGAAAATGCAGGCCAACGAGATGATATGGCAGATATTCGTAATGTCGGTAATCGTTGTCAAGATCAAAACGATCAGACAGAGGTCCCAGATGTGTGTTCTAGTCCTGTTAAAGATGTTTGGGCTGAAGGCTTTTCAAAAACAGATTTCTTTCTTAAAAAAATTAATGTCTCTATGTTAGATTTAAAAATCTACCATCACTGACAGAATGGACAAGCTGTGTTCCATCGTACGGCTGAGAGACAACAAAGTCACACATACGAAGGACAGTGAGACTCAGACACAATCTGTGACATCAACAAACGAAAGAAAAACACCGGTGTCAGACAAAAACATGTGCAAACTGGGCCTAACCTTTTCTGATGTTGTCAAAGTTAAGAAATCTGCCCAAAATAGAGTGGACAACCAGAGTGACGTAAAAACAAATGACGTAAAACAGGCTGTAAGAAAGATTTCACGTCACGAGAAAGTTCCTGATCTCAAGTGTCGAACCCATATTGATACTGTCCAAAGAACAAAAAGTACAGAAAACACCCAACAAACTAATAAAAAGAGTTCCCCCAAATCTTACCACCACTCAGCTGTAAACAACATTTCAATTCTACAAGGAAACAATTCGGAGAGATATGAAACTGGCAGCAACTCCGACCTCCCGAAAGTTTTGATCGTCTCGGATTCTGTTTTAAATGGCATATGTGAAGAGAGACTAGGTTTGGGGTATGGTTTGCATGTTGTAAAACGTCAGAAGTGCTACACCATAAAGGAATGTGAGAATACTCTGTTGGACAATACAGTGGATTATACAGATGCCATTGTACTCCATGTAGGTGTGAACGATCTCAAAAACACAAAAGACACTCGGGAAACATCAAAACATTTTGTCAAGCTCGTTCAAAGTCTGAGAAAGAAATATCCCAAAATGCTTATCATCATCAGCCGGGTCGCTCCTACCAGACTTTCAGACCTAAACACAAAACGTGAAATATTCAACGCCCATGTACTGTCTGGTCTTCATGGTGATAAGAACGTATCGTTTGTATCTCATGAAAATGTCAACAACAAGGCCCAGTACATGCGGGACAACATCCACCCTTCCAAACGAGGCTTGAGTGTCTTTGCTGGGAACCTGGGTCGTCATCTTCACCACCTGTTTTGGTCCAAACCAAGACGACCTGCACGACCTGTCCCCAGCAGACCCTACAGGGACGATGGACCCCGCCCACGGCGACAGTACCGGCACCACTACAGCCACATGGCTCCAGTGCCACCGCCACGGCGTGACGTTCTACCGCTGGTTTCCATGACTGTCTTTTTGTCAACTGTGTCAATGCTTTGATTGCATTTAACATCGTCATTTTTGTTATATCTTTTTGTACCCAGTTAAACTGATTTCTCCCACCTAAGTACATGACTTTGCGGATTCCTCTAGTTGAATAGTTTCGTTTCCACCCATTCGCATTCATCTGTTTATTTTACCCTTTTTTTTCTTTTTTTTTTCTTCTTAAAAGCATTAGTAATTTTTGTTACTGTTTTGACTTTTTATGGCTAAAGAGCCCAAAATAGACATACTGCAGTGGAATTGTCGCTCGGTGGCAACTAACATCTCCCACCTTCAAGAGCACATTGCAGATAATGCATTCGCCGTTTTAATTCTGCAGTCACTAAATGTGTCTAGATATAAACTACCACGACTGGCAAACTTTTACTACCCCCCAGTGTGTCAACAGACTGCTAAAGGCGAAAAAAGTGTCTACAGCCATCTACATACATGAACATCTGTCTTACCGCCTTATGACATCGCCGGTTTCAGAAAATGCTGCAAATATTCACTCATGCGCAGTGTGTGTAAGATTCGATAAGTTGTTAACACTCAACATAGTTTCTATGTACCTCCCCAAAGGAGTTTTTGACTGTAACACTGACTGGTTACGTACTATAAACGTGCAAAATCAGAAGTGGTTGATCGCCGGCGATTTCAACGAACATGCTCCCTTTTGGGACAGTTGTTGCTCTAAAGTTAGCTCAAATCGCCTGGTAGAAAATATTCTTGATTCTGGCCTTTACCTTCTAAATGATGGGCGTGTCACTAGACTGCCAGATGTTCCTAACCATAGACCCTCAGCAATTGATCTTTCTTTCATCTCCGCATCTTTAGCTCTTAGCTGTTCCTGGCAGGTTGATAAAGACACTTTGGGAAGTGACCACCTCCCTATTACCATATCCCTCAGAGGTTTTACAGTTGCACAAGACAACACAGTTGATAAAATTCCAAAATATAATTTAAAACGAGCTGACTGGGAGAAATTCAAATCTATTTTAATGTCTTTTAATGTAACAACTCTTGAAAACCAGGATGTTGAAACTATGTACACACATTTTTCTGAATCGGTCTTGTACGCTGCAACCAAATCCATTCCAAAAATTAACCACAAAAGAAGATCAGTTTATAGCGGAAATGTGTGGTGGACGGAATCCTGCAAACGTGCTGTTGATGAAAAGAAACTAAAATACAAAGAATATGTTAAAGACAGCCGAAATACAATGTCACAATGAAACGGGCCAAGAATATGAGCAGTAGAGTCATTGAAAAAGCTAAACGGGACCACTGGTCGTCCTTTTGTCTCACCGAAGTCTCTAATCATCACGATGTGAAAAAAGTTTGGACAAAGGTCCATGAAATGAAACAGGGAGTGAATCTTCCAATTTATCCAGTTACTTTAGAAATGAGCAATTTCCAACTGCTACTCAAAAAGCCGAGGCATTCGCAGATCTGTTTGCAAAGAATAGTTCCACAAATAGCCTTTCTGATAAATGCAAAACTATGAGGGAAAACTCAAAGAATAACGATATGTACTGTGATCCAGAAGAAAAAAAATGACCATTATCTAAACGCGGATATCACTCTACAGGAATTAAAAAATGCAATAATATTATTACCAACAAAAAAAACATCAGTTGGTCTGGATGCTCTTTCGAATGAGATGTTAAAACACCTGCCAGATAATTTTGTATCGTTTCTTCATAACATCATAACGAAATGCTGGCAAGATGGAAGTATCCCTTCTGTTTGGAAAGAATCTGTAGTCGTGCCGATCTTAAAGCAGGGCAAACCTAGATCCAACATAAATAGTTACCGTCCGATTGCCCTCACCTCTCACACGTGTAAGTTAATGGAAAGAATTGTTTTAAGTAGGCTTGTATATCACTGTGAGAAACGTGGTATAATTCCGGCTATACAAGCAGGCTTTAGAAAAGGCAGATCAACAACAGACCATCTGGTAAAAATTGACGACTCATGTAAACAACAATTTGCACGAAGAAAAAATGTCCTCGCCACTTTCTTTGATGTCAGAAAAGCGTTATGATCATGTTTGGCATGAGAGACTTTTATATAAACTGAAAACCATTGGCCTTTCTGGTCATGTATATAACTATATCAAAGCATTTCTGACCAATAGAAGTATAGAAGCAAAGATACAAAATGTTTATTCCAGCAAGAGATATTTACAAATGGGCATTCCTCAGGGATCGGTAATCGCTCCACTACTTTTTAATATTCTGATATGCGATCTCCCAAAGCATTTTTCTAAAAACTGCTCCTTGGTGCAATACGCTGACGATATTTGCATGTGGATGAACGTAACTTTAAAGAAGAAAACTTCAGTCAGATCTGTCAACTTCATTAAAAAAACATATCAGCGTGACCTAGATAATATGGCAATATTCATGTTTGAAAACGGCCTTAGTTTATCGGCAGAAAAAACTCACATGATGTTATTTGATGCTGGTGGAAGTGTTTGCAATATTCCTACTTTTAAGGTAGATAACAATGTATTGAATTATGTCACCGAGATAAAATTTTTAGGAGTAAATATTACCTCAAAGTTAACTTGGAACAACCATATTGAACATATTATCAACGAAGCCAGCAAATCTCTTAATCTTCTTTAAAGTGATCAGTAAACAAAATTGGGGAGCAGATACACAAACTTTAGTACACCTTTCGACATCTCTCGTAAGATCAAAATTATCATACGCACAAGAAGTGTTCTTCAGCGCACCAAACTACTTACTTAAAAAGTTGCAAAGCATAGACTGCAAGGCATTTAGACTCGCACTAGGTGTCCCATTTCATGCCACTGCATCAGGAACGTATTACGAAGCCGGAGTTCTGCCCCTTGACGAGTATAGAAACTTGGCCAGTGCTAAATTCATCTTACGTAGCTCAGCTGTTCAGAACTCAAGCAAAGATGAATTAGCTTTACGATCAGATTTCCATTTCCCGAAGCGAGCTAGATCTATTAAATCTAATACAACTATAATGACATTTTCATCAAAATTATTGAAAGACGCTGAGATTGATCCCAAGATTATTGCTGATCGTTTTCCTATATCCCCGATTCCAAATTGGGAATTGCACACCGCATGTTTGATTATAAATATACTGATCTACAAAAGAATGTTAACAATAATATATTGTCCTCTCTTGCCAAATCTCATATCGATAGTAATTATTCACACCACCTTAAAGTTTTCACCGATGGATCACTGTTAAATGAAAAAGCTGGAAGTGGTTTTGTTATTCCTACCCTTAAAGTTGAAAAATCTTTTCATCTCGGGAAGGGGTATTCTACCTTCACGGCTGAGCTGGTGGCAATTCTAATGGCGTTTAACTTTCTTGTTGATACTCCACTTACTATCTACAAAGCACTTTTCTGTGTGGATTCTAAATCTGTCCTACAAGGCCTTGAATCTATTGCTGTAAAAAATCGAGGTGAGGTGATTTTAGAAATAAAACATCTTGTCAGTATTCTTATATCAAGAGGTACAACAGTTGATTTTTGCTGGATCCCGTCTCACTGTGGGATTTCTGGTAATGAGTGGGCTGATCGGGCTGCCAGAAAAGGAGCACGAAAGTCCGATGAATCCATAGAAATCAACATTCCTCTGTGTTTATACGAAGGATATGGTCTCTTAAAAAAGACGTGTATTGAAAAGGTTTATGAAGCCTACAAAAACTTGGTTCTTATTAAAATACATCTACCTCACTCTAAACTGCTCTGCTGTGACAAATCCCAGTCAGCTACTTTTTCTTCTAGCAATGCGGCTAAAAGTGGAAAGATTACCTATCATTGGCTAACACAACGTATTTTAAAAAAAAAACAACCGAAAACTTGAATCCTGTTTTACAGGCTTAAAGATTAGGAATAGAGTTTGTTTAGAACTTACCGCCAATGACATTGACAAACAAAGCACAAGACAAGACACGATGCATTTCAACCACTTGGGTCTTCTTCAGGCGAAAAAATAAATCACATTTAACATGTGGGACAGTACAAACAACGAAAAACGAAAAAGAATGAAAAAATGACTTATCCGTTCTTGTCCATGTGTTTGGTGGGCGGAAATGACATGCGGCCAGGGGGATTATGGAGAGGGAAACGGAGGGGGGGGGGGGGGGGGGGGTTGCGTCTGGGGAGGTGTGTGTGTGTGATATGATAGGGTTGTGTGTCCAGTTTATTGGGATGGTGTGATATCTTTGTGATGGTTGTGGTAATGGTGGATTGATAATAATGGTAAGGGAAAAAAGAAAAAAAGGGGGGGAGGGGGGGGTAGGGGGGGGGGAGGGGGATTTAAGGGGAAGGATAATACAAAACTAAGATTAAATAGATGGAGGGTTGCTGTAACTACTGTATGAAGTGAGTGAAGGGGATTGGTGGTGGTGTATGTAAGTGTGTGTGTATGTGTGTGTGTATGTGTGTGTGTTGGTAGGGGATTTTGCCAACTGGTGTGGAAGAGGTGAGTATGTGTGTTTGGTTATTGTTGGATATTGATGCCTTGGGGGTGTAGTTGTGCCCAGTTTGGCAATCATTGCCATACTCACCTCTCCACACCAGTTGGCAAAATCCCCTACCAACACACACACATACACACACACATACACACACACTTACATACACACCACCACATCCCCTTCACTCACTTCATACAGTAGTTTTCAGCAACCCTCCATCTATTTAATCTTAGTTTTGTATTATCCTTCCCTTAAATCGCCCCCCCACCCCCACCCCCACCCTTTTTTTTTTTTCCCCTTACCATTATTATCAATCCACCATTACCACAACCATCACGAAGATATCACACCATCCCAATAAACTGGACACACAAACCTATCATATCACACACACACACCTCCCCTGACGCAACCCCCCCCCCCCCCCCCCCCTCCGTTTCCTCTCCATTTAATCCCCTGGCCGCATGTCATTTCCGCCCACCAAACACATGGACAAGAACGGATAAGTCATTTTTCATTCTTTTTTCGTTTTTCGTTGTTTGTACTGTCCCACATATTAAATGTGATTTATTTTTTCGCCTGAAGAAGACCCAAGTGGTTGAAATGCATCGTGTCTTGTCTTGTGCTTTGTTTGTCAATGTCATTGGCGGTAAGTTCTAAACAAACTCTATCCTAATCTTGCTTCGTTCGCCGCCGTCAGTCACTCCATTTTGAAATTTTACAGGCTTAAGCTAAACGCTTTCCGTACAAAATTTCGCAAAAATTTAAATTGCATCTGCGGAGCTGTTGAAAGTTTCACAACTCAGCATCTTCTTTTCCACTGCGCATATTTCAGAAAAGAAAATCCTGACTGCCTGCGACCTGATGGCACGTGTATTTTCCAGAACTTACAAGGTCTTGTTTCTTGTGTTAATTCCTTGATGATTAGTCCAATGGGCTC
>CM031611.1:37083976-37101476 GCA_018398815.1 Conus ventricosus | reverse complement strand
ATTAAATTTGGGACCTTTTTTGTGAAATTCGGTATACAAAATCCAGTTTTACACGGGGAACAATGATATAAACTTACACGAAGGGAAATTTTAAACATTGACCTTTAAAAAACCCGTTATTTTTAATAAATTTAGCCCGTTCCTGATGAAAATTTGGGTTTATACGATGCAGTTTTTACACGCTGAAAATGATAAAAAATTTTAAAACACAAACCCAGAAATTTAAAAATTTGACTGTTTAAAGACCGTTTTTATAAAAATTTTAGCCCCTTTCCTGATAAAAATTGGGTTTAAACAGATGCATTTTTTAACACCTAAACAATGATTTTCCCTTTTACACAAACAGAAACTTAAAATTGACCCTTTAAAAAAACGTTAAGATCATTTTTTTTAAAATTTGCCCTTTCTGATGAAACTTGGTATCAGGTGTAGTTTAAAATGCTGAAAAAGTATAAAACTTACACAAACCCAAAACTGGAAGTTTGACCCCCTTCTAAAAAACCTTCCCCGGGGGGAACCCTCCATCTCCCCAAGGGACCCCGCGGGAAAGCGGGACTTCTGTTTTTTCCCTGGTGGCTTGAAACCCCCAAAGGAAACCCCAGGCAACCTGTGGAACCTTTCAGGACCCCCCCCCCTTTGTAAAGATTTCATTTTTTCCAAAAGTCCGAAGAGATGTTGTTAGGGAAGTTGCAGTACACAGATGCCATCTAAAACCCAAGCTCTTACTGTGATTCGGGCACAAACTCTTCCTTCTTGGGGGGAAGTTACAGGGAGATGGGGTGCCCAAAAGGGCACACAAAAAACAAAAATTTTGCCTCGAGGTACTACCCCCAGGAACCCAAAATTTCGACACTACTGCACCTTTCGGGGAGCCCGTGATGTCAGCTGAAGAAGTGACAGCTGGGCCAGAGACGTGAAAGACAGCCCCTTTTTTGACCATGGTTGAGCAGAGGCGGGGTCCCCCAGCAAGCAAACAACATAAAATGTTCCTTATGCTCCATGAGGGACGGAAAAAACCCCCCTGAATCTTATCCTGAACCCGGATTTTGCTCCACCGGAAATTTGTGCTTGGGCCCCTGCCCTTTTTGTGGCATTGCCGTACTTCCCTTTTCCCGGGTGGGCCCCGGGCAGTAAATGCCTTTCAAGGTCCCCTGGATGGCCCACAAGCAAAAAACCCCCAACCCACCCGTCAAGCGTGGGCAAGTTGGCCCCAAAATATCAAAGAGGCTGCAACCGTATAAATTTTTGAAAATCCCTGACCCACAAAGCTGTTACGAGGCCCTGGACTACCTGCGGGACACAACCCCAAATGCAAAAGGCCCCAAAGGGGAGGGATCCCCAAAGTGTTTTTGTGGGGAAAAACTGGGTGATCCCCCCCTGTCGTCCTCAATGGCACCCGAGCAAAATTTTCAAAGCCTGTTTGAAGAAATGGGGGAGCCCTGAAAAATTAAATATGAGAGCCCACCCGTCTGGAAATCCCAGACAGCCCCGCTTTGCCCAAAATTCTGCTTTACATTGGCAATGGGGCCATTGAGTCTGTTTCAGATACCCCTATTTTGGGCCCACCCGCACTATGCCAGTTTAAAGATAGCCGGGGAAACTGTAGAAGCAGTTTTACCCCGGGTTTTTTGCTCCTGTGCAAAACTCAGACTGGTCAAAACGGGGAAAAGGGGTTTAAACTCCTCCCCGAAACGAGGGTGTCAACCGGTTTAAAAAGAAAAATTTGTAGCGATTTAGGGGAACCCCCTGTACAGATTTTGACAAAAAATGATGAGGGGAGTCCCTTTTTCCCCCCCCAGAAATCCTGAACTTTCCATTGAGATATCTGGACTTCCACCGCATGAACTGTTGCTGAAATCGGGAGCCCCCCATGATCATTCTGCACTCACTTGACCCGCCAAAGGTGATAAATGGAACCCGATGTTCTTCACCAGACTGCACAGGAACGTTGTAAAGCAAAATATCATGTGGCCCCCACAAAGGTGAACCTGTGCTGATCCCCAAAATTCCTCTGGAACTCAGGGACTTACCCTGCCACCCAGTTCTGATGGCTTCAGTTTCCCACGAAACCAGCTTAGCTCTGACAATCATCAAACCGGGGTCAACATTTTCTTTCCCTTGGGGCAGACCTGACCTTTTCCGTGTTTTTACACATGAATGTTCTACGTTGCAGCATCACGAACGGGAAACGCAGAAACACTGACTATACTTGCCCCAAAACAGGAACCAGAAATGTTGTCTACCCAGAGGCCCTCCAATGGGACATGAACATCGTGAAAATGCAATCTTTTTCACAGAGTGTCATGTTTGAGTTGGATTTAACGTCCGTCCCCCAAATCAAGGATTGCAAAATGCTGGCCCGTCACATTAGCCTGACCCTGCGGGCCGTGGACATCGGGGGAACCACGGTCATTTTAGCTGGAAACTTCCACGTGAAAATTTCCAAGCCAACCGGGTTTCAAAACCACGACCTTTGGATTATGAGCCAAGCGCCTTATCCACTAGGTTATGGCGGCCCCTACAGAGTTTGTCATTTGGAGCACTTCAATCAAGGAATTGAGAAGCATCATAATTCACAAAGTACAGGCATCCCTCTATGGACTGTGCATCGTATTACGAAAAAAATTTCGTGAGGAAAACAATTGAGAGGCAAGAAGGGAGTGGGCGTCCGAAGAAATTGGGTGAAGTAAGATAGGGGGGGCTGGGGCAATTGTTCAGCAGGGGAAAAAAACGAAACAACCCAAGCTGAATTTTATTGTATTGTCTTTTAATGGTGAGAGAGGGGGGGGCCCGAAAAACATTGTACAGATATACCCAGCGAAGCCGGGTACTCCGGCAATATATATATATAAAACAGAGTTTTGATTTAAAAATGGCATATTGGATGGGGGAAGGAGAGGAAATTGGTACATCGACCAGCAACTCCCTTCGCATTGGTGGATTTTTTCCCTCTCACATATACACTGCAAAAGAGTGTATTGATCTGTTCGTAAAAACAAATAATTCCAGAATAATGTTCATATGCACACCGTTGCTTTTAGTCCGTATTTTAATCCAGAAACAGCAGCTCGCTGCGTGAAATACAAAGCCAAACCGTGTCATTTTATTAGGAAAAAAACACACGCCAAAAAATAGGGCAATGATGACGGCGAAATGCTCAAAGAAGGTTAATGCAAAATGGTATTTATTCTGTGAAAAAAACTGCAGACGTTTCAACAACTCAAATTGCAATAAAAATCAACAATTCTTATAGAAACTGCTAAAATAATCTGGGAATTTCAAAAGGGAACTTTATCGAAAATGAGCAGGAAAAAATATCAACTTCGTCTAGATGGAACTTGTCGAACGAAAAAAAATCTGAGTATTTTAGAGCGACAGGAGGAAGGCAGAAAAGAAAGAATACCAAGAAAAAGATGCATGAATTTTAGATCAAAAGCAGTGAGTACAAGACGATATTGCGAATGGCAAGACAAATGAAACAGAAACATCAGAAAATGATAAAGCAAAATAAAAGCGAGAAACTGCAGAACATACCGGGCACGAATGAATGATCATCCCAAGTTTGATGATATGCAGATATAAACGTTTCCTAGAATATTTCAAGCCATGAATACTGCACGGGATGAAAAGAGGACAAACCACCTGCTGCTGATTGTACTACAAACTCCGATTTGGATGTTCTTAATGCACAACAAGATGAAATATGAAAGAGCTTTTAAATAAATGGAAAAAAAGAGACGCCACACCGAGTAGACGTAGCGAAAAGGATATATACAAAGCACTGTTCCTGACTGCACGTACACAATCCTGTCAAGATTTTAATAGTTCTAGATTCGGATGACGTGCCGCAACCAAGGGAAATTAACACTCTTTATAAGTGAAAGGGAAGAAAAAATATACTGATAATTACAGGGGTGTCACATTTTTAACTGGCCCTTGTACGTTATTCAACAGAATAATAAACAATAGGCTTTCCGACTTCATGGAAAACAACTAAACGCTGCTAACTAACTAAGCTGAACTAAGATAACAATCGTTTCCTATCGATCACATGTTAGTAATGACAGTTCGGTATACCTTTCTTAGCAACAAATTAAACGGCTGTTTGTTGAATATACTATATCTGTTTTTTAATGATACAGCCTGGCCATATGGCTTGGGGGAGGGCAGGACATTAAAGAATGCATGAATCGTAAGTTTATAAATGCAATTTAATAAAAACTGATGATTGTATTCAGTCGCGTGTAAAAATGATAAGAAAAAAATCAGATTGTTCTGGTAGCTTTACTAAAATGATTTGGAAAACGTCTTGTTCACAAATAACTGTCTTCCTACATGACAGCTGATTTATTGACTGTTTCTTGGCAGACCAGATCAAGAATCAGAGCGTTTTTGAGAGCACTGACATTCCGCTTTATTTAATACTCTCAAATTAAAAATAACAGAAAAAAAGCACACTAAATGCGACAAAGGGAAACAGAGAGAGAGAGAGAAAAGAGAGAGAGAGAGAGAGAGAGAGAGAGAGAAGAGAGAGAGAGAGAGAGAGAGACTTCAGACTTCAGATTTGAGAGAGAAAAAGAGAGAAAGAAGAAAAGAGAAGAGAAAGAGAAGAGAGAGAGAAGAGAAGAGAAAACTCAACTTCGATTTAATTTTATTTTTACTTTTGTTTTTATTTTAAAACCGCACAATGTAGAAACATTTTAATTAGCAAAATTGTAAAAAACAACACAGAGAGAAAAAAAAGAAGAGAGAGAAGAGGGAGAAGAGAGAGAAAAGAGAGAGAGAGACTGACAGACGACAGACAAAACGATGAGCGAAGAAAGAGGAGAGAGAGAGAAGAAAGAGAGAAAAGAAGAGAGAGGAAAAGAGAGAAAGACAGACAACAGACATAAAACCCTAAAACCCAGACAACAGACAGACCGACGACAGACAACAGAAAACAAACAGACAGAAAACCCGAAGCCCGACCGACCGACAACAGACACACACTGATACATGTACAACAGTAGGCTAAATACGATACAGGGAAACGACAAGATAACGAGAAGACACAAGACAAAAACGAGATTTAAGAGACACAAAACAAACAGGATGGGCGAGGCGGGGAAGGGGGGGAAAAAGGGGGGCGGGGGGGGGAAAACACAGACGCAGAGAACGGGAAAGACAGAGGGGAGAAAAAGCCCAAAAATCAGGTTTTCCACAGAAAGAGAGAGAAGAGAGAGAAGAGAGAGAGAGAAGAGAGAAAAGGAAGAGAGAAAGAGAGAGAGAAAAGAGAAGAGAGAGAAAGGAGAGGAGAGAGAGAGAGAGAGAGAGAGAAGAGAGAGAGAGAGAGAGAAGAGAGATTTAACAAGAAATGCTTTGTAAAATTTTCTTCAGATTTCTTCCAAAACTGCTATCTATAAATTTACTTTTGGGGGAATAAACATTGGCGAGTAAAGCGTTTGATCAACAAATAATAGATAAAAAAGAACAAAAAAAGCGCAGTATGCTAAAATTGAAAGATCGACGTCGTTCACCATCCGCCCATGGAAAAACGTTTTTCGGTAGTTTTTAATTCCTCCAGTGTGTAAATTTCTGTCATATTCAGAAAATCAAATGTCAAAGCAATTGGTGCTGAGATACAAACGAATTAAGGACCCGTTCATTCAATTTGCTTTTGTCTATTAAAACAAAAAAAACCGATACATTTTTGCACTGCAAACCATACAGACCGCCCACATTGTCCTCCCAAACCCTTGTTTTTTCATCTAAAAAGGGGATTCTGTGACAACTACCTCCCCTGTGGAAGGGGAGATCAGTACACTGACCCTTAGAGTATGACAGGAAAACGCAGATTTTTGAAAACAAATGTCCCATTTTTGGGATGCGATTACAAATAAGATAAACAAGGGAAATGCCGGGAAGCTTGTTGAAAACAGCTGCTCTCGCCCGACACAATCACTTAGCCTTGCATGGTTTTGGCATATCTGGTCACAAAAACCCTCCCAAACATCTGCAGGTAAAAAGAGGAATGGATGATTCAAGGTAACGTAAAAAGTCCTGGACAGATAACATAGAGGGTTCATTGCAATATCTAATAGGGTTCATTGCTAAGCTAAGGGCAATAAAAAATTTTGACTGCCATTGAGTTACGCCGGAAATTAATGTTTAAAAGGGCTAATAGGAATACAAGCAAACTGTAACTTCCGAGACATTTCTTATCAAAGCTGCTTTTTGACTAAGAAGAATGAATTAAACAAGGGCGCAACATATTTCAGCCCAGGGAAAATGATTTTTTTTTTAACTTTTAGCCATTTGCTTTTTAAAGCCTGTGCAGTGGAATGACTTGGGAAAACAATGGTTTTAAATCGAGGTGGGGTGGTGGGGTGTGTGTGTGGGGGTGTGTGGTGTGTGTGGTGTGTGTGGTGGTGCGTGCGTGCGGGCGTGCGTGCGTGCGGCGTGCGGCGTGCGGCGTGCGGCGGGTGCGTCGTGCGTGCGGCGTGCGTGCGGTGTGGTGTGGGGAGAGAGAGAGAAGAGAGAGAAGAGAGAGA
Organism: Conus ventricosus; assembly: GCA_018398815.1. NCBI lineage: Eukaryota > Metazoa > Mollusca > Gastropoda > Neogastropoda > Conidae > Conus > Conus ventricosus. Next base: position 37,094,946 of record CM031611.1, on the reverse strand, counting down.
GAAAGGAGAGAGAAGGAGAAGTTTATGACCCTGTATTTTTTTTAAAGTATGCAGGTAATCCTAACAACACGACACACAAATTTCATGAAACAGCGTTTAGGGCCCAAGATGTATTAGGGAAAAATACTGAAGTTTGGCAGACGCCCCTATTACACAGCAAGGAAATCAAACACAAAGGTGTTTTTTGTGCGTGTGTGTGGTGGGGGGGGGGGGAGGGGGGGGAGGAAGATAATACTGAAACTTCGAACAAGCGGGGACGAAACTAAGGAAGGTCATCCCACCAGAGACCTTCGTTTTAATGGAATGTCGGGAGGATGGACTGCTTTTTCACCCCTGTTTAAAAACGCGGACGTAAAAAAGTTTCCTCGGGAAACTTTCCCGGGCTTTGTTTCCAGGGCAACAAAAATCCCTTTCCGAAGATCTTGGGAGAAAAAACTGATTGTTTCGGAGAGAGAGAGAGAGAGAAGAGAGAAGGGAAAAGAGAGAGAGAGAGAAAAGAAGAGAGAGAGAAGAGAGAGAGATGGCCAGGTTTTGGGCAGGAGAGAGAGAGCAACAGCCGAACGAGGGAACGAAAAAAGGGGTTTTTACATAAATGTGCATTGGATAATGAAATATTGTTTTTTTTTACCAGCCTTTCGACACAAAAACAAAGCAACTAAAAATACGTGGGTAAGATACAAGTGCAACTGAAAAAAACCAAATCAAGAAGAACAATGACCAAAAGGGAGAAAGAACATATATCGTATTTTCCTCCATGTTTAGGCATATTAAAAGGGGGTATGTTTTTCGTTCGGTTTTTGTATTTGTTGATGAGAGTGATGGGGGGGGGGGGGGGGGGGGGGGGGGGGGGGGGGGTGTTACAACGTTAACATTTTCAATCTGAACTCTGACTGAGTTGGTTGAGGAGGGTTACAAATGGAAGTATGTCCTTTTAAAGCAAATGTTGATACGCCGTTTTGACATATACAACCCTATGACTGATGTGAAACATTTTGCAATGGAGGGAGAGAAGGTGGACAAATAAATATGTTCATCAGTGGGGAAGAGACCGGGTATTTATTTCTGACAGAAACTTGGATTTTACTGTTGATGATGATAACGCTGAGCCCACAAGTGGCGGAAACAGACACGCTGGACGGTTTTTCGCAAGTAAGGGTCTGTGTGCAGCAACAGTGTTGAAGATCATCAGAAAAGAAACGAGAATCACATAAAGTGTTAGCTTTCAGTGTGGTCAATTCCTTGAGTCCTATGAGGAATTGAGCCATGATCGAAACAGTCCATGCTCCTCTTTCAACTGTGGATTCACTGATACAGCATCAATGCCCCACAAGTTGGGTTTGTTTTTGTTTTTTTAACGTTTTCCGCCAGACGTGCTGTGCCTCTGGCTTTAGGTGTGAATGCACCGCTGTAAAGACCAACGGCAGACCCAGTGAGGGAAAAAAATGAGGACTAACAAAGGGCATGGAAACGATCACAGGCAGCAGGGAAGTCATGACTGAATGCGGCAATACTGTTTGTAAACTAGCGTTTGCCTCTTGCTGACAGGGTGGAACCAAGGTCCACTCATACTTTTGAAAACGTTGTTACACTTCGTCCAATGATTACGGACCATGTTCCGAATGATACAGAGTCTGGTGGACAGACATTCACTCCGACCTGTAGAATGACGGTTTTCAGATTCGGGGTAAAAGGATAAGAAAGAAAACCAGGCGTGAAGCTGGGTCACAGCTCCCCCAGGCAGGCACATTTTAAAGACAGATTTTTGTTTCGTCGGACAAAACGTTTGGCGTTCATACATCGTATGATCGAGTCCACTACAAGCAGCATCGTTGCTCTGTTGGAACGGTTTGTTGTTTTTTTGGTGTTTTTTTGCAAGTGCAAGTCTCCTGAGGAGTGAACTTGTGGTCAAGAGAATGATTACAACCGATTCTCTCTATCCATTACAACCTTCTGGTTTGAAGCCCTGCCGAATCAGTTGCAGAAAGTATGGAAAAGGCATTAGCTGTCCACATTGTACACTGCTTCGCTTCATCGTGCACTGCAACAGAGAAGCCAATACGTGTTCCCTACTGGTTTTCAGTAGAGGAGAGATTGCAACTGGTACTGGTTTGCACTGACCCGTTGGCAATGAACAGCTTTCCATGAATGAAAAGACATTAGTGACAGTAGGCTGGCTTCTACACTTTGATAATGTCAGAGAGAAAGAGAGAGAGAGAGAGAGAGAGAGAGAGAGAGAGAGAAGGAGAGAGAGAGAGAGAGAGAGAGAGAGAGAGAAAGAGAGACAGAGACAGAGACAGAGAGACAGAGAGAGAGAGAGAGAGACAGAGGGGGGGGGGGGAGGGAGGGAAAGAGACAACAGATATACGAGAAGAATGCAAAACAGTGTGCTAGATTTATTGTATCAAATGCTTTTTTTTTTATCAAATGCTTGATTTATTGTATTAAATGCTAGATTTATTGTATTAAAGTGCTCAATCGTGACGTAATTCTACTCTAAGAAGTGGTGATTTCACGGCACACCTAATCAGTTTTTTTACATGATGGGATTAACAAACACTGATAGGTCTCTCTCCCCTGGCACTGCAATATTCAGTCAACCTTTGGTCTGGTGGGTCGGTGTAATGTTCATCAACACTCCCCTCTGAACCACACACCGGCAGGTAAAAAGGTGCGTGTGCCTAAAGTCCACGCCACCCCACCAGTACTCCCGCAGACTAAGTCCAGACCCACCTCCCCCATTTGATGTTGCTTTAGTTTATTTGCGATGTCGTTTGTGACACTGAAGATTTGACAGGAGAGGAGATATTTTAGAATCAAGGGGAGGTCAGTTTGGATGTAATCCCTGGAGGATGATTTGGTGACTGGGCGAGGAATGAGCCTACACTGTGACTTCTGTCTCAAGTATGGCATGCCTCAGTGGTCTGAACAACACCGGCTTGAGGTGCTTCTAGGTGATTTACTGGTATACAAGAACATGATACAAATCTTTGGGACGTAACCCACCATATCATCGTCACCAGGACAGCATGTAATGTCTGTGTGTGCATAATGATCGACACAGGGTTGGCACAGACAGGTTCGTCGTCGGCGATGAAGCACATGTGCATGCCGACGTGTTTGTCGGCAGTGGCATCAGTTCGTTCCGAAATGCAGGCAGACAGTGCTGCCTATTACAAAACCTGCTGGGGGACAAAAAGTCACGCCCACAGTCTCCATCCAGAGGGCGCCACCATGTCTGTCCAACAATTTTTACTATGTGCTTGTGGATACTGGCAACTCTCATGAAATCACAAAGGACATAGATGTAACAGGAATTCAAAAGCAAGATAACCACGATAGCAAGGCTTAAAATGCTGGTTAATCTGGAACCATAAAGAGAACAATGATGAAACTACTCTAATGGACTTCCATACTGGTCTTAGACAATGTGTCGGATATTCTTTACTTCATTACATATTCCCCTGTCAGCTAGTCCCGAAAGCTACAGAAGCTTCTCGCGTCGGTACCTGTATTATGCGATTCTCAGTTATGTTGTAAGTGGAGAAACGCGACAATGTGGGGCCAATATTTCTGTGTGAGCTGATAGCACACTCAGCAAACTAGGGTAGGGGGCGGCAGGGAACAACATCTCCCACAAATCTACGTCTCTGATGGGTTTCGAACTCACGATCTCACAAGCAAATAACACGGGACGCTAACCAGTTAACCACAGCCACTGGTGCTGCTGCTTCGGATCATTCAGTTTCTGCTAGTTGCTATGTGTTTTGTTTTTTACCTCTCTTCCGTCTCTTTCTTCTTCTTCTCTTCTTCTTCTTCTTCTTCTTCTTCTTCTTCTTCTTCTTCTTCTTCTTCTTCTTCTTCTTCTTCTTCTTCGTCTTCTTCTTCTTCTTCTTCATCTTCTTCTTCCCACTCCTCCTCCTTCGTCTTCTTCTTCTTCTTCTTCTTCTTCTTTCTTCTTCTTCTTCTTCTTCTTCTTCTCTCTATCACCCATCGACTTCCTTCTTCTTCAAGTGCTTTCCAATTCTGTTGTAACGACAGCCATTTGAATAATGTAAACAGCAGAGTAGACCATGCCATGATTACCATGCAAATCAGATTTCAAGGCACCGAATGGATCCTCTTACTTTCCCATAACATTAATACATAATTTCTTAAACTGCCCGCTTAATACTCACCACTTTCCTGGATAGGAGAGATTCATTGCAATCACCTGTTATTCCACTTCGTTTTGCAAAGTGGCACAAATCATAATGGCCAGCCACCCTGGCACAAAGGCAGAGACAAGTCATGACGGCCAACCACCCTGGCACAAAGGCAGAGACAAGTCATGACGGCCAACCACCCTGGCACAATGGCAGTGAGACAAGTCATGACGGCCAACCACCCTGGCACAATGGCAGTGAGACAAGTCATGACGGCCAACCACCCTGGCATAATGACAGTGAGACAAGTCATGACGGCCAACCACCCTGGCACAATGACAGTGAGACAAGTCATGACGGCCAACCACCCTGGCACAATGACAGTGAGACAAGTCATGACGGCCAACCACCCTGGCACAATGACAGTGAGACAAGTCATGACGGCCAACCACCCTGGCACAATGACAGTTAGACAAATCATGACAGCCAACCACCCTGGCACAATGGTAATGAGACAAGTCATGACGGCCAACCACCCTGGCACAATGACAGTGAGACAAGTCATGACGGCCAACCACCCTGGCACAATGGTAATGAGACAAGTCATGACAGCCAACCACCCTGGCACAATGGTAATGAGACAAGTCATGACGGCCAACCACCCTGGCACAATGGTAATGAGACAAGTCATGACGGCCAACCACCCTGGCACAATGGTAATGAGACAAGTCATGACAGCCAACCACCCTGGCACAATGGTAATGAGACAAGTCATGACGGCCAACCACCCTGACACAATGGTAATGAGACAAGTCATGACGGCCAACCACCCTGGCACAATGGTAATGAGACAAGTCATGACGGCCAGCCACCCTGACACAATTACAGGGTCAAGGACTGATGGTTTCGGAAGACGTGGGTATGAATATCCATTGGAAATATACATTTAATGATTGTCAGAGACATCGTGACAGAGCTGTTCGCAAATGTTATTTTATTCTATATCTTATCGTTCACCAGATCTGGGAGATGCAGACACTGAAGATGTTTATCAATAATCTTAAGAACTGTCAGTAGCGCTGTGCTCATTGAAGACATTTTTTTTTTAATGCAACTTCTCTATTTTTTTAGCCTTTACCTGTCCCAGCCTTATGGGTAAGACCCACACGGACGGAAAGATCTATCAAATACACACATGTCTCTGACGGGACACTCTTGACCTCCTAATCCGGAACTCGCGATAATATCCAATTCACCACACCCACTGGTGCTGCTGCCTCTGATCATTCTTCTGCTTTGGAGCTTCCCCCCCCCCCCCCCCTCTTCTCCCCCGCCTTGGTCTCTTTCTTCTGCTTCTCCCAGTCTCCTGTTCTTCTGCCCCATCTTCAATTCCAATTCCGATTTCGCCGGAACGACAGCCATTGAATAATTTAAACAGCCGAGGCAGACGAGGGCTTTTATGCCCTGGCCAACAAGATTGGGGAGCACTGCACGGGTCCTCTTCAGTTCCTGTCAAATTGATATTTAGTCTTGTTAACAGTCGGCCATTGAATCATTCAAACAGCCGGGGCAGACGAGGGCTTCAACATCCTGGCCACCAAGATTGGGGAGCACGGCAAGATCCTCTTCAGTTCCTGTGTAATTGGTGTTTAGTCTTGTTAACAGTCAACTACACCTTCCCTGACTCTGTGAATTTCTTGTAATCCCCTGGTATTGCTATCCGTTAGCAGGTAATAAAACACAGTGCCTATAACCAGCGACAGCGGTGTAGTGGTAGGGCCTAGGATTGTAATGTTGGCATTCTTTCATACGAATCCTCATAAGATGCATACATTTGTGGATTTTACTACCAGCAGCTGGTTCCTAACCAGAGTTATTCAGTGAGATATGAACTTTTGAAAATAAGGAGATTGGCGCCGCACAGGCGAGTTTTCTTCCCTAACTGAATTCGTTTTCTAGAGTGTAGTCAAGTTACAAACAAACAGCACAAGCAGCGGAAACAGCTATGTTGGGTAGTTGTTGGCTGGTTTGCTGAAACAGTGCTGAAAACCATCGCTAGAGGATTGGGAGTCCTGTAAAGTGTTAGCTTTCAGTATGGCCCATTCCATAGCCGCTGCGGTGAGGATTTGTGCCATGGTTGACGCAGTCCATGCTTCTCTTGCTACTGTGGATCCACAGATATAGCATCACACCCCGCAAGTTTTTCATGTTTTCCGCCAGACGTGCAGGGCCTCTGGCTTTCGCGGTGAACTGCACCACTGTAAAGACCAACGGCAGACCCAGTGATGGGAAATGAGGACTAACGAAGGGCATGGAAACGATCACAGGCAGCAGGGAAGTCATGACTGAATGCGGCAATACTGTTTGTAAACTAGCGTTTGCTTCTTGCTGACAGGGTGAAACCAAGGCCCACTCATACTTTTGAAAACGTTGTTACACTTCGAGCAGTGAGTTCGGACCATGTTCCAAATGATAGTGAGCCCAGCGGACATTCACTCCGAAATGTACGTCGGTTTTCAGATTCGGGGGTAACGGATAATAAAACCAGGCGAGGAGGTCGTTCACAGTCTGGCCAGGCAAGCACATTTTAAATACACATTTGTCTCGTTGGGTCAAACGTTTGGAGTTAATGAATCGTATAATTCAGTCCCCTGCACGCAGTGTTTTACGAATGAAAATCTCCTGAGGAGTGTATTTGTGGTCTGAGAATGATTACACTGATTCTCTCTATCGATTACAACCTTTTATTTTCAGCCCCCTGCCGAATTAGTTGCGCAGAGTATGGAAATGTAGTAGATGTACACACTGTTTACCGCATCGCTTCATCGTCCACGGCAACAGAAAAGTCAATACTTAATCTCTGCTTACTTTCAGTGCGTACGGACTGTAAATGGCCCGTTGGCAATGAACACTCTCCATGGATGGTGGGTCATTAGTAAGAGCAGGCTGGCTTTCTCTCCTTGATAAATCAGAGAGAGAGAGAGAGAGAGAGAGAGAGAGAGAGAGCAGAAGGACAAATGAATGCAAAGCAGTGTGCTCGTTTTATCTTATTACATATTTCTTTTCCATTGCTCGCTTATGATGTAATTCTACTCTAAGAAGCGGTGATTTGCCAACACACCTGATCAGTTTCCCATGATGGGATTTACAAACACTGATACATATCTGTCTCTGACGCGGCTGCTCCCGGTCATTATTCAGTCAACCATTGGCCTAGTGGGCCTGGTGTAATGTTCCATCATCACTCTGCACCTGATGTTGTATGACTCATTCCGTGCAGGTTGAGAAGGTGCACGTGCCCAAACTCAACAACACCACACCAGTCCTCCGCAGACTAAATTCAGACCCATCTCCTCCATTTGATGTTGCTTTAGTTTATTTGCTTCGCCGTTTGCGACACTGAGGATTCGAAAGGAGGGAAGTTGTTGTGAAGGAAAGGTGGAGGTCAGTTTGGATGTACTTTTGAAGGATGATTTTGGTGACTTGGCGAGGTACGAGTCCACACAGTGACGTCTGTCTGGAGTGTGGCGTGCCTTTGTGTTCTAAGCAGCACCAGCGTGAGGTGCCGCCGCTAAGGGATATGCTGGAACACAAGAACATGACACAAACATACAAACCTATGGGACGTAAAATACAACACCATGGTCACCACGACGACAAAATGTATGTGCATGATCGACACAGTTGGTGGTGCAGACACGTTTTGTCTTCGGCGAGGAAGCGTTGTGTGTGTGTGTGTTATCGACGTCTTTGTTGGAAGTGGGCATCAGTTCGTTCCGAAATGCAGACGCACAGTGTTGCCCACGACAAAACGTGCCGGGACGACAAAAATCGCGTCCGCTGCGCTGGTCTACTATGTCCACCCAACGACATTTGCTATGCACCTGTGAATACTCATAACTGCCTAAAGTCAACAAGAGCAACGATATGAAGAGGAATTCCATACCGAGGTCATCATGATAGCGAGGCTTAAGATGCTTGTAAATCTGGAACCATTATTAAGAGAGATGTGATGAAACTGCCACGATGGAGCTCCATACCGTTCTCAGGTCATGTGTTGGGGCTGCAGTGCATGTTTTACTTCCTAACACATTCCCATGTCAACCAGGTCTGAAATGTACAGATACATTGTTGCGTGTTGTAAATGAATTGCGCAATTCTCAGTTTCGTGTTAAGTAGAGAAACTCGACAATGTGGATTCAATATTTCTCTCTGAACTTATATCACAGTCTGCAATTTGGGGTAAAGGAAGACAGAACGAAACTCTCACAAATCTATGCCTCTGATGGATTTCGAACTCATGATCTCCCGTAAAACTCGACGCTAACCAATTCACCGCAGCCAGTGATGCTGTTGCTTCTGATCGTTGCTGCTACTGGTTGATTTCTTTTTTTCTCCGCCCTCCTCTTTCTTCTCTTTCTTCCTCTTGTTTCTGTCTCCCCTCCGTTTCCTACTTCTCCAAGTTCGTTTCCAATTTCACTGCAACAACAACCATTTGAATAATGTAAACCTCTGGGGTAGACAAAACTATGATTCTTAACGATTTCGAGGCATTGATACAGAGTGTTATTAACAGCCCGGTTATAACCCCCCTCTTTCCTGGATACGAGAGATTTATTGAAATCCCCCGAGACTCCAGTTCGTTTGCAATTGAAACAAGTCCAGAAAGCCAGCCACCCTGGCAAAATAGCAGGGTCAAGGACTGCCGCTAACATAAGACGCGGGTATGAATCCCCCTTTCAGGCATATATCCAACAATTGTTAGAGCCATCACGGCACAGTTATGTTTGTTTCATCTTTTGTCCTGGCGTGAACCAGGCATGAGAGATTCAGAAAGCGGAGGCGTTGATGAATAAATGAATAAACGTAAAGAACGCTCAGTACCGCTTTATTTCGCTTTATTTCGGTGATGAAGTTTGAGTAGGCACTTCTACCATTCTCTTTGCCGCCATGTTTAGTGATAAAATTTGACAAAGTATTTCCATCATTCTTATGTGAACCTAAATAAATTCAAAGAACTCTCAGTGCCGCTATGTTTACTGATGAAATTTGACAATGTACTTCTATCATTCTTATTTGAATGCATACCTCATCCTCCAATTATGGGCGGGGCCGACGCCGACAGAATGATCTATCAATTACGTGCATGTGTCTGATAAGACACTCATAGCCTCCTAATCCGAAACTCGCAATGTTATCTAATTCACCACACCCACTGGTGCTGCTGCCGCTGACCATTCTTCTGTTTTGGAGCTTTTCCCCGCCTCTTCTCCCCCCCCCCCCCCCCTTGGTCTTTCTTCTGCTCCTTCCAATCTCCTTTTTCTTCTCCACCCATCCTTTATCCCTTTCCAATTTCGCTGGAACGACAGCCATTGAATAATTTAAACAGCTGAGGCAGACGAGGGCTTTCATGTCCTGGCCAACGAGATTGGGGAGCACGGCACGGTGTCCCGTTCAGTTGCTGTAAAACTGATATTTACTTTTGTTAACAGTCGGCTGTAACACTTTGCTTTCTGTGACTCTGGGAAGTTCTTGTAATGCCCTGAAACTGCGATCCGTTCACAGGTAACAAACACAGTGCCTACAATCAGCGACAGTGGAATAGTGACAGTGCATAGGGTTGTGGTTTTGGAAGTCTCGAATTGTCATCAGATGTATATACTTGTGGGGGTTTTCACCAGCAGCCAGTTCTTGAGCAGAGTTATTGAGTCAGCTATGATCTTTTCAAAACGAGAAGACTGGAGCCACACAGACGAGTTTATTCCCTCGCTGAATGCATTTTCGAGAGTGCGATCAAAGTACCAAACAAGCAGTGTTTGTGTTTGTACAGCACGGGTGCTGCGGTATGTTAGGAACGGGTCATGTAGTCTTCGAGACACAAAGTGCGTCTCAGCGTTAGTGTTTTCACTGATCAGTACCTGATGAATAAACATTTACCACACACTTAACTGATGAGGAGAGAGAGAGAAGAGAGAGAGAGAGAGAGAGAGAGAGAGAGAGAGAGAGAGAGAGAGAGAGAGAGAGTTGAGAGAGAGAGAGAGAGAGAGAGAGAGAGAGAGAGAGAGAGAGAGAGAGAGAGATTGATTTAACACTATGGCTAACATACTGCCGTCGCCAAACTAGAGTCAAGTCGACGGGGTGAGGGTAACAATAAGGCACCAAAACGAACAAAATTAACTTCAATGACACTTCGATAAAAAAGAAACATTTAAAAAAAAAAATTATACTGATTTGTTTCAGGAAAACATGAAGTGTAACTAAATATCAAGTTGCAAATTACAAGTCGTAAACAATAAGAGAAAAAGAAGACCCGAAAAACTCAATCACCTGAAACATGTACCATGATCCCTGTCATTCCTGGACATGCACATTTGAAAAAAATAAAATATATAACCTTTTCTGCCTAATATTTCAGCACATTTAAAAAGTCTTCTAACACAGTGTGCAGTGAATCCCTCACCTGACAACGCTAAACGGGAAGGTCCTGTTTTTCAATGACATCTACCTTGAAAACTTTTTATGATACTTTCCCCTGTTCTAGAAGTTCACATTAAAAAAAAACAAAACGTTTTTTCACCATCCACAGCATAGCCACACAATGTGCAAGACGATCCCATGGATGTTCCAAGGTAGAACCCTTATTAGCATGATAACCAAAGGTCCTTAATCTAAATTGTACAAAATATATTTTTTAGCCATAAGTTGCAGTCACTCAAAATGGTCTTTTTCTGTTGAAGGTATATTTTAAAATGATTAGAACCGTTCTTTTTTTCTTTATCTTTCATATCAGATCGCACGTTCTGTTTGTAGTATGCGAATACCGATCTT
>CM031611.1:37061388-37066388 GCA_018398815.1 Conus ventricosus | reverse complement strand
CACACACACACACACACACACACACACACACGCACGCACGCACGCACGCACGCACGCACGCACGCACGCACGCACGCACACAACATTTCTGTAACCGTGCGCGCTTCTTACCCGCAGACCAGAGTTATGGTGGTTTGAGTAACACACCCAATCTTCCCACTGAGCAGCCCTAGTCACGCCAGGCCAGGAAGGTCACAGAGGCCGTCCCTGTGTCAGAACTGAAAGGGTTAACGAAGCGTTTAATGAAGTATTGTTCCAGACGAGAACATACTGGGCGATTCAGACGAAAGTCTCGGTACAAAGTCACGTTTAACATTTTCTTTCACAATCGGAAATGAAATGAGGTAGGGAACAGTAAACGATAAACAGTAAACAAGTGGGGTATGTTTTGCTCCCATAAGGAAACCTAACACAGAGTAACTTTTATTCAAGACTGGCACAGCCTTTTAAACTTGAATAAAGTCAGACAAATACATAGACGAACAATCTAATAGTGGGGTAAAAACAAGCACATGCCAACAACTGAACTGTCTGGCAAAGATTTGGACTTGAGGGGAGGGGAGAGTGGAGTTTGAAGATGGAGAAACTGAAATTAAAAAAATAAATAAATAAATAAATAAAAAAAATTAAAAAAAATGTTACAGATATGAAAACTCTTCTCTAGCTATTTGTATTTGTTTCTGTCCGTCTGTGTGTTTGTCTTTTGATCTCCCTTGCATCTTTGGGTGAATCCTCAGGAGTAGGCTTAAAGACTGTCCCCTACAATTTATATCATTTGCATAATGTCTTTAGTTTTACAGCAACTTTTTTTCCTCCCCACACTTTCGTTTGGTTGCATTTACTACTCTTCGCTGGCTGCTCTGGCGGTGCTATTGGATTCTTTTTTGCACCCATGGTGGTGAGAACACCACAGTATTATGGACTGTGGTGTGTCTCTATTTGACGCCGGGAGCGCAGACACAACCAGCCGTGTCTCCCTGATGAGTCCGATCCAGCGGGCGAAAGGCCTCGGAGCAGGCAATACAAATATACTGTTCAAAAAAAGAAACGCAAAATGCCAAGCTGCCGATTTGAAACACAATTTATTGAAGCTCAGTGTGACAACACGTTTAATGTGAAAATGACAAAACCAGGTCATCAGTAGGACAGAAGTCTCCCCTGCAATGCTGTGGTAAAGAACCAGCCCCAGCCCCTCAGGGAAATCGCCAGGCCGCTTCCAAAGTCAGTAACGGGTGTGACCCCCTCTGGCTGCAATGGTAGCCTGGCATCTGCGGGGCAATGAAGCAATAATGTTCCCGATTGTCTGCTGTGGGATGGCCGCCCACCCGGCCTGCAATGCCCGGAACAGTTCATTTGGAGTCGCTGGGGCGTTGGCCCTCACTCTCAGGCGTCTGTCCAAAACGTCCCAAACGTGCTCAATAGGATTCAAATTCGGGGAAAGAGAGGGCCAGGCCAGGGTGTTGATGTTGTTGGCGGTAAAGAAGGCTGTGGTCAGGCGTGCTGTGTGGGGCCTGGCGTTGTCCTGCTGGAACACGGCCCTGGGAGTGGCCATTAGAGGCAGGACGTGTGGCTGAACAATGACCTGGACGTACTGCTGGGCTGTCAGGTGACCTTCCACGCGCACCAGCTGGCTCCTGCCTGTGTTGCTGATGGCCCCCCATACCATGACATTGCCGCCACCATGCGGAGGTGCCTCGTCGACGCAGTTCTGCTGGTTGCGTTCATTAACCCGGCGGTTAAACCCTTCGCCTCCTGTCATGGCGCTGCAGCAGAAACTGTGACTCATCCGAGAACCAGACGTGTCGCCAATGGTTCCTCAGTGTCCAGTGTCTGTGTTGCGTAGCCCATTGCAGTCTGGTCTGTCGATGGCGCCCCGTCATTACGTTGCCACGTAGGGGCCTGTAAGCCCTCAGCCCAGCAGCATGCAGCCTGTTCCGGACAGTCTGGTCGGAGATGCAACGGACACCAGCGCATGCCTGGACAGTGGACGAGGCCGGCAGGAAGCGATTGCGGAGATGTCTTAGCCGTATAAAGCGGTCCTGGGCTGGCGTTGTGATATGAGGTCGGCCTGACCTCGGGGCATCAGCTGATGACCCTGTCCTCTGGAAGCGAGTCCAAAGTCGGCATATGGTACTGGGGGAGACATTCAAAGCATGGGCCACATCAGTTGCACTCTGACCAACTTGCAAACGACCCAGGGCGTTTTCTCTCTCTGCTGGGCTCAAACGTGGCATGCTGTTTTTTGGTACGGTGTGCCTGCCGGTTGCCAAAATGACCCGGCTTTTATACTGCACTATGACCATGGTGTGTGTGTGTTCACCACTGAGTTGGGCATGCTTTGCAGGCGAAACAACAGAAGCACAACCCAATGTTTGCACTGTCGCACCTGGCCCACAACACGCACGTGCACATAGTGACAACCGGAATCAATGTTATCCTAGCACGTCGACGTTCAAGACATACATCAGGGCCGGTTTTTGGCGTGTTCTCAACTGTATGGTCCACCCCAGGTGGCAAAATTTCATTTTGCGTTTCTTTTTTTGAACAGTATATATCTGTCTTCAAAAGGGATTGCGATGGTTCCCTTATGCAGCTAGAGAAGAGTTTTCATATCTGTAACATTTTTTTTTATTTAATTTCAGTTTCTCCATCTTCAAACACCACTCTCCCCTCCCTTCAAGTCCAAATCTTTGCCAGACAGTTCAGTTGTTGGCCTGTGCTTGTTTTTCCCCCACTATTAGATTGTTCGTCTATGTATTTGTCTGACTTTATTCAAGTTTAAAAGGCTGTGCCAGTCTTGAATAAAAGTTACTCTGTGTTAGGTTTCCTTATGGGAGCAAAACATACCCCACTTGTTTACTGTTTATTTTCTTTCACGTTCCTTCCATAGCAAAAGTCACAGGTCAAAATTACCCAGACTTCCGTTTGATAAAAGCCGACACAGTCGATCCTAGATGTGGTTGGATAAATTCGTACTACAGATGTTTCTCGGGTGACCGGTATAATAAACGGGCAGTTTGATGAGTCTTTGTCTACTGATCATGGCGTCCATTGACCGTTATCATTCTCCAGGTGGCAACACAGGATCACAGGTAAGTGAATGACTAAGTGTCGTTTGACCTCGCAGTCACTAGATGTGGAGTATCCCGTCTGTGTGTGAGAGAGAGAGAGAGAGAGAGAGAGAGAGAGAGAGAGAGAGAGAGAGAGAGAGAGAGAGAGAGAGAGAGAGAGAGAGAGAGAGACGAGCTGACACAAAGTCCCTCACAGATTGTCGTGACAACTCGTGCTTGTCACACAACACAAATGAATAGACACAAAGTCCCCATCCCAGCTGACGCCGTAGTTGGTGCTGTCACTAGGACAACTGGGGCGTGCAAATCTTTCCCACAATCCCCTGAGCAAAATGGAAGTGGGCCATGCGCTCTTTCGACATCGATTTGGAATACAGGCTTTAGATTATGTCTATGATACAAACGAGCACCGATTCTGTTTGTTTTTGGTTAACAGCTTTCTTCATTTGTCGAATGGGAATATGTGATGGAATCATCTGATCACGCAAAAGCCGTTATCCGTGTAATAATCAGATATTTCTTGCATCCGCTTCCCCTTTCTTACTTCCTCGTTCTAATTCAGTACCATAGAGAAAATTATCTCCATGTATTGAGTTGCAGCCATGCTTTCATACAACTTCCGAAAACAATCCGCTATGACGTTGACGATTTCGCTTTTCTGTTTTCATCGCGCGGAGACAGATTGTTGTGAGTTGAGTAGGAACTCTCCCTGTCTCTGTCTCTGCCTCTCTCCTCTCTCTTTCTCTCTCTCCCTCCTCTTCTTCTTCTTCTTCTTCTTCTTCTTCTTCTTCTTCTTCTTCTTCTTTCTCCTCCTCCTCCTCCTCCTTCTCCTCCTCCTCCTCTCCTCCTCCTCCTCCCCTCCTCTTCCTCCTCCCCCTCTTCTTCTTCTTCTTCTTCTTCTTCTTCTTCTTCTTCTTCTTCTTCTTCTTCTTCTCCTCCTCCTCCTCCTCCTCCTCCTCCCCCTCCTCTTCCTCTCCCCCTCTTCTTCTTCTTCTTCTTCTTCTTCTTCTTCTTCTTCTTCTTCTTCTTCTCCTCCTCCTCCTCCTCCTCCTCCTCCTTCTCCTCTTCCTCTCCTCCCCCTCCTCTTCCTCCTCCCTCTCCTCGTCCTCCTCGTCTTCTTCTTCCTCCTCCTCCTCCTCCTCCTCTTCTTCTTCTTCTTCTTTCTTCTTCTTCTTCTTCTTCTTCTTCTTCTTCTTCTTCTTCTTCTTCTTCTTCTTCTTTTTTCTTCTTCTTCTTTTTCTTCTTCTTCTTCTTCTTTTTCTTCTTTCTTCTTTCTTCTTCTTCTTCTGCCATTTCGTTTTTTTCTCTTCCCTTTTTTCGTTTTCTTCTTCTTCTTGTCTCCTTGACGTAATCAACGTTCACTTTCACCCGCCTTGCAAAGTAAGGGTATAACGATTAGACTGGTATGTGTAACAGACAGGGAATAGACTGGTTTGTGTAACAGACAGGGAACAGACTGGTTTGTGTCGCAGACAGGGAACAGACTGGTTTATGTCGCAGACAGGGAATAGACTGGTTTATGTCGCAGACAGGGAATAGACTGGTTTATGTCGCAGACAGGGAATAGACTGGTTTATGTCGCAGACAGGGAACAGACTGGTTTATATAGCAGACAGGGAATAGACTGGTTTATGTCGCAGACAGGGAACAGACTGGTTTATATAACAGACAGGGAATAGACTGGTTTATGTCGCAGACAGGGAACAGACTGGTTTATATAACAGACAGGAATAGACCGGTTTATATAACAGACAGGAATAGACTGGTTTATGTCGCAGACAGGGAACAGACTGGTTTATATAACAGACAGGGAATAGACGGTTATGTCGCAGACAGGGAACAGACTGGTTTATATAACAGACAGGGAATAGACTGGTTTATGTCGCAGACAGGGAACAGACTGGTTTATATAACAGACAGGGAATAGAC
>CM031611.1:37048888-37053888 GCA_018398815.1 Conus ventricosus | reverse complement strand
AAGAAAATCCGAATTCGTGGTCCGTCGCCAGCCAGCTCAACCGGGCATAAGCCCAAAGTCAAATATTCTGGGCGCCAGGTAGACGGCCTCATGTGTCGGGGCAGCCAATTAGGTATAGCGGAGAGGCTCCACGGAACGGTTCTGTCATTCCCAGACAGACTAAGCCGCTTGACCGACGCCTCGATGTCTAGCCAGACGGGTCTTGGCGCTTGGGTCAGACTCATCCAGCCAATTTGTGGGACCAGTGTCCACAATTAAGTCGACGTCGCCGGAAAGGGAGAGGGGAAGGTACTGTGTAGTGGGGGTGAAATCTAGCTAATTAATTAAATGACCATTGACCACCACAGAGAGCAAGGCAGGTAGATGTGACTGTCATGATTTACATATCCAATGAAATGAGAGGGAGGCAACCTCAGAATGAAGGCGCGAAAATACTGACCAATGGTACTCGCCCTTTGACAGATGGGTTTTTAGGATAAGATAGGAATGCGTGAGTGAAAAAAGGAGAACGAACAGACAGAGAGAGAGAGGAAGAGGTTCTGGGTGTAAGCTCTGCAGGAGAGAAGGGCAGAGAGAGAGATGAGGGGAGTGAACAGAACCGAGCTGTAGCATTAGCACGAGATAGAGTCTGCAGAGGAAGGACTAAGGAGAGATGTGGAGAGAGAGAGTTGCTAACTGATGAAGAGAAAAAGAAAGAAAAGAAAAAAGAAAAGAAAAGCAACCATGTCCATTTGATAGAGCAGACTAGAAGAGAGAGAGAGAGAGAGAGAGAGAGAGAGAGAGAGAGAGAGAGAGAGAGAGAGAGAGAGAGAGAGAGAGAGAGAGAGAGAGAGTGCAATGCATTAAGGCAGGAAGAAAGAAAGGAGAACAGATCGATGTCTAATAGTCACTGTTCAATCTGAACCGGGGTTCGACCTCATACTTGGCCAGCGCCACTTTCATCGGCAGCCCAACCTGACCAACGCCAGCGGTCTAACCTGACCAGTGCCAGCAGTCCAACCTGACCAGTGCCAGCAGTTGTGTCATGCTCGTGAAAGTGACAGTGAAAAGAAACAAAGAAAAAAAAAGGAAAAGAAAAGACAGTGATTCGTGTATAGTTTAAGATCACCTGGCCAGGTAAAGTAGAAATCTATTTATACCCGGGTTAGTTAATGATGATTTAGATAATGGTTTTGTGAAGTTCAAGGAAAGAGAGAATGTTTTATTTTGTTTGATTCCATATGCATTGATGTTTCTTTCTATGATCATGTGTAGTACAGTTATAGACTTTACTAGTGGTTTGATGTGACGAATGCATAATATATGAATGAGATTGTAAGCAAGCTGTGAGTGTGTTTGGGCTGTGCGCTAGTCCTTCCTCCACTGACATACCCCGAGGTTGACAGGGCCTTCAAATACACAATTCTGTATGTGAAGTCGCTATTATTTTTGTTTTCGCTTTTGCTTCGTCTTTTTCGTATTTTACCTCCATAATCATATCCTATTATTTGTGCCGCGTATCGTCGACCATTGTGCCCTTCTCTATCTCTGTCTATCACTCTGTCTGTCTCTCTGTCCGCCTGTCTGTATGTCTGTCTGTCTGTCCTCTCTTTTTCTCTCTCTCTGTGTCTCTATCTCTCAGTCACACACACACACACACACACACACACACACACACACACACACACACACACAACAAACACAAACACACACACACACACACACACACACACACACACACACACACATACACCAGCGTGTGCACGCACACACTTACGCATTCACGCACACAAACGCACACACATACGCACACACACACATACGCACGCACGCACAAACACACACACACACACACACACACACACACACACACACACACACACACACACACACACACACACATACATATGTACACATACACGTCCGCGTAGCACGCACGGTCGCGTACACATGCTCTTTCTCTCTCTCTCTCTCTCTCTCTCTCTCCTCTCTCTCTCTCTCCTCTCTCTCTCTCTCTCTCTCTCATCTCTCTCTCTCTCTCTCTCTCTCATACCAGGCTGGTTTTAAACGTAATTATTCCACAGTAGATCACATGTTTACTCTAATGGCCTTTGTTCAAAAGCAGTTTTCTTTAAATCGCAAATTATATGTTGCTTTCATCGATTTTGAGAAAGCCTTTGATTCTATAAACAGAAGTATTTTATGGCCTATTCTACTAAAAAACGGGGTCCGAGGGAAATTGTTCAGATGCATAATGAGCATGTATAATAGTGTGAAGGCCAAAGTCAGATGTGGAGGGAAATTAACAGATTATATCCAATGTACTAGCGGAGTAAAACAAGGAGATGTGTGCAGCCCAATACTATTTCTCTGTTTATCAATGAATTAACTTCTGAAGTTGTTAATAATGGGAGGCATGGTGCACAGTTTACAACAGAAATTCTACAGTTGTTTATCCTTCTTTTGGCAGATGATGTAGTTTTGATCTCTGAAACAGTGATTGGCCTTCAAACGCAATTAAATAGTCTAAATCGCTCTGCTACTTCACTTCAGTTACGGGTAAACATGTTGAAAAGTAATATAATCGTATTCAGAAAGGGTGGATATTTAGGTGTTCGAGAACAGTGGACTTACGATGGAATCCGGATGCCAGTGGTTAACATCTATAAATACCTCGGAATATATTTTTTTAACACGGTTAAGTTTTTCTGCCACTTGTAAAGATCTTTCGAGCAGAGCTAAACATGCTTTGTTGTGTATTATGCAAAGATTATCTAGGTTAGGAAATAAATCTTTTCATGTATTCATCAAACTATTGATTCCCAAATCCAACCTATTGCACAGTATGGTGCTGAAATATGGGGCTTAGAAAATGCTGCGCTACACTGTGAAAAAGTCCATTTATTTGCCCTGAAAAAATTTCTAGGTGTGTCTGTGCAGACACCAAACGATTTGATTTATGGCGAAACAAGTAGATATCCAATTTATTTAAATTCTGTTATAAGATGTATAGCTTATTGGTTAAAGTTACTTGAAATGGAAGATGCAAGATTACCGAAGAAAGCATATAAGATGTTATTTAGTTTAGATATGAGGGGCAAGGTGAACTGGGTGACAAAAGTCAAAATTAGATTATATGAATTAGGGCTGGGATATGCGTGGGTTAACCAGTGTGTCGGAAACAAGACTGCATTTTTGAAAATGCTTCGTACCAGGCTTATCGATTGTAGATGGCAAGACTGGAATGCTCACATTCAAAATAGTAGTAGATTTGATTTATACAGACACTTCAACCCCCTACATCGTATCCCAACCTACTTATCTATACAAATGGACTGCCATTTAAAGTACATAATGACTAGATTTAGATTTGGATTGTCTGATATTAACGTTCATCGATATCGTTATCGTAAAGAGTGTACGGAGATTGAACTTGTGTGTCCTCTGTGTAAAAAGGCTCGTGAAAACGAGGTTCATTTTGTGTTTTTGCTGTCCCGCCTTGGAAACACTTAGAACCCAGTTTATCCCATCAAAATATCATAGACACCCTTCTGCATTTAGGCTTATCTTACTGGTCACTTCTGCTCGCGAAGATGTTATAAGACAATTTGCCATCTATTTATATAAGGCGTTCAAAATCCGCTCCATTTGCTGTGCATGATTGATATCTTTTTCCTTTCCTTGGCGTTGAATGTTCGATTTCTTGTATTCATATGATTTTGTTCTCTTTTTAGTTGCATTACGTGTATAATTCTTGAATTCATGCATTGCATGTATATACCACCCCCTTCAAGAGGGGCTATGGCATTTTTGAATAAATTATCTGCATCTGCATCTCTCTCTCTCTCTCTCTCTCTCTCTCTCTTCACCTCTCTTTCTCTCTCTCTCTCTCTCTGTCTCTCTCTCTCACTCTATCTATCTCTCACTCACACCCACACACACACGCGCGCGCGCGCGCGCACGAACACACACACACACACACACACACACACACACACACACACACACACACACACACACACTCACACACACACACACACACACACACACACACACACACACACACACACACACACACACACACACTTAAGTATGCACACACACTTAAGCATGCACACACATACACACACACACACACACACACACACACACACACACACACACACACACACACACACACACACACACACACACATACATACACACACATGGTTTTTTTTCTTCCTCCTAAACAAATCTGCAATGCTGAGCTAAATCTGATTACGTTGTGCCCATGCTTTTTTCCGGACTTGGTGAATCTTGTTTGATGATGAAAAGATATTGAAATCAAAAACACAAATGTCTCGTCGCTAAATATACAGCGTGGGGATGCAATTAAGGTTGTGCCACTCTCCGTTTCTCAGGATAGCCAAACTTTGTTCACACAAAACAAAGTCATATCCCTGCGGACAGTATATTCTATTGCTTATGTTTATTGGGCAGAAAATGGTGGCAGGGCCTTTTATTTTCTCTCTTAAAAAAAAAGAGAGCTGTGTATACTTGATAAACATCCAAAATGAAAGCAGTTGTCACATGTCCGGAGAAAATAATATTCTAACTTGCAAACAAAAAAGAAATGGAAATATGTCTATCTCTTCATGTTTTTGTTGTTGTTGTTCTTGTTTCAGGAATTGTTGTTTTCTATTCTCTCAGGGATTTGATTTACAGCCTACGTTTGATAGATGTGTGGTACTTTAAAATCAATGGCGCATGAGAACACACACATAGGAATATGCACGCGCACACATACACACACACGCGCGCGCGCGCGCGCGCACACGCACACGCACACACATGCGTACGCACAAACGCCCACACACATGCTTGCACACATACATTCTTCACACGCACGCATGTAAACACACACACACACACACACACACACACACACACACACACACACACACACACACACACACACACACACACCTTGTCATTGTGTTACTTGAAATAAAATGATTTTAAAAAGAAAATTGCCGAAG
>CM031611.1:37036388-37041388 GCA_018398815.1 Conus ventricosus | reverse complement strand
TCAGGGAGAGTGGCAATGGGGGAACACCACACAGCGACCATCAGGGACAGTGGTACTGGGGGAACACCACACAGCGACCATCACGGAGAGTGGCACTGGGGGAACATCACAAAGCGACCATCAGGAGAGTGGCAACGGGGGAACATCACGCAGCGACCATCAGGGACAGTGGTACTGGGGGAACACCACACAGCGACCATCAGGGAGAGTGGTACTGGGAGAACACCACACAGCGACCATCAGGGAGAGTGGCAACGGGGGAACATCACGCAGCGACCATCAGGGACAGTGGTACTGGGGGAACACCACACAGCGACCATCAGGGAGAGTGGTACTGGGAGAACACCACACAGCGACCATCAGGGAGAGTTTCACTGAGGGGACACCATACAACGACCATCAGGGAGAGTTTCACTGAGGGGACACCACACAGCGACCATCAGGGAGAGTAGTACTGGTGGAACACCACACAGCGACCATCAGGGAGAGTGGCACTGGGGGAACACCATAGAGCGACCATCAGGGAGAGTGGCACTGGGGGAACACCACACAGCGACACTCAGGGAGAGTGGCACTGGGGGAACACCACACAGCGACCATCAGGGAGAGTGACACTGGGGAACACCACACAGCGACCATCAGGGACAGTGGCACTGGGGAACACCATACAACGACCATCAGGGAGAGTGGCACTGGGGAACACCACACAGCGACCATCAGGGAGAGTGGCACTGGGGGAACATCACGCAGCGACCATCAGGGAGAGTGGCACTGGGGGAAAACCATACAGCGACCGTCAGGGACAGTGGCACTGGGGGAACACCACACAGCGACCGTCAGGGAGAGTGGCACTGGGGGAACACCACACAGCGACCATCAGGGAGAGTGGCACTGGGGAACACCACACAGCGACCATCAGGGAGAGTGGCAATGGGGGAACACCACGCAGCGACCATCAGGGAGAGTGGCACTGGGGGAACACCACACAGTGACCATCAGGGATAGTGGCATTAGAGGGACACCACACAGCGACCATCAGGGAGAGTGGCACTGGGGGAACATCACGCAAGACCATCAGGGAGAGTGGCAATGGGGGGACACCACACAGCGACCATCAG
This sequence comes from Conus ventricosus, assembly GCA_018398815.1. NCBI lineage: Eukaryota > Metazoa > Mollusca > Gastropoda > Neogastropoda > Conidae > Conus > Conus ventricosus. Next base: position 37,040,270 of record CM031611.1, on the reverse strand, counting down.
GAGAGTGGCAATGGGGTAACACCACACACCGACTATCAGGGAGAGTGCCACTTTAGGAACACCACACAGTGACCATCAGGGAGAGTAGCACTGGGGGAACACCACACAGCCACCATCAGGGAGAGTGGCACTGGGGGAACACCACACAGCGACCATTAGGGAGAGTGGCACTAGCGGAACACCACACAGCGACCATCAGGGAGAGTGGCACTGGGGGAACACCACGCAGCGACCATCATGGAGAGTGGCACTGGTGGAACACCACACAGCGACCATCAGGGACAGTGGCACTGGGGGGACACCACACAGCGACCATCAGGGAGAGTGGCACTGGGGGAACACCACACAGCGACCATCAGGGAGAGTGGCACTAGAGGAACACCACACAGCGACCATCAGGGAGAGTGGCACTGGGGAACACCACGCAGCGACCATCAGGGAGAGTGGCACTGGGGGGACACCACACAGCGACCATCAGGGAGAGTGGCACTGGGGGAACACCACACAGCGACCATCAGGGAGAGTGGTACTGGGGGAAGACCACACAGCGACCATCAGGGAGAGTGGCACTGGGGGAACACCACACAGCGACCATCAGGGAGAGTGGCACTGGGGGAACACCATACAACGACCACCGGCGAGAGTGGCACTGGATCGAATAGAGTGCTCACTTCGCGTGCAGTTCTGACTGTTCTCGCCGTGCCGTGTGAGACCAGAACGGGGGGAAAACCTCACATCTAGAAGACTGAGAAGGTTAGCCAGGAGCTTGAGGGAAAGGAGCTTCCAAGCCAAAGACCTCGGTAGCAGGAGGAGAGGGTGGGGGTGTGTATGTGGGCACATCTGTCAATAACCTCTTGTAACAGCTCTCGTTTTTTATGATAAAAGAGGACCATATCCTTACAGGTAATGTTAAAATGATCAAAGACGAGTTCCAGCAGGACCTGGTCTAGGAGGAACGAAGGTATATGCAGGTGAGTTTAATATACAACAAAAGTTTCCGATACCTAAGTGACCTAAAGTATGCAGCAGGTTTCCGACGGTTAAGTGACTTTTGCATATTTTAGGTTTCAAATAGCTAGATTACTTGAATATATAGTAGGTTTCCGATAGCTAGATTACTTGAATATATAGCAGGTTTCCGATAGCTAGATTACTTGAATATATAGCAGGTTTCCGATAGCTAGATGACTTGAATATATGGCAGGTTCCCGATAGCTAAGTGACTTCAATATACAGCAGCTTTACGTCAGTTAAGTAACTTAGACATACAGCAACTTTTCGATAGTTAAGTGACTTAAATATACAGCAGGTTTCTGATAGTTAAGTGAATTAAATGTATAGCAGATCTCCGATAGTTAAGTGACATCAATATGTAGCAGGTCTCCGATAGTTAAATGACTTGAATGTATAGCAGGTCTCCGATAGTTAAGTGACTTAAATGTGTAGCAAACGACAGTTAAGTGACTTTAATATACAGTACATTTCTGAGGGTAAAGTGACATAAATTAACAGCAGGTGTCCGATAGTTAAGTGACTTAAATATACAGAAACTTTCCAACAGATAGGCAACTTGGCCTTGAAACGGCCGACCACGCTGGGGGAACTGGTTCAAATCCAGGCAGCAACAAAGAAAGGCCAGAGGGCATCCAGGAATCATGACGTAAGACCTGATCCCCTTTAAGTGTGAGCAGATGCCGAACCAAATGTACGGTGGCTTCTCGCCTGCAGACCTGCTGTTCAGCTCTCCCTGCAATGTCTTCCTTCTATTAGGACCTAAAGCGGTGCTCAGATGTAATAACAATCTGTCTTAAACATTTACATGGCGGATTTGTGAACATTGACCTTTTTGCGGATGACAGTGCTTTCATGGCACACAAAGAGAAACGCCTGCAGGTCATTGTAGACCACTTCGCAAACGCATCCAAGCTGTTCGGATTGACAATCAGTCTTGGAAAAACGGAGGTCCTGGTCCAAGCCGCCCCTAACACAGCCAAGCCCCAGCCTGCCATTGCCATAGATGGAGTCCAACTGACGTGCGTGGAGAGCTTCAAGTATTTGGACAGCGTCATCTCTGCAGATGGTTCACTGGACAAAGAGATTATGTCCAGGATCCAGAAAGCCAGCCAGTCCCTCGAAAGATTAAGAGTGAAGGTCATCCAGCAGAAAGGCGAAAGACTGTCTACAAAGCTCAAGATCTACAAGGCTGTAGTCCTTTCGTCATCACTGTGTGGATGTGAAACGTGGACCCTGTATCAAAAGCATATCAAGCAGCTAGAACAGTTCCATACGCGATCGCTGCACATGATTATGGGCATTCGCTGGCAGGAAAAAGTCACGAACCAAGAGGTGTTGGACAAAGCTGGCTTGACAAGCATTGAGTCAATGCTGCCAGAGGCTCAGCTACGCTGGACTGGGCACGTCATCAGAATGGGCGACAGCCGCATCCCCAGACAACTGATGTATGGTGAGCTCAAGGAAGGCTGACGCAGACAGGGAAGGCCCAAAGTGAGATACAAAGACACCCTTAAGAGCAATCTCAGATGGTGCAAAATCCAGCCTCGCGAGTTCGAATGCCTTGCTGCAGACAGATCATCTTGGAGGTCCCTCACCTTCAAAGCAACAGCTGCCTTCGAAGAGGACAGAAGACTGCGTCTCGCCGCTGCAAGGGACAGACGACACAGGGCCTCGTCCTCCTCAGTCCCAAACTCAGACCATCACCTGTGGGCGCCTGTGTGCTTCCAGCTTCGGGCTGCGGAGTCACATGCGCTGTCATCGTCATCACTGATGACACAGACCATCGTCTTCTTCAGCTCCCGACGGACTACTACTAGACCATTGAAAAAGTGAACAGCTTTGATATTGACCAGATAGTTAAGTATCATACGTGAAACGATCGTGTGAAATGTTAGGTAGTCCGCGTTTCTAAGTCGTCTCATAGAATAATATGCTCGTTTACACTTATTTCCACAACACAGAGACTGACATTTTCAAAAACAAACACATGCCATTGTTCAAAACAAAACACATTTCAAAGAAGAGAACCTTGGAGATACACTTACACCCGTGCATAAATTTCATCTTCTTTTTTTTCTGTCCCAACCTCTGCGCCACTTCAGAGACAGTGCTCCCACGCCGCTCATTCCGACATCCCGTCCACAGCCACAGCCCGGTCGGCACCGCCTCAGTCCGGGCACCGGCAATCCACAGGGAGCAGTCAATGTCAGGTCGTCAAGAGGCAACCCACCGGGGGAGACACTGCAGTGCCGCCGAGTCACTTCGGTGGTGTTCAGTGGCGCCTGTTTTGATCCAACATACGCAGGACACCACCCACTAAGCCCCCCACTGACGACAATAATTGTTTAGTCGCGGTGCCGGCGTGAGTGAGCTCTCCCTCCGGATGGCGCCACCACGTCCGTCCAACGACAGCCCCCATGGACTCGCCGATACCGGTGACCCCGACGGAACCAAACCAAGGCCACAGACGTGGAGAGAACATCGAAACTGAGGTCACCATGAGAGCAGGGCATGAAGGGCCACAGAATTTGAGACATTTCATCTTTTCAAAAATTCAAAAAATTCAAAAATTTCATCTTTTGACACATAAAAAGAAATGCCCACCAATCTCACCCCTGCCCATCCCGAAAAACAAACAAACACACAAACACACTTTTCAGTCACAGAGACATGCACGTTTATATTTGACTTAAATGTAAGTGTTGTTTGTAAACTGAAACCACCTTTTTTCTAACAAAATACGCCTCCCCATCTTCGTTCTTTTAACAACTTGAACCAAGTGAACTTTTAATAAAAGAAAGTGCCCAGAAAATACATCCAGTTTCATGTACTCCACGAAGGTTTTCAATAATCAAATAAAAGCAAGCA
>CM031611.1:37026388-37028888 GCA_018398815.1 Conus ventricosus | reverse complement strand
AAAACGTCCGTATGTACTCACTGCTCTTCACTGTCTCATTTCATTCCATGGAGCTAATTTCTTCACAGTGTTTTCGCTTCTGTGCTTCACTGGCTCCTTTGGGATTCCGTTGAATTTTGTTTAGCCTTTGGTGGTATAGTGTAGCTTCATGTGATGCCTTTGGTGGTATAGTGTAGCTTCATGTGATGTCTTTGGTGGTATAGTGTAGCTTCATGTGATGCCTTTGGTGGTATAGTGTAGCTTCATGTGATGCCTTTGGTGCTTTAGTGTAGCTTCATGTGATGCCTTTGGTGGTATAGTGTAGCTTCATGTGATGCCTTTGGTGGTATAGTGTAGCTTCATGTGATGCCTTTGGTGGTATAGTGTAGCTTCATGGATGCCTTTGGTGGTATAGTGTAGCTTCATGTGATGCCTTTGGTGGTATAGTGTAGCTTCATGTGATGCCTTTGGTGGTATAGTGTAGCTTCATGTGATGCCTTTGGTGGTATAGTGTAGCTTCATGTGATGCCTTTGGGGTATAGTGTAGCTTCATGTGATGCCTTTGGGGTATAGTGTAGCTTCATGTGATGCCTTTGGGGGTATAGTGTAGCTTCATGTGATGCCTTTGGTGGTATAGTGTAGCTTCATGTGATGCCTTTGGTGGTATAGTGTAGCTTCATGGGATGCCTTTGGTGGTATAGTGTAGCTTCATGTGATGCCTTTGGTGGTATAGTGTAGCTTCATGTGATGCCTTTGGTGGTATAGTGTAGCTTCATGGGATGCCTTTGGTGGTATAGTGTAGCTTCATGTGATGCCTTTGGTGTTATAGTGTAGCTTCATGTGATGCCTTTGGTGGTATAGTGTAGCTTCATTTGATGCCTTTGGTGGTATAGTGTAGCTTCATTTGATGCCTTTGGTGGTATAGTGTAGCTTCATGTGATGCCTTTGGTGGTGTAGTATACCTTCATGTGATGCCTTTGGTGATATAGTGTAGCTTCATGTGCACCTCTGGTGGTATAGTGTAGCTTCATGTGATACCGTTGGTGGTATAGTATAGCTTATTTGATACCGTTGGTGGTATAGTGTAGCTTTATGTGATGCCTTTGCTGGTTTAGTGTTGCTTCATGTGATACCTTTGGTGGTATAGTGTAGCTTCAGGAGATGTCTTGTGGTGGTATATCTAGCTTCGGAAGTAGTTCTTTGGTGGTATAGTGTAGCTTCATGTGATACCTTTGGTGGTATAGTTAGCTTCGGGAGATGTCTTTGGTGGTATAGTGTAGCTTCAGGAGATGTCTTTGGTGGTATAGTCTAGCTTCAGGAGATGTCTTTGGTGGTATAGTAGTAGCTTCGGAGATGTCTTTGGTGGTATAGTGTAGCTTCAGGAGATGTCTTTGGTGGTATAGTGTAGCTTCAGGAGATGTCTTTGGTGGTATAGTGTAGCTTCAGGAGATGTCTTTGGTGGTATAGTGTAGCTTCAGGAGATGTCTTTGGTGGTATAGTGTAGCTTCAGGAGATGTCTTTGGTGGTATAGTGTAGCTTCAGATGTCTTTGGTGGTATAGTGTAGCTTCAGGAGATGTCTTTGGTGGTATAGTGTAGCTTCATGTGATACCTTTGGTGGTATAGTGTAGCTTCGGAGATGTCTTTGGTGGTATAGTGTAGCTTCAGGAGATGTCTTTGGTGGTATAGTGTAGCTTCATGTGATACCTTGGTGGTATAGTGTAGCTTCAGGAGATGTCTTTGGTGGTATAGTGTAGCTTCAGGAGATGTCTTTGGTGGTATAGTGTAGCTTCAGGATGTCTTTGGTGGTATAGTGTAGCTTCAGGAGATGTCTTTGGTGGTATAGTATAGCTTCATGTGATGTCTTTGGTGGTATAGTGTAGCTTCATGTGATACCTTTGGTGGTATAGTGTAGCTTCAGGAGATGTCTTTGGTGGTATAGTGTAGCTTCAGAGATGTCTTCGGTGGTATAGTGTAGCTTCATGTGATACCTTTGGTGGTATAGTGTAGCTTCAGGAGATGTCTTTGGTGGTATAGTGTAGCTTCAGGGATATGTCTTTGGTGGTATAGTGTAGCTTCAGGAGATGTCTTTGGTGGTATAGTGTAGTCTTCATGTGATGTCTTTGGTGGTATAGTGTAGCTTCATGTGATGTCTTTGGTGGTATAGTGTAGCTTCATGTGATGTCTTTGGTGGTGTAGTGTAGCTTCAGGAGATGTCTTTGGTGGTATAGTGTAGCTTCAGGAGATGTCTTTGGTGGTATAGTGTAGCTTCATGTGATACCTTTGGTGGTATAGTGTAGCTTCATGTGATGCCTTTGGTGGTATAGTGTAGCTTCATGTGATGCCTTTGGGGTATAGTGTAGCTTCATGTGATACCTTTGGTGTATAGTGTAGCTTCATGTGATGCCTTTGGTGGTATAGTGTAGCTTCATGTGATGGCTTTGGTGGTATAGTGTAGCTTCATGTGATACCGAGGAGGACTGGCGCAGTCATGTGCATTTCACAGATCAGTCTGAAGCTAAT
>CM031611.1:37016388-37018888 GCA_018398815.1 Conus ventricosus | reverse complement strand
TAATCATTAACGCTGCTACCGCTGTCTGAAACGTATGTAATAGCAACCATGCGGTCGCCCTGACATACACCATTCAAAATGTACAAATCAAAAGCAACGCAAAGATTAACAATAACTTACCGTAGTTATTCAACACATTATCATAAGAACATCGATCTGTGCAAGGTGGCTGGCTTTTTGTTTGCAAACAGGAATCGAAAACATCAGCAGACAAGTCAGGAGAAACATTTGCCGTCCTGCTGTTCAGATCGCCACACAGTACTATATCAATGTCACCAAGTGAGCACAAGCAGTCAGCCAAACATTCTTCCAACATGGAAATACCATTATCAACAATAAAAGAATTATAGAAAAGAGAACCTTCAGGCTGGATAATACGCACAAACCAAAGCAATATTTTTCAGTGTACCAAAAAAACGATTTTCAATTAAAAAGACGCACACGTTAGAGCTATCAACTTCTACATATGATATGAAGGGAACCAATTCTTGTTTTATCAAACAAACGAGTCCTCCAGATCGTCTCCCCTGATGACAGAGTTTTACAGCAGGTTTAATAAAGGCTTTATACCCAACAAACATGTCCATGCTAAAGTGTCAGCCCTGATGTGGCCCTTGCGGTCGCTGGGCTATAAGCAACATTATCTTATCTTATCTTATGCTAAGTGTTTCAACGAACGTTGCTCCAAAGCATATAAAATCAAAACCACAGGCATAAGAAATAAATGCATTGTCAAAAATCTTTGAGAGTAAACCATTCACATTCCAACAAAGAAGCTTGAATACTTTATTATGGCATACAGGCGCATCCAGATCCCGGTTGTCAATATAAATATGATCACTATCAAGTGCACCGTTTTCCATACATGCATTAATTTCGCTATCTACATCATCATATTTGGAAAAATCATCATTCAAAAGGCTGGAAAAATCATCATTCAAACGGCTATCACTGAAACTGTCATACGAATTCAAGCGTGTACCAGTGCCATCGCTCACACCGTCCACAACACTGTCGTCAAAAACACGTGCAAAGCGGCTACTGCCACGCGTAACAGATCCGGAGCGGCCAGTCTTTCCACCGGTGTCAAGGTATCTTTTCTCCCTCTTGAATTAACACCTTTATCATCGCAAGAGGACCGGCCAAACCCTATTTCAACTCTTTTAGCTGACCAGAAGCATCAAGCCCGAACCTCTTGCCATCAACAATGAGATGGTCAAAGACCATCGCAGCTCTCTTACCACTGTTCCTTGCGTCTTTGAGATGTGGAGTGAGTTTACGTCTTATTTCACGGACCCTACTTGTAAAGTCTTCGCCGACAAAGACATTGGGTTTCCCTTTCAACTTAGTCTTAGCTTTCAAAATGTGTACTTTGTCCTTATATGAGGAACATCTGGCAATGATGGGGGAGTCATGCTTTGCATTCAAACGATGCGCTCTATCAAACTCGACCCCATTCACGCCCAGTTTCTTAGCAGTCAAGTCCTTCAACATTCGTTCGCAGTCATCACTGTTCTCATTCTCACTTCTGCTCACTCCATAAAACAATAAATTATTACGTTTCGAGCGTCCTTCAGGTCATCTGTCTTCTTTTCTAGAAACTCAAGTCTGTCACCAAGTTCAGAGTTCACTCTCTGCAGATCATTGTTCTGAGAACGTAATTCTGCCACTTCCTCCCTGAGACCCTTCACTTCATTCTGCAACGCAGCATAACTGTTCACCAAAGGGTCTTCACATCCATTTTAACGTCATCCAACTTACTGTCCATGGCCTTGCTGGTCCTGTCCATCTCCAGAAGCTTGGACATGATGTCGGCCATGGTGGGTTCGGCGCTCGTTGGTCTGGATACAGGAGAGTCAGCAGCGGAGCAGCACTCCTGTCCGCACTGGCACCGCGCGTAGCGTAACCGAGCCGGGTCTGCTTCACGTTGTCTGCCTTCACCGCTGGTGTAGGTCCGGGGTTCTGTTCCACGTCTCCACACTGGAATAACAGTCCACCCCAAAACAACAAGACGAGGAGCAAACCTGCCCACACACCGTCACTCGGTCGACGCAGCGTCAAAATGGAGATCTTCATCGTGCTTTATGCACAGCTCTCTTCAACATAAACTGAAGAAATATGCCAAAGAAGCAGCCACATCTTGATCTGAAAGACAGTGCATCCAACGGCATGGTTCCGTTACTACGTGCATGCACAATCGCAATCTCCAACACGTTCGGAAACCGTCACTAACTGGGATAAACGTAGAGAGACTGACAAGCTGCGTCTTGCTCTAACACGTCGTCGAGCTAACCCCCGAGAGAGAGAGAGAGAGAGAGAGAGAGAGAGAGAGAGAGAGAGAGAGAGTGAGAGAGGAGAGAGAGAGAGAGACACGTACACACCCGCATACATAATATTATGGAGAACAAGAATGAGACAGACAGACAGACAGACTGAGATCCAGAGACAAGGACAGAGACAGAGATAGAAAAAAAACACGCACTCACACACACACACACAC
>CM031611.1:36973888-37003888 GCA_018398815.1 Conus ventricosus | reverse complement strand
AAGGGCCAGAGTGAACTGCTTTCTGAAACTTTTTTGACGGTAAAATATGTAAATGGGTTTTGAAATTCAGTTTTTATGTTCCATTCTAATATGGTTCTAAGTGCCAATTTGGTGTCAGGTTTCGAACTATTTTATATTCATACTGGCCTACATATTTGCCTCTAAGATTGCGCAGTTTGTTCTCAGTTTAGGAAATTTTTGCTGTCGCCAACCTCTTTGCGATTATAATCACCATCTTAGTGTACTCAAAACCATACAAAGCGCCTATTCACCGTTCTGTTCAAAGTCCGCACGTCTGCAAGGTCTTCTTTTTTTAATTCTCAAGTTATACACTCACTGGCGCTAATGTAATCTGATTCTTCTGGCCCACGCGTCATTATTGTTTTAGTAACGTATGTATTTTATTTCCAAACAATGTGCAGGTTATCACATTTCACAACTTTCCCGCTTTGTCTTTGATTTTTATATTAAATGATCCGACCTCCACAAACTAATCTTTTAAACTGTAAATTAGGGTACATTGTATAATTTCATAATCGCAATTATGCAGCTTTCCCTGACGGAAGAGCTCGTAAAACAGTTGGGGCCTTCCTTCATATAAGTTTTCATCAGTGCTCAGCTCCATCAATGAAAATAGAGTAATGAATGTTAATGCGAGATCGAGGGATTTCTCCCTCATTATGTTAGTTTTGTTTGCGGAACTCTAAAAAAACTAGAATGGCCCGATTGGAGTGTAAAGCCTCCATTTTTGCTAGGCTCTTTATCAAAATAGTACCCTTCTTCTTCTTTCTTCAGGTTTGAAGGTCAATTGTTTTATATTCGCATTGTTAAGTTGAGAGCAATGTCGAAGTTACTCATTGACTTCTTTTAGGAGCCCCCAAAACCGTAATACCATCAGGTATGGTTAACTGGCTACTAATTGGCCTTATTATTAACTAACTTTTTGTAAATCTTATTATTCTCCTTGGCTTTGTTATATTATACATACGACTTTGTAGAATATTTCATGAGCGCGACGTTCTGGGTCCGCATTCGTTATAATAGATGTTAAAAACGACGGGCGGTCTTGAGTTGTTATTTGTTACCAAACCATTTTTTTAAATCAAATTAAAAATGAGTGCATTTCAAATATATGATGCAAAATTTTGTATTGGGCCGCACTACAACTTAAAAATATAACAACTGACAACCCTCGACATTTTGTGACCCCAGCTGACACCTTTCATAAAAGTGTTAAGATTAATCCATTACAGCAGATATCTTAACCCCCCTGTAAAAAAGACTACATCCCAAAAGTGTCGGTTCAGTCCACGATGCAAGTTTTATCAGAAACCAGTTAAAACTTTGCTGTGTTTTGTGCTTCAAACTGGCGTGTGGAGTGTCGTATTGCTGATCTTTTAAATCATCTGACCTTTGGTGAGGTCGCGTGTACTGATTTATTTCTATTACAACCTTCAGGACGTATTTTGACTGAACTGCAAGCACCATTACCCAATGACAAACCGTTTAATCCATTTAGCAACCGAATAGACATGACAGGCTTTTGACAAGAATCTCGATAACGAATTCATTATTAACATTCAAGACAGTTTAGACAACGTTGGACCGCAAATCATGCTTAGCACCCCTTATTATGGGGCGTGCACAGAAAATATAACTATGAATGGAATCCTCCTTACACATCTTTCTCTTCAGGACCGCTGATCACCTTGGGTCCATAGATTCAGAGCATAAAACAGCATGGAAACATTTATCTTAACACTTCTAAGGGCTAATAAGCCGGAATTTGAACGAATAAACGACTCGTGTAATCGCACTTACGTTTGGTGGTTTGTAGGTTGCTAGCACAAACGAGATCGAGCATTAACAGATCCTTCTACGCTTTGACGCACAAAAACAATACTTAGCAAATTTTTGAGGACGCCCATTAATTTTGTTGATTAGCCTTCTAGTATTAATAGGTACCAAAATGTTTTACAATTAGCAAGCTCGAAAGTAGACTTTGCTGTTGGCACTGGTTTATACAAGCGGCCTTTGACTCAGGGCTCCAGATAGGAAACAATATAAAACTACAACAATGAAATTCTCGTTGCAGGAAATGAACAGAAGGTTGACAAAAACGCATTTAAATTCTGAGCCAGAGAGTAATATTGCAAGCAGTATAAAAAACAAAGATGACCCCCCCTAAGAATAAGTCATCCAATCCGCGGCCCAAAGCCAAAGGCCATTGAAGACTCAGCAAAGCTCGCGGGACTCTTTTCGCGATGAACATGAATATGAAAAGAACAGCGCATTGTTCTTTGATTAACAGGCCTAGGATTAACTTGGTCTATATCTTACTAAATAGATAACCCAACTTTACAAGACTAATGCCCATAAGTGCTTGCGCCATAAAAGCCAACTACTTTGCCTTGCAGTAGACAAAAAGCCAGCTGACAATTCTCCCAATATTCATGGTTTAAAGCGTTTACGGGCTTTTCTAGCTAATTTTTTTTTAATAATTTCGCAAGATGATCAAGCTGTTTTTTTACCCATGATTTATTCAGGTGGAAAGGCGAGATGGCGGTGGAGGTACTGGACTTTGGCCACCGCCGCCTGTATTAGCAAACCTATGTACTTATTGCAATCACTTAGACAGTTTTATAAACGCTTTGCTATGTGACTCTTGCTCTCTTATCTGTGTTTCGTATTCTTATTGCTAGTGTTGTGTCTTCCTATAAAATTTTTTCGATAGTTTTCTTATTCTATTCACTTGAGTTCGATAATTGGTCAGGTTAGTAGTTAGCGATTCTAGTCTTGACTGATCTTTCTTGCTCAAGATTTTTTAGTCTTTGGGGCTATTCTTTTCTTTAATCTCATGCCTACGATGCGGTCGTCAATCTCAGCGAGTTTTTCTTTTTCTCTTTTTATATGCTCATCTAGATCACCTAGTTTTGCTAAATTGTTTGTTTAATTCGCCTTGATGGTTCTTTTTAAGCATGATCAGGCGCCGTTATTTCTCGCATGGGTGCGGGTGAGTAGTGTATAGTCTTCAATGCTGTTTTTTCTGGAAAAAATGGTTTCTGCTGCATTACTTTGTCCGGCTGTTTTTGGGGGGGGGGGACCTTTTTTTTAAAAAAATCTTGAAAGTTCCATGTTTTGCTTTTGGTTATCTGTTGGGAGTTCCTGCAGTGTGTTTTGAAGTTTAGCAATGCATCCCAATCTAATTTTGGTATAGTAATGCCAATGGGACGATTTTGAATCGCACCCCCTGAGCCTTTGTCTAAATTGTACTCTTTTTTAAAACCTTTGATGAGTTGGTTTAGATGTAAGCTGAACAAGTTGTTTGGTCGTCCTCACAAACAAATGGAGTCATCTTTTACTTCAAATCCTTAGTGTCTTTAAAATTCGGGAGGTTCTTGGCCTAAACTTTGGTATAATGATCTGACCTTACTTTCTGTTAAATTTCACGCCGACAAGAGGCCCCTGAGCGATGTTGTACCAAAGGAGTCATTTCATCATGTCGTCTCAGAATCTAAAACATCTTAATCTCATTCCTCAATGCCTGCCTGTTTTTAACTAATTAAATTTTTTATTTTGTTTTATAAAAAATGCCACATTCATATGGTCGATTCTTAACCCGCATAGAAGTCTGAAAGAGCGCCCCTTGGCTCGGTGAAGGGAAATAAACGGAATATTATTGTTCCAAATAATCCATCTACTATTGATGCAGATCAAATTCTTATGTCAAATTTCCAGACTAGGAGCAGATGAATTGATTGTGCCAGGCTCTGCGGTCTTATTTCAAAATAGAACTCGCTTCAACAACAGACCCAAACAGGACAGTTGTACAGATCTGGGGCGGGCAAATCGTTAATGAAAATTTCTATAAAACTTGAGGGGCAAGAAAATATTTTCTTTACACAAGGCAGACATATTTTTAACCTATTCTGATCTATGGCCTAACGTGAGAAAGGGCTGATCTTGCGTTTCAAGGATCGAAAATGAAGAAGCACTAAACATAGAAAAGGCGCGCAGATACCTTAAGCCGGTTCACCTGTCATGCAGCTGTAAATATTTTGAGTATGGAAATCGCTTTCATACCCTTAGATTTTGAGTTGTTAAAAGCGCATGCGCCATACTTTCAAGGAGCATTAAAAGACAGTTTGTATACGAACTAACTTTAATGAATACAAACGTGTTATCAGATCAACAGACACCGAGCAAAGTACAGCATTTCTGACATCTCGTTAGAGTTTGACGTTGTTAGCAACTTAATTTGCCAAGGCTGATTGTGCACCAATATGTGTCACCATTAGTATATATACGAGAAAACGTGCGTATCATTCAACATACCTAAAAGCAGGGCAGAGCTAATGGAATTTTAGTTTTAGTGTTGCAGCAAAAGAGCGCCCTTAAAGGTATTTTAAGGACTGTGCGAAGATGAAGAACCGTTCAAAAGAGGAAGTGAAAAAGTTTTTTAATCCAATAATATCGAAAGTACAATGTTCGATTGAGGGTAGTCCTAACCAAAATCTCGCTAGCGGGCTTTAAACCTATCAGATTTTCGATGAAATAAGAAACTGTTTGGAGGCGGGGGAGGTGTAGAAATCCACCAGTTGAACCTTGTGTTTAAAGATTTACACTTCTCAATGTTAGGTTGATTGATGATTTATTTAACAAACGAAATACTGTTTATGGATTGACCTAGGTCAACAGAGGATAATCAGTTGATGGAAGGCGGTGGAGGAGTAACTGTGAGAGACGTAATAAAAATTCAAATTGATAAAGAAGAAGAAGCGAATAAAACCGCTTAATGTACATTTGTTTTTAATATATGATGCGCAGGCTGAATATTGGAGATAAAAGATTTAACAGATGGTAGTTATACTAAATTATTTTTTCATTTTATAAAAAAGCATGTCTGTTCAGTTTAACCAAATTGCCTACAGCGCCAGAGCCACAAAAAGAAGGGATAGTAGAAAGCCCCTAACATAAAAACCTTCAGATTAACCACATTACACAAGGCAACAAAAACTTGAGGCAAGACTTTCAACATACAGCAAAACCAACGAAGGTATTCTGCTGCCTTTAATGCTGTTACATATGTTAATACTGGAACATCGACTATAAGCGCTTCTATCTGCAGGAACGAGTGTTGGGTCTTATTAGCAAGGGATAGGCGCACCCGCAGACTTTACATCTAGGAGGTTTGTCTTTAGCTCTCGGTGTGTGTTCTTTAGCTGTAAGTGCTGCTGGCAAAAAATTAAAAACTAACTCAAAAGCACACAGCTATGGGTTTCAATAATAAACATCTAAACTTAGTTCGTTTTTTAAAACTGACAATAAATAAAACACTTGTTGACTCAAACACTTCCGGATGAAGGAATTTAATGTTGACAGCCGATTTGATGACTTACACAAGACAAAAGTTTTGATCTTCAATCGAAAGGCAAGGACAAGTTTTTTCTCAACAGCCAGGACGCCGAGCAGATAAAAAGAGGAATGCTTAAAAAAAGTAAACGAGACATTAAAAATTGTTCTTAACAGCTCACAGTAACAACACGAAGGGTGTTATACTTTAGTTATGAGTCCAAGCACAAAAAGACCGTTGATATTGATTCTGATTAATTATTTTTTTTTAATTTAAATAAATATTTTGAGTTAGAAAAGAAGCTTCAACATGGCTAAGATATATGAAGGCAAGACGAATTTTTTGAAGGAATGCTTGAGAGAGAGCGTTTATCAAGAGCACTGAATGATATTGATCTAGAAGTCATTGATCCAACAAACGTGCGGGCAAGCGTTGTACATGCTATTTCTCAAGTTCCAAGTAAACTAACAATAGACCCGCCAGTTAAAGTAATGTTAGCTGTTTTAATCGACTATATAACAATAAATGAGAGAAAATCTAGAAGTCTGGGTCTCAACTAAACAACAGACTATTCTTTCTCATAACGACTTAACACCCGGTTGGGCAGACGAACTGCTTACACAGTTTGACGCTGCGGCTGAAGAAGCCAAAATGAGAGGCTCTGGTTGGTCAGAGGGCGAAGTTTTAGAGATTAGATTAAAACAGCTAAGTATGCACCGATTGTTGGCAAGTCTTACATTCCACTGCCTCGAGATTGGTAGCGAAAAGAGCAGTTCTAAACATAAAGAATTCAGACAACAAATGTTTTATGTGGTGTGTTCTCGCAAGCTGCATTATATCCGCAAAAACGCAGAGAGAGTGTCTAACTATCGTCCTTACATCAATGATCTTAACTTTAGTGGGGTGTCCTTTCCTGTTAGTGTAGACCAAATTGATCGGTTTGAAGAACAAAACAAACCAATAACTGTTAATGTATACACATGGGATGAGGAAACAAATCTACTGCCATTAAAGTGTCTAAGAACAGCCCAACAATTGGCGAACCAGACAAAAATCATGTTGACTTACTACTGATGCTTTCACCAGCGGGGGTACCGCATTACACATTAATACGAACAATGAGTAAACTAATGCAGCATACTTCAAAAGATGGGCACAAACAAGAATTCTGTAGAAAATGTTTAACAAGAATGCCATCTGTTCAAGCCGCGAGCGAACATAAGAAACACTGTATTGGTCCAGTTGACTGTAATACAGAACTAATTACGCCCCCACCGGAATCTAAAGTTAGTTTTAAGAACTGGAAACGGCTGCAAAACAAGTCCATACGTTGTTTACGCAGACTTCGAATCACTCATTGTTCCTTATGAAGGGCCAGCGCCACAAAACTTCGAAAAACAGTCTTAATGAGTAATCATCAGATTTGTTCATTTGCCTTCATTATTGTCAGGTCGGATGGCGTTCATTCAAAGCCAGTATTATATAGAGGGCCAATGCTGCAGAATACTTCTTAGAACGCATGCAGCAAGTGCGTAATGACTGTTCTAATAATCTAAACTTATCTGAAATCAAATGACGCCTGAAGACCAAGAACAGTATGACGCCGCCACTCACTGTTGGATTTGTGGTTTAGGTCTCTCATCAGACGCAGAGAATCCGACAGTAAGAGACCATGATCACATTAGCGGAAAGTTCAGAGGAGCGGCGCATAACAAATGCAATCTTCAACTAAAGTTTGATCCTAAGACATGGAAGCTTCCCATCTTCTTTCATAACTTGCGAGGTTACGACTCTCACCTTATAATGAAAGCAGTAGACGATGCCTTTAGGGTGTCATGCATCGCACAGTCATCAGAAAAGTACATGTGTTTCACTTTAAATAACATGTCTTTTTATGACTCTATGCAGCACATGATGGGTTCATTAGAGTCACTGGCTATGTCCTTAAAGTCCTGCCCAATAACGGAAGAATATTTTGACCCCACCTTGTTAGAAAGGTGTTTACCCTTATGAGTACATGACAGTTGGGAAGGTTTGATGAAGATACACTTCCGCCTAAAGCGCGTTCTTTCAGTCTTAGAGGAAAAAGAACTTGTTTATCATGGGTTGGGGTTTTAAAAATTCCCGGGATAGATCAAAGCACACTCTTTTAAAATGTTAAATTTGATATTTTCGTTTTCAGTTAGTTAGTCAAAGTTTCTTACAGAGTCCTTTGGCATTTTACTTTAATTGTTTTTTTTTTTTTTTTTTTCTTCTTTTTTTTTTTTTTTTTTAATAGGGTTGTAGTATTCAAAGTTTAAAAGTTTTTTCCCCTATCCCTCCCCAATTTTCTTTTCATTTTGCAAACATTGCTTCCACAACCCCAAAATTAAAACACGTGTCGGGTTTTCATTTTTAGTGAAAAGGACTTTTTAAATTGAGGAACAAACCCCACCACCCCCCCAAAACCACTTTTTCCCAAAAAGTTTTTACCCTTGTTTTGGGTGTGTGTGGTGTGTTTTGTGTGTGTGTGTGTGTGTGTGTGTGTGTGTGTGTTGGTGTGTGGGTGTGTTGCGTGTGTGTTTTGGTGTGTGGTGGTTGTGTGGGGGTGTGGGTGTGTGTGTGTGTGTGTGTGGCGGGGGTGTGTGTGTGATAGTGGTTGTTTTTCTGTTGGGGTCCTTGTTTTGTTTGTTTTGGGTTGGCTTGTTTTTATTTTTGGCTGCCGCTTTAAATTATTTTGAAGGGAAACAAAGGGGCCCTTAAAGTTATATTTTCTTTCCTTTTTTTTTTTTTTTCTTTTTTGCGCTCTGCCATTTTTTTTTTTTAAAAACGGGTTTTGCTTACCGCCCCAAAAGCAAGCTCGCCTAGAAAACGATTTTACCAATTCTAACTCATTTGGGTTCCCCAAAATTTTTTTGGGGGGGAAAATTTGGCCTAAAAGCCGCCTTTTCCGGTTCGGGGGAAAAGAAAGGACTTCAATAACCAAAAAAACGATTTTTCCAAAAAAAAATTACTGTGTGGGTTACCTTTTTTAAATTTACAAATTTACAAAAAATTTCAGATTTAGTTTTTGTTTAAAATCCTGTTTTTTCCCTGGTCATTTTCAATAAATAATTTCGCGCAAACTTCTTTAAATGAGTCTCTGTTTTCAGGTAAAATTTAACACTCAGCTGAAAACTGTTCCC
Source organism: Conus ventricosus (assembly GCA_018398815.1). NCBI lineage: Eukaryota > Metazoa > Mollusca > Gastropoda > Neogastropoda > Conidae > Conus > Conus ventricosus. The sequence goes on along the minus strand of CM031611.1, from coordinate 36,995,371 downwards.
CTAAAAGTTTTTAAAAAACCCAAAATTTTAAAATTTTGCATAAAATCCACCACTTTTTCCCTTCGGTTTCCGCTAAAAGGGCCGGGTTTGAAAAAGGGGTTTCTCTTTTAATTTTTATATTTTTTTTTTTTTTCTGCCGAACATTTCATCTTTTAAAAAAGGGAGTGTCTGCTTTCCCTTTTTCAAACATTTTTATAAATACCATTTAAACCTCACTGGGTTTAGTGTTTGGGGTTTAATTTAAAATTTTTACGTTTTGGCCCTTTTCCAAAAAACCCTTTCTATTTGATATGTTTTTTCCCTTTTTAAGGGTTGGACAGAAAACCCACAATATGATAAAAATTTTTAGCGTTTAAACTGTTTGAAAATAAGTTTTGGCCAAATTTTTTTTTCCCAACAAAGTTCCACAAATCATTGAAAAATTGTGGGGTTTTTTCTTTAAATTTTAAAACTCCCTCCATTGTTTTAAAAACAGAATTTAATCAAATCCATTTTATTATTTTTTTCAAACTCTCTTTCAACTTTTTTCGTAGAAAAAAACCCTTCGGGGCCCTTAAATGGGAAAGTTTAAATTCCAAATTCAGTTTCTGAAAGATTGTTTCTTTTTTATGGTAAAACATTGTTTTGGGGTTGTTGTTTTAGGGACTTAATTTCCTCACTTTGTGAAGAAACGAGGATTGGTTTAACTTTAAGGCGTTTAACGTTTTAAGGGTTTTGCCAGCAAAAATTTTTAACCCTTTTAAAAGGGGTTCTCAAAAAAGGCCCACAACCCCTTCCCTCCCAATCTTTAAAAGGACAAAAATTTAAATACCCTTTTTTTAACGTGTTTCCTTTTTTTCTGCGGGGGAAAGAACTGTTTTTTTTTAGAAGTTTTTTTCAACTGTTTCTTTTCTGGGGGATGTACGGGTTTTTCCATTACGGCGTTATTTAAATTTTTTTTCGACTTTTGTCGCCCGGAAAGGTTTTAAATGAAAAGGGGCCCAGAGTTGGGGCTTTTTCTGAAACTTTTTTGACGGTAAAATATGTAAAGGGGCTTTGAATTATTTTTTTTGCCCCCTTTCTAAATTTTGGTTCTAATTTGCCTTTTGGATTTTGGGTTTTTTCGAATTTTTAAATATTCAAAACTGGCCAACTTTTATTTTCCCTTTAGTTGCGCGGTTGTTCTGTTTGGGAAAATTTTTTTGCTGTCCCCAAAACCCTCTTTGCGTTTATTTATAACCTTTTTAGGTACCCCAAAACCTTAAAAAGGGGCCTTATCTCAACGTTCTGTTCAAAGTCCGAAAACCCCCCCCTGAAAGGTTTTTTAAATTTTTTTAAGTTTTACCTCACGGGCCCCTTTTTGAAAACCCCCTGTTTCTTCTGGCCCACGCGACATTTTTTTTTTTGGTAATTATTTTTTTTTTTCCAAAAAAAAGGTGCAGGTTATAAATTTTTCCAAAAAATTTTCCCGCTTTGTTTTTGATTTTTTTATTAAATGACCCGGGACCCTCCACAAAAAATTTTTTAAACTGAAAATTTTTTGGGGAATTTTTTTAATTTCAAAATGCAATTTGCGCTTTCCTGGGGAAGACCCTCTTAAAACGGGGAGGGCCTTCCATCATATAAGTTTTCATCAGTGCTAAGCTCTTTCCAAATGAAAAAATTGGTAATAAAGGTAATGCGAGATCGAGCGGATTTTCTCCCCATAAGTAGTTTTGTTTGACGTAACTCTAAAAACTATAAAATGGCCCGATTGGCAGTTGTAAAGCCTAACCTTTTTAGCTTCTCTTTATAAAAATAGTACCCTACTTTTTTTCTTCTTGGGTTTTGAAGGTTAAAATTTTTTTTAATTTTCGCATTGTTAATTTTGGAGAGCAATGCCCGATTTTTATTTTTTTGGGCTTTTTTTAAAGCGAGCAAAACCGTTTAAAACCATCAGGTTAGGGTTAACGGGCTAACTAATTGGCCTCTATTATTAATTTTTTTATTTTTATTATTCCCCTTTGGGCTTTGTTTATTTTTAAAAATTACGATTTTTGTAGAATTTTTCCCGGGAAAGCGGACCTTTTCGGGTTTCCGCATTGTTTTTAATTGGCATTTTCTTAAAAAGGGCGGCTTGGGTTGTTATTGTTAAAATCCAAATTTTTTTTAAAAAAAAAATTAAAATTTGGTTTGCATTCAAAAAATTACGATGCAAAAAATTTTTTGGGGCCCCGGCACTACAATTCTTAAAAAATTTTTAAACAAAGGAACCCCCCTCGACATTTCGGGTGACCCTGGGGACACCTTTCAAAAAAAAGGAAGTACTCCATTAAGCATTTATTTTAACCCCCTTTTTAAAAAGGGACTACACCCAAAAAGTGTGGTTCAGTCACCGATGCAGTTTTATAAAAAAACAGTTAAACTTTGTGTTTTTTTGTGCATCAACTGGGGGGGGGTTTTGTCGTTGCTGATTTTTTTAAATCATCCGGATCCTTTGGTGAGGTCGGTGTACGGGGATTTCATTTCTATTCCCTTCAGACGTATTTTGATAAACTGAAAAGCCCATTCCCCAAAATGAAAAAAACCGTTTAACCCATTTAGAAAACCAAATTTAGACATAAAGGTTTTGAAAGAATCTGTAACAAAATTCAATTTAACATAAAGACAGATTTTTAGACAAAATTTGGGACCGAAATTCTTGGTTGGCACCCTTATTTTTGGGGGCCCCGTGCACGGGAAAATAAAAACTATGACTGGGAATCCCTTACACTTTCTTTTTCTTCGGCCACAGCGTTAAACCGGGGGTTTCCATAGAGCAAGAGCTTTAAAACAGCATGGAAAACCATTTATTTTGGGGCACTTCAAAGGGGCCCCTAAACAAAAGCGGGAAATTTGAAGGGAATAAACGACTCTGTTCGCCTTTCTTTTGGTGTTTGCAAGGTTGCAAGCACAAACGGTTCGGGCATAACGATCCTTCTACGGCTTTGACGCAAAAAAACCCAATACTTAGCAAATTTGGGACCCCATTAATTCTACTTTTGATTTCCCTTAAAGTAAAAAAGGGTTCCCAAAAATTGTTTTACAATAGGGCAGATCGAAAGTAAAATTTGCGGGTTGGCACTGGTTTTTTTCATGTGCCTTTTTGACCCCAGGTCCGTTAGGAACAAAAATTAAACAAACAACAATGAAATTCCGTTGCAGGAAATGAACAAAAGGTTTGGAAAAACAAATTTTAAATTTTGGACCCATTTAATATTGCAACCCGTAAAAAAAAAAGGCCCCCCAAAGAAAAAAGTCACCCAATCCCCGGGCCCCAAACCCCAAAAGGGCCATTGAAGACTCAGAAAAGCTCCCCGGACTCTGTTCCCCGATGCCCAGGGAATATAAAAAGGGACAGCGCTTGGGTTTTGGTTTAAACGGGCCTAGGTTTACTTGGTTTTTAAATTTAATAAATATTTCCCCCAAACTATTACAAAAATTTTAAAATCCCCCAAAAGTGTTTGGGCCCTTTAAAGCCCTACTTTGCTTGCAGTAGACAAAGCCAGCTGAAAATATTTCCCCAATTTTCCGGGTTTTAAGGGCTTTTTCGGTTTTTACAAGCTAATTTTTTTTAAAATTTTAACTTTCCCCAATTTAATAAGGGGTTTTTTTACCCATGATTTTTCAGGTGGAGGCGATGGCGGGGGAAAAGGTACTAAAAACTTTGGCCACCCCGCCTGTAATAGCCATCACCAATGTTTTAAATTGCAAACCCTAAGGGGGTTTAAAAACGCTTGCTTATGTGCCCCCCTTGCTTTTTAAACATGTTGTATTCGTTCTGCTAGTTTTGGGGGTCTTCTTATAAAATTTTTTTCGATAGTTTTCTTATCTATTACTTGGTTGGGAATTGGCCCCGGTTTTAGTAGTTAGCGCTTCTGTTTTGGCTGATCCTTTTTTTGCTCAAAGTTTTTTAGTTTTTGGGTATTCTTTTTTTAAATTCTCTGCCCCGATGCGGTGTCATTTTCTCAGCGAGTTTTTCTTTTCTCTTTTTTTTTGCTCTTTCTATTTCCCCTGGGTTTTGCTAAATTGTTTTTTAAATTCGCCTTTGATGGTTCTTAAAGCTTTGTTCGGGGGCCTTTTATTTCTCCCATGGGTAGGGGTTTAAAGTCGTGTTTTGTCTTCAATGCTGTTTCTTCTAAAAAAAGGGTTTTCGGGCCTTTTTTACTTTGTCCGCTGTTTAAATTTTAAATTTTGGGCAAGGTTTCCATGTTTTGCATTTGGTTATCTGTTGGGGGTTTTCCCTTTGGCAGTGTGTTTTTGAAGTTTAGCAACTGCATCCCTATCAAATTTTGGGTTTTAGAAATTCCCCCAAGGGCCCCCGTTTTTTGATCGCCACTGAGCCTTTTTTAAATTTTGTACTCTTTTTTAAAAATTTTGTTTGTGTCGGGGTTTAAAAGGAAAGGGTGAACAAGTTTTTTTTTGGGTCGTCCTCAAAAAACAAATGGCCCTCTTTTATTTAAAAAATTTTTCATTAGGGTTTTAATAAAATTCGGGGGTTTTTGGGCCCCTAAATTTTGGGGTTTAAAAGGGGTTCTAAACTTTATTTCTTTTAAAATTAAAGCCGCAAGGGGAGCCAGAGCGATGTTGTACCAAAGGGGTTTTCATTTCACCATTTTCGTCTCCAAAAACTAAAAAAATCATAATCTTCATCCTCAATGCCCCCATTTTTTTTAAAAAATTAACTTTTTTTTTTTGTTTTATAAAAAACCCAAAATTTCATATGGCTCGATTCTTAACCCCCCAAGAAGTCTGAAAGGCCCTTGGGCGGTAAAGGAAAAATAAACGGAATATTATTGTTCCAAAAAATCCATTACAATTGTTGCAGTTTCAAATTCTTATAAAAAATTTTCCCCAGCCTAGGACCCGATGAATTGATTTTTTGCCAGGCCCTCTGCGCTTTCCTTACTTTAAAAAATAAAAACTCGCTTCAAAAAACAGCCCCAAACGGGACAGTTTTTACGGGGGGGGAAAATCTGGGCGGGGCAATTTTTAAAAATTTCTATAAAACTTGAGGGGCAAGAAATATTTTCTTTCCCAAAAGGCGACATTTTTTTAACCTATTCTGATCTTTGGCAAACCCGGGGGAAAAAAGGGGGCCGGATTTGCGTTTCAAGGAATAAAAAATGAAGGCACTAAAACATAATAGGCGCCGCAGATATTTAAAAAGCGGTAAAAAGTATGCGCTTTAAATTTTGGGGAGGGAAATCGTTTTTCCCTTTCCCCTTAGATTTTGAGTTGTTAAAAGGGGCATGGCCATACTTTAAGGAGCTTTTAAAAGGCCCAGATTGCCCATACAAAAAGAAATTTTTTAATAAATTTACAAAGTGTTATCAGTTTCAACGGGAACCGAAGAAAAATTAAAAGGCATTTTGAAATCTCGTTAGATTTTGACGTTTTTTGAAACTCAAATTTTAGCAAGGTGATTGACCCCCCCCAAAAAGATTCACAATTAGAAAATTTATATTACAAAAAACGTGCGTAATTTCAACTTCCCCAAAAAGGCGGGGCAGACGCAAATTTGGTTTTTATTTTTAGTTTTGGGCCCCCCCAAGACCCCTTTTAAAGGGTTTTTTTTTGCTGTGGGGAAGATGAAAAACCCTTTTCCAAAGAGGAAGTGAAAAGTTTTTTAACCCAAAAATAACGAAAGTACAATGTTCGATTAAAGGGTAGTCCAAAACCCCAAATTTTCGCTAGCGGGTTTAAAACCTTTTAAAGTTTTTGGGGATGAAATAAAAAAACCCGGGTTTGGAGGCGGGGGGGTTTTGAAAAAAATTTAAAACGTTCCTTTTGTGTCAAAAGATTTACATTTTCAAAATTTGTTAGGTTTGGTTGTTTTAAATTTAACAACGAAATACGGTTTAGGATTACCTAAGGTAAAAAGAGGAAAATCATTTGGCAGGGAAAAGGGGAGAACTGGGGAGAAAAGAAATTTAAACATTAAAAATTGGAATAAAGAAGAAAACCCCGAAAAAAACCGTTTAAATGTAATTTTTTTTTAAAATTTTGATGCGCAGTGAATATTGGTTTTTAAAGATTAACGATGAAGTATACTAAATTATTTTTTATTTTATAAAAAAGCATGTTTTTTCAGGTTTCCCCCAAAAAAGTGCCTTACGGGCCCCAGACCCAAAAAAGAAGGGATAGTAGAAAGCCCTAACTTTAAAAAAAACCCTTCAGTTTTAACCCAACATTACAAAAATGCAACAAAATAGACCCAAGACCTTTCAAATACAGAAAAACCAAACAAAGGGTTTTCTGCTCCCCTTTAAATTGCGGTTACAAAAGTTAATACTGGAACATGGGCTAAAGCGCTCTATCGCAGGAACGGTGTTGGTTTTTAGCAAGGGCCCATGGGCGCCCCCCCAGCTTTACCTTGGGGGTTTTGGGGCTTTAGCTCTGGGTTTTGTGTGTTATTAGCTGAAGTGCTGTGGAAAAAAAATTAAAAAAACAAAAACTCAAAAGCACAAAGCTATGGTTAACAAATAACGCTAAACTTAGTCTTTTTAAAAAATGAAAATAAAAAAAAGCACTTGTTGACTCAAACTCCGGTTTGAAGAATTTAATCGTTTACAGGCCGATTTTGATAAATAAAAAAGAAAAAATTTTTGATTTTCAAAAAAAGGCAAGGACAATTTTTTCCCCCCCCCCCCAACCCCCCAGACCCCCCCCCAAAAAATAAAAAAGGGAAAATGTTTAAAAAAAAGGTAAACGAGACTTTAAAAACCTCTGTTCTAACACTCATTTTAACAACACCGAGGGTGTTTTTACTTTATTTTATGAGCCCAAGAAACAAAAAGACCGTTGTTATTAAATTCTGTTTAAATTTAAATTTTTTTTTTAATTTTTAAATAAATTTTTTGAGTTAGAAAAAAAAAATTTCAAAATGGCTAAGATATATAAAGGGGCCCAAGACGAAGGGGGTTTAAAGGGAAATGCTTGAGAAAAAGGGTTTATCAAGAGCACGGGAATTTAATTTTTTTAGAAGTCTTTGGATCCAGAAAACGTGCGGGAAAGCGTTGTCCCAAGCTATTTTCAAGTTCCAATTTAAATAACTTTTGGGGCCCGCCATTTTAAAAGTAAGGTTAGCTTTTTTAATTTGCTTTTTTAACAAAAAATGAAGAAAATCTAGTGTTTGGGTCTAAAACTAAAAAACAGACTTATTCTTTTCTCAAAACGACTTAACCCCCGGGGTTGGGGAGACGAACTGCTTGAACATTTTTGACGTGCCGCTAAAGAACCCAAAAATGAGAGGCCGGGGTTGGTTTCAGAGGGCGAAGTTTTAGAGATTAGAAAAAAACAGGAAAGGTAGGCACCGTTTGGGTTGGCTGTTTACTTTCCCAAATTGCCTCGAGAGTTGGTAGCAAAAAGAGCGTTCTAAACATAAAGAATTTTAGACAACAAAAGTTTTATGTGGGGGTGTTCTGGAAAAGGGTGCATCACGCCCGCAAAAAGCAGAGAGAGTGTCTTTAAATATCACCCTTACATCAATGGTCTTAACTTTAGGGGGGGTGGGCCTTTCCGGGTTTTTTTTAGACCAAAATTTATCAATTTAAAAAAGAACAAAAAAACCCTTTAAAGGTTAATGTATACACATGGGATGAGGAAACAAATTTTGGGGGGGAAATTTAAAGGGGTCCAAAAACAGCCAACAAAAAGGCGAACCAGACCCAAAAAAAAATTTTTGGGCTTTTTACTGATGCTTTCACCCGGGGGCTTTCCCCATTACACATTGATAAGCCCCGTGGGAGGGCCCAATGAAACAACTTTTAAAAAGGGCCACAAACAAAGAAAATTTTGTAGAAAAAAATTTAAAAAGAAAGCCCTCTGTTCAAGGGCCCCGAGGAACATAAGAAACATTGTTTAAAAATTCTGTGACTGTAATACAGAACTAATTACAACCCCCACGGATCTAAAGTTAGTTTTAAGAATGGAAAAGGATGAAAAATTTTACCCTATGTTTTTTACGCAGACTTTGAAACAACCCTTGTTCCTTTTTGGGAAAGGGGCCAGCGCCCCCAAAAAATTCGAAAAACCCGTTTAATGAGGAATCATCAAAAATTTTTCTTTTTTTTATCGTTGGGCAGGTCGGATTGGGGGTTCCCTTCAGAGCCGTATTTTTTTTGGGGCCTTTAAAGCTGCAAAAACTTTTTAGAAGCCTGCGAAAAATGCGTAAAATGACTTTTTAAAATCCGAAAATTTTTCTAAAAACTTGATTTGGGACCAAAGACCAAAAAAAAGTTTGCGCAGCCACTCACTGTTGGGGTTTGTGGTTTTGGCCTTTTAAAAGACGCAAACCCAAACCAAAAAATAAGAGCCCCTTTCACATTTGCGGAAGTTTAGAGGAGGGTGGCCCCAGTAAATGCCCTTTTTCAACTAAAGTTTTGAAACCCAAAAACATGGAAGCTGCCTGTTTTTCTTTCATAACTTGCGAGGGTTTCGACTCTCTCTTATAATGAAAGCAGTGGCGATGGCCCTTTGGGTTTTCATGCATTGCACGTTATAGAAAAAGTACCCTGTGGGTTTTTCTAAATAACAAAGTCCTTTTTTTGGGGCTCATGCAAAACATGTGGGTTTTAAATTTGAGTCCCTGGCTAGGGCCCTTTAAAATCCTGCCCAAATTTTAAGGAAAACCCTTTTTTTTGGGGGGGGGGCCCTTTTTAAACCTTTTTAGAAAGGGCGTTTATCCCCTTTTGTGTACCTTTTAACAGTTGGGAAAAAGGGTTTTACGAAGGGCACACTTCCTCCTAAAGGCGCGTTCTTTTTTTAGTCTTAGAGGAAAGGCATCAGTGATTTGATTACCAGCATGCTCAAGAGGCCCTGGGGGAAAATTTGATTGGAAACCCAGGGAGACTAAACTGTTTTATACTTGGGGGTGATGTATGTTTGTTTGGGGGATATTTTTGAAAAACTATAAAAGGGCCTGCATGAAAAAAATTTTTGCCTGGATCCCCCTCATTACATTTCTGTGCCCGGGTTTAGTTGGGGCGCTTTCTTAAAGTTTACTGGAGTACAGATTTAATTTTTTTGTCTGATTTACCAAAGATTAAAATGATTGAAAACGGATTGGGGTGGAGGAATTAGTTTTTGGGTGCATATTACTGTAAAGCAAACAACAAAACTTGGAGATTTTGATCCCCGTAAAAAAAAAGGTTAACTATCTTATGTATTTAGAAAAAAACAATCTGAAAGGTTTGGGGAATGGCGCAATCACTTCCATTACGTAAATTTTTAAAAAGTACACAGGCGGCCCCAAACCGAAAAATTTCAAAGGCATTAAAGGGGGTTTGGGGAGTTTACGCCTGATCAAAAGCGGGTTTCATTCCCAGAAGTTGACTTTTGAATATCCCCGGAACTCCATGACCCTCCCTAATGACTACCCATTTGCAGCAGAAAGTCTAAAGAGGGATCCCAAAAGAACCAACCCAAACTTGTGGGCCCAATCTTCGAGGCAAAAAAATTTTTGTCTGTCATTAAAGACTTCTGCAAAATTTTTTTTTAAGGCATGGGTTTTAAGGGTTTACAGCAGTTCATGCCCTAATTTTCTTTTGATCAAGAACAGTTATTTAAACCAACCCTCATGGAAAACACTGATCTCAGAAAAAAAAATCCCCTGATGCTTAGAAAAAAAAAACTTTTTCAACTGGTTTAAAAAAAGCTGTTTTGGAAAGACTATGGAGAATTTGCACAAGCGCAAAAATGTAAAATTTTTTCAAAAAAGAAAACGAAGCAATTAAGCTGACTTCAAAAACCCAAAATTTTAGGGGTTAAAAAGATTTTTATGATTTAGCTTTTTGGCATAAAGATGAAAAAAAAGAAAACAATTGGACAAGCCCCTTTTTATTGGGTTTTTTGTTTTTTGAATTTTCCAAAGCTTTTGGGGTTGGTTAGAATTTCTTTATGAATACTTTAAGCCCCCCGTATTTCCGAGTCCGAGTACTTTACACAGATACAGATAGTTTTGTTTTAGATATCCCTAATGAAGAATCTATTTTAAAAAAAAAGGGAAACCAAAGTAGCTTTTAAAGGGCGAGTGGATTTGGGCGACACATCCCAAATTTTTCCCCAAGATTCGGGCCCTTTTTATTCAATTAAATAACAAAAAGGTTTTAGGAAAGATGAGGGATGAATTATTTTGGAAAAGGGGATCAAGGGGGTATGTTTGGGGGTTTAAAGGTTAAAAAAAGTCTGTATTTCGAGCCGGAGGAAAAACATTAGAAAGCAAAAAGGGAAAATCTCGGGAGGTTGACAGTCAAAAATATCACATGAAAAAACACAAAGAAAAAATTTTTTGGGAATAAGACTTTTCATCATGCAAAGTAAAATGCGTTAAAAATTTAAAAGAGTTTAACACAAACAGTTGTAACCCAAAAAAGTCGTTAGATAGAACAAACACAAAACGGGTATTTGTTAATCCGGGGTTTTATTTTTGCAATGGGCATTTGGAATGGGGGCCGTTTAAAAGGGGGGGTTTTTATTTTTCACAACTTTTATTTTTAAAACATATTGCTTCAAACCAATTTATTTAAAACGTTCTCCCTGTTTGTTGAGGTTCGAATTTTTTTATTATTTCAAGATATTTTTTTTCCCAATTTGGGGGTTGAGTTTTTAGGCATTTTGGATTTATTTTTTTATGCCCTTGATTTTAAACCTCGAAAAGTTTCCAATAGCTTAACGCATGAAAAGGGTTCCCGTTATCATTTTCAAGGTCTCTTCCTTTACCCCTTTTGTTTTGGGTTTTGACTTCCTTCGAGCTTCCCAATTTTTTAAAATCAAATTTAAATTACGTAAATTTTAAATTTAAAACGGAACAGTGGTTTTTTTTGGGGTTATCTGCAGTTTTTCCTTCACAAAAGATCTTTGAGGGGGCTGGGGTTTTTGTGTTGTGTCAGTTTTCCCTAAATAATTTCGCGGGCGGATTATTTTTTTCAATTTTTTTTTTTTCATATTGGAAACAACACTCCAAAAATGGGGTTTGGATGCCCTGTGCGAGTGCCCCTTCTGCTTCCCCCCGGGAAATAAGGTTCCTTTCTTTTAAAAACCTAACGGGAATTGTTTGCCGGAGGGAAAACTTCCCCTTTAAACAACATCTTTTTGTTTTTCTTTTTTATTGGGTTTTTATGGTTTTAGCCCTTTAAATTCTTCATTTTCATTGCCCCGCAAAATGAGGGCAAATTTCTAACCCATTTTGTTGCGAGAATTTTCAATAAGCTCTCTGTGTACTGGTAGGAAAAAATCTTTCGGATAACTGTTTGTTAAAGTTTTCAACTAAGCCTGTTTATCTGTGAACTCCCGGAATGCCTCTTTTTAAAGGTAAAATCTATGTTTTAACTTTTAAATTGGGGTTTACTTGCCCTTTTTAAAAATTTTCCCTTTTTCGACTTGAATCATGCGAGGGAAAAATTTGGGGGCCTCGTTGGGGGAAATTTGTTGTTAGCAACAGCAAAAAGCAGAAGGCCCCTCTTTTGTGGGTTAAAAGGTTTCCCCATCTTTGTATTTGAAGTATGTCATTTACTGTTTAGTGCGTTTCTTTTTTTCTTTTTTGTTTTAATTGGATCGAGGGTAAAATATAGAAAATTCCCTTTTTATGGGTGCGTTCGGTTTTTGCGTTCACCCAAAATGTGGGGTCTGTATTGTCTAGGCGTGGTAAATAAAATTTTCCAAAAACGTTGTTTAGATAACCATTCCCTTTTTCGGGTTTTTTCACAACTCCAAAATGCTTTGGTTAGCTTTTAATTGGGTGGGTTTTTTCCCCTTTCCCAATTTTCCTTTTGGCGAAAAAAATTTTTTTTGTTTATTTTTTATCAGCCATTATTTTGTGCAAAAAAATTCACAACAGTCAACCAAAAACAATAAACCCCATTTTGCATTCCCTTTTTTTTTTCTGTTTGGTTTATAAATGCTAAATTTTGGGGGGGGAAGGGCTCGATTGGTTTGCCTGTTACTAGATTTATTGTTTTATTGCTTTATCCAAAAATCTTTAAAAGTGTAAGCTGCTTTGGCCCCCGTTTTTTCGAGTTTCATTTAAAAAAAATCTAACTGCCCCAATTTTTCTGTTTTCATAGCGATTTTGTGCTGCGGTAGTTTCTCCCCAAACTTTGTTATGTTTTTTCTTCGCCTTCATCCGCAGTTACTAAATGCGTAATTTTCTTCCACCCAAAAGCGAGGCATTAACCCCGCGCCCCCCTATTTATCATTTGAGTGAAGCCATTTTTTTAAAAATATTTTTTATTTTTTATTTATAGGGGGCCCGGAAAAAATTTTTCCTTTCTTAACTAGAAAAACTTTTGTAGCAAACGAAGTGCAAAGATAGCCAAATTTGGGTTTGTGAAACCTCAAAATTAGTTTGCCAAAAATCTGCGGGGTTTATTTTTAAAGGCTTTTACCCAAAAAAATTTAGTATCCTTAAATTATACCTCCAATTTAAAAGCAGAATTTGGTTTTTACAAGGTTTGCAACAGTTTTTTTTTGATTGCTCTTTTTTAAAAAAATAAAATTAAATTTAATTAATAAAAAACATGAACAAATATGTTTACCCACAGCTACAAGGCAAGGGGGGGGGTAAACCCCTTCCTGAATTATGAAAAGCCAAATTGATGGCCAAGCTGTTATGCCCCAAAAGGGGGGGTTTTTTCTTTTTGGGAGCATGGGGAAAAAAAAAAAAGTTCCTCGGAAACTGAAATTTAGCCCTTGAAAGATTCAACAGATGCCGCCGCCCCGACAAAATTTTTTTTAAAATTTATAACAGGTATGAAGGCAGCTGGGGGTTTGAAAAAGGTTTTAAAAGTGTGGGGGCAAAAAGGTTCTTAGTTTTACATAAATAGTCGTTGATTTGCTTTTCCCCTTTATTTTGGGAAAAGGAAAACTTACGTTTTGATTTTAAGCAAAATCCCCGTTTTAACAAAGTCATTAGGGTCTTTTAGGATGTGATTTTTAATATAGATTTGGGAAATTTTTTATCGCCTTTTAAACATGGTATAATAATTTTTTTTCATATAGATTTTATTTCCCTTCAAAATGAAACCCCCCCAAAAAAATCAGCCCGGGAAACAGAAAACACGGAATTTGGTGGAGAAAGTAAACCCAAAACAGAAAAATTTAGCAGGAAAAAAACGGGAAACTGGTTTGGGACAGTGAAAAGTTTCCCCATCCCGGGCGTGTTTTAAAACAGGAAGAAAATTTGCGAGTGGAAAAAGACAAAAAAAAATTTAAAGTTAAAGAATATAAAATCATAAAAAAAAACATTTAAAGCCCCAAAAAAACCCGAACAAGTTGAAATTTAATTCCCGCTATAAAAACTCCATGGTTTTAGGCCCCACAGCAAACCCAAAAACTTTTATGGGATATTGAACTTAAAAAATGTTGCCATTTTTGGCGCCCCCTTTCTGCTGCTGGGGGCGGTTTTTTACTGTTATAAAATATAAAAAAATGGCAGCCAAAACAAAAGCAATTTAAAAAATTGAACCAAATAAAATACAGAAAAAAAACAGCACGCCAGGGAAACCCTCAACAACAAAAAATCATTTTGAAACCATTTCAGTGGAAAAAAATATTTTAAGAAAAATTTTTTTTTAAATTTTTTTTTAAAAAAAATAGATTTATGGCGTTTATAAAATGAAAAATTTAAAATCAAAAAATAAAGAAAAAAAAAGGGCAAATTTATAAAAAAACATTTCCATAGAAACCCGGGAAATTTTAATCAATGCGGTTGCTTCGGATGTAAAAATTCATTAAAATCTATGCAGGAAAGTGGGGCAAGACATCCCCCAAAGATGACACGTTTTTTGGGGGTGTGTGTACTATATTTGACATTACTATTTAAGATTTAAAAAATTTGCTTGTAATTTTTTTTTATAATTAAAGATAAATTGAAATAAGAACTTGGTTGTAAATTAAAAGGGTTTACTTAATCAAAAAATTATCAAAAACTTGATCAAACTTATTTAAAAAAACTTTTAAAAACTTTTTCAAGAACTTATTAAAAATTGGGGCGACTTTAATTTTAAAAATTAGAAAAATTAAGGGAAGAACTTGTGGATAACTTAAGGATGACTTAAAGGGCAATTGAAATAAGAAAATTTCTTTGGGGGGAACTTAAGTTAAAACTTAGAAGGAAATTGGTGTTTTGCATGCGTGGGTGGGGGGGTTTTGGGGGGGTGAAATGGGGTAGGGGGGGTGTGCATGCGTGGGGTGGGGGGTGGGGGTTGGGGGGCGGGGGGGGGGGGGTGGGGTGGGGTTGGGGGGGTGTGCATGGGGTGGGGTAGGACAAAACAACAACAAACACAAACAAACAAACAAAAGACAGTCCGGGGTGGGGGGGGAGGGGGTGCGTTTCGGGGGTAGGCAAACACCCAAACACCCAAAAAACAAAAAAAAAGGGAAAAATACTAGGACCTTTTTTGCTTTGTGCAACAGGTTTTTGGGCTTGCTCGCAACCCCAATCAAATTGGCCCAAATGATCATAGTGATCCTTTTGGGCCCAGTTTTTCCGCTGAGCTTTGCTGGGTGCTGCCGCGCTTTGTTTGGTCAAAGGGTTTTATATGTTTACTTGGCTAGTTTTCCGCCCAGCTTTGCAGGTTTCTCGTGCTGACCCTTTTATTTGGGGGCAGGCTGCCCCGCTTTGCAGGGGCAAGTGATCATTTATGAAACAAATTGGGCCCGGGTTTTCTGTGCTTCCCCTTTTTTCAACCCGGCTTGCAACTTGGGGTTTAGCCCCCGGGTTTCAAGCAAAATTTCTGCTGTAGCCAGTTTATGGCGGGGGTCTAATGCCAGTTGTAGTTAAACCGTCCCTTGTATATTTGGAGCATTATTTGAAGGAAATTTGCCCGGCCCACTCTTTTTTTTTTTTTTTTCCCTTCCCTACTAGTAGATGTTCTTAAGGGTTTCCTAACCTATCTAGTTTTTTTTTGCCAGAACTTTTAAAAAAACGCCTTTTAGTTGCATTAAAGGGAAACTTGAAAGGGAAAATGAATGGTTTTGAATTAGAAAAATAGAAAGTATACCATCTTAATACACGATCCCGGCCTTTCCCATGAAAACTGAATCTGTAGTTTTAAAAATCAATCAAATCTGATAAAAACTAAGAAAATTTTTTTTTTTGGGAGGAACAGCAAAAAGTTTCAAATATAGTTTTTTTGCATACGAATCAGCCGGGGTTTTCCTCCGCCTTTTAAAAAATGAACGCCCTTTTTTTTTAAACATGGGGTTTAGCGTCTCAAGCCGCCCCAACAATTTAACGCCCCTTTATGGTTTGGGTTTTGCTTCGGCCCGGGTTTTTAAAAATGCAGGGCCCTTTTTTTAGAAAAAGGAACCATCATCAATAGTCAAACAGTATTTAAAAAAAGGGTGAATTTTTGTTTCATTTTCCCTTTAACCAAAAAAACTTTAAAAATAGTCGTTCATTTTTTTAAAGCAGTTAGTTCAATTTTTTTGTTTTCTAGAAAAACAAACTCTCGGTTTCAAAAACATGCTTCGCCTAATTCTTTCAACAAAAAACTCTAACTTTCAGTTAAAGTTAAAAATTATGGTCTTTAAATATCACAAACCGGGTTTTTCAGTTAAAAGTTTTAGCCCTTTTAAAATAACAAAAATTAAAACACCCGTGGGGCCCCCCGGGCGCAAATCCCCCAAAAAACCTTTTTTTCCCCCGAGTCCGAGCAAGCAATTTTCGAAACCCCGGGCGTGTGGTGACAGCCTCGATGGCCCGGTTTTGTCGAGGGGGGAATCTAAAAATTTTCCAAATCTTTGCTAAGCCGTGCGCCCCGGGTGCCCCCCGGTGGTGCTTTTTTTGATTTTTGGTGCAGTCGGGAAGCCGCCAGTTTGGCCGGGTGAAAAGAAAGGGCCCCAAAGCCCTTAATTTAAATGATCGGGTTTTAGCCCCCTGTCTGCCTGTTTTGTGTACAAAAGTTTGTAGGTAAAAATTAAGGGCAGAAGAAGTGTGCGGATTTTTTGTTTATTTTTAAATTTAGGGAGAAAGAGAAAGAGGTGGGGTGTGTGTGTTGTGTGTGTGTGTGTGTTTAGGGGGTGCCTGTGGGGTGTGTTAGTGTGTGGGGCCCCCCCCTCTTTTGGGCTGTCCGTTTTGGGCTCTCTCTCTGTCTCTCTCTTCTTGTTGGGTTTTCTGTCTGTCTGTTCGGGGGGCAATTGACCTTAACGGGCTTTGTCAAAGGGGTTTCGGGGGGATTCTCTTTTCTCTCTCTTCCGCCCCAAGGGAAAAGGCGCTTTTAGGCCACTTTCGCCAAAAATCGGTGGTGAAGCAAGTGGGGTTTTTTTGGTTTTTAAAGCTTTCTTTTCGCTCGCTCGCTCTCTCTCTCTCTCTCTTTTCTCTCTCTCTTCTTCTCTCTTTTCTCTCTCTTCTCTCTCTCTCTATCCCTTTTCTCTTTTCTCTCTCGGTGTGGGGTTGTGTGTGTGTGTGTTTTAATTTAAAAAAACGGGCCACAAAGGTATTACAGACCAGATTCCCCAGCTTTGTCAGTTGTGTGGAAAGTCCTGGGTCTCTCCAGATGGTGTCCAACACATTCTGCAGTGTGGTGGGTCCTTTGTTTGTTTCGCCCTTCCTGTTCATGCCCGCTCCTTCAACAATGCACGTAAGTATTGATTTAACATGTGCAGTCAACCTGTTGCTGTGTTAAGTTGATAATAAATAATCTCTTTTGCTTACCGGTGTCAAGAACGTGTCCTGTGGCCTTACGTGTCCGTTTTCCAATCTGGCGTACTTGTTTATTGGTAATAATTATGGTCTTTAGATCTGGCATCCACTAACTTGTTGATACAGTTCAGGTTCATGGCGGACACTCGTCTTTCCGAATCCGCTGTGAGGTTCATTGTGTCACTGTTAGTTTCAGTTCGTTGTCTCACCGTTAATTTCGGTTCGGTGTGTCACTGTTAGTTTCAGTTCGTTGTGTCACTATTAGTTTCAGTTCATTGTGTCACTATTAGTTTCAGTTTATTGTGTCACTGTTAGTTTCAGTTCAGTGTGTCACTGTTAGTTTCAATTCATTGTGTCACAGTTAGTTTCAGTTCATCGTGTCACAGTGAGTTTCAGTTCATTTTTTCACTGTTAGTTTCAATTCATTGTGTCACAGTTAGTTTCAGTTCTTTGTGTCACAGTGAGTTTCAGTTCATTTTTTCACTGTTAGTTTCAATTCATTGTGTCACAGTGAGTTTCAGTTCAGTGTGTCATAGTTAGTTTCAGTTCAGTGTGTCCCTGTTAGTTTCAATTCATTGTTTCACTGTTAGTTTCAGTTTCAGTCTCATCAAAGAAGCATCACTGCTACACCACCCCGCTAAGTTTTGAGACCACACAACGCATGATTTGAAATTGATGAGAAATATGAATTAATGCCTAGGATGAGAGAATTTAAGAATAAGGTCTTCTGGCTACGACTTAGCGGATGTCTGACCTACTCATTAACCCGACACGCTGGCCAGACCTTGAGGTGTTGTTGTTGTTGTTGTCTCGTTCGTCATGTCTTTAGATGGATTCCCCCGTCTCCTCGACAAAGGTGGCAGTACGTCGCAGGTCCTCCAGTCCTCCGTAGAGCTTCCGGGCCACTGGTAATGGGTCGGGCCAGGTTTTCTCTCGAAGCGCTTGGTGGAGCGGGCAGGACTGCAGCAGATGTTTTGTTGTCTGGCTGCCTGTTCTGCAGGGGCACTGCTCTGTGTTGCCGATGCGGAGTTCAGAAAATAGGTGGTGTTTCAGGCGGTTGTGGCCTGTCCTGAGCCTGAAGATGACCACCTGCTCTCGTCGAGTCAGCAGGTAGTACGGGTCTGCTCTGTTGTGGCGTGGATGCTGCTGCGTCCACTTGTTCTGCAGCTTGGCCTTGATGATGGTCCTGGATTCGGTGTAGCTGGTAGATCTGTCCATCTGCTCCTTTGTAGTGCCCTCCTTTGCCAAGGAGTTAGCAGTCTCATTGCCGAGCACGTTGCAGTGGGAGGGAATCCACTGCAGTACCTTGAGTAACCTACCTAACATTGGATGTTCCATTATTTTTATTGTCTCACTTGAACACATGAAGACTGAACCTACCAGTGCATGCAGGACCAACACCACTATCCTACGCTTCATGATCATGTTATTGGCTCTCCGCACATGTTTTAGTCTGGGCTGTGATGATGTCATTTTCCGTTCTTGACAAAAGATAGTGTTTGGCTCCCTCTTTCCTGTCCCTGCGCTTCATGAAGTCAACTGTCACACAGTTTCCAGCTCCTGTTAACAGAAGTTCGTTCAGAAGTGACGGCGGTGTTGTGATGAGCCATTATCGGGTTCTTGTGAGCACTGATTTTCAAGCCGTAATTGAAACCTTTCCAATGCTAGGTAAAGAGTGTAAAAACTACATCGACCAATACTGTTTGTCTGGCCTGAAGAAGACTTAAGAGGTCGAAATGCGTCGTGTTTTGTCTCGTGACTTGTATGTCCTTGTCTTTGGCGGACTCACTGAGAATTGTTCTTAAACATTGTTCAAGGTTCCGCCTGCCGTCACCTCACTATGAAACGAGCATTGATTCATACTGGTTGCCTCCCTTGATTGTTCTGTATTTGATTCGACTGGTTATTTTCCCCTCGTTGTTTTAAACTAACATTGATTCAGACTGGTTATTTTCCCTTCATTGTTTTACACTAACATTGATTCAGACTGGTTATTTCCCTTCATTGTTTGTATTTGATTCATACTGGTTACTTCCCTTCATTGTTTTAAACTAACATTGATTCAGACTGGTTCCTTCCCTTCATTGTTTTAAAACAAACATTGATTCAGACCGGTAACTTCCCTTCATTGTTTTACACTAACATTGATTCATACTGGTTACTTCCCTTCATTGTTTTGTATTTGATTCAGACTGGTTACTTCCCTTCATTGTTTTACAATAACATTGATTCATACTGGTTACTTTCCTTCATTGTTTTACACTAACATTGATTCAGACTGGTTACGTCCCTTCATTGTTTTACACTAACATTGATTCATACTGGTTCCTTCCCTTCATTGTTTTGTATTTTGTTTCACGTCATCCATTTCAAGAGGGCACCTGTGACCTCCTTCTTCGTTTCCATTGTCCTGAAAGTTGTTTATCTTGCCTGGAGACCTAAGAGGTCGAAACACGTCGCTTTTGTTTGTTTTTTCCCCCTTGTAACTTGTTTGTTCTTGTTTTTGGCGGAGTCACTAAGAATTCTTCTTCAACTTTACAGCGATCAATTCAAAGTGCGAAGCGGTAGAATGGTCAATCTGTTCAACTGTCTTAGTGTGGAATGTGAAGCAGTAGAATGGTCAATGTGCTCAACTGTCCGTGGTGTGGAATGTGAGGCAGTAGAATGGTCAATGTGTTCAACTGTTTGTGTGTGTAATGTGAGTTCGTCACCGCCTCTGTCCTCACAATAGCTAGCATAGTAGGGTGAACCAAGTAACATAGACAGTGGAGGACAAGATGAATCGAGCTGTGGAATGACCTTTTTTCTGGTTTAATCACAGGTCTGTATATGCCTGAAGTATGCGGGGAAGTATAATGTATAAGACATGCAAGAACAATGTCATAAAGAAGAAGGAAATCAAAATCAGTGGGTGTGATTCAAAGTACGACAGAAAATGCGTATACCCTGTATTGAAAGTTAATCCGGCCATCAGTTATCTAGTGATATTTTTTCAGGTTTTTTTTTTTTTTTTGGGGGGGGGGGTGGGGGGAGGGGGAAGGAAGGGGGATATGGGTGTGTATCAACACAGGTAAAGAGAATGTGGATCAAAATAACCAGTATGCTAAGACGAGTTGTGATGTCGTGTGTGCTTCATAGCCACACCGTACAGGTAGACTCAAGCCAGAGCAGGTTCAACAAAACATATCAGCTGCAACTACAGACTCACATGCAATGGACTATCTTTGCTTTCCAGTTTGTTTGTTTGCTTTTTATTGAGCTGTAACATCCATTTGGAGTTTAAAAAAAAAGGGTTGGGATGTTTACAACACTTCATGCGAACAAAAGAAGACGCACACACACACGCACACACACACACGCACGCACGCACGCACGCACGCACGCACGCACGCACGCACTCACTCACGCACGCACGCACGCACGCACGCACGCACGCAAGCACACACACACACACACACACACACACACACACATATATATATATTTATATATATATATATATATATAGAGAGAGAGAGAGAGAGAGAGAGAGAGAGAGAGAGAGAGAGATAGATAGATAGATAGATAGATAGATAGATAGATAGATAGATAGATAGATAGATATTTGGATCTAGGCAGACCTGTATGTTGTGACATTCAAACATAATATACTGCGTTATGGCAGGTGATTGGTAAACCTCAGAGTGTAACAATCTCCAGTTAGGAGAAAATGCATGGGCTTTTCAGAAGTGTTCATCAAATGTTATTTACATCTGTACAGTACACACACACACACACACACACACACACATACACACACACACACACACACACACACACACACAAACAGAGAGAGAGAGAGAGAGCGAGAGAGAGAGAGAGAGAGAGAGAGAGAGAGAGAGAGAGAGAGAGAGAGAGAAGAGACAGACAGACAGACAGACAGACAGACAGAGAGAGACTGACATACCTAAAAGTTGTTATATGCTAGACCAACATTTCTAATGATGAACTTTGCAGACGTACGCTGCATTATGATGTACAAATATTTCTTCAAGAAGAAAATAGTCTATCTGGTGATGACTTTAGATATGAGTCAATTTCATTCTCAGTTTCAGTATAACTTAGTGGGAAACGCAGGACGTTTCCAGGAGTTTTTTCACGTGCAAAATCGGTCTCTCCTCTCAAAATAACAATACAAACTGTTTGGTATGGAAGAGTAGGACTTCCAGAAGGCGTGCGTTTGTGCTGGGAGGCACCCTATATGCCACAGGTCCTATATGCCACAGGTCCTATATCCCACAGGCCCTATATGCCACAGGCCCTATATACCACAGGTTCTATATGCCACAGGTCCTATATGCCACAGGTCCTATATCCCACAGGCCCTATATGCCACAGGCCCTATATACCACAGGTCCTATATGCCACAGGTCCTATATGCCACAGGTCCTATATCCCCCAGGCCCTATATGCCACAGGCCCTATATACCACAGGTCCTATTTGCCACAGGTCCTATATGCCACAGGTCCTATATCCCACAGGCCGTATATGCCACATGCCCTATATGCCACAGATCCTATATGCCACAGGCCCTATATGCCACAGGTCCTACATGCCACAGGTCATTTATGCCACAGGCCCTATATGCCACAGGTCCTATATGCCACAGGCCCTATATGCCACAGGCCCTATATGCCACAGGCCCTACATGCCACAGGCCCTATATGCCACAGGTCCTATATGCCACAGGCCCTATATGCCACAGGCTCCATATGCCACAGGCCCTATATGCCCCAGGCCCTATATGCCACATGCTCTATATGCTACAAAGGGATTTTTAATCTGCAAGAAGGCCTATATG
>CM031611.1:36950457-36952957 GCA_018398815.1 Conus ventricosus | reverse complement strand
GGTATAGCCCTAAACAAGGAGTGAGTGACACGTCAGATACTCACATGATCTATTCGATTGAAGTGTGTTAGGCGCATGTTATGTCGCATAAGATCAAGACCTGAGGGATGAGCATGTAAAAAGATTATTCCCCACAACAATTTCCATTCAGAAATGTCTGTGTGTTAGCGGGATGAGATTTTCAGTTAAACAGTCAATACATCTCGACTGTTTCAAAAGCTTCAATACGTTGTTGGCCTGTCTCGTTGCAGTCATCGACTCTATACCAAGAGCCAGAAAGACGATTGGAACCTTGCCAACTCTCTGACGGATTCAGTCGGGACCATAAATCTATTCAATTCTACACAACTTTACATGGACTGCCTAATTCTGTTTTCTACCATAAGTCAGGGCAAAACATTAAGTGGCTAAGGTACCAAAGGATGAACATACATGTAACAAAACACACAGGCGTTTCGACCTATTGGGTCTTGTTCAGGCGGGGAAAAACACACAAAACAGACAAAGCATCAACATAGAAACGCCTCAGATGTTGGCTGTATCGCAGTCTGTGTTGGTCTGTACTGGATAGCTTTAAATTCTAAAATAATATTAACTAACTCGGTCGGTTAACATGGATAAACAATTACAAGACGAAACACGACGCGTTTTACCTCTTGGGTCTTCTTCAGGCCACACAAACAACGTTCAGGACAGGTAAATTAGAACAGCAATCACGTATCTTCTCAAGTTCAGCGCAAGATGGGCGTTGAACGGGTAGCTTTAGTCAATAGTTTATGCATCCGTGAAGTGAGTTGGCTATACCTTGTTTTCTAGCAAGTAAAAAGGTTTTGTTTTGATGTGTGCAAAGCGCTCTTAACTTCAATATGAACCATCAATATATAATAACAAATATTTTACCCTGTTTTTGGCCCTGGCTCTGGCTTGGGCGTACACGCTGAGGTAGGTGTAGAAACACTGTCTGACGTCATGTCGTCCGTGCAGATGCCCAGATAATCTGTCCTGGAGTGACGGCTTCCCTTCGTCCCTAACATCAGAGAGAGGGGAGAGATGAGGAGAGAGAGAGGAGAGAAGAGAGAGAGAGGAGAAAAGGAGAGAGAGAGAGAGAGAGAGAGAGAGAGAGAGAGATGGAACACATAGGGCAAGGAAGAATAGAGAGAAATAAAATTCATAAATAAAAAGTGCATTCACGCACTCGTCCTACCCTCAGGCGAATAATTGTGTGACAGTGGACATTTTCAAGGCACAAATAATCCACATTGCTTCTTAAGCGTCTGTAAACTGAACGTTCGTTATAGACATCTTGTTTATAATATCAGAGGCATGTTAGACGGAAAAAAACGTATTTTAAACATATTTTGAGTGTTTTAAGTCACAAGAATATACACAGGGAAGAAAAGGGATCGCAATGATTTATTTCAGTAAACCTTTCTCTTATATTTTCTATTTATTACAACGAAAGTTTGCTTCATATTCTCTTTGAATTATTTGTCACAATAACGCAATTCATCAATGCTGGTATAAATCATGTATTTCCCAAAAATACAATGCAGTGCTTGGTACCCAAAATCGGAGCTCTTTTGTAATTGTTTTGCAAAACAATCTGAACATCGGGACACGTTTGGTTTCCAAGAATGAGCTATTCCATTAACCTTGAAAATGTTTCAAATCCTTCGGTGACTAGGATGTGGTGTGGCCTTCACGGCCCTCCCCTGAGCGCCTCCATTAGTCAGCTGAACTACAGTTTAAAATGAGACTGAAATGACCCCCTCCATTAGTCAGCTGAACTACAGTTAAAATGACACTGAAATGACCCCTCCATTAGCTGAACTACAATTAAAATGACACTGAAATGACCCCCTCCATTAGTCAGCTGAACTACAATTACAATGACACTGAAATGACCCCCTCCATTAGTCAGCTGAACTACAGTTAAAATGACACTGAAATGACCCCCTCCATTAGCTGAACTACAATTAAAATGACACTGAAATGACCCCCTCCATTAGTCAGCTGAACTACAATTAAAATGACACTGAAATGACCCCGTCCATTAGTCAGCTGAACTACAATTAAAATGACACTGAAATGACCCCCTCCATTAGTCAGCTGAACTACAATTAAAATGACACTGAAATGACCCCCTCCATTAGCTGAACTACAATTAAAATGACACTGAAATGACCCCCTCCATTAGTCAGCTGAACTACAGTTAAAATGACACTGAAATGACCCCCTCCATTAGCTGAACTACAATTAAAATGACACTGAAATGACCCCCTCCATTAGTCAGCTGAACTACAATTAAAATGACACTGAAATGACCCCCTCCATTAGTCAGCTGAACTACAATTAAAATGACACTGAAATGACCCCCTCCATTAGTCAGCTGAACTACAATTAAAATGACACTGAAATGACCCCCTCCATTAGTCAGCTGAACTACAATTAAAATGACACTGAATGACCCCCTCCATTAGTCAGCTGAACTACAATTAAA
>CM031611.1:36942957-36945457 GCA_018398815.1 Conus ventricosus | reverse complement strand
GGCATAGACAGTCTACGCAACTCTTTCCTTGTTTGGTTCAGAGTGAGTATAGACAATCTACGCAACTCTTTCCTTGTTTGGTTCAGAGTGAGTATAGACAATCTACGCAACTCTTTCCTTGTTTGGTTCAGAGTGAGTATAGACAATCAACGCAACTCTTTCCTTGTTCGGTTCAGTGTGAGGGATAGACAATCTGCCCAACTCTTTCCTTGTTCCGTTCAGTGTGAGGGATAGACAATCTGCCCAACTGTTCACTTGTTTGGGTCAGTGTGAGGGACAGACAATCTGCCCAACTCTTTCCTTGTTCATTTCAGTGGGAGGGACAGACAATCTGCCAACTCTTTCCTTCTTCAGTTCAGTGTGAGGCATAGACAATCTGCACAACTCTTTCCTTGTTCAGTTCAGTGTGAGGGATAGACAATCTGCACAACTCTTTCCTTGTTCAGTTCAGTGTGAGTATAGACAATCTGCCCGACTCTTTCTTTGTTCGGTTCAGTGTGAGGGATAGACAATCTGCCCAACTCTTTCTTTGTTCAGATCAGTGTGAGGGATAGACAATCTGCCCAACTCTTTCCTTGTTCAGTTCAGTGTGAGGGATAGACAATCTGCCCAACTCTTTCCTTGTTGAGTTCAGTGTGAGGATAGACAATCTGCCCATCTCTTTCCTCTTTCAGTTCAGTGTGAGGGACAGACAATCTGTCCAACTCTTTCCTTGTTGAGTTCAGTGTGAGGATAGACAATCTGTCCAACTCTTTCCTTGTTGAGTTCAGTGTGAGGATAGACAATCTGTCCAACTCTTTCCTTGTTGAGTTCAGTGTGAGGATAGACAATCTGCCCATCTCTGACCTTGTTGAGTTCAGTGTGAGCATAGACAATCTGCCCATCTCTGACCTTGTTGAGTTCAGTGTGAGGATAGACAATCTGCGCAACCCTTTCCTTGTTTGGTTCAGTATGAGGTAGACAATCAGCCCAACCATTTGCTTGTTTGGTTTAGTGTGAGGGATAGACAATCTGCCCAACACTTTCCTTGTTCAGTTCAGTGTGAGGGATAGACAATCTGCCCAACTCTTTCCTTGTTCAGTTCAGTGTGAGGATAGACAATCTGCCCAACTCTTTCCTTGTTCAGTTCAGTGTGAGGGATAGACAATCTGCCCAACTCTTTCCTTGTTTGCTTCAGTGTGAGGATAGACAATCTGCCAACTCTTTCCTTGTTCGGTTCAGTGTGAGGATAGACAATCTGCCCAACTCTTTCCTTGTTTGGTTCAGAGTGAGTATAGACAATCTGCCCAACTCTTTCCTTGTTTGGTTCAGAGTGAGTATAGACAATCTGCCCAACTCTTTCCTTGTTCGGTTCAGTGTGAGGGATAGACAATCTGCCCAACCTTTCCTTGTTTGGTTCAGTGGGAGGGACAGACAATCTGCCAACTCTCTCCTTGATCGGTTCAGTGTGAGGATAGACAATCTGCACAAATCTTTCCTTGTTCGGTTCAGTATGAGGATAGACAATCTGCCCGACTCTTTCCTTGTTCAGTTCAGTGTGAGGATAGCCAGTCTGCTCAACTCTTTTCTTGTTCAGTTCAGTGTGAGGGATAGACAATCTGCCCGACTCTTTCCTTGTTCAGTTCAGTGTGAGGATAGACAATCTCCCCATCTCTTTCCTTGTTCAGTTCAGTGTGAGGGATAGACAATCTGCCCAACTCTTTCCTTGTTCGATTCAGTGTGAGGGACAGACACTCTGCCTAACTCTTTCCTTGTTCGGTTCAGTGTGAGGATAAACAATCTGCCCAACTCTTTCCTTGTTTGGTTCGGTACTTCCAAACATCCAAAATCCATCCATCCATCCAAACATCCATCCATCCATCCAAACACCCATCCATCCAAACACCCATCCATCCATCCACCCAAACATCCATCCATCCATCCATCCATCTAAACATCCATCCATCCAAACATCCATCTATCCAAACATCCATCCATCCAAACATCCATCCATCCAAACATCCATCTATCCAAACATCCATCCATCCATCTAAACATCCAACCATCCAAACATTCATCCATCCAAACACCCATCCATCCAAACACCCATCCATCCAAACACCCATCCATCCAAACATCCATCCATCCATCCAAACATCCATCCATCCATCCAAACACCATCCATCCAAACACCATCCATCCAAACATCCATCCATCCAAAATCCATCCATCTAAACATCCATCCATCTAAACATCCATCCATCCAAACATCCATCCATCCATCCATCCATCCATCCATCCATCCATCCATCCATCCATCCATCATCAAACATCCATCCACCCATCCACCAAACCATCCACCATCCACCAAACCATCCATCTATCCGTCCATCCATCCATCTATATGTATATACATACATACATACATACATACATACATACATACATACAGAGAGAGCGAGAGAGAGAGAGAGAGAGAGAGAGAGAGAGAGAGAGAGAGAGAGAGAGAATGTGGGAGACA
>CM031611.1:36930457-36937957 GCA_018398815.1 Conus ventricosus | reverse complement strand
TCCCTTTAAAGTCTTAGTTCAAAATTGAAATTTTTTTGTGAAAAGGAAAACGTAAAAATAGTGGGGAAATGTATTTTTTCTTAAAAAAAAAATATCTTGGTTTTCGCATGAATGTGTTCGTTTAAAAGGTTTCATTACATTTTTTTCAGTACTATCATTTGGTAGTTTCCAAAACGAGGGTTTCCATGAGGGAAGTCGGTGCTTTTCGCAGCACAATCCCCTTCGGCTTTACATTTATGGGAAATCTGTAAATATGCGCTTTTAAAAAACTCAGGAGGGGTACATAAGGTAATTGCTCTGTTGAAAAAAGAGTCATCCCAGATTTGACAAATAAACATCTTGGAGTTTTTTTTAAAGAATGACAGAATGCCCGGCATGGCCCGAATCCTGTCCCCCAAAACATACCAAAAACCATAGGTACATAAAATATTTTTTTTAATTGAAACCCCGTTTTTTTTTCCAGCCTATCTTGCATGTACAAATGTTAAAACCGGTTTGGGTTATCTGTCTTTTTGTTTAATGTATAACTTGCACCGTACTTACAAGATAAGTTTGTATTTTAAAAAAATTTAGGAAACCTCCCACATTTGCAAGTGCTTCTTATTTTGCGGCCCTTCCCAACCCCTATTATCATTTTAAAAACCAAAATCTGTACTTGCTCAATGCTTCATTTGTTTAAACCCCCGTTTTCTGATCCTTAACAAAGGGGCTTGATTTTCGTACAAGTACAAAGGGGTAGTACCGGGGGGAAAGGTTTTCAATTTCAGTAAAATCTTTTTTAACCCCTTAAGTGTTCGAAGGGCTTTCCCACAAAAATTTCAACACACCTTGCCCAATTTAAAGGTGAAGAGAAATTACCCCGGGAAATTTTTTGAAGACACGGTCTCTATTTCCTGGGGTTTTTAAAATCCCTCTTTCAACTTTTTGAAAAAACCCCCCTTTTTTGAAGCGCGTCTTCGTTTTATATTTTTTCTGAGGACCCTTTTTTTGCAATAGTTTTCTAAAACAGTTATTTTTTTTTGAAGATCAATAACGAATTGTACAAAAAACATATATCGGCAAAATTAAATGAAAAAAATATAAGTGAATCCCCAAAAACTTGACCCGTGCCCCACGTGTATTAATCTTGTTGAACCCCGGACAGAAACATAGAAAGAGAAGGGGACTTAAAATAAACCTTATTGCCCCCGTGACTTATTCGAAACTTGTTATCTTACTCCTACACACACTGCTGCCTTAACTTTCTGTACATTCCTTGTAAAGATTAACTGTTTCCTGCACCCCTTTTTTGATAACAATAAATAAAGAAATTTTTTCCCTGTGAATCAATCAAATGCCTTTGAAAAAGCCCAAAATACAGTGCATAAAAACGGCCTCCTTGTTTTGTAAAGATTTTGTATCTTGATTGAAGTGAAAAATTTTTGTTTTTGGGAAAAATATCCTTTAAAAAAACCGTTGTGCTTCGGGGATTTGTGTTTGCTCAAAAAATGTTCGGTTTTTCTGTTTATGACAGAACTGTATTGTTTTTGATTCGTTTATAAGTGGAAAATACCCCTGTAATTACTGAATTATTTCGGGTTTCCCTTTTTTTTGTAATGAAGATTATCGCTATGGTCCATCTTTCAGGATATTCCCGTTTTTAACCTTTTTTAAACGCGGGTGTAAAATTTCCCCAACGTTCTTTTTCAGGAAAAAGAAGTCAGTAGGCAACCATGGTTCTGGGCTTTTCCTCGTTTATTCTATTGTGGATAAAAATTTCGGTTTCGAAATTTCAATCGAGCTAAAGTTTAAACTTCGTGAAGGTTTCTGAGTTTTTTGTTCAGTAAAAGTGTTCCTCATTCATTTTAAAAATTCAGTTGGGTTTGTTGTTTCTGTATTAGCAAAAATTTTAAAATACTGAAACCTGATCGGGGGAAATTTTGAGCTAACGGGTTTTTTGTTTGATTAGTAAAAAAGATTTTTTTCTTCCGAAACATTTTTTAATGTGTCATTACAAGCTGCATTTGTTCTTAAAACCCCTTTTTTGTTTCTTCTTCTTGTTTGCGTTTACACACGGCCTTTAAATCTTTTTTCAAAACGAAATATTCATTAAGTTTGGAAAAGTTTACCTGTCCTCCCGGAAATGATTCAAGCGTGTATTTATTCTGCTTTGACTGTTACATTTTCATCCCCCCAGTTGGCTGCTGCTTGGTTTTTTTTCTCTGAATTTTGACTGATGGTTTGCAGCCTTTTGTATAACGAAAAACCCCGTCTGATCCGCGTTCCCCTGCATCTAACGAGAAAAAAAAATTTGTCCCTTCTGATTTCCCTTTTTGTGACAGTTTTAAAGTATTGACTGTGGAATTTTTTCATTTAATAAACCCTACCCTTTTTTAAGTAAAACATCCTCTTCCTCGTCCATTGTTATTTTTAAAAATCAATACGGAAACCAAAGGGAAATGATCTGACTCATTTTATTTTCACAAAATGTCATTAATGTGATGAAATAAAGAAGGAAAAAAAAAAAAAATTTTGTTACCGTGTCATCCCTGTTTGCCACAAAAGGTTATTTTCCCTTTCCTTATCGCTTTTTCCGTCCATTTAAATATAAAGGTATGTTCTTTTAACATTTTTAAAGTTTTTGGCCAAATTTTTCGAATTGGGCTTTGGATCTCCTTTCTTCCGGTATTGCTACTCATTGAAAAATTATCAATTTTTGGGAGTTTTTTGGGACATGTCTATATTAGGCCTCAAGTCATAAAGACAACCCGTGCGAGCATTAAAATCTCCACTTGATCAAAAATAAGTTAGGGGAAAAAACACATTCAATATCAGCTAAGTTGTTTTCTAACAATTCGGACCCATTTGTTATTTCGTATATATCAAGAATTTCCCGGGGCAATGTACAAAAACCCGTATGAAATATAAGAGCGTTGGAAAAAGTTTTTTCAAATTTTAGAAAATTTTGCTTCAAACCTGTTCAAACAGACGTTCAACACCAAAATCAATTTTTTTGTCCACACAAAAAAAACCGCCCTTTTAACGTTTTTGAGGGGGTAAAAAATAAACTTTATAATAAGGAAAAGGCATTTTCAAATTTTATCCTTTTTACACGACTAGATTTCGTTTAAAGAGAAACCTTTTTAATTGTTGACAAAAGGATAAAATGATTTATCTCTAAGTTTACTTTTTTGTCCTTGAAAATTCCCCATAAATTTAAACTTTTTTTGGTTTTGATCTTCAACACCCTGTTTGTCTTCTCTTTATTTTGGTTTTTTGTACAAAATTGTTTGCATGCAAAATGGTGATAGAAAAGATTTTCCATTATTATGTTTTGGTTCTAGTATCTCAAAAAACATACCCGGAATTTGTTTATTTTCAAGAAGCTGGAATTTTACCAATTTTGCAACCGACACTGGTTTTTTTCTAGATTTTTGCCCCGTTCTTTAAAGGTTCGTTTTTAAGATTCATCTTGTCTTGTTTGGTCCAGAATTTACAAAAAATTAAGCTTCGTTAGTAGAAATGAATTTTGCTTTGTTTGATTATGTTCATTACCAATATTTTTTAGCACTTCTTTAAAATGTCTGTTGATTTGGGGAAACATTTTAAGTCAAGGGAAGTTTCTCTCCTTAGCCCTGGTACGCGCTGTCGGCGGCCCCTCATTTCTGCCCCCGCCCCTCTTTCGCTGCTGAGTGTCAGTGCAAACACGAAGTCTTTCCTCCCCCGGGTGTCAAATCTCAGTTGGCTCTTTTCCCCTCTTGCTTGGCCTTTTTGCGGGAAAGGCAGAAGTGACGGCGTCGTTCTGCACCCCGGGGGTAAAGTTTTCAGAACAAATACACGGACAGTCTTTTGGTGTTTGGTGGGTGGTTGGGGGTGGTGGTTTGTGGTGTGTGTGTGGGTTGGTTTTGGTGTGGGGTGGTGTTGTGGGTGTGTGGTCCTGTGCCCGTGTTCGTTTTTCGTGTTTTTTTTGTCTGTATGTCTCGTTGGGGTCTTTTAAGGGATGCCCCAATTTAGTAACACATGCATGGTACTACATCACATGGTTCTGCGCGTGCGCAATCAGTCACACACACAGACACACACAAAAAACCACAAAAACACCCGCAGCAGCCCCACACACGCCGCACGCAACCACACACCCCACGACGCAGCACGCACGCAGCACGCAGCACCACACACAACACAACACACCAACACACACCCACACACAAAAGAGGGGGGAAGCACTGCCACATAAGGCGATGTTGAATTTCGGGAGACTAAAACATTGAAATGATGAGACTGAATAGAAGTCAAACAGGCGCAAACCATCACGTGCATTTCATGACACACTGTGAAGGGCAGACAGCGAGGTGGAATGGCACGAGCAGCAGAACGAATCAGTTACGCTATATACAGTGGCCTTGTGTGATGGAGGGGGCTAAGCTATATACAGTGGCCTTGGTGTGATGGATGGGGCTACGCAATATGCAGTGACCTTGGTGTGGTAGATGGGGCTACGCTATATACAGTGACCTTGGTGTGATGGAGGGGGCTACGCTATATACAGTGGCCTTGGTGTGATGGAGGGGGCTACGCTATATGCAGTGGCCTTGGGTGGTAGATGGGGCTACGCTATATGCAGTGGCCTTGGTGTGGTAGATGGGGCTACGCTATATATACTGACTTCCATAAAAAACGCGAAAACAAAACAAGCTGAAAGTTGGGGTGAATTTTATTGGTCACAATTGTACAGAGTGGAAGCGAGAATTCAACGTGATTTGATTCATTACACCGGTAATGTGTGAAAATGTCATAGCAATATGTCTTTTGTGTGGAAAATCGAAGGTCACGTGACAAACCAGCTTGAAGTCCTAACACCGTTTGTGGCCACCATTTGCGTTGACAACTGCTTGACACCCGCGGCTCATTGAGTGGACCAGGTGATTGATGCGTCCCCTTGGCACACCAGCCCACACATGGACGATGGCCTGGTGAAGTTGAGCCGCTGTTGCTGGTCGTGGACGCAGGAGGTCCAACCGTCTGCCAAGTTCATCCCAAAAATGTTCTATTGGGTTTAAATCGGGACTGAGGGCTGGCCAGGGCAGCACATTGACGTTGTTATGCTGAAGAAATTGCTGGGTGGCCCTGGCGGTGTGTGGTCTTGCATTGTCCTGTTGGAATGTCCAGTTTGGGTGTTGCGCAAAAAAAGGATCGACATGGGTCTGAGCACCTGGTTGATGTAGCGCTGTGCATCGACACCCTGTCCGCGACCAGGACCAATGTTCTGAAAGATGACTGGTCCTATGGCGTGGTTAATGCCAATTGCACCCCATATCATAACGTTCGGGCCTCCCCAGGGGTTCCGCTCTACCACACAGGAGTCAGCATAGCGTTCACCAGGTCGACGCCATATTCTGACACGACCGTCAGCCATGTCAATACAAAAACGGCTATCATCTGAGAACAGTATGCGTCCCACTGCTGCCTGCGCCAGTTGATTCGGGCTTGTGCCACTGCAGCCTGTCCTGCCGGTGTCTTGGTGTCAGTACCGGACCTCTGTGAGGACGCCTACATGCCAGCCCGTTCTCCTGAAGATGCGCCGCATAGTGTTGAGGCTGATTCGTTGCTGGAGATTCCCAGGCACCTGTCGAGCAGTGTTAGCGGCTGTTTGCCGCCTGTCCCGCAGATGGGTTCGAACAAGATGGCGATCCTCTCTTTGTGTGGTGACCCAAGGACGGCCTAGCCGGGGACGGTCATCAGTGGTACCAGTGACTCGCATGCGGTGCTGCAGACGATAGATGGTTGAGATGTGGACGTTAAAGATGTTGGCGACCTGCCTGGCATCCACACCAGCCTCCAGATGGCCTAGGGCACGATTGCGTTCCTCTGCTCGTAGTCTTGGCATCTCTGTAGCGCTCAGACGGCAAGTCGTTACCTGAACCTTGTAGCGCGGCTTTATAAAGGCTGCATGCCTGCGTACTTGTCGCTGGTTAACTTTGCTCTGCATGGTGTGCACGTGCCTCACATGCAGCAACCAGTTTGCCATTTTTGTTGACCCTCCAATGCCGGGAATGATGTGTTGCTCACACAATTGTTTCACTGCACGTGAGTCTTGGACCCAAACAACTTGCCACAATGGTTCAATATTGTATATTCACCCCTTTTCACCCGAAAAAATAGCCTTTCAAATTTTCGCGTTTTTTATGGAAGTCAGTATACAGTGGCCTTGGTGTGATGGAGGGGGCTAAGCTATATACAGTGGCCTTGGTGTGATGGATGGGGCTACGCTATATACAGTGACCTTGGTGTGATGGATGGGACTACGCTATATACAGTGGCCTTGGTGTGATGGATGGGGCTACACTATATACAGTGGCCTTGGTGTGATGGATGGGGCTACGCTATATACAGTGACCTTGGTGTGATGGATGGGACTACGCTATATACAGTGGCCTTGGTGTGATGGATGGGGCTACGCTATATACAGTGGCCTTGGTGTGGTAGATGGGGCTACACTATATACAGTGACCTTGGTGTGATGGATGGGACTACGCTATATGCAGTGGCCTTGGTGTGGTAGATGGGGCTACGCTATATACAGTGGCCTTGGTGTGATGGATGGGCTACACTATATACAGTGACCTTGGTGTGATGGATGGGGCTACTCTATATACAGTGGCCTTGGTGTGGTGGATGGGGCTACGCTATATACAGTGACCTTGGTGTGATGGATGGGGCTACGCTATATACAGTGGCCTTGGTGTGATGGAGGGGGCTACGCTATATACAGTGGCCTTGGTGTGATGGATGGGGCTACGCTATATACAGTGGCCTTGGTGTGATGGATGGGACTACGCTATATACAGTGGCCTTGGTGTGATGGATGGGGCTACGATATATACAGTGGCCTTGGTGTGATGGAGGGGGCTACGCTATATACAGTGGCCTGGTGTGATGGAGGGGGCTACGCTATATACAGTGGCCTTGGTGTGATGGATGGGGCTACGCTATATGCAGTGGCCTTGGTGTGTAGATGGGGCTACGCTATATACAGTGACCTTGGTGTGATGGAGGGGGCTACGCTGTTTGCAGTGGCCTTGGTGTGATGGATGGGGCTACGCTATATGCAGTGGCCTTGGTGTGGTAGATGGGGCTACGCTATAGTGCAGTGGCCTTGGTGTGGTAGATGGGGCTACGCTATATACAGTGGCCTTGGTGTGATGGATGGGGCTACGCTATATACAGTGGCCTTGGTGTGATGGAGGGGGCTACGCTATATGCAGTGGCCTTGGTGTGGTAGATGGGGCTACGCTAATATACAGTTGGCCTTGGTGTGATGGAGGGGGCTACGCTATAATACAGTGGCCTTGGTGTGATGGATGGGGCTACGTTATATACAGTGGCCTTGGTGTGATGGAGGGGCTACGCTATATACAGTGGCCTTGGTGTGATGGATGGGACTACGCTATATGCAGTGGCCTTGGTGTGATGGAGGGGGCTACGTTATATACAGTGGCCTTGGTGTGATGGAGGGGGCTG
>CM031611.1:36917957-36922957 GCA_018398815.1 Conus ventricosus | reverse complement strand
GTCTTGCACGCCGATCTGTGGGAGTGTAACATCGGTGACCCAGAAATCCACCCGTCGGACATCAACATAAGTTCATAACAATCCATGGACAAAATAGTTACCGGTTTTTCTCGGGAATGGTCAAGGGATGTGCCGCTACTATGACATACTGACACGTGCAGAGACGATCGGGAGTTTCACACAGCAATAAAGAATGTCGTAAGATCATGTTCCATCGTACGGACGATGTGGGTGTGCTGCTGTGTGAGTCTGATGATGTTGTTCTGGAATATTCCTGCGATCAGCGCTCGGAGGACGATTGCTTTTTCTGGTTTCTGAAGCAGGAAGAGAGACACATTTCATCAGAGGAATGTCTCAAACTGGCCAGCCATCAGAGGACACATGTCATCAGAGGAATGTCTCAAACTGGCCAGCCATCAGAGACACATTTCATCAGAGGAATGTCTCAAACTGGCCAGCCATCAGAGACACATTTCATCAGAGGAATGTCTCAAACTGGCCAGCCATCAGAAAGGAAGACGCACCGTCAACACCGAACATGCAGAGACCCAAGCTCGTGCTCCACGGCGGCAGCACGCTCTCCGCGGATTGATCCAGTTCTACCTGGGGCGACCGTCATCTACAGAACTGACTAACAGCTATCCAGTGACATTTTCTCGTTCCCGATTTTGTCATGCAGAATGAAAGACAAACACATTGCTGTGGCCTCCATGTAAAGTGAAACAATGACATTGCTGTGGTTTCCATGCAAAGTGAAAGAAAACGACATTGCTGTCAGGTCAATGAAAAGACATTGCTGTGGTTTCCATATTAATGGAAATTCAAATCGAGTCGCGTTTTGTTATTGTACATCGCGCCGATTTGCTTAATGGGCTTTACAGCTTAATAGCATTCAACTTCGTTTGTTCGTTCGCTCTCCCGTATTATGTGCTACGTGATTCTTGTACTGCCAACACACACCCCGCACGCACGCACACACGCACGCACGCACGCACGCACGCACGCACGCACGCACGCACGCACGCACGCACGCACGCACGCACGCACGCACGCACGCACGCACGCACGCACGCACGCACGCACGCTCTCTCTCTCTCTCTCTCTCTCTCTCTCTCTCTCTCTCTCTCTCTCTCTCTCTCTCTCTCTCTCTCTCTCTCTTCTCTCTCTCTCTCTCTCCCAGGTATCCCCAACGCAGAGAAGAGGAAGCAGGCAGAGTTCAATGGTACGGGATTGACGCCAACTACAGTAGATATTGTGAATGTTAATGGCGACGAAAGAGAATACATTGTAACGGGAGACGAGGAGGAAGATGTGGATTGCTACCTGGGGAAATAGGTTATATTGAAAGCGGAAAGGCAGCCATTGAGAAACATTAAGCAGAGGAAGTAGGATGAAGGTGTTGAAGCCATTTTTATACCATCCCATCTTCCCTGATTTATCCCTGACATTGGTCCTAGGCCGCTCATTTTTCCACCCCACCCCCACCTTCCCCTCGTGTGAGGGATGCTAGGGTAGCACAGGACGGAACACAAAGCTTTCAGAGTAGAATGGTCCGGGATTGTGTTTTTAATGTAGAGGAAGGAGTTAGAAACCAGAAACGAAAGAGTAGCACTGTGGATGTTTGAAAGTTTGGTTCTGGAGAATATATGGAAATGATGTGTGAATGGACTATGGCATGCCAATTCTACGGCTCATTCTCACCGATGTTATGCGTACGCGCAAACAGTGACTAGATTATCATGGTAAAGAAAGATAGTTTAAAAGGAAAATGAACAAAAATGGGAGTGACAAGTGCAAGACTGGGTTGAAATGGAGTGGCCGGTAGAAGAAAGGTGGAACGAATTTTAAAAGAAAGGAGGGAAAGCGAAACGTGAGCAAGAAAGTGGTGGAATACAACAGAGGACAAACGAAACCATGCAGTGATCAGAACGGATGGGCACGAAGGGAGAAGAAGGAACAGTGCTGTAAAGAAATGGTGACAGACGCACACTACAATGACAGGCGGACAGCAAACACAAGGCTGGGTAGGTTTGAAAATCGGAACGATCATAATGCTAAGGTAAAACAGGATACCGCTGAGGGCCCCGAGATTTCCAGAGTGAAGTTAAGAAGTTGGACGTCCACGCCACAGTTCATCCACGTCCACATGGCGAGACGATATTGGGGATGACGACCGAGTGGGGGAGGCGGGGGGGGGGGGGGGGGGGGAGTTCAAAAGTAGGAATGGCCAAAGGTTTGAACGGAAAGATTGAATGGAGAGAAGGGATAGGCTTAGCGAAGTGTGGTCAACGTATGAAGAAAAATAGATCAGGAGTTTTGTGAAGAGATTAACGTGGGTCTGATGCGATTTGATGTGCCTGTGTATGTGTGTGTGTGTGTGTGTGTGTGTGTGTGTTTGTGTGTGTGTGTGTGTGTGTGTGTGTGTGGTGTGTGTGGTGTGTGTGGTGCGTGCGTGCTTGAGTGCGTGCTTGCGTGAATGCGTCCGTGCGTGCGTGCCTGTGTGTGTGTGTGTGTGTGTGTGTGTGTGTGTGTGTGTGTGTGTGCGTGCGTGCGTGCGTGCGTGCGTGCGTGCGTGCGTGTGTGTGTGGTGTGTGTGTGTGTGTGTGTGTGTGTGTGTGCAGAGAGAGAGAGGGGGAGATAGAACGAGAGAGAGAGGGGGAGAGAGAGGAGAGAGAGGGAGAGAGAGAGAGGGAGAGAGAGAGAGAGAGAGAGAGAGAGAGAGAGAGAGAGAGAGATGAGAGAGAGAGAGAGAGAGAGAGAGATTAGCGCAAGTACACACTGCCGAATAGAGAATATCCATATGTCTATATGTATAGCTGTCTGCCTATCTCTATATCTACCTACTTACCTATAACGTATATCTATCTGTCTTATATATATATATATTATATATATATATATATATATATATATATATATATTATATATATATATATATATATATATCTTTCAATCTATCTATAGCCAGCTAGGTAGCTAGCTAAATAGATAGCTAGATAGTTTGATATGTACACACACACACACACACACACACCACACACACACACACACACACACACACACACACACACACACACACACACACACACGCGCGCGCGCGCACACCAAAAAACAACAGCCTAACATTGGACGACATGCACAACATACAATCTTGCCATTTTAAAAGAAGTACACTACAACATAATTATCTTTACAATAAGAAGAATATAGGTGCATACACACAGAGAACTACATATATATATATATATATATATATATATATATATATATATATTATATATATATATATATATAATATATATATATATATATATATATTTTGTTAAAATATTTTTAAAATGAAGTGCTAAAATTCATCTACAAGCTTGTTGCAAGATATGTCTCTCTCCTCAGGATGTCTTTTTTGTGGCACGCCAACGGTCTTTTATGGCGTGCGGGACCTGATCTTGTCTCTGTGTGTGCGGGTTTCGTTTGCTGCACGTGAGGCCTGTGTGTGTGTGTGTGTTTGGATTTTTTTTTTGTTTTGTTAGGGCCTGTTCAGGTGGAATGTGCTAGCAAAGATTTCCACTTGTGCCTGCAATTATTCACTATTTCTACTTTTGTGTTCAGAGTTGCTAAGTATTGTTTGCATAATATTAACCATTTTTCTGTGGAACATAGGTTGCATTTGTTTGGAAATATTGTTGTATGGTGATGCTCTTTTTATGATTTTCCATGATATGCTGTAGTCTATTTTTTTATCTTTGAGTTTCCAAATGTATTTACTCAGTTCTGTTTGATTTTTGTATTTTTCATTTGTTTTTGTTTAGGAGTTGGAGTATTCGTTTAATTCCATTGGAGGAAAATCAACTTTAGGCAATCTACTAAAAACATTACCGTTTTCAAACCCACAAACCTACACTGATAGAACAAACCGAGAAATGTGTACGCAACATGAGATGGAAGGCGTTCTTCTTCCTAAACCCAAATACAAAGAATGAAGACAAAAACACATATGGCTTCAACTCATGGCGATCACCTCCGACAATAGATGAAATGAAACCTTTTGAAGACAAAATGAAGGGACTGATAGCCAACATAAAATTCAAGAACCAAATAACAACTTCCAAACATCACTTGCAAATGAAATAAAACAAATTCAAAATGATAAAAAGATATTCGTAAAAGCTGATAAAACTAGCAATTTTTACAAAATGGAATTAAACGAATACATCCCGTCCCAACTCTAATCAAAAACATTCAGAAAAATTACAAGAAAGCTGATAAAACCACATACAACAACATCCGCAAAAAGGAAAAAGAGCTTGCACACTGCATGGAGTTAAGCGACAGGGTAGAGGCAACAGCAACAAAAGAAGCCTTCATAACGCTTAAAGACCACAAACCCAACTTCCAAAACAACCCAACATGTAGACTAATAAACCCATCCAAATCCGAACTGGGCCAAATAAGCAAGAGAATCTTGGAAAAGACTATAGAAGATGTAAAATCAAACACCGAATACAACCTTTGGAAAAACAGCTGTAAAGTCATCCAATGGTTTAAGGTACTCACAAAACAGAGAAATACAGTGTATATCACATTCGACATAGTAGATTTCTACCCATCCATAGATGAAGAACTACCTACCAAAGCTTTGAAATTTGCCAACAAATACACAAAAATATCAGAGTCAGAAATGGAGATTATTTTCCACACCAAGAAAACCCTACTCCACAGCAGAAAATGAAACTTGGATTAAAAAAAAGAGCAAAAACTCCACATTTGATGTAACCATGGGATCGTATGATAGTGCCGAAACATGTGAACTAGTCGACTATTCATGCTATCCAACATCCAAAAACAACTTGGAAAACAGGTTGCTTTGTACACAGATGACGGCCTTGCTGCATTAAACAATAATCCAAGAACTATTGAAAACAAGAAAAAAGAATTATGTAAAATCTTCAAAAACCACAATTTAAAAATCACAATAGAAGCAAATAAAAAGTAGTGAATTA
>CM031611.1:36845457-36907957 GCA_018398815.1 Conus ventricosus | reverse complement strand
ACACAGCTTTTAACGACACTGGTACTGAAACTACCAACGAAACTATCTATCATCGGCTCGATGTCCGTCTCAAGTTGTGGAATGATAGAACTGACACAGTCAATCATGCCTTAAGTTTCGTTGGCCTCGTTCACTTGAAACACATCAGGCGGAGCTTCGTCCTCGAGAGAATGTAAATATGCGGGTTCTAGACCACCCATGTGATTTTGCACGAAAACCCCCATTTTCACATACAAATCACGTCCATCACATGTCAATTTTGGCCAAATTTAACACCTGTTTCACAAAAAAATTAACACCTCAAAACCGCCAAATATTGACAAAATTAGCACATTGAAACGGGGGTTTCCGTGTAGAATCACATGGGCGATCGTGAACCAACATATTTACATTCTCTCTGAGAACATGAAAATCTAAGGGCTTACAGTACGCTCTTCTACTTCTAGCACTATTAATAAATTAGAAAAAACAACTAGTCTTCCATCTTGTTTAGTTATTTTTTTTTTAAATGAATTTATGTCTAAGTAATTTTTTCTTTAAATTGGTTTTCTCCAAAAACCTGAATAGCGATAATCGCAAAACCCCCTGCTTATTTGGGAGTGCCGTAGAACTGTAGAGGGCGTCCCTAAAAAAATTGCGGTCTGTTTTTAATTTTTTAAAATAGATTTTACAACATCGGGTACATGAGAAAATCGGGGGTCTACGCCTAATACTCAAAAGCCCACTTTTTAAGTGCAATGTTTTTTTAAATTGGGTACTTTTTACCCTTATAAAAGCTAAAAATTCGAGAAAGGTTTTTGGGAAAAAAAAGACTCCTTTTTTTTCGGGAAAAATTTCATAGTAATTTAAGTTTTGCCTCTTTAAATTTTTTAAACTAATGAAAAAATTTTGCTAAATACTTCCTTAAAAAACAAAAGTTTAGTAGCCTGGGTTTTTTTAAACGTTTTATTTCCCTTGTTCGTCCTTAAATTACCAGTTACTCTTAGTTTTCAGTTTTTTAATCCATTTTATTTTAAAACCCAATTTTCCTTTAAGGGCACCCATAATTACCGGTTATTGTTAATTGGGTGCGTTAAGAACACATTTTTGTTTTGTTGGTTTATTTAGAGTGCATTTTTTTTTAAAAAAAACTATTTAAAAGGGAAACCCTTTTAAAAATAACGGAAAGCGCTATTAACGCCGGGGGAAGAGCCTTACTATTTTTTAAATATGTTTTTTCCATTTCCCAGAATTTTAAAATAGAACAATCAACCGACCTTCGTTTTGGGTTTCGTTTTTTTCATCATGAATTGTAGACCCCTAAATTATTTTTTTAATTCATGTCTCCCCCAAAAAACTATATAATGAAATCCCCCAAAACCCTCCCTTAGTTGCCGGCAGCATTTGTAGAATGTAGATGGATACCCTTTTTAAAAAAATTGTATCGTTTTTAACTGTTGTAATGGAACATAAAATTTGGGGTTCACGA
This sequence comes from Conus ventricosus, assembly GCA_018398815.1. NCBI lineage: Eukaryota > Metazoa > Mollusca > Gastropoda > Neogastropoda > Conidae > Conus > Conus ventricosus. The sequence goes on along the minus strand of CM031611.1, from coordinate 36,906,489 downwards.
GAAAATCGAAGGTTTTTTTCCCTCAAATTGAATAAACCCCTTCTTTGGACTAATTAAAAATTTTCCACTGTCATAAAAGCCCGATTCGGCAACCCTTTTTGCAAAAGTTACTCTTTTTTTCTTCTAGTGGGAAATTCATGTTTTTTTAAAGGGTTTGCCTCTTTAAATTCTCCAGTATGCCAAATCACTAAGTATTTCCCTTTAAAGAAAAAAAATTGTAGTAACCTGGGGTTTTGTTTACGACTTACTTGATTGCCCCCCCTCTCTTTAAACTTTAAATCCAGTTTTTTTGGCCCTTGATATGTTAACCCACTAACTTTAAACCCGTTTTTTTAGAGCATATACAACCCCCGGCCCCTTTTGTAAATTTGGGGTGCGTTAAAAACACACGTCGTTTTGCTTGGTTATATAGTTGACTCCTTTTTTAACTTTTTAAAAAAACAAATTTTAAAAAAAGGGAAACCCTTTTAAATTTAATGAAAGCCCCCATTACAATATAGGAGCGTTTTATAACCCCAAATCTTTGGACTTCAGTTTACTAACATTGCAGAGTAAATCAAGGTTTAAGTTAGGCCTGTAAAGCGTAACTGTTTTTTTAAAAATCGCCAATAAAAAAATGATAGAGTCCCATCAGCTGGTACCCCGCCATATGATGTTTTCCAGAACCAGTTAAATTTTGCTTTTACTGCGCAACTACTGGCTGCGGCGTTTCATATGCAAACATTTAAACCATCCTAATCTTTTAGTAAGGTCAGTTATCTTTATGTTTTTTCCAGTACAGAGAAATACTAACTGAACTAAATTTCCTCCAAGCGACAGCGCGTTTAACCCCATTCAACAGCCCAAGGCAATAATGTATGAAAGAATCGCAACAATTTTAAATTAACCCTTCAATGTTTTTAGAAAACGTTTGACCGCAATCATGGGTTGGGCCATTGTATTTGTGGGGCAAAAAAAAGAGAATATAATTACGATACTGGCCCCCACCACATCTTTTAACCGACAAAAAATTTCGATTGGGTAAATTTGGAAAAAAAAACCCCCTAATGTGGGCACATTTACTTAGATGAAAGTAAAGGTCTAACAATGCCAGGAGTGAAAAGATTTTAAATATCCAAAAGGGACTCGTTTGGTGTTAGGGGAAAAGCACGATAAGTCTAGAAATTTAGATCAATTAAGGCTTTGATGCCAGAAAACATTTCTAGCCAATTTAGAAGGGCTATAATCAGCTGTTGGTTTGTGCCGCAAAAAAGGGTATCAGAGTTTTTGCCATGCTAGGTCAAAGGTTGATTTGTTGTGGCCAGGATTAACATGCTACCCTCTGCCTTTAAACTGCAGTTTGGCATGATACAAAATTTAAAACAATGAAATCTATAGCTGGAGCGATCAAAACTTGGGCCAATAAAGGGAAAAACACAAGGCCCGCTCCACCCATTTTAAAAAAGTCCCTTGCCTGAAGAAAAACGTGTTAACGCCCCCAGCAAGAAAAAGCAGCCCGGGAAAACCCCCACCTGTTAAGTAACTCCCTGACGTCACACTAGCGAAAAGACGCCCCGTTGTTTTTAACTTTTACGGATTAGCCATACTTTATTTCACAAAAATTAACCCAGCAGCTAGCACCCCTAACGTCCAAGATGGTCAGCCATTAACGAACTTTGCCTATGTAGACAAAACCAACAAAAACACGCCTTTTATGCGGCAGAGCAAACCGCTTTGGGGCTAACTTCTTTAATGGTTTGCCTAGATGATGCAATTGTTTTCTAATCCAATTTTTACCGGTTGAGGGGTTGGGAGGCGTTATGACCCTGTTGGTGCATTTGGGTTTTTAAGGAATAAACGGGTAGAGTAGAAAACCAAAACAGCTGTTAATTGCTAAATTGTAATCCCTGTTCTCTGAAAGAGTCCTTATTCTTTCAGCTGCGTAGTGTTTTCATAAAGTTTTGTTTTTATGTTTCTCTGATTCTGCTTGTTTGGGAGCTAGTGCGCTCTTTTTGTGATAGCCCCTCAAAACCTAGCCCCCCTTTCTATCATTAATTCTGTTTTTCTGCCTTTTCTTCTCCCCTAATTGTTATCTCTGCATCCCCAGTTTTTTTTTTTCTGTTTTATCTCTCTACCCAACTCACCATTTTTGCTAAATTGTTTGTTAGTTCACCCCTTATTGACTTTAAACGCTCATTAAGCCGCGGGATTTAGCATGGCGTGGAGAATCCCCAATTGTTTCTAATTTTTTTCTGACTGTCCCCTCATTAAAATGTCTCAATTTCTTTTGCTGCATCATTTATTTTTGGGCCCCAAAATCTTGAAAAGAGGTCTTTTTCTATTCAGATCTTTGTTGGCAACTCTTCCCATGTTTTTTAAAAACTACAAACAGCCTCAGAGCTTAAATCCAAAAAAGGTTTAAATTTTCCCTTTTTGTCAGCCGGGGGTTTTCAAAATTGTGTTTTTTTTTAAAAAAAGGGTTGATTTTGGGTTTTTTAGTAAACCCCCAAAAGGTCCCTTTATGGTTCTTAAGTAAAATGATTTTTTATTTTTCCAAATTGGAAACCCTAAGCGCTTTTGGTTGCTCTCGCCCCATATGTCTTAAAATGATTCAATTCTATCTAGCAATGTTTTGACTTAATCCTACCCCTTGGCCCTACTGCCACTCCTTCATTTCTTCATCTATAAAGGGCCCCCCAATTGTGTTTCTCTTTTTTTTCTTCAAAGGGGATCAGCCGTCTAATTTCATCCTTTTTTTTATTTATATTTTTTTTTGTTTTAAAAAAAATAAATCATACGGTTGTGCCCTTGACCAAACAGAAAAGGGGGAACCCCGGTTTTTAAAAGGCTAAGGCAGGGAAAGTGAAAAATACTCCATCAACAGTTCAGCCGGGAAAAAGCTTTATCAGTAATTTCCCCGATTTGGCGCTGACGTTTAAATGCCAGGCCCCGTTTAAATATCATTCAAAATAGTAGTAAATCGATAGATCCTAATGCTAGTTGTTGCAAATTTGGGCGGGGCTATCGTTAAACATGCAATCAAACTAGAGGGCAGAGAAGTCTTTTTCCCCTGAGGGCAGATATTTTTGCCTATATTTTTGATCTTGGCTACCTAAAAAGAAAGAAAAGAAAAAGTTTAAGGGAATACAAACCCCAAAGGGTCTCAAGACGATTAAAGCGGAGGAGCAAAAAAATGAGTTAAAGATGAGGCAGTAGGCAGAAGCTTGGAAAAAAGTTTCTGCATCCCTCTAGATTTTGAGTTTTTAAAGACCAATCCCATTTTACCAAGGCACCTAAAAAAAAAATTTCTTATGATTGACTTTTAACCCTGCGATTTTTTGTTTGTCTGAGCCCCTTGCTAAATACACGTTAGCGACATTTCTCTTGATTTTGATGTTGTTTTAACCCGGGACGGGCCCGCCCATTTAAACCCCAGCAAAAAAGCAAAACGGTTTTTATTATGAAAACGTTTGCACCCCATTACAGAAAAAAAAAACAAGCGGGGCATTTTGGGCCCTAATCTAAACGGGTCTGAAGTCTTTAAAAGGAATTTTTTCTTGTTTACTGAAGGAACAACCCCTTTTCAGAGAGAATCAAAAGGTTTTTAACCCAAAAAATTTGAGAAGGGTTGAGTGTAATAAAGGGGAAAAGTCTGACGTTGTTTCGGGTCGGGGGATTTTTAAACCCCCAAACTTGATAAATAAGAAAGTTGTTCGTAGGGTGGAAAAGGGGGATCCGCAGTTGTCGTTATGTAAAAAAACTTCCCCTTTATGAGTAAGACTCAAAGACTACTTAATAAAAAATAGGGGCCCTATGGTGGATTTTAGACCCACATTTGACAACAGATTTTTTGGGAAATGGAGAAAGGATAGGGAAAGATGGTATAAAAATAAATTTCCAAGAAAGAGCGGACCCCCCAATAAAAATGCATGTTTTTATGGTTTGTGAGTCAGTAAAATTGAAAAAAACAGGCTAAAAAGACGTGGCTCTTAAATGCAGAAAAATTTTTAATAAAACGATGGTGTTTGAATTTTTCCCCCAAAAGATCCGCAGTTCTCTTATCTGCGGGTTTATGGGTGGGGGGGAAAAACTGTCTTCGTACTTGTTTTTTTAAAAAACAATATAAGGTTTCATTACGAACCATTGTTATATTCTGAAAAACCCCATTAAGAAAACAAGTTTAAAAAGAAAGGAAGTTTATTTGGACAGACGAGAATAATTTTAGTTGTCTAGCGAAAAACTGAGCGACTGTTTAGAAATTACTTAGATATTTGGGGGAATGAAACCGTTATTATTGATGATGTTAGTGAACGAGCCTTTTAAAAAAAAAAGCTTGTCAAAGCTAGCTTTTAGTGGTGCCCCCCTTTAGTTTCTGTGTGGCTCTTACTCAGAAATTAATGCTGTCTTAAAAGATTTAGACGCAGTTAAAACGGTTGTTTAAAAATTTCCTAAGGAAAAAAGGAAAAAGTTTTTAAATGAAAATTATATAAAAAGGGACAAAAAGAGTTAAAAAAAAAAAAAGAGCGTTGAAAAATCTAAGCCGCTAAGCTATGTTGGACTAACCCCAGTTCAATAGTTTGTTTTTATAAATTTTTTTATTATTGATTGTTTTTAAACAATTTGTTATTATTTTTAATATAAAAAAAAGTCCGGGGGCCCGAATAAAAAACGGGGCTAGCGCCTAAATGCGTTTTCGGGCTAAAAGACCTAGCGACACAAAACGAGTTTGATCTAATAGGGTGCCAGGAAATGTTTTGGATTTGAAAACACAGATGATGGGGTTTACAACGAAAAGCAATTTAAGACAAAAAAAATACAGCAATTCCTACCCCGAAAAGATAAGAAAATTTAAAAGCAAACGACTTTGGCAAAAATGAATACAAACTTATAAAGGAGAATGCTTGGGGTTGCTTTCCCGAAATTTCTTGGAATCAAAAGTTTGAACTGAAATCCCAAAGTTACTTTGTAAGGAAAAAAAAATTTTAGAAAGCCCTTTAAAAGCAGGACCCCTTCTGTTTGCCTTGTCCCCGGAACACAAAAAGAAAAAAAACCGATTAAAATAAATTGGTGGGTTTGAATATATGTCGGAAAGAAGTCCGCGAAGGGAGGTGACCCGTTGGCTTAGAATTTACCCCAAAAATACTGCCCCTACCCAGGGAAAAGACGATGATTTTTCGCTTTTTTTCTCCGGGGGGAGGGGCGAAAACTAGTTTTCAGAAAATGTTAATAGAGGCTTACAAATAAAGGCTGAAAAATTGGATGCCCCTTTCTCGGTATTGCAACTACTTAAACGGAGATAAAATAAACACCATGTATATCGACAAGGTTCTTGATGGTTGACAAAGACAAACTAACAGTATCGACTTTTTTTATTAAGTTGTTGTTTTATTGTTTTACTCTGTTATGAAGTGCTGCCAGAAGGATTAAAAAAGAAAAATGTACAAGATTAAATTTAAAAAAATAATCTTTTTAAAAATGCTGTTCAACAGTTTAGGTTAAGCAATAATGAACTTCAAAAGGGAAAAAGAAGTGATTGGATAAGATAGGGTTACTAGAAAAAAATTGCTAAAACTTTAAATTCTTTCTTATGTAATTATGGTCCCGTGTAGCTAGGTAAAATGCCGGGCTGGTTGCCGTTTTAGCTCCGGGGGGTTTGGGGCTCCGCCCTTTACATTAGGGGGGCCTTGGTTTAGGGTTAGGTGCTATTTCTATGATTGAAGGTGTTTTAAAAAATTAACATAAATTACAAAAAGACACGCCATTGTTGCCCCAGCATCGCAAACTTTGTTCATTAAAATTAAAAATAAGCAATCATTACAGGAGAAAAAATTTACGGCGAAAAATTGATAAGTTATGGCTGATGGGGGGGTTATGATGACAGAAAATTGACTTCAAAAGAGTGGGGAAGACTTTTACTTCCGAAGGAGCATGAGCAATTAAACAGAAAAATTGAAAAAAAAACACACAAACAGTTTTAAAACCCCAAAAAGACCAAAAAAATAAGTTTAGCAAAAAAAAACATATTTTTTTGTTAATCACTGTGTTGGCGGGACAATTGCAGCTTTCACAAAAAACGATCTTTTTGGGGCGGGCCTTTTGACGTAGCAGCACCCCTAGAAGAGAGGTCTCTCTCAAATAAAAACGGGAGGGTCTGTTTTCATGATTCTTTCAACTTCATAACATCTACACTCCCTTGGATCTGTGGCCCTTTTTCAAAATCGCCTTCTGCCTCTCCAGGAGATACAAAAATCTCTTTTTTGTCCAAAAGGCAAGAGTTTTTTAGTCCCCGCACACTTCGTAATGCTAATTTTTTTTAATTTGATTGCGTTACTGGCTTCAACCCCGTTGCATTAAATTCTTCATTGTTCATTTCGCGAAGAGCTGGCAACCTCCTAACCATTCTGTGTTTCCGTTCTGTCCCTAATTTCTCTGTGATTTGATAGGTAAAAGACGTTCAGCTAAATTCTTTTTTAAAATTTTCTACAGCTTGTGTCGATGGTTGCCCGGGATCCTCTCTTAACTAAAATGAAGAAAAAAAGCGGTTTACAGAACCTTTAAACTCTTTCATCATCAATTTAATCATTTCTAGGGTACTTTAAGGGCCCCGCATGTATATTTCTGTAAAGCCCCCAAACCACAGCAGTTGAGCTTTTATCCCTTAAGGTTTTAGCGTTTTGTATCTTTAAGCCATGTCAACAACTGTCAAGATATTAAACTTTTTTCTTCTAATTTGTCAGGGAAATACAGCAAGTCCTTGGTGGGTGTCTTTTGGGAAAGAGTTAACAAAACTAGGCCCTTTTTATTCTTTTGGGAGCAGGCAAAAATATTTTCCCAATTGTGTTTTGAAAGCCCTCTTTGCTTGATTCGGGCCCTTGCAGCTTTTTTCTCGTTTTCAATGCAGTTTTTTCCTTTTCAAATTTCCTTTGGGAATAATTTAAATTTATCCCTATTTTTAAAATTTTTATTACACTTTTAAATATAATTTTTGATTGTTTGTGCAAGAATATAGATTGTCCCCTACACCCACAATAAAACCAATTTTTGCTATTTTTGTTTTTTAGGTTATAAAAGCGGGCAGTTCTGGCGGGGGGTGATGTTAGAAAATTCTTTCCTGTCCTAAGGAAACTCTTCATTGCCTCATCAACGTCTGTAAATGTGTGCTCTGATTCCCTGTTCCTTAACTTTTTTTTAATAAGTCTAAGGGGGCAATTCGTTTTTTCATAAGCGTCTCTTGCTTGGCTAAATTTCCATTGCTTGTTTTGGCGTTTCTCTCTTCGTGGGGCCCAATTTATAAAATTTTAATTGTTCAGAGAAGGCCAAGGCTTTTCAATAGCCCTTACCCCCATAACACTCCGCCCCTCTTTTTTAAATCAATATTTTCTAATTAATTTTCTATGAACTAACATTTTTGGGGTAATCCCCCCGTGTAACGAAAGTCTTTTGGGCAAAACCCCGCAGTAATTACAACTTTAAACCTTTAAAAACTCTCAATGTCTAACCCTTTCCCAGGTCGCGGTTCATTTTAAAAATGTTTTTTGCTAACACGCTATGCCTTACTAAAGGCCGCTAAATTTCGCCCAAAGGTAAAAGTATTGATATCTTTTTTTTTACTATCTTTTTTTAACTAAAAAAAATAATTAAAATAATTAATAGAAAGGCTGTTATGTGCTTTTTAAAAGATATCTTTTGTTTTTAAAACTAAAAAAAAGTTGAAAGTTTTTGGCGAATCTTCTATCTTCCCCCTGTTCGTTTTTTTATTCCCAAAAAACATTTTGCAAGGGTTGAATAAACTATAACACCAACGATAGGGATGCTAATGAAAACCAACTTTAAACTATGGTTTTTTTTAAAATATTTTATTATTTTTTATTGCTTTTTAAAAGGATTGTGACGAAAAAATTAAAGTGTGAGGGGCAGAGACTACCCCCCTAGAAACTGCCCTAAAGGGGGTTTATTTTTGCCGTTGTGGAAAAAAAAAAAGTTTTAGGACTGAAAAGTATTGAAAAGATTAGCAATTGTCTACATCGACATTGAAAAGTACTAGCCCGGTACGAAGCGCAGCTAGGGCAAAAATGGGTTTGTAGTGGGTCAGACAATATTAGTTTTTGCTAAGTTAGTAAGTAAAATTGGCCAATTTTATTTAGAAGAGATTTAAAATACCTTATAAAAATCCCGGTTTTTTTTAAACAAGCACTGAAATCTTTCTGTGCATGTATTTCAGATTTGGGACTATGCTATGTCCCTTTATCATGGGGGTTTAAATTTCTTTTTTATTATTTTGATCATATTAAATTAAATGTTAAAAAAAAAAGGCGTCAGGAGAAGAAGACGCCAGGTCAGCCCCGAACAAGTGAATGTACCCCAAGTGAATGTACACAATGAGAATTTACTAAAGGGTTAAAAAAACCTGGAGTGGGGGGGGCGTAAACTGGCTGATGGAAAAAAATGAGAAAATCAAAACCCAAACCGCAAAACAAAAAATTTTTAGATAGCAATACGCATCTCCACAACAACAACACAATTAACAACAAAACACAATTAAACAATAAAAGTATCATTTTGTATTGGGTGCTGCTGCCGTTGTTGGTGGTTTTTTAGCATACAAATACTTAACCCATACCTAACAACAAGCCGCAAGTCCCCAGTTTAAAAGAAAAAAGAACCCCCTTCTGCAAAAAAAGTGCAACCTCCCGTTTAGATCCATTTTCTATGGAAAGTTTTTAAAAACTAGATAAAGTACAAGTAAAAACTAGATAAAGACAAGTTAAGTTGTTATAGAAAGTACTTTTTTAAGTTAAGGCAAGTAAATTACAAGTTAAGTGGAAGAAAAATTTAAGTTGTTTTTTAGTACTAGTTAGGTTTTTAAGTTAAGTTTTTGTTAGTTCTTAAGTAAGATGTTTTGTTCTTGTTAGGTTCTTAAGTAAGTTCTTTTAAATCATTCAAAAAAGCAGCAAATCAAACTGCGGCCCCTGCCCCCCCAAAACGCGAAAGGCACCAAAACAAAGTGTGAAGTAACGACGATTTTAAAGCACGACACCCAAAAAAGGAAGAAATTTTCGGCAAAAGCCTTCTCACGACAAAAAAAAGCATAAACTGCACAAAGGAAACCAAAATTGTGAATGAAGTAGACAGAGGGACAGTGGAAAAGAGGGTGAGTAGAGTTCGGGGAATAGGGCACGGGAAAAAGGGTAGGTAAAATGGGAGGAGGAAAAGGAGGAGGGAGGAGAAGAGAGAGGGGAGGAGGGGGGGGGGGGGAGGGGAGGGGAAAAAGAGGGGGGGAGCAGAAAGAATGGAAGTAGAGGGGAGTGGAGAATAAGAGAGGAAGAGGAGGGGAAGGGGTGGTGGAGGGGGGGGGTGTGTGGTATGTAGTGGGTGTGTTGCATAGAATGAAAGAACAAAAGGAAAACACAATAAAAAAATTCAATATACTCGAAAATCATTTTAAATGACAAAAGGGGGGGGGGGGGGGGGGGGGAGAGAAGGGGTCAAACCGCCTAAAGCATCCGACCCAAGTCTGACCCAAGGGGGAGGGTTGCCCTCCCAAGCCCAAGGGGTGGAGGGGAAAAGGGGAACCCCCGGGAAAAAAACCCCCCTAGCCCGACGCGCTAAGGCTGCAAGGTCACCCCCCCACACACGAAAAAAAAAAAAAAAAAAAAAAAAAAAAAAAAAAAAAAAAAAAAAAGCACTTGCCGCGGGAAAAACCCCCCCCACACACACACACACAAAAAACCCACACACACAAGTGCGCGATGCGCACGAAAACACGCAGCACCATCCACGCCCAAAAAGCGCCACGCTGGGGGGGGGGGAGTAACAATGGGGAAGTTTCTTACCCGTGCTGGTTGGTCTGCATCAGTGGGCCCCTTCGTGACGTAGAGCCTGGGGGCCTACTGGGAAAGATCGTTTGAGGCCTTTTATCTTTTGAAGGAGTTTTTTGGGGGTTAGCTCCCCGTCTCCCGTCTTTTTTTTTTTTTCTATTTTCTTTATTTTTTTTTATTTTTCTTTACTTACTTTTGTATTATCCCTCTTAGACTATACATGACAAAATGTGAAAAGGGTTAAAACCGAGGGGGGGGTTTTTCGAGTTTTCTGATGGGGTTTTTTACCCCCGGAAAACAAATTTTTGTGTTGGCCTTAAATTTTCAAAGGGCTTTGGGTAGTAGAGACCGATTTAGAAGCGAGTTTTCGATTTATTACCTGACGCCAATGTATCCCCTAGCGGTGCAGAAAACTGCCGTCGTTCAACGTACATCAAAGTGCGTTTAAGCAAACTTCCGGCGCGTTCCATTCTCCAACCCCCCCCTCGTTTATTTCCCCCTTTTTTCCGGGTCAGTCCGACCCGATGAAGATAGTGAAATTTTCTCGATGAATTGTTGGTCACCTGTGTGAGACTAGAAGATGTGATTTTGATGATGTCACACTGACTAGGATTGGTTGAATAATAACTGAAATGCTGATATGCAGGTAATGTTGGGTTTTGATTCCATTTGGCATCAATCGTGAAATTCATCAGGATTGTAATTTTATATAAAGTAATGCACGCCATTCTCCAAACTAAACAGTCCTGTTCTTGACTTGAAAAGTTCAGTCCATTTTTTGTAGCTCAAATGATGTTTGTGATAACCTTTAAGGATAGTAGCCGAATAACGCCACACATTTCACGGAATGTATCGTGCATTATCCAGTGCTATGGCACCATTCAAGGTTTTGAATATATATTTTATGCTGAGTATATTCTCTGATGCACTGCCTACCTACAGACATATAACAAAATTTGATGTGAGTGGTTTTTGTGAAGCTTATATCAATTTACCTAAACCTACCCCTGTTGCGGACGACTGAAAAGGGATGGGTATTTTAACCATATTGAAACACTATGTTGTCTTTGTTTAAATTAAGGCCAACATATGTCTTTAGATAGCAAATTGAATGAACTTTCAGAAAAATATAGTCACAAATCCCCCCCCTATGGGTTAATGGGGGTCTACACCCAGGTGAAGGACTATCTCCTTCCTACCCTCCTTTGCCCCCTCCTCTTCCCTCCCCCTCCTTTTTTTTTTTTTTTTTTTTTTTTTTTTTTTTTTTTTCTACCCCCCTCTCCCCCTTTCCCTTCTTCTCCCTCACCTCCTCCGTCCTTGTTCCTTTTCTATCGTCCTCTGAAGGGCTCCTTCCCCCTTTCGTTCCTTCTCTTTACTTTCCATCTTACTTCCTTTCTCTCTACTTTCGACCTCTACTATTCTCCTCTCTCACACCCCCCCCCCACCCACCTCCCCCTGCCCTCCCTCATACTTCCACCCTTCCTTTAGGCCCCTCTTTTTGTCCTCTCTTATGTCTCTCCTTCTTTTCCCCCCGGCCCTCCCCTTTTCCCCTCCCCTTTCCCCTCCCTCCCCTCCTTTTTCTTCCCCTTTTTATAAAAAAAAAAAAAAAAAAAAAAAAAAAAAAAAAAAAAAAAAAAAATTTTTTTTTTTTTTTTTTTTAGTCTATCTGTATGTATATATATATATATATGTGTGTGTGTATGTATATATATATATATACATACACACACACATATATATATATATATATACATACAGATAGACTAAAAAAAAAAAAAAAAAATTTTTTTTTTTTTTTTTTTGTCATTGGGAGTGTTGTTAGCGCCTCTCATCATGACCGCATATCTATCTTTTGCGTTAATGCTCTTATTTTTGCCCTTTTTTTCTGTTGCGCCACCATAGCACCACCTACTTCCCTATGCTACACCCAGATGTCTTAATGTATGCCTTGTTTGTACATTTACCCATTTATTCCCCATTGTTAACCCCCCCCCCCCCCCCAGCGTGTGCGCTTATTGGCGTGTGTATGTGTGCGTGCGTGTTTGTTCGTGCGCATGCGCGCACTTGTGTGTGTGTGTGTTTGTGTGTGTGTGTGTGTGTGTGAGGCTTTGCCCGCGGGCAAGTGCTTTTTTTTTTTTTTTTTTTTTTTTTTTCGTGTGTGTGGGGGGGTGAGCCTTGCAGCTCTTAGCTGCGTCTGGCTAGTGGGTTTTTTCTCGGGGTTCTCCCGTTTTCCCTCTCACCCCTTGGTGCTTGGGTAGGGCAACCTACCCTTGGGTCAGACTTGGGTCGGATGCTTTAGGCGGCTGACCCCCTTCTCTCCCCCCCCCCCCCCCCCCCCCTCCTTGTCATTTAAAATGATTTTTCGAGTATATTGTATCTTATTTATTGTGCTTTCTCTTGTTCATTTCATTCATATGCAACACACCCACTACATACCATCACACCCCCTCCCCCTCCACTCACTCTCCTTCCCCTCCTCTTCTCTCTCTTATTCTCCACTCTTCCTCTACTTCCATTCTCTCTCTGTCTCTCCCCTCTCTTTCTCCCCTCCCCCCCCCCCTCTCTCTCTCTCTCTCTCTCTCTCTCTCCCTCTCTCCTTTTCCTCCTCCTCACTTTACTCTACCCTCTTTCCTCGTGCCCTATTCTTCGAACTCTACTCACCCTCTCTTCCACTGTCCCTCTGTCTACTTCATTCACCACTTTGGCTTCACAAGGGGAGTATTGTGCATGTTTATGTCTGTATTTTTTTGTCGCTGAGGAAGGCATTTTGCCGAAAATTTCTTGTCCTGTTTTGTGTCGTGCATTAAATCGTCGTTACTTCACACTTTGTTTTGTGTGCTCTTCTGCGTTTTTGTCGTAAGTCATTCAAGTTAATCTTTTAAAGTTCTCCAATGCCCCACAGCATATGAAAACTCAGGATTGACGTAAGTTCTCTTGTTATTGTTAGAGGCTAGTGATTTCTTGTTAACAGCAGTTGTGTTTACTTGATGAAGAGTAGAGCGCAGATTAACATTTGTTTGATGAAATACTTTGTTTTCAAAGAGAGCTTGCTTGTAGTTATCGTGCGTTATATTTTTTTTGACAACTTCTTTACTTATGCCTTTAGCTTTTTTCATTACAGAAGTCTGGCTAGCAACGCTATACATCTTTGATCGCAAACCAACATATTCTTTGATAACTGTCCCATTAAGTTCATCCTTCATCTTCCCAATCACTTTCTTGTTCACAGTTGAATGTAAAGGACTGTCTTTTGGATAGTCGCATGTGTCGTACCACCCATCAGCTCCTTTAGCCACCTCAGTTTCTAAGTCTTTATAGAAGTCTTCTGTGGGGACGTCTAGAATAAAAGAGTCAGTGTCTGTGTAAAGTACTCTTGCTTCTGGGTACCGCGGTTTAAAGTAGTCGTACAGTAATTCTAATATCAATAACTTTGACAACTCTAATACGGTAAAGCCAATAAACACTGGCTTGTCCAACTTAACATCCTTTTTCTTCATCATAATGCCAACCAGGCTGTCGTTAAATCTTCTAAAGTCTTGATAGTTGGGTTTAGAGGCAAACTTAATTGCTTGGTTTTCTTTTGTAACTAATTTAACATCTTTACGGTTGTGTACGTTCTCCATGGTTTTGCCAAAACAGCTGTTGTTCATCAGTTTAAAGAAGTCTTTTTCTGAAGCATCAGTGGCTTGGGTTCTAAGATCAGTGTTCTTCTTGATGTATGGCCTCATAAAGGGCTCTTGATCACAGATAATTATTCTATGAACAGCTGTCAGTTTCAGTCCGTGTCTTAAGTAAAACTGTAACAGCCTGTAATGACAAACATACTTAGTTTTGTGCCTAAGATTAGGAACGAGTTTAGGCGGTTCGATGGGGCTCATCTTTAATCTTTCTGCGGCTAGGGGGTAATCGTTGTGGAGATCGTGTAATTCTTTAGGATATTCTAAGTCTACTTCCAAGATTAGTCCTGCTGGATTATCAGGCGTAAGCTGTGACAACATGCCTAACACAGTGTTAACATCATGAGGCCCTTGTATCATTTTAAAGTTTCTAAGTGGGAGCGGTTGACTCATGGCCCATCCATACAGATTGTTGGCATCTAAGTACATTAGATAGTTGGATGGTTTAGTGAGATCATAGTCGTCTAAATATTTGTTGTTGGCTTTGCAGTAAGGATGTGAGGCCATGCTAATACCTCCCTTACACCGTCTTCAATCATCTGAAGTGTGGGTAGATCAGATATTAAGTCAATCTGGATGTTTGTAGACTTTAAGAAAGCATCCCAAGAAAGACGTGGGGCAGAGATGTAATGTGATGAGTCTAAGTTGTAATGTTTCATGCATGTAGATCTGTAGTTCTGAAAGACGTCTGCCAATAAACATACGTCAGCCAATAAATATTAATCGTGATAATCCCCCATTGTTTCACAGTGTAATTCTGTCCAGGCTTTCTGTGCGTATTCATAGTCAGCATCAGTTATGTCTTTGCCTCTAAGACTAGAAAAGAAAGCGCCTTTAGGAGGAAGTGAGTCTTCGTCAAACCTATCCCACGAGTTCATGTATTCATAAGGATAAACTCCTTTACGCACTAAAGATGGATCGAAGTATTGTTTAGTGATTGGAAAGTCTTGTAAAGATCCTGCTAACTTATCCAAACTAGCCATCAGATGTTGGGCAGAGTCATAAAAGGATAAAGAGTCAAGAGTAAAAGTCATGTACTTTTCTGAAGACTGTGCAATGCAGGTAACCCTCTTATATTCAGAAGTCACTGCTTGCATGATAAAATGAGAATCGTAGCCTCGTAAGTTATGAAAGAAGATGGGCAGTTTCCATGTCTTAGGGTCAACCTTAAGCTGAAGATTACAATTTTTGTGCTCAGCCCCTCTAAACTTTCCAGTAATGTGATCGTGGTTTCTTACTGTCACGCCTTTACTGTTAGGTGTTAGCTCTAAGCCGGAAATCCAGCAGTGTGTAGATGAGTTATAACGTTCTTGGTCTTTAGGAGTCATAACAATGTCTGAAAGGTTCAGTTGGTTGGATAACTGATTGCGAAGTTGTTTCATCTGCTCTAGAAATCTACTAGCTGCGTTGGGGCCTCTGTAAATCTCGGGTGTTGTGTGTTGACCGTCTGACCTAACAACAATAAACGCATAAGAACAGATCTGATGGTGGGTTAATAAGGTTGTTTTTTGTTTTTTGCTGTTGCGGGCCATAGTACTGCGGTAAGATTGATTCAAGGTCAGCATAAACCACGTATGGGCTCATCTGCATTTTGTGTAAATTCTTAAAACTAACTTTAGACCCTGGTTTAGGTGTGAGGAGTTTTGGTTTCACAGTCTACAAAACCTTTACAACGAGTTATATGTTCGGCAGCTGCTTCTATAGTTCGGATTCTGCCCAAACACCTTCTACAAATCTCCTGTTTAGATTTATGCTTTGATGTATATTCTAACAGTCTGCTTATTGTTCTGATTAATACATAATGACTCTTTAGCCCGTCTGTAAACAGTATCAAGTCTACATGTTTGTTAAGCGGTTCTCCAAAAGTGGGAGCGTTGGGAGAAACCCTTAGAGGCACTTTTTTAGCTTTTACAGACCATGTGTATACGTTTACAGTGATTGGTTTGTTTTGCTCTTCAAACTGATATATACTGTTTATACTTACTGGGAAGGTTATGTTATTAAAGTTCAGTTCTTGTTTGTATGCTTCATAATTGGAAACTCTGTTTGCATGATTTTAACAGGATGTAGATGCGCTAAAACACACCACATAAAACACATGTTGTCAGAATTATGTATGTTTAAGACTGCTCGTTTTAACTCTAACTCTTTTGGGAGAGGAAGGTAGGAATTGCCAACTATAGGATAGAACTTTGTTTGTCTCAATTTGATTTCAAGGACTGTCCCTTCAGACCAGCCAGAGCCCCTTAACTTTGCCTCCTCACTTGCATGGTTAAACTGTGTAAGCATGTAGTCAGCCCAGTTAGAGTTAAAGTCGTGATAGCTGATTACTTCTTTCTGTTTAGTTGAAACCCAGACTGGCATGTTAGTACCATCAGGCGTTATATAATCAATCAGAACGGTCAACAGCACTTTTACTGGTGGCTCCATCTGAAGAGACTCTGGGATTTTAGAGATAGCATGTGCTACGCTTTCATGAACGTTTGTAGGGTTAATAATATTCATGTCTACTTCACTAAACATACTGCTTAATTGTTTGTCGCTACTGAATATTTCTTCCATCGTATATAGTTTTCCGTCCTCGAATTTACTTGGGGTCATCATTTTTAAAGCCACAATATTTACGTAGATTAAAAAAATAAATGTAAATAAAAGTAAGTGAAACAGGCTTTTATTCTTCACCCAAGTGCCGCAACACTTCAAGACATGTTAGCCTTACAATAACGCCTGCTAATATTTTAGCTTTTTCTGAATCACTACAGTTAATGTTTATCACTTTGATTGCTTCGTTAAATAGTTCACTATTATCT
This sequence comes from Conus ventricosus, assembly GCA_018398815.1. Classification (NCBI taxonomy): domain Eukaryota; kingdom Metazoa; phylum Mollusca; class Gastropoda; order Neogastropoda; family Conidae; genus Conus; species Conus ventricosus. The sequence goes on along the minus strand of CM031611.1, from coordinate 36,890,205 downwards.
TTTATTATATTGTTTACATCATTCTCAAAGCCAAATTCACTAAAATCAATGTTTAATAATTTCATTGTTTCGTCAAATAGTTCATTACAATTCTTTAAATCAGATTCACTGAGTTCGGCAGCCATTTTTAATATAAAATAAATAAAAAGTAATTGTAAATTCAGCTGTTGTTCATAGTCTTTTCTAATCGTAAAACTTAATCTTTATTAAAGCGAATAGCTACTCCTTCAGGGGTGGTAGAAACAGTCAGATTAGCATCTTCAGGAGCTATATTATCAAGTAAAATAGCAAACAACTTTACTACTGGTGGGGCCCAAGAATCTGGTATTTTACTGACAGCTTCCAATACACTTTCTCGCATGTCTATGCGATTAAAAAGATCAGTAATTAATTCTTCAAACCTGTTTCTTTAACTGATCTTTATCAGCCTCCCTCTCCCAATCCAACTCATAAAGTATATTAATAAGCTCTGTAGCTAATTCGGCCTTCATTTTTTAAACCAAATTAAAATCATAAATTAAAAAAAATAAATTAATCAGTTTCTCTCTCCCTCATTCACTCCCACATCTCTCTCCCCCTCATTCACTCCCACATCTCTGTCTGTCTGTCTGTCTGTCTGTCTGTTTACTTCTTTGTCTGTCTGTCTGTCTCTCTCCCCCCTCTCTCATTCACACACACGCACATGGGGGGGGTGCTTGCAGGGGAGTGTGAAGGGGGCTTTTTGTGGTTCGAACTTGAGCGTCATAAATTCGAGACAGCCGCTAAAAAGCACTTATCAGAGTCCTGAATCAACAATCACAAGATCTCTTCAAAGTTCTCTCAGCGGCCGTCTGAGACAGCCTTTAAGCAGGTGAATTGAAGCGATGAATAGTTGAAACGTTGAAGCAGCCAACCACAACAGCAAAGCCATGGAACAGGAGTGAGAATGCCAGCAAGTAGGTCACCGTTAACGCGTTATCGGTTCTATTTTTAGGCTGTAATTCAACGGTTGCCATCCGCCGTTAACGATTACTGGGATTGCTGAAGCTCGCTTGTACTTGCTATGTGTGGATCTCGCCTCCAGTGCTGTGCAAATTCCGGCACTTGCAGCATGGCTTTGATTTCATTCAGCTTGCCAGAAATAAAGCGAAAGGGAAGGCCTACAACATAAAACCCTGGGTAACCAAAAAGAACGCTCGCAACAGCACGTAATTTTCGTGCGTAAACATCAGAATACCCGGTTTTTGCTTTCAACCAAACAGTCCATGTTTCCTTCACTCTCCCTTCTTTCCTTTCATTTTCATGCCATTGTTTACACAAAATCAAGAAGTTACCAAACTGAATGTAAATTAACAAGGACTGTGCATCTTGTCTCCTCCAATTCAAGAACTTTTTCTAACTCAGAATCCACGCTGTCTTCTGAAACTGCAGCTATATTTTGTGCCATATGCAAACACTTCTCTCGCAGAAAAAGCGCCACACACCTTCACAGCACAGCCTCCAATGTAAAATGGCAGGGCGGCTCTGGCCTTACCCGGCCAAAATGACGTCATACTCCTGCCGATTGGTTGAGCCTGCACGCGCGATGGGCGAGCTCCTGTGCAGTGGAGCATGCAAGAAACAATGGCGGCGTTCAATATTAATTGCAGCCAGTCTGGCAGGCCGGCAGGTTGTAAACAAACAGGACTGCTAAACCATATAAATTTTTAGTTGATTTCATGTTCTCAGAGAGAATGTAAATATGTTGATTCACGATCGCCCATGTGATTCTACACGGAAACCCCCGTTTCAATGTGCTAATTTTGTCAATATTTGGCGATTTTGAGGTGTTAATTTTTTTTGTGAAACAGGTGTTAAATTTGGCCAAAATTGACATGTGATGGACGTGATTTGTATGTGAAAATGGGGGTTTTCGTGCAAAATCACATGGGTGGTCTAGACCCCGCATATTTACATTCTCTCCTCGTCTTGGTCGCTGTCATTCCGGTTCGGCCGTGTTGACAAAACGTACTCCTGTGTGTCTGATATTTCCGACTGTGTGTCAGGCAAGAACGGCGCATCCAGCGGCCGTACCGTATCGAGGTCATGATCCTGCTTCGTACTTGCCTGACTCTGTTGCTGTCTGGCCCTTTCCCGATCACGTCGAATCTGACTGGGTGGCTTTCTTCTATAATACTGCACCCTTGTATTCCGATTCAAGACAGGGTCCGCCATGTTTGTTGACACCGGCGGGTTGGCAGGCTTGAGGCGTAGCACAACCACCGTGCTGTCTCCTTCTCCCGCCACTTTCCAACTGCTCACCGTGTTGTCCGTCAGCAGGGCACTCAGGGTCTTCTCCACAGTCGCTGGCAGTCCAGTAACTGGCATGTTGACGATAAAATCAGCGAATTTACTGCAGCTCTTCCGATGTGCGCCCTTTCGCTACGCTTCACGTCACGTGACCCAGAGAGAGAGAGAGAGAGAGAGAGAGAGAGAGAGAGAGAGACAGAGACAGAGATACAGATATACAGAGACAGAGAGAGAGATTGCATGACGTAAATTGCTGGGACCGAAGAAGCGTGCAACACGGACATCTGGTCACTGTGTGGATCTGTGGAAGTGTGCACACAATGGGACAGTCAGCTATTACTATTTCGTCAGTCTGGATTCCCTCATTGCATGCGACAGGTTCAATAATAACACCACATTGCTGCAAATTACTGTTTTCCCACTGTCTGTCTCTGTGTCTGTCTGTCTGTCTGTCTGTCTGTTACTGCATGCGACAGGTTCAATAATAACACCACATTGCTGTAGATTACTGTTTCCCACTGTCTGTCTCTGTGTCTGTCTGTCTGTCTGTCTGTCTCTGTGTCTGTCTGTTACTGCATCCGACAGGTTCAATGATAACACCACATTGCTGCAAATTACTGTTTTCCCACTGTCTGTCTCTGTGTCTGTCTGTCTGTCTGTCTGTCTGTTACTGCATGCGACAGGTTCAATAATAACACCAGATTGCTGTAGATTACTGCATTCCCACTGTCTGTCTCTGTGTCTGTCTGTCTGTTAGTGCATGCGACAGGTTCAATAATAACACCAGATTGCTGTAGATTACTGCATTCCCACTGTCTGTCTCTGTGTCTGTCTGTCTGTTAGTGCATGCGACAGGTTCAATAATAACACCACATTGCTGTAGATTACTGCATTCCCACTGTCTGTCTCTGTGTCTGTCTGTCTGTCTGTCTGTCTGTCTGTTAGTGCATGCGACAGGTTCAATAATAACACCATATTGCTGCAGATGACTGTTTTCCACTGTCTGTCTCTGGTCGTCTGTCTGTCTGCTGTTACTGCATGCGTAGGTCAACGAAATGGGGTTTTTTTTTTTTTTGGGGGGGGGGGCCCCTTTTAAAATTTTTGGGGGGAAATTATTTTTGGGGTTTGGGGGGGGGGGTTTTTAAAAAAAATTTGGGAAAAAAAAAAATTTTTTTTTGGATTTTCTTTTGGGGGGAAAATTTTTTAAAAATTTTTTTTGGGGGGGCCCCCCTTTTTTTTTTGGGTTTTGGGTTTTTAAAAATTTTTTTTTTTTTAAAAATTCGGGTTTTTGGGGGGGGAAAAAAGGAGGGGGGGGTTTTTGGGAAAATTGGGGGTTTTGGGGAAAACCCCCGGGGGGCCCAAAAAAAAACCCCCCCTTTTTTGGGGGTGGGGTTTTGGGGGGGGGTTTCCGGGGGGTTTTTTTTGGGGGGCCAAAACCCCCCGGGGGAACCCCCACTTTTTTTTGGGGGGGGAAAAAGGGGGGGGGCCCCCCCCCGGGGGGCCCCCCCGGGGGGTTTTTCTTTTTTTTTTTTTAAAAAATTTTTTTTTTTGGGGGGGGCCCCCCTTTTTTCCCCCCTTTGGGGCTTGGGGGCCCCCCTTTGGGGGTTCCCCCCCCCCTTTTTCCCCAATTTTTTTTTCCCCCCCTTTTTGGGGAAAAAGGGGGGGAAAAAAAATTTTTTTCCCAAAAAAGGGGGGGGTTTTTTTGGGGGGGGGGGTTTTTTTTCCCCCCCCAAAAAATTTTTTAAAAAAGGGGGGAAAAAGGGGGGGGGTTTTTAAAAAAAAAAATTTTTTTTTAAAAAATTCCAAAAAAGGGGCCTTTTTCAACCCGGGGGTTTGTGGGGGAAAACCCAAATTAAAAAAGGGGGGTTTTTTTTTTTGGGGGTTTTTTTTTCCCCCCCCCCCCCAAAAAAAAATTTTTTGGGGGGGGCCCCCCGGGGGGGGTTTTTGGTTTTTTTTAAACCCGCCCGGTTTTTTCCCCCCGGGGGTTTTTTTTTTGGGGCCGGTTTTTTTTTTTTTTTTTTTTTTGGGGGGCCCCCCCGGGGGGCCCAAGGCCCCCCCCTTTCCCCCCTTTTTGGGGTTTGGGTTTTTTTTGGGGGGTTGGGGGGGTTTTTTAAACCCCCCTTTTTTTTAAAAATTTTTGGGGGGCCCCCCCGGGGTTTTGGGGGGGGGAATTAAAAAGGGGGGGGTTTTTTGGGGTTTTTTTTTTGGGGCCCCCCAAAATTTGGGGGGGGTTTTTTAAACCCCCTTTTGGGTTGGTTCCCAACCCTTTTTGTTTCTTTTTTGGGCCCCTTTTTTTAAAAAGGGGGGGGAAAAAAACCCTTTTTTCCCCCCGGGTTTTTGGGGGGCCCCCGGGGGGGGTTTTTTTTTAAAAATTTTTTTCCCCTAAAAAATTTTTGGGGGGGAAAAGGGGGGGTTTTTTTTTTTTTTTTTTTAAAAAAATTTTCCCCTTTTTTTTTTTTTTTTTCCCCCCTTTTTTGGGGGGGAAAAAGGGGGGGGGGGAAAAAGGGGGTTTTTGGGGGGGGTTTTGTTTTTTTTTTGGGGGGGGAAAATTTATTTTTTTTTTAAAAAAAAATTTTTTTTCCCCCTTTTAACCCGGGGGGTTTTTTTTTTTTTCCCCTTTTTTTTTTTTAAAAAACCAAAAAAAAGGGGGGGGGCCCAAAATTTTTTTAAAAAACCCCCCCGGGGGGGCCCCAAACCCCCCAAAAAAAAAAAACCCCCCCCCCCCCCAAAAAAACCCCCCCCCCCCTTTTTAAACCCAAAAACCCCCCTTTTTTTTTTTTTTTGGGGTTTTTTTCCCCCCCCCCCCCCCCCTTTTTTCTCCCAACCCCTTTTGGCCCCCCCTTTTTAAAAAAAAAAAAAAAAAAAACCCCCCCCAAAATTTCCCCCCCAAAAAAGGGCCCCCCCCCCCTTCCCCCAAAAATTTGGCCTTTTTTTCCCCGGGGGTTTTTCCCCCCTTTTCCCCCCCAAAAAAAATTTTTTTTTCCCCCCCCCCCTTCCCCCCCCCCCGGGGGGGGGGGGGGGTTTTTTTTTCCCCCCCGGGGGGAAAGTTTTTTTTTTTGGGGGGGGGTTTTGGGGGGTTTTTCCCTTTTTTTTTTTTTTTTTTTTGGGTTTTTTGGGGGGGGGGGTTTTTTTGGGGGGTTTTTTTTTTGGGGGGTTTTTTTTTTTTTTTGGGGTTGGGGGGGGGGGGGGGGGGCCCCTTTTGGGGAATTGGGGTTTTTTTTGGGGGGGGCCCCCTTTTCCTTGGGGGTTTTCCTTGGGGGTTGGGTTTTTTGGGGAGTTTTTTTTTTTTTGGGGGGGGGGGGGGGGGTTTTTTTGTTTTGGGTTGGGGGTTTGGGTTTTTTTTAAAATTTTGGTTAAAATTGCCTTTAAACCGAACAAAAAAATTTTTAAAAAAAGGGGGGGGGCCCCCCAAAAAAATTTTTTGGGGAAAAAAAGGGGAAAACCCCCCCCTTTTTTTTAAAAACCCCCCCTTTTTAAAAAACCCCCCCAAACATTCCCCCTTTTTTTTTTTTTTTTTTAAAAAATTTTTTTTCCCCCCCCCCCCCCCAAACCCCCAAAAAAACACCCCAAAACCCCCCTTCCCCCCCCCCCCCCCCCTTTTTTTTTCCCCCCCCCCCCCCTTTTTTTCCCCCAAAAATTTCCCCCCCCCCCCCCCCCTTTTAAAAAACCCCCCCGGGGTTTTTTTTTGGGGGGGGGGGGCGGGGGGCCCGCCCTTTAAAAAGGGGGTTTCCCAAAAAACCCCTTTCCCCGGGGTTTTTTGGGGAACCCCCCTTTTTTTTTTTGGGGTTTTTTTTTTCCCCCCCCCCCCCGGGGGTTTTTTAAAATTTTTTGGGGGGGTTTTTTTTTAAAAAAATTTTTTAAAAAATTTTTGGGAAAAAAAACCCCGGGCCGGGGGGGGGGGGAAAAACCCGGGGGGGGGGTTTAAAGGGTTTTTTATTTTTTTTTTAAAAATTTGGGGGGAAAACCTTTTGGGGGTTTTTTTTAAAAAAGGAAAATTTTTTTTTTTTGGGTTTTGGTTTTTTAAAAAAAAAAAAATTTTTTTTAATTTTTTTTAAAAACCGGTTTTGGAAATTTTTTTTTTTTTTTTAAAAAAAAGGGGGGGGGTTTTTTTTTCCCCCCAAAAATTCCCCCCCCGGGGAAACCCCAAAAAAAAAAACCAAAATTTCCCCCTTTTTTAAAAAAGGGGAAAAAATTTTTTTTTTGGGAAATTAAAAAATTTTTTTTTTTAAAAAAAACCCGGTTTTTCCCCTTTTTTTTTTCCCAAAATTTTTTTTTTCCCCAAAATTTTTTTTAAAAAATTTTAAAAAAAAAATTTTTTAAAAATTTAAAAACCCCCAAAAAAAAAAAACCCCAAAAAATTTTAAAATTTAAAAAAATTTTTGGAAAAGGTTTTTTTTTTAAAAAAAAAAAAAAAGGGGGGGTTTTTTTTTTCCTTTTAAAAATTTTCCTTTAAAAAAAAAAATTTTTTTTAAAAATTTTTAAAATTTTTTTTTTTTTTGGGGGTTTTTTTTAATTTTTTTTTTAAAAAAAAACCCCCCTAAAAATTTTTTTTCCCCAAAAAATTTTCCCCCCAAAAATTTTTAAAAAAAAAAAAAAAAAAAATTTTCCAAAACCTTTAATGGGGGAAAAAAAAAAAAAAAAAAATTTTTTAAAGGGTTTTTAAAAATTAAAAAGACTTTTTTTTTGGGGAAAAAAAAATTTAAAAAAAAAAACCCCCCCTTTGGAAAAAAAATGACAAAATTTTTTTCCCAAAAAAAATTTTAAATTTGTTTTTTTTAAAAAAATTTTTTTCCTTTTCCCTTTAAACCCCCCTTTTTCCCTTTTGAAATTTTCCCAAAACCTGAAAAAAATTTTTTCCCCCAAAAAAAAAAAATTTTTTTTTTAAAACCAAAAAAATTTTTAAAAAAAATTTTTTTTTAGTTTTTTTTTAAAAAACCCTTTTTAAAAAAATTTTTTTTTTTTTTTCCAAAAATTTTTTTTAAAAAAAAAATTTTAAAACCCCAAATTTTTTCCCTTTTTTTTTTTTCCCCCTTTTTAATTTTTTTTTTTGGGGGGAAAAATTTTTTTTTTTTTAAAATTTTTTTAAAAAAAAATTTAAAAAAAGTTTTTTTTTTTTTGGGGGTTTTTTTTTTTTTTAATTTTTTTTTCCCCCCCCCTTTTTTTTTTTTTCCTTTAAAATTTTTTTTGGGGCCTTTTTTTTTAAATTTTTTTTTTAAAAAAATTTTTCCCTTTTTTAAATTTTTTTCCCCCCTTTTTTAAATTTAAAAAAAAAAAAACCCCCCCCCCTTTTTTTTTTTTTAAATTTTTTTCCCCAATTTTCTCTTGGTCTTTTTGTTTTTTTTTTTTTTTTTTTTTTTTAAAAAATTTTTAAAATTTTTTTTTTTTTTCCAAATTTCAACCTCTCTACGGTTGGGGAAAATTTTTTTTTGTTCTATGTTTGGCTATAAAATTTTTTTTTTTTTTCCCCTTTTTTTTTTTTTTTGCCGGGCCAAAAAACCCCGGGGGTTTTTTTTCCCCTTTTTTTTTTGGGGTTTTTTTTTTTTAAAACCAAAAACCTTTTTTTTTTTTAAAAAAACCCCCCACCCCCCCCCCCAAAAAAAAAAAAAAAAACACACCAAAACCCCCCAAAAAAAAAACACACACACCACACACACCACCCCCCCCCCCCCCCAAAAAAAAAAAAAAAAAAAAAAAACCCCCCCCCCCCCCCCCCCCCCACCCCCCCCCCCACAAAAAAAAACACCAAAACACCCCCCAAAAAAAAAAAAAACCCTCCCAAAAAAACCCCCCAAAAAAACCCCAAAAAAAAAAAAAATTAAAAAAACCCCCTTTCCCCAAACCCCAAAAAAATTTTTTAAAAAATTTTGGGGGGGGCCCCCTTCCCCCCCCCCAAAAAACCCCCCCCCCCAAAAAGCCGGGGGCAGGGGGAAAATCCCCCAAATTGGAAACCCTTCCCCTTTTAAATAACCCCAAACCCCCAAAAAGGGGGGGCCCCAACCCCCCCCCCCCCCCCCCAAAAAAAAACCCCCCCCCCTTTTTAAAAATTTTTTCCCCCCCCCCCCCTTTTTTTTGGGGGGGGGGGGTTTTTTTGGGGTTTTGGGGGGGGGGGGGGAAGGGGGGTGGGGGTTTTTTTTATTGGGGGAAAAAGGGGGGGGGGGGGGTTTTTTCCAAAAATTTTTTTTTGGTTTTGGGGGGGAAATTTTTAAAAAAAAAAAGGGGTTTTTTTAAAAAAAGGGGGGAAAAACCAAAAGGAAAAATTTTTTTTCCCCCCTTTTTTTAAAAAAAAAAAAATTTAAAAAAAAAACCCCTTTTTAAAAAACCCCCCCCAAAGTTTGGTTTTTTTGGGGGGGGAAAAAAAAAGGGGGGGGGGGGAAATTTGGGAAAAATTTTGGGGAAAAGGGGGGGGGGGGGGGGGGGGAAAATTTTTAAAGGGGGAAAAAAAAAAAAAATTTTTTTTTTTTTTAATTTTCCCTTTTTTTCCAAAAAGGGGGGGGGGGGGGGCCCCGGGGCCCCCGGCCCCCCCAAAAGGGGAAAACCCCGGGGGGGCCCCCCCCGGGGGGAACCCCCCCTTCCCCTTTTTTTCCCCCCCAAAAAAAATTTAAAACCCCCAAAAACCAAACCCCAAAAAAAAGGGGAAAAAAAAAACCTAAAAAAAAAACCCCTTTTTTTAAAAAAAAAAAGAAAAAATTTTTTTTAAAAAAAAAAGGGGAAAAAAGGTTTTTTTAAAAAAAAAAAAAAAAAGGGGGGTTTTTTTTTTAAAAAAAAAAAAAGGGGGGGGGGGGGGGTTTTTTTTTTGGGGGGGAAAAAAAAAAAAAAAAAAATTTTGGTTATTTTGGGAAAAAAAAAAGGGGGGGGGGCCGGGGGGGGGGGGGGGGGGGGGGGGGGGGGGGGGGGGGGGGGGGGGGGGGGGGGTTTTTTTTTTTTGGAAAGGGTTTGGGGGGGAAAAAAGGGGGGGGGTTTTTAAAAAAAAAGGGGGTTTTTTGGGTTTTTTTTCCCCCGGGGGGGAAAAAAAATTTTTTGGGGGTTTTTTTTGGGGGCCCCGGGTTTTTTTTTTAAAAAAAAAAAAAAAAGGGGGAAAAAAAGGGAAAAAAACCCAAAAAAAAAAAAAACCCCCCCAAAAAAAAAAACCCCAAAGGGGGGGAAAAAAAAAAGGGGGCCCCCCCCCGGGGGGGCCCCCCAAAAACCCCCAAAAAACCCCAAAAAAAGGGGGGTTTTCCGAAATTTACCCTTTAAAAAAAAAAAAAAAAAAAACCGGTTTTTTGGGGTTTAAAAAAAAAAAAAAAAACCCCCAAAAAAACAAAAAACCCCCCCCCCAAACCCCCCGGGTTTTAAAAAAAAGGGGCCCCCGCCCCCCCCCCCACAAAAAACCCCCAAAAATTTTCCCCCCCAAAAAAAAAAAAAGGGGGGGGGGGGGGGGTTAAATTTTTTTCCCCCCCCCCCCCCAAAAAAAAAAAAACCCCTTTTTTTTTTCCCCCCGGGGGGGTTTTTTAACTTTTGGGGGGGGGGGGGAACCCCAAAGGGGGTTTTTTTTTCCCCCCCCCCCCCAAAAACCCCCCTTTTCCCCCCCCCCCCCCCCCGGGGGCCCCGGGGGTTACCCCCCTTTGGGGGCCCCCTTTTTTTCCCCCCCCCCCCACCCTTTTCCCCCCCCCCTTTTTTTTTTTGGCCCCCCCCCTTTTTAAAAAAAAAAATTTTTTTTTAAACCCGGTTTTTTTTTTTAAAAAATTTTTAAAAAAACCAAAAAAAAAGGGGGCCCCCCCCCCCCCCCGGGGAAATACCCTTTTTGGGGGCCCTTCCCCAAAAAATTAAAGGGGAAAAACCCCCCCTTTTTTAAAAAAAATTTTTTTTCCCCCCCCAAAAAAATTTCCCCCCCCAAAAAATTTTTTTTCCCCCCCCCCCCCCCCCAAAAAAGGGCCCCCCGGGTTTTCCCCCCCCCCGGGGGGGGGGCCCCCCCCTTTTTTTTGGGCCCCCCCCCCCCAAAAAACCCCCGGGCAATTTAAAACCGGGGAAAAAAGTTTTTCCCCCCCCCCCCTTTTCCCCCCCCGGGGGGCCCCCCCCCCTTTTTTTTCCCCCCCCCCCCCCCCCCCCCCTTTTTTTTTCCCCCCCCCCCCCGGGGGTTTTTTCCCAAAAACCCCCCAAAAAAATTTTCCCCCCCCGGGCCCCCCCCTTTTTGGGAAAAAATCCCCCCCGGGGGGGGTTTTTTTCCCCCCAAAAAAAAATTTCCCTTTTTTTCCCCCCCCAAAAGGGGGCCCCCACCCTTTTTCCCCCAAAAAAAAACCCTTTTTTTGGGCCCCCCCCCCCCAAAAAAAAAAAACCCCCCCCCCCCCCCCCTTTTTTTTTAAAACCCCCCCCGGGAAAAAAATTTTTTGGGGGGGGGGGCCCCAAAAAAAAAATTTTTTTTTTTTTTTTGGGGAAAAGGGGAAAAAATTTAAAAAAAAAAAAAAAAAAAAAAAAAAAAAGGGGGGGAAAAAAAAAAAAAAAAAAAAAAAAAAAAAAAAATGGGGGAATTTGGGGAAAAAAAAAAAATTTTTTTTTTCCTTTTTAAAAAAATTTTAAAAAAGGGGGGGAAAAAAATTTGGGGGGAAAAAAGGTTTTTTAAAAAAAAAAAAAGGGGGGGAAAGGGGAAAAAAAAGGGGGGTTTTTTAAAAGGGGGAAAAGAAAAGGAAAACCGGGGGAAAATTTTTGGGGGGAAAAAAAACCAAGGGTAAAATTTTTTGGGGGGGGGGGTTTTTTTAAACCAAGGGGGAAAAAAAAGGGGGGTTTAAAAAAATTTTTTTTAAAAAAAAAGGGGAAAAAAAAAGAAAAAGGGGAAAATTTGGGGAAAAAAGGGGGGGGGAAAAACCCTTTTTTTAAAATTTAAAAAAATTTTTTTTTTTGGGGGGGAAAAAGGGGGAAAAAAGGGGGAAAAAAATTTTAAAAATTTTTTAAAAAATTTGGGGGGGGAAAAAGGGGGAAAAAAAAGGGGGGGGGGCAAAAAAAGGGAAAGGGGGAAAAGGGGGGAAAAATAAAAAGGGATTTTGGGGGGGGTTTTTTCCCCCAAAGGAAAAATTGGTTCCCGGGGGGTAAAAAAGTTGGGAAAAATTGGGGGGTTTTTTAAAAAGGGGGAAAAAAAATTTTTGAAAGGGGAAAAAAACCCGTAGAAAAAGGTGAAATTGGGGGGTTTAAAAAAAAAAAAAAAAAGGGGGGAAAATTTAAAAACAAAAAAAGGGGGGTTTTTAAATTTAAAAAAGGAGCTTAAAAGGGGGGAAAAGGGGGGGTTTTTGGGGCCCCAAAAAAAAAAAAGGGGGGGGGGGGGAAAAAAAAAAAAAATTTTTTTGGGTTTTTTAAGGGGAAAATTTTAAAAAAAACCTTTTTGGGGGGAAAAAGGGAAATTAAGGGAAAAAATTTTTTAAAAATTTAAAGGGGAAAAAAAGGGGGAAAATTTAAAAAAATTGGGGGGGGGAAAAAAGGGGGGTTTTTTAAAAAAAAATTTTGGGGATAAAAAAAAAAAGGGGGGGGGTTTTTTTTGGTTATTTCCTAAGAAAGGCAAATTTTGGAGAAGGGTGAAGATAATTCATATTTGTTTTATAACCTGTTGATTTAATGCAGTCTTTTACCTGCATCGTGTGAGAAGACCCTAGTGAACATTCCTGATTCGATGGGTTTACTGTGTTATGCTCAGGTCTGTGTTGAGCTGGGGTTATTGGTACATTTTAGTAGACTTCCCCTCGCCCATCATGCGAGTGGCTGTTAAGATTTAACAGCATGGGTCAGACTGTACTGACGGCGGGGTTCCAGTACCCTTCCTCCTTCCTCCTTCCTCCTTCCTTCTTCCTTCCCTCCCTTTCTTCTCTCCTCCCAGCTATGTTTCCCCCCCCTCCCGGGGCTTCACCCGGAGTCTGGACTGGATGGTGCCACGTGCTGGTTGAGGCCACGCTCTGGCTGGGACCACGGACTGGATGGTGCCACGTGCTGGTTGAGGCCACGCTCTGGCTGGGACCGCGGACTGGATGGTGCCACGCGCTGGTCGAGCCACGCTCTGGTCGGGACCGCGGACTGGTAGAGGAGCCCGCCGTCTTGACTGGCCGGCCCTGACCCCCGTCCAGGACCTCCAGTAACAGCGCCACGTCCCCCCCCCCCCCCTCCGGGACGCGCTCTTCACTGCCTGCTTGTGTGTCGAGGGTGTCGGCTGTGAGCGACTCCCTTAAAGAACCGACCCGGTTCGGAGCACCTAGTGCGACAGGGTGCTCCCAGTAGACTTGACGGAGGCAGGGGTGTGGAGGCACTCCAGGGTGGTGGAAGGGATGGATGCTGGAAATGTTTCTTTATAATTGTGTATATGTCATATGTGCTGGAATGCTGTAATTGTAATTGTGTACGTCGTATGGTGAAATGTTTATTTATAATTGTGCATGTTGTGTGTGTTGGAGTGCTTGATTGTGATTGTGCATGTTGTGTGTGTTGGAATGCTTATTTATGACTGTGTGTGTTGGAGTGAATAAATGGGGTGTTGTATCGTAATCTTTGTCGTGTGGGCTCTTGCGAGGCGTGCGAGGTCAGTCACTCCCTTCACTCCCACCTAGACCGATCCTGTCAGGGCAGACCTCCAGGGGTCGGTCGTGACATCCGTATACACATCAACCACATAGATGCAAAACCCTGATTTCTGTACAAATCATATAATACTTTATGCAATCTAGATGAATATTTGTTTGTTTGTGGTGAAAGTAAGAATGACCAGAATTTTATCATTCGTGCATATACTTGAACTGAAACAGGATACATTCCTAGTTCCCCATATATTAGTTCTGTTTTAGTGAAACGATTTAAATGAAAAAGATGCTTAAAAAATTTAAGCTGAAAACTTTCCATTAGATTTAAATCACTATATCCCCAAATTTCACAGCCATATAAAAGTACAGACAGAACCATTGATTGGTATAAGTCCAGTACAATGTTTATAGGCAAATTTTGAAATCTTGCAATCTTTAGTAAAGAAAACATTGCACATTGCGCTTGGTCATACACATACTTCTTACATTTATAAAAAAAATTTCCTGTTCTGCTAAAGATTATACTAAATATTCGAAAGTGTGTACTACTTCTATGGACTGTTTTTTGAACTTTGGTTTTTTTCTAGGATTATTGCGTCCAATAAAGACTACACCCTTTGTTTTTGCTACATTAACATTAAGCTTCCATGCGCTACAATACTCGCTTAATACATCAAGAGCATGCTGTAAACCACAAAAAGAATCTGCAATAACAACAATATCATCAGCGTAGAAAAGTAAAAGTAAACTAATGTAACTTAATAAATCTGAATCAGGAGATTTAAATCAATATTCAAGAAAGCACAGTTACGATCTGTGAGATATAGTTCACGGTCATTCAAATACAAAGAAAATTACAAAGGTGAAAGATGTTCACCTTGACGAACACCTCTAAAACTGACAAAATATTCAGATTGACTCCCATTTATAAATATACAAGATTTTATTTGCTGATACATATTCGTGATTACTTGCAAAATCTTTCCATTTACACCTTCTTTGATAAGCTTTTGCCATAATCCTTGCCTCCAAACTGAATCAAACGCTTTTGTGAAATCAACAAAAACACAAAACAATTGCTTTTTACGACTATTGAAAATATCAATTAAACTTTTTAAAACAAATATATGATCTGTTGTAGAATGATTTCGTCTAAAACCAGCTTGATTTTCCGAAAGTATGTTGTTATTCTCAATAAAATCTGTCAAACGGTTATTCAAAATTGTTGTGAACAGTTTTCCAACACAACTCAAAAGTGTTATACCCCTATAATTGTTACAGTCCAATTTACTACCTTTTCTTTTGTATATTGGCAGAATATGTCCAGTTAACCATTCTTCTGGTATGGTCCCTGTATCAAGAACTTTATTGAAAAGTTTACAGTAACTTGTTTGAGAACTGGAATGCTTTGTTTTATATATTCATTTCGTATTTTGTCTATCCACAAGTTTTTTCATTCTTAAGTTGCTGTACAGCTTTTTCAACGTCTTCGTCACTTATTGGTGCATTTATAAATTCAAGATCATGTTGTAAGTCACAGTCAATATCCCTTTCATTCTCAACACTATCTGGCTGAACATTCAATGATTTAAAATTCAAGAAAAGATCATCCATACTAACAGGGCATTCATTTCTATTTCTGACTTTAATATTTTCCCAATATTCTCTTGGTCTATTAGTTTTTAGTCTACGAATCTTCTTATGCCAATGCTTTGTGTAAACTCTATACGATTTTCTGAGAACTTTTTTGTATTCCTTACTGCTAATTTCAACCTCTCTACGGTTGGGACTAGTATCATTTAATTTAGTTCTATGTTTGGCTATAAAATACTTTTTTCTGTCTGCCTCTGTGTCTGTCTGTCTGTCTGTTACTGCATGCGACAGGTTCAATAATAACACCACGTTGCTGTAGATCACTGTTTTCCCACTGTCTGTATCTGTGTCTGTCTGTCTGTTACTGCATGCGACAGGTTCAATAATAACACCACATTGCTGTAGATTACTTTACACACACACACACACACACACACACACACACACACACACACACACACACACACACACACACACACACACACACACACACACACGCACGCGCTTGCGCACGCATCCATGCACACACACACACACACTCACACACAGACACGCCACACACACACACACACACACACACACACACACACACACACACACACACACACACACACACACACACACACACACACACACACCTTCCTATAAAAAATCACAAAAAAACACCCTCTCCCAACGGATCCACCAGCAATAATCCCGGATAAATCATTTGGCCGGAGGCTGCAGAACTCCACTCTCTCGTCCGTCCATCCCCAAACCCCAGTCTCAAAATGAAGCCGGAGTCGGAGCCCAGCACGATGCCAAATCCAGCACATGTCGCAGAATGCGTTACCTGTACGCCAGTAATCTCCAGACATGCCAAGCCTCGTCAGAGAATGGTGGCACTGAGACAAAGCTGGTAATCCTCTGTGACTCTGTGAAGTAACATACCTGACCCCCAAACACTGGCATGAAGGAATCTCCCCCCCCCCCCCCCCCCCCCTGCACAGAATCAGATTCAGCTGGCTTGCCAGGTATCGGCAGATTTCTTCTTTGGGATGCTGTGGGGCAGGAGGAGGAAGTGTGGTGGGGTAGGGGTATGGTGGGGTGTGGTGTGTGATGGGGTTAGTTGGGGATGGAAGGGAAGGGAGGCTCGGAATAAATGGTATTCCTACCTAGATATGTGCCAGTACTGTCCTGTGTGTTTGTTTTTCAGTCTTTTTTCACAGAATCTTCTTTTGTATTTTGGAAATGAAATGAGGCAGGGAACAGTAAACGATAAACAGCAAACAAGCGGGGTATTTTTTACTCCCATAAAAAACCTAACACAGAGTAGCTTTTATTCAAGACTGGCACAGCTTTTTAAACTTGAATGAAGTCAGACAAATACATAGACGAACAATCTAATAGTGGGGGAAAAACAAGCGCAGGCCAACAACTGAACTGTCTTCATAGTAATGACTTGGCAAAGATTTGGACTTAAGGAGGAGGGGGGGGGGGGGGGTGAAGATGGAGAAACTGGGAACATGAAATTAAGAAAATATGTTACAGATATGAAAAAAGTCTTCACTAGCTGCATAAGGGAACCATCGCAATCCCTTTTGAAGGCAGGATACATTTGTATTGCTTGCTCCGAGGCCTTTCGTCCGCTGGGTCGGAACTCATCAGGGAGACACGGCTGGTTGTGTCTGCGCTCCCGGCGTCAAACAGAGACACACCGCAGTCCACAATACTGTGGTGTTCTCACCACCATGGGTGCACAATCTTTGAGCCTACGCCTGAGGATCCACCCAAAGATGCAAGGGAGATTAAAAGACAAACACACAGACGGACAGAAACAAATACAAATAACCTCAATTTAATCAAAACAAAATCGGAAATGAAATGAGGCAGGGAACAGTAAACGATAAACAGTAAACAAGTGGGGCATCTTTTGCTCCCATAAGAAAACCTAACACAGAGTAATTGTTATTCAAGACTGGCACAGCCTTTTAAACTTGAATGAAGTCAGACAAATACATAGACGAACAATCTAATAGTGGGGGAAAAACAAGCGCAGGCCAACAACTGAACTGTCTTCATAGTAATGACTTGGCAAAGATTTGGACTTAAGGAGGGGGGCGGGCGGGGCGGGGGGGGAGTTTGAAGATGGAGAAACTGGGAGCATGAAATTAAGAAAATATGTTACAGACATATGTTTTGCCTCATGATTCAGTTCAGTCAGTCATACGAAATGAAATGGGTGTGACATGATACGCCTGTACGGCAGGCACTGTATTGTCGATCGATCTCGATCTGCACGTCTGGTGTTTGTTTTGACAACTGTTTACCGAATGACGCGTGAATAAACAATATTTCAAATGGCCTAATGATTTGGACCTGTAAACTGCGAAAAGATAAGTCTTTTGGCAAGGGAAAGACAGGTTTATTTCTGTGATTCTTCACCGGGACAGGAGGGATGGACCGCCAGGAGATGAACCTGATGAATGAGGGTGCACTCTGAAGTACTCTTTAGAAAGAAAAAAAACATCGGAAAAAGAAAAAAATATTGAAAGCAGCTTTACAACCACAACATCATCACACACACAGACGAAAGCACACAGCATCGCTCGCACTGAACAACACCACAGACACGCAGGCACTGACGCGACGATCGCACGCACACATGCACTCACACAACTTTTTCAACACACACTCACACACAACAGAGGCGTGGGAAAAATTCAATGGTCCATGAACACTGAGAGACTCGGCGTCAGCATAAGTCCTTTTAGGAGCACCTGTTGCCTGTGGATGGGAAAGCAAAGGGAAATGACACCGGGGAAGAGCACCAAGTAGAACCGTCCGTCAGAAGGAAGTCCGCCGGTGCATTTCCTATTTACAACAGGAACAACAATGAGACATCACGCAATAGCCTTCAGCAAAAACCACGTGCATAACAGATCTCCGACTCAACCAGCAACAACACATCAATCAACAGCTTAAACTACCTCACACCCCCCCCCCCACCACCACCACCACACAACAAAACTTCATCCAAAATTCAGCGCAACGTGAAAAAGGTCTTCATCTGCAGGCCCTGTTTAGTCGCAGCCACCCATTACAGCCAGCCCACACCACCCCACAACCACCCATCACACTACCCCCATCCAGCCGAGGCCCCAGTACCATCCATCAAGCACATGCCCATGGACCTCCCCATTCGCCCAGGCACCCTTACCCGTCCCCACCTGCTGCCAGGTGCGCCACCTCCAGCAAATGCCCCGTGACCATCCATCCAGCAAAGGCCCCTTCCACCATTAGCCCGCCCCGTTTCTTCCCCCATTCACCACAGGCCCCTTAACCCCCATAGAGGCCCATTACACCTACACCATTCACAAGCAGCCCCTTACCCTCCCCATTCAGCCCAGGCCCCCTTAACCCTCCAGCAGCAGGCCCTTAACCTCCATTCAGCCTCCCCTTACCTCCCCATTCAGCAGCCCTTACCCCCCCATCCCCAGCCCCCACCCCCCATCCAGCCCAATCCCTAAAACACTCCAAATACAGCAGGCACCCTTACCTCCATACATTCATCCCGTACCCTCCAATAAAGCCCATTCTCCTTACCCTCCCATTCCACCAGGCCCTTTTTACCCTCCCCATTCCCCTGCCCTTACCCTCCCTTCACCCTCCCCTTCACCCTCCCCCATTCCCCTCCCCTTTACCCCATCCCCCTTCCCCTCCCCCTGCCACCCCCTTACCCTTCCCCATCCCCCTACCCTCCCCATTCCACCCAGCCCCTTCCCCCCATTCCAGCCCATGCCCCTTACCCCTCCCCCTATCCTACCCATCCCCCAAGGGTTGCCCCCAAGGCTTGTTTAGCACCTGCTCATTGAATTTCAACTGCGATACTTTTGTGCTCATCAAATCGAAAATTTGTGAGAAAAACAAACCAAAACAACAACAACAAACAAAATAATCAGAAGAAGTTAATCCAGTCAGCTTAAAAGACCCCGCGTGTCAATGGATATTGCGTTTCATTCCCAGAAATATTGAACTTTTTGCGGATTGCATCACCTTAGATTTTAGCGCGATCAAATGTAATCTTGGAATCTTCAAAAGATGATAGTATATCTTAACAATTCAACACGAACGGGTACATGGTGTAAAGAACACGCTATAGAAGTATATCAATGGGGATATTTGAAAAGGAAAACTCTTTGGAAGCATTTCCTTGTGATAGTGGGAGAGGGGCAGCCAGGAGAAGTATAAGGTTGATGATGTTCGGACACACCTGCAAAAGTAGATCTTTAGGCAGGGACAATTGAATATAAGCCCGTAGAAGCAGATCAGTGTTGTTAGTTGAACATAAGAACCCTATAGAAGTACCTTACATGAGGCAGTTGAAGATAACGACCCCGAAACAGTATGTTACTGGTGATAGCTCGGGGAAACCAACTCTGTTGAAGTAGAATGGTGACAGTTTGAGATACAGAATCCTGTAGGAGAAGCGGAATGGTGACAGTTTGGGATACAGAATCCTATAGAAGAAGATGAATGGTGACAGTTTGGGTTACAGAATCCTGCAGAAGAAGATGAATGGTGACAGTTTGGGATACAGAATCCCGTAGAAGAAGATGAATGGTGACAGATTGGGATACAGAATTATATAGAAGAAGATGAATGGTGACAGTTTGGGATACAGAATCCTGTAGAAGAAGATGAAATGGTGACAGTTTGGGATACAGAATCCTGTAGAAGAAGATAATGGTGACAGTTTGGGATACAGAATCCGTAGAAGAAAATGAATGGTGACAGTTTGGGATACAGAATCCCGTAGAAGAAGATGAATGGTGACAGTTTGGGATACAGAATCCCGTAGAAGAAGATGAATGGTGACAGTTTGGGATACAGAATCCCGTAGAAGAAGATGAATGGTGACAGTTTGGGAGATCAGATCATAGAAGAAGATGAATGGTGATGGTTTGGGAGACAGAAATTCTATAGAAGAAGATGAATGGTGACAGTTTGGGATACAGAATTCTATAGAAGAAGATGAATGGTGACAGTTTGGGAGCATAATCCTGTAGAAGAAGATGAATGGCGACAGTTTGGGATACAGAATCCATAGAAGAAGATGAATGGCGACGGTTTGGGATACAGAATCCTGTAGAAGAAGATGAATGGTGACAGTTTGGGATACAGAATCCGTAGAAGATGAATGGTGACAGTCTGGGGTACAGAATCCCGTAGAAGAAGATAAATGGTGACAGTTTGGGATACAGAATCCCGTAGAAGAAGATGAATGGCGACAGTTTGGGATACAGAATCCTGTAGAAGAAGATGAATGATGACAGTATGGGATACAGAATCCCGTAGAAGAAGATGAATGGTGACAGTTTGGGATACAGAATCCTATAGAAGAAGATGAATGGCGACAGTTTGGGATACAGAATCCTATAGAAGAAGGTGAATGGCGACAGTTTGGGATACAGAATCCTATAGAAGAAGATGAATGGTGACAGTTTGGGATACAGAATCCCGTAGAAGAAGATGAATGGTGACAGTTTGGGATACAGAATCTCGTAGAAGAAGATTGACATTGGTGACAGATTTGGGATTTACAGAATCCTGTAGAAGAAGATGAATGGTGACAGTTTGGGATACAGAATCCTGTAGAAGAAGATGAATGGTGACAATTGGGGAAACCAACCGTGTAGAAGTAGTCGAAAGGTGATAGTTTGGGAGAGCAATCTTGTAGAGGTGGACGACTGGTAATTGTTGGAGACTACAACTCTGTAGAAGTGGATGACTGGTGATTGCTAGACACACCAGCTTGGTGGAAGCGGTTCATTGGTGATGGTTTGGAAAACAGTCTTGTGGAAGTACAGGACTGGTGATGATTAAGGATAACAATCTTGTAGAAGTAGGTGGCTAGTTAAGGATGCAGGTAAAACTCCAAAGAAGTACCATGACCTATTATAGTTGGAGATATCAATTCTATAGAAGCAGTTGACTGGTGATAGTTGGAAATAACAAATGTGTAGACGTAGAAAGCTGATGATAATGTTGGGGATGATGCCCCGTCAGAGGCAGATGACTGGAGAACGGTGGATATAACAACTCTGTAGACGTAGATCAGTGTTGTTTGTTGGATATTGCAACTGCAGGAATAGATGAATGGTGATCGTTGGCAAAAACGACTTTTTAGAAGTGGATGAATTGTGAAACTTGAAGATAACAACTTTTTAAAACTATGTAAATGGTGACAGTTAGAGAAAGCTACCTAAAAATAGATAAATGGGAAACGGAGAGTGCAAATCTGAACAGATGGTCGGTGTTAGTTGACCATAACAACTCTTTAGAAATCGATGAATGGTGAAAGCTGGAATTTGCAGCCCCGCAGAAGCAGATAAGGGTCTTCAAGATTTTTACCCTGCATTTGGTATTATATCGAATTATAAAATCAGTACCTCTCGCTTAAAAACTGATTTGTGTTCATAATGTTGTACTGATCCATCTAAAGTCTGACTGCCGTTTGATATTTCATTGATTAGTATTAATCAAATACACGACTTTGTTGTGCCGAATAATTAGCAGTGATTGATCTCAGAAGTGATTAATACTAAGTGGTGTTGACTTATCAATGGCTTATTGGCATCGACAATGAGCGATTACATTGCCAAGTTGTACTGAGCAATAACTGCTGGCTGATTAAGTGACTGCTTGAAGTCAACGTAGCGAACGATTGGCCACTTGGTGCTGTCCCATCTTCCTTGCCACGTCAGTGGCATTGCACCCACACGGTTGTTGGCCTTTTCGTGTTCCAGAGATACCATAAACAATAACAATGCATGCGTGAATAGCTATCTACTGATCATTAAAGAAATGACATAACAATCAAACAACAACAACAACAACAACACAACAACAACAACAACACACAACACAGCACAACACACACACAGCAGCAACAACAACAACAACAACAACAACAACAAACAACAACAACAAACAACAACAACAACAACAACAACAACAACAACAAAACACACACACCACAACACACAAAACACACACACACACACACACAACAACCACACACACACACACACACACACAACACACAAGATGGGTCGGTAATGGAATCCTCTGACAGTGGTCAGGCTTTATAATCCCAAACCCTTTAAAAATGTCAGGAAATCATATTATGTACAAAAGGGGGTTTTTCAATCTATCCCTCAGAATTATATGCAATACTGAAGGCTTTGATTTACATATTGTTTACATCAATTGCTTTCTATCAGATTTTACTTTGTGTTGATTCCAAATCCGTTTCAGTCACTAGAGCATTGGGACTGCAAAGCTAGAAAAGATTTGCCTTTGGGAAATAAAACATCTACTGCATTGTTTCATTACATGGGCATAAGAATAGATTTTTGTTGGGCCCCATCTCACTGTGGTAAAAAGTGGAATGAAATAGCAGACAGTCTTGCAAAAGAAGGAGCAAACAGAAAGACGGAAAATTTACTAAACAATCCCTTAGATCTATCCTCTTGTGAATTGATCCAAATTATGGAAAAATGTATGCTTAAGCAGAATTTAGTCAAAAAAATGGCTGCTTTACCGTCGTGCCCAAGGCACATTGTTAGATTAATTCATAAATTAAGGCTGAATACTTGGAAAACCCCTAAATATTCTCATGGTATTTCTTGTGTATGCAGAAAAAAACATTTCTGTGCTTCATCTTTTGTTTGAATGCTCAGTGTTGACCCCACTCTATGAGGAGAAAGGTATTCAGATGAATAACTTTGAAAATTTTTAATACTGTCTTTTATGGTTCATATGTTGCTGAAATTGCCATGGTTATTTCGCAGTCACAGGTTGCAAAATTTTTATGAAGATCAACAATTTTGTTTTTACCGCTAGGGTATTTCATCATGTCAATATGCATATATCAGAGTGGGTTTGAAAGTACTAATGTGGGGGATAAGTTAAGTGTGGAGGTGTGTGTGTGTGTGCGCGTGTGTGTGTGCGTGTGGGTTTTTAAAAAAAAAATGTTTAATATCATCTGGCGATGAAAAGACATTAAATAAACCACTGAACTGAACTGAACAAAACACACCACACACACACACACACACACACACACACACACACCACACACACACACACACACACACATGCACGCATTTCACACACAAACACACACGCGCACGCGCGCGGCGCGCGCGCGCGCAAGCCTAGCTCCACGAGGGACACTGCCTGAATAGTGTGTATTGTGTGTGTGTCTTTCAGAGCTGTCCGACTTTTAATGTAAGACGTCGGTCTAATCCATGTCAATTTTTGTGTGTGTGTGTGTGTTGGTGTTGTGTGTGTGTGTGTGTTTTGTGTGTGTGTTGTGTGTGTGTGGTGTGTGTTTTGTGTGTGTGCGTCGTGGGGGTGGGGGTGGTGTGGTGTGTGGTGTTGTGTGTGTGGGGTGTGTGTGTGTGTGTGTGTGTGTGGTGTGTGTGTGTGTGTATGTGTGTGTGTGTGTGTGTGTGAGAGAGAGAGAGAGAGAGAGAGAGAGGAGAAAGAGGAGAGAGAGAGAGAGAGAGAGAGAGAGAGAGAGAGTCCGCGTGAATGCGCATGTACTTTTGCGCCCACGTACGTGCGGGGGGGTGTGTGTGTGTGTGTGTGTGTGTGGTGTGTGTTTTGTTGTGGTTGTGTGTGTTTTTTTTTACGTGTGTGTGTGGCCCGCGCGCGCGTGGTGGGCGTGGTGCGTGCGAGCGTGCGTGCGTGAGTGGGGTGTACATGCGCGCGTGTATGTGTGGGTGTTTTTGAGTACCCCCTAGGGGAAGAGAGGAGAAAAGGGGGTGGAGAGGAGGAAGAGGAATGAGAGGAGAGAGGGGGGGAGAGGAGAGAGAGAGAGAGAGGAGAGAAGTATATTTTTTAATTCCATATTTTTTAATTTTGATATAAAAAAAGTGCAAAAGGGGTTTTCGGTGTATGAGAGAAAGGACGAGAATGATTTCGTGTGTTCATTGGTCCCCTTTCATTTCTATTAAATTATGTGTTTTTTTTCGCAATTTTCTCTGTCTGAAATAAAAAATTTAAACAGTGTCTTATTTTCTCTCTTTTTTTAACTTATTATTTTCTTTATTTTTTTGGATTTGCGTTATTTTTTTAAAAATTCAGTACAACCTGGGGTTTATCTCACGAAAAAGGTTTCATTCTCGTCGTTGGGTGTGTTGTGTTTTTGGGGTGTTGTGTGTGTGTGGGGTGTGTGTGTGTGTGTGTGTGTGTGTGTCTGCGTGGTGTTTGAGAGGAGAGGAGAGGAGGGAGAAGGGGGAGAGAGAGGGAGGGGTGCGCGCCGCCCCGTGTGTGTGTGTGTGTGTGTGTGTGGTTGTGTGTGTGCGCGCGCCGTGTCCACTCGCAGATGCGCGTTTTCTTTGTGTGTGTGTGTGTGTGTGCGTGCTGCGTGCGTGGTGCGTGCGTGCGGCGTGCGTGCGTGCGGGTGGTGCGTGCGTGTGGGTGTGTGTGTGGGTGGTGTGTGTGTGTGTGGTGTGTGGGTGTGTGTGTGTGTGGTGTGTGTGGGTAAAACCCGGGGAAAATTCGCACGCAACCCTTTACCCTGTAAACGGGTGTTGTAAATGGTCGTCAGACAAGCCCATTTAGCACAACTACCATGTTCGCGGCAGTGCGGGCGTTCTTCAAGGTACCCACGGCGGGGCCAAGCGATAGTATTTTCCGGGGTGCCCGCGCTGGGTAGGGTACGTAAATTGTTTGGATTTTTTGGTTTAGGATGTTGGGTGCATCATTGGGTGACAGACACCAATCAAGGAAAAAAGAAGAAGAAGAAGAAGAAGAAGAAAAAAAAAAAAAAAAAGAAGAAGAAAAAAGAAGAAGAAGAAAAAAGGGGGAGGAGGAGGAGGAGGAGGAGAAGAAGAGAAAGAAGAAGAAGAAGAAGAAAGAAGAAGAAGAAGAAGAGAAGAAGAAGAAGATTGGAGAACAGCAGACTACCGTTAATCACTCTGAATCAAGAGAACACACACGCACAAAACACACACACACACACACACACCACACACACACACACACACACACACACACACCCACAACACACAACCACTAAACTAAACACAAAACACACCCACACACACACACAACACAAAACACCCCACACACCACACCAAAACACACCACCCACACACACCACACACCAAACACATACACACCACACGCACACCCCACACGCACCACGCACCCACACACACACACCCCACACACACAACACATTAATACAGACATACACAAGAGCGCGCGCGAGCGCGAACGCGCCAAAAATGCTCGAACGAATCGAATCAGAAAAATACATGTTCGAGGGGCAGACCGACTGACTGACAAACAGATAGACAGACAGACAGACAGAAAGACAAACGACAAACGACAAACCGACAGACAGACAGAAGAAGAGGAAGAAGAACCCTAAAGAAAACGCAGGGATGGGCATTTCATTGTGACAGCCGTGATACGCACAGCCGTGATTCCAACAGTCGTTATTTACCCATAATGCATCACGCGGGAGCGGCGCGGGCTGTATGATACAAACTGTGTCACACCGACATGGGAGTACAATCTCGCCTTTAAAAGCAACGACAAGTAGACAGAAAATTCAATACATCCAAAACAAAAAGCAACAAAGCCAAGAACTTCCAAATATCAAATACCAGGAGGTGGGAATACGAACATCTTGTTTAACTTAACATTTGTCAAATCGCAAAATAAGAAGAGAGAGAGAGAGAGAGAGAGAGAGAGAGAGGGGAGAGAGAGAGAGAGAGAGAGAGAGAGAGAGAGACAGAGACAGACAGACAGACAGAGAGAGACAGAATCAGAAACAGACAAGAAGACAGACAGACAATCGGACAGATAGACACACAGACAAACATGCAGACATTTAGGGGAAGATAAGATAATGTTGCTTATAGCCCACCCGACCGCAAAGGGCCACATCAGGGCTGTCAGTTAGGGAAAGAAGACGACATGAAGCAGTATTCAGCATACTCAACAGTTCATTTTTTTAACGGGAGGAGGAAAGCGGAGAGAAGAGGGAGAGGGTGTGCATACGTAACATTATAAACATCACAACAAACGTAACTTTATAGTTGAAACACAATCCACCGCTCATATGCTGGCCACATACTACAGTCACAGAACTAAACATATAGTTGAAGCACAATCCACCGCCCCTATGCTGACCACATACTAGAGTCACGAGAACTAAACATATAGTTGAAAACACAATCCACCGCCTCATATGCTGGCCACATACTACAGTCACAGCTGCTTATACTATCGGGGTACCAGTACATCTGTTATTTGACCACAGCCCTTTGCCTAATACGCGCTCTACACGAAGATATGCATACATTTTGTATAACCAAAGAGGTGTTTTTTTAACAGATAAAGATTCGATGAGAACTGGTAGGGGTTTGCAAGGGAATGAAAAAAAACGAACTCTGGCCACAGGCCGTGGACGGCAGGAGGGGAGAACAAATTGTGTATGTCGTCATTAACTGTATTTGCATATAATGAACATGATATACTGCTGTCAGAAACTTCCTTACGCCGCTAACGATGTACAGGTTTCACCAAACCTGGACTCTGTCATGCATTGTTTGATACGCCAATAAATATAACGGGTAGATTGCCACACACACACAAAAAAAAACCCGCGTCACTGAAGATTTCTCACCCAGGAGACAAACGTTGGCTCTGGTTGGGCGCATAAACGAAGGAATCTGTTTACAACAAGAAATGTGATGATCCACATTACTATGGGCGAGATTGTGTATTCCTATTTCAACGTAGCCATTTTCATTCCATCTCTCCTGTTGCCCTCCTTCCTCCTCAATACTTCGTTAACTCATCTTCATCATGGCTGAGGACTAGTCCGCCCGTACTTTTCCTCCCGTTGTGTGTTTATTTCCCTTGTTTGTTTGTTTGTGTCTGTCCTGTCTGAAGGCCGGTTTCATCACCATTTATTTTCATATGTTACCTCTGCCTGCAGTCATTATATTTTGAAACGTCCGTCATTCTAGCTGTTATGTTTTATTTATGTGTGTTATCCTCGTATCCAAGTTACTGCTCTTCTATTCGGTTTTTTTTTTTTCAAGTTGCTCTCGCAGCATGTTTCTTGATTTCGATTATCTATGATTTTACTTTGTTTACACTTCTTCAAATTGCTACCTTCAATGTTGCTTTTCTACCTTTCGCTGGTCCCACAGGAGTCTGTTAAAATTGTAATGTTTCGGTTGTAAGTTACATTGAATGAACTGCCTCAATGACTGGAGACCATGACAAATGTTAATGTTATCTCTACGGAGACAAAAAATGATTGATCGGGTTCACACATATTGATTCGTTTCCAAATTACGGAAATCATTGAAGGATTAAATTTGACATTTCAGCGTCGTCCATTTCATCCTGTCTCTCCTGCCAACCCTTCCCTTTAGGTCCTGATCATCATGACAGCGCACGTCCACCTGCCCCTTTTCCTCACTGTATTATTTCCATTTTGTTTGTCTGTTATTGGATCTACTCGAAGGAGAGCAATAGGTCGAAGCTTGTTATTCAATTATTACGTCTACGTTTATTTGGTGGCCGAGTTTTTAAATACCAATTCCATACTCATGTCCTGACTTATGTCAGACTAGTGTACCTTATTTTGGGTCTCTGTAAAATTTTTCCGTGTTCTTGCTTGATTCTCAGCATAACCTAATTTGTTTCTCTGTTCAATTCGTTCATGACTGAATTCTCAATCATAACCTTACATTTGTTTCTCTGTTCAAATCGTTCATGACTTACTTTAATTCTCAACATAACCTTACATTTGTTGCTCTGTTCAGATCGTTCATGACTTGAATTTTCAATCACAACCTTACATTTGTTTCTCTGTTCAGATCGTTCGATTACTTAATTTCAATCAAACCTTACATTTGTTTCCTCTGTTCAGATCGTTCTGACTTACTTTAATTCTCAATCATAACCTTACATCTTGTTCCTGTATTCAGATTGTTCGTGACTTACTTTAATTTTCAATCATAACCTTACATTTGTTCCTCTGTTCAAATCGTTCGTGACTTACTTTTGTCAACTTCTTTCTTTATATCTCTTTTCTCCATTTCCGTTTTCCATCTTTCATTGGTCCCGCTGGGAGTCTGCTGGATTTTGAAGGTTTCCTGTGGGTACCAGGAAGACCTCTACATTGTGATTGGTCTTCTGAGTAAGATACTGTGGGCAGACTGCCATAACCACTACAGGACCATCACGCCACAGAGTTTTAGCCCAGGGGAAGAAAGTGGACTCTGGTCGGACCTAAACAAATGGCTCTGTTGAAGAAACGAAGCGCAATAATCCCACCACCTCTCAGTGAAGGATTTAATAGTCATATTTCAGTGTTCGCCTCTTCCTCTTATCCCTCCTTACCCCCTGATCCCCTCAATCTCCTCCCGACCTCATCCCCCGCTAAATCATTTTATATTGACTGAAGACGTGTTCACCAGAAATCAACAGGTAGAGCCTTGTTACTTCACCGTTTTTAAGTTCATTTAGCAGCTCAGAATTTCACTATTTATGTTCATATTTTGATTTCCACCTGTAGTAATTATACTTTGAAACATTCTGGAGCATATTCATGTCTGTGAGTCTTTAACGACATAGGCGCAGAAAGCAGTTGGCACCTCCCACTTCACACAATTTTTGGTTCCGACAGGTCAATGTAAAGTCATTTTTTCAAATGGTACCTCAAGAACATTTTGGCGCCCATGTGCCTCATCAAAATAATAGTTTTCTAGCCACTAGATAACACATTGCAGACATGAAATGCATGTAAAAGGGATAAAAACTGCACGTAAAAGAGATGACAAATGCATTTTAGAAGGACGGCAAACGCACATAAAACGGACAACAAAGGCACGTAAAAGGCATAATACATTTCTAGCCTTCGGTGCTTTCATACGGACTTCACCAATATTTTCAGAGCATGATCGAATAACGCTTCTAATATTAACAGCAGCAACAGTCTGGCGTGTCGTACTCACACCAATGGCGCAGTTTCCACCTCCACGTTCTTAATCAAAATCAGCCATCCCATAGCCACTCACACGATCTCTCTCTCTCTCTCTCTCTCTCTCTCTCTCTCTCTCTCTCTCTCTCTCTCTCTCTCTCTCTCTCTCTCTCTCTCTGTGTGGAGTGTGTGTCGTGTGGTTCTGTCTCTCTGTCTGTTTGTCCGTCTATCTCTCTCTCTCTTTCTCTCTCTCTCTCTCTCTCGTTGGATTTTGTGTGTGTGTGTGTGTGTGTGTGTGTGTGGTGTGTGTGTGTGTGTGTGTGTGTGTGTGTGATGTGTGTGTTTTGTGTGTGGAGTGTGTGTGTGTGTGTGTGTGTGTGTGTGTGTGTGTGTGTGTGTGGTTTCTTGTCTGTTGTCTCTGCTGTTTGTGTGTGTGTCTCTCTCTCTCTCTCTTGTCTGCTGTGTGTGGCTTCGGCCGTTTATACTCTTTTTCCTATAGCTCTTTAAAACTGCTGTCGTTGTGAGCTCAGAAGCGGATTAACTTATTGTGACCCAAGATGAAGTACAACGCATGGAAGTTTCTAGTCATATGTACAGCGCATTTGAGGAGTAAAGAACATGCGAGGGAAGTTTGCTGCACACAAGGGAATCCCTGTTACGCGATTCCTCGTCTATCCACACGCATTTGAAATTTTAACGAAAAGGGAGGCAGTGTGCGCCCTGGGTCTTATGCATCCTGCTTTCCAACTGCAATTTATAAATAGTCCTGTAATCTCTGTTTATTACACAGATTAGACCACAAGCCTGTTCCAGATCAATTGTTACCTTTTTGTTGTAGAATTAATTTACGAACGTGTGAGATTTGTTTTCTAATCTGGTCTTTTTAAAAAAAACCCAAAAACAGTCCTTGCCTGAACGCTTCCGGCTGCTCCGGTATTAACGTGTGATTCCCCTTGACAGTTCTCTGTTTTCAAATGCACGTTTCCTTTCTGGTTGATTCCGAGAATGACCGTGTCTCCCTACATCTGTTTTCAGCCTCATCCTCACCCCCACGATTTCTACTCCCTGTCCCTGACCCTCTCGTTTACCAGGAGGAAAGTGTTTGGGTTGCTTTAATTCTTTCTGGGCAGTCTGAGAAGCCCAGATCACGTGGTGATTCTGTCTGGACCGGACATTTTCTTCAGCGGCAGTGTTGCGGTGATGTCTTCAAGTTCATTGGCCATGTAGAAGGTGTCCTTCAGCGTATACTTACTAACCCCATTCTCGTGTGTTACCCCCCCCCCCCCCCCCCCCCCATCCCCATAATGCTGGCTAAACGTGTCATTTCCGTTGTCACCGTTCGCCCACAACCTGAGTACCAGACACGTCATTTCCGTTATCATCAGTATCGGTCATTTTGATGACAAAGATGATCTTCTCTCTCTCACTCTCTCTGTTCTGCTAGCTTTCTGAAAATGTGTGTATGTATGTGTGTGTGTGTGTGTGTGTGTGTGTGTGTGTGTGTGTGTGTGTGTGTGTGTGTGTGTGTGTGTGTGTGTGTGTGTGTGTGTGTGTGTGTGTGTGTGGTGTGTGCGTGCGTACATATGTGTGTGTGTGTGTGTGTGTGTGTTGTGTGTGCGTGCGTGCGCGTGCGTACATGTGTGTGTGTGTGTGTGTGTGTGTGTGTGTGTGTGTGTGTGTGTGTGTGTGTGTGTGTGTGTGTGTGTGTGTGTGCGTGCGCGCGCGTGCGTACATGTGTGTGTGTGTGTGTGTGTGTGTTGTGTGTGTGCATGCGTGCGCGTGCGTACATGTGTGTGTGTGTGTGTGTGTGTGTGTGTGTGTGTGTGTGTGTGTGTGTGTGTGTTGTGTGTGTGTGTGTGTGTGTGTGTGTGTGTGTGTGTGTGTGCGTGCGTGCGCGTGCGGACATGTGTGTGTGTGTGTGTGTGTGTGTGTGTGTGTGTGTGTGTGTGTGTGTGTGTGTGTGTGTGTGTGTGTGTGTGTGTGTGTGTGTGTGTGTGTGTGAGTGAGTGAGTCAGACACCTGAAGATAAGTGAATAATAATGTATGGCGTTATTTCTTTGTGTCCAGACTTCAGTCTAGGGGCAGCTTATCTTTCAGAGAGCGTAGGTCAATGGACGTTAATCCCATCAAGTGTCTTTGTGATTGCTGGGAAAGTTCAGCTGGATATTACCCCCTTTTCTATAACCCGATCAAAATAGCTGTAATTAGTTGTTTAGATTCTGTGATGGCTAAGGATGGTGAGATAGCATTGGAACCGAGCGGCAGAAAACTTATCATCCCTCCACAGTTCTCCTATTGTTTAAACCTCCAGTGAATCAAGACAGCAAGGAAGGCGAAAGGAAGTCATCGGCAGCAGCATCACAAAGTTTGACATCGGCTATGGAACAGGACCACAAACCTAAGAAAAGGACAGTCCTGCGCCCGCAGCAAAATGGGTCAGAATTAAAGTAAGAAAAGGCAAGATAAAAAAAATGTTACTGCCGCTCCTGCTGCTGCGGTGGTGGTGGTCGTGTTGGTGCTGATGGTGGTGGTGGTGGTGGTAGTAGCGGTAGCGGTGGTGGTGGTGGTTGAGGTGGTTGAGGTTTAAGGAAGTGATGGTGACGGTGGTGGTGGTGGTGGTGGTGGTGGTGGTGGTGGTGGTGTGGTGGTGGTGTGGTAATTGTTGAGGTGGTGGTGGTGGTGGTGGTTATGGTGTGGTATTAGTGGAGGTGATAATGGTGGCGGCGGTGTTGGTGTTGGTTGAGGTGGTTGATGTTGTGGTGGTGATGGTGTGGAGGTGGTTGTGGTAGGGGTGGTGGCGGTAATTGTTGAGGTGGTGGTGGTGGTGGAGGAGGTGGTGGTGGGGGTGGTGGTGGTGTGGTATTAGTGGAGGTGATAGTGCGGAGGTGGTGGTGGTTGTGATGGTGGTGGGGTGGTGGTGATAATCGTGATGGTGGGGTGATGGTGGTGGTGGTAGTAGTTGAGGTGGTTGGGGTTGTGGTGGTGATGGTGTGGTGGTGGTGATGATGAGGGGGTGGTGTTGGTGGTGGTGGTGGTGTGGTGGTGGTGGTGGTGGCGGCGAGGAAAGTGCTGGGATATTGAGTTTAGTATGACAACTGCGATGACGACCACACGAAAGGAAAAAAAAAAAGATCAAGATGATAATTATGACCATGGTGACAACAGAAATGTAACGATTTCAAAGCAGAAGAGAAAGAAAAAGAAAAAAAACTAAACATAACTAAACAAAATCAGATGGAGCAACCTTCCTCAAAAATTTTCCCTTCTCAACAGTGACTAAACATTGAAAACAAAACGAAAGACACACGAAACCCATCAACAGATCCCATCACTGTCGCCACCATCACTATCATCAACACACGCCCTCCACTATCGCCACTACCACTACCATCAACACGCCCTCCACTATCGCCACCACCACTACCATCAACACCACGCCCTCCACTATCGCCACCACCTACACCATCAACACACGCCTCCACTATCGCCACTACCACTACCATCAACACACGCCCTCCACTATCGCCACCACCACTACCATCAACACACGCCCTCCATTATCGCCACCATCACTACCATCAACACACGCCCTCCACTATCGCCACCACCTACATCATCAACACATGCCCTCCATTATCGCCACCACCTAAAACCATCAACACACGCCCTCCACTATCGCCCCCAAACCAAACCATCAACACACGCCCACCACATCGCCACCACCTACATCATCACAAAACGCCCCCCCACTATCGCCACCACCACAACCATCAACACACGCCCACCACTGTCGCCACCACCACTACCACAACACACCGCCCTCCACAATCGCCATCACCACAACCATCAACACACGCCCACCACTATCGCAACCCCAAAACCCATCAACACACGCCAACCACTATCGCCACCACCTACATCATCAACACACGCCCACCACTATCGTCACCACCTACATCATAAACACACGCCCACCACTATCGCCACCACCACTACCATCAACACAACGCCCACCACTAATCGCCACCACCTAAAATCATCAACACACGCCCACCACTATCGCCACCACCTACATCATCAACACACGCGCTCCACTATCGCCCACCCACCATCATCAACACACGCCCTCCATTATCGCCACCACCACAACCATCAACACACGCCCTCCACTATCCGCCACCACCTACATCATCAACACACGCCCCCCCACTATCGTCACCACCTACATCATCAACACACGCCCACCACTATCGCCACCACCACTACCATCACACACGCCCACCACTATCGCCCCCAAACCTACATCAATCAACACACGCCCACCACTATCGCCACCACCTACATCATCAACACACGCGCTCCACTATCGCCACCACCACCATCATCAACACACGCCCTCCATTATCGCCACCACCACAACCATCAACACACGCCCACCACTATCGCCACCATCACTACCATCAACACACGCCTCCATTATCGCCACCACCACAACCATCAACACCGCCCTCCACTATCGCCACCACCCCCAACCAATCAACACCCCCCCACCACTATCGCCACCACCTACATCTCAAAAACACGCCCTCCACTATCGCCACCACCACAACCATCAACACAACCGCCCACCACTATCGCCACCACCAAAAACCATCAACACACCCCTCCACTATCGCCACCACCGCAACCATCAACACACGCACACCACTATCACCACCACCACAACCATCAACACACGCCCACCACTACCATCGAAACGCCCCCAAAACAGCCCAGCGAGTGAAAAAACCCTCAGACCGCAGCAACCACAGCAGCAGCAGCAGCAGCAGCAACCTCCCCCACCCCCCCCCCCCACCCCCCCCACGCCACAAGCACAGTGCTCGCATCGCGACAGCAAGGGCAGTAACTGAGCACGGCGACAGGGAACGTCGCCCCTGGAAACGAGCGCCGTATCGGCCCCTCCCACTCCGCCTCTCTCCTTTCTTTCCCTCAGTCTTGCATAAACCCCCTTTCCTCTCGCTCAGCCTTGATGTCATCAGTGAGGGTATACCTGCGGCGGCACATTTACCTCGTTCGTATCTCCGATGATAGACACTCTCTGAGGGTTTTCTTTCCCCAGTTTACGAGCTGTAGTGAAAGAGCTCAGCTTTTTTTTCTTTTTTTTTAACGGATGCTTTCCCGCGTTCTGGGAAAAAGTTTTGTAAAAAAAAAAAAGAAAACCGTGTCGCTCTCACAGTTTGAGATTAAACACCAGAGAGACGAAAAAAAATAATGCCTCCACACTATGAGATCAAACATCCAAAGAGATTGAAAAAACACGTTTTCACTCTCACAGTATGAGATAAAACTCCGACACTTCAATCGCATCAACAGCGGGTTTACGAAAACATGGATATAATGGGGAAAAAAGAGCGTTGCTACTTTTGTTGAGTGAAGTTTGAAAGAGCTGTTTTATTTACTTGCACTTTGACTTCTCTGCTAATCTCGACAAAGGAAGGATAGGTGCTTGATTTCATCTAGACTTAAAATAATGTCCGCGGGTAGTTTTCAAACTCCAACGACATGTGATCAGCCCATCAGCTGCGGACGAATGTTCACATGGTCCGTCGTGCGTGTGATCATTAATAAAAGACAAAGCATCTGCGCCTGTTGCTGACTGTTTGAAACTCTATATTTGCTTTCAGTGTATGAGTTGTGATTTTGGATTCTCTGAAGAGAAGAACAAAACCGCATCTTAAGTGCTATTCGATCAATATTTTTATCTGCTTTGGCTTTTTTTCGATTTTTGCGCTCCTTCTTTTTCTCTTGTAATACCTACCTACGGTTTGACATTCTCATTCAATCTCGTTCCACCCACAGTCGCAAAGGAAACATCCATCCAAGTGTCACACGAAACATGATATATCCCTTATTACTGGAAAAACACATTGGAAAAACACATTGACGGAGAGAGCAAAAACAAAAAGAACGAAAATGAAAAGACAGCATGGAGAAATGTCAGCCTGAAAGGAATCGTCGCATAAAGAACATATTGTGGGCAACATTGTTCGACAGCTTTGGCATTTCAACGTCAAGGAATACCGCTTACAGACAGTGTCACTGAGAAACATGTTACTATGCTGCTGTTTAGTTGATCAAGTACGCATTCATTCTTTTTTTTTTCCTCCTCATCTTGACGTCCGGTTGCGCCGACTGCTGTGAGACTGAGGGGATGAACTAAGAATTTCCTGTCGCAGATTTGCCCAGCGAAAAGTAAGACTATCATTTTCTTTTCCCATTTTTGTTATGTTTCTAGATTAATTTCTCATACCTCCAGCACCTACCCTACTCTCCTCTGTCTGTCTGTTTGTCTGTCTGTCTATCTGTCTGTCTGTCTGTCTGTCTGTTGTCTGTTGTCTGTCTTTCTGTCTGTCTGTCTGTCTGTTTGTCTGCCTGTCTGTCTGTCTGTCTGTCTGTCTCTCTCTCTCTCTCTCTCTCTCTCTCTCTCTCTCTCTCTCTCTCTCTCTCTCTCTCTCTCTCTCTCTCTCTCTCTGCACGCGCAAGTGTGTGTGTGTGTGTGTGTGTGTGTGTGTGTGTGTGTGTGTGTGTGTGTGTGTGTGTGTGTGCGTGCGTGCGTACGTGCATGCATGCGTTGTGGTTGTTGTTGTTCTTCAATTTAACGTCTTTTCACTAAATGTGATATTAGACAAGGTGTGTGTGTGTGTGTGTATTGTGTGTGTGTGTGTGTGTGTGTGTGTGTGTGTGTGTGTGTGTGTGTGTGTTTGAGTGTGTGCATGCAGCGTGCGTACGTGTGTGCATGCAGCGTGCGTACGTGAGTGCGCGCCCGCGTGCGTGCGTGTGCGTGTGTGCGTGTATGTGTGATGAGGAGAAACTCTAAGTAAGAATTAAAAAAAATAAATAAAAAAAAGACATCAAAAGTAAAAACAAACTGTACGAAACAAGATCATGAAACAGCAATTACAGGATTGAGCCAACAGGGCTTAACATAAGAATTCGTACAAAATTTAAGAGAGTCATGGTATCCTGGAATATGCACTTTGAAGCATCCTTTCGAAACTCTGACAAATCGGAATCAAAGTAGGGGCAAAAGTATAGAACGTGTGTTGTTGTACAATTATCAAGGGCGCCACAAGCACATCGAATATTCTTGACATATTTTGTTCTGAATGCATTTATTTTTAACCGAAATAATAAGGAGGCAAGTTGTCTACTGTGTCTTGGGTATAATCCTATGTTTATATTACGGTTTACTGGATTTACTGAGGAAGCCCTTTTTAAAATATTACTTGCTCGAGAGCTCGTACAACAAAGTATAGAAGAGTCGGGTTTATGTATTCGGGGGAGAACACTTTCTTTGTAGTATTCCTCAAATTTTTCAAAAGAGGCTCTTTGTAAGAGAGAATATCCTTCATGTAAGCTCAAGGGAATATGAATAGAAGCCGTATTGTCAGAATTGTTTGCACCTGCTCGAGCAATCCTGTCAGCCCATTCATTTCCGGATATGAAGCAATGGGAAGGAACCCAACAAAAATTAACTATTATACCTCTTGACATAATGTTGTGAATAAGAATTTTAATTTCTGATACGATTTCAGCACGATTTTTTGAATTTGTAGATTCTAAAGCTTGAAGAACTGACTTAGAATCTACACAGAAGAGAATACCATAACAGTCAAATGATAAATCATTTATGTACTCTACGGCCATTAATATTGCTATAAGTTCGGCTGTAAAAATGGACAGATTTGCCCCAAGATGAAAGGACTTCTCAATTTTTAAAAATGGAATGACAAAGCCACAACCAGCATTATTGTTTAATAGAGACCCATCAGTATAGACTTTTACGAAGGTACGATAACAATCATTGATATGTGATTTTGCTTCGCAAGCTAGAATATTAATGTTATCAGTTTTAGATATAGTAGTATAGTTGTGGTGTGTGTGTGTGTGTGTGTGTGTGTGTGTGTGTGTGCTCGCGCGCGCTCGCGTGTGCGTGTGTGTTTGTGTGTTTTGTAAAGAAAATGTGCGACCAAGCTAGAGAGAGAAAAATAGAGAGAGAGAGAGAGAGAGAGAGAGAGAGAGAGAGAGAGACAGAAAGAGAGAGAGACAGACAGACAGAGAGAGAGAGAGAGAGAGAGAGAGAGAGAGAGAGAGAGAGAGAGAGAGAGAGAGAGAGAGATCGTCTGATAGAGAACAACGAACAAACAGCGAACACAATAATGTATTCCTTTAATGCAGTACAGTTTTATTAGCAATACGGTTGGGTTGATTATGGTACAGTTGATCCAGCGTCCGTGCAGCACGTGCCTGGAGGTCAATGTGATGCGTTCTGCCGGGTACAGGCCGCAATGCCACGGGGCCATAATGTCACGGGGCCATAATGCTACGGGGCCATAATGCCACGGGGCCGCAATGCCACGGGGCCGCAATGCCACAGATCCTATATGCTACATCAGAGCTACGGCTCTGGGTCTCAGTGTTTCTTGATCTATATCTAAACAACATCGCTCTTTCTCTTCTATATAAACACATTGTTTTACCATGAGCTTGTGATATAGAAGGCCCGTGGCATTGCGGCCCCGTGGCATTGTGGCCCCGTGGCATTTCGCCCCGTGGCATTGCGGCCCTTTGTGTGGTATTAGCAGGTCAGTGGCATTGCGGCCCCGTGGCATTGCGGCCCTGTGGCATTGCGGCCCGTGGCATTGCGGCCCTGTGGCTTTGCGGCTCCGTGGCATTGCGGGCTGCCCCCGTTCTTTGCCAACACATTTTCCTCGGCGGAGATTGGCCAGTTCTCTCCGTTATTCATCTTGTTTGACAAACCAAAAAGAACGGTCAGTGTCATCAGGCGTACACGGAAACTTTAGCACCAGATCGTCCGATTCACAGATCAGTATATCTGATTCATTTAAGCTATCAAGGACACCTTTTCTAAATAACTTGTTTCTGTCCTTGTCTCTCAGTCGCCTTTACACAGATTTGTCCGTCAGGGTGGCAACGTAACTTTTCACAACACTGGCACTGAATCCTGCCACAAGGTTCTCAAAACTGGCTCGATGTCAGTGTCATGTGGTGGGGAGAGGACAGAGCTGTGGATGTATTCACTTGTAGTTTCAGTGCCATCGAGCAAACTCAAAACATCAGTCTCCAATCTTACTTGGTCATCTGTCTAACACGAGTGTGTAGCCACGGTGTGTTCCACTTCTGGGTCAGATGCACGCACGTTTTTAAGTTGCACGTCAGTCGGAGATGGAGTACTCACAGAGCTTACAGTGGCTTCTTCACGTTGACCACTTGCCTGCCTCTCTTGCTGCTGTCGGGCTCTTTGATGGTCTCGTCGGATCTGGCTGGGTGTGTGTGTGTTTTTTCCCCCTCTAAAACAATGAACTTGCGTGTTGCGGTTCAAGACAGGATCCGCCATATCAATTTTGTTGACATCTGGAAAGTGGCCAGCTTGAGAAACAAAACAACCACAGTGTTTTCACCTTCTCCTGCAACTTTCCAGCTTGTGACGTTATTGTCCGTCAGCAGGGCGTTCAGGGTCTTCTCCACAGCCACTGGCAGTCCAGAAACTGGCATGTTTGCGATCAAACTTGTGAATTATGTCGCAGATCAGTCAGTACGCGCCCTGCCGCTTCTGCTCCCGTCACGTGATCCACATGATATGGTATGAGAGAGAGAGAGAGAGAGAGAGAGAGAGACATGTGGACGGGTCTTGGGAAGTTCAGGGATGAGGGCGTGGCGGAGTGGATCGCAATTGCTTATAGATGGGAAGTCACGGTGCGCACGTTTCGCCGCCAAAAGGCTTAAGGTTGTTAACGTTAACAGTTCATGGGGCGATGGCCATTGGGGCAGATGACGGCCAGTGTCAACAGTGCATGAGGCAAGGTGGGAAGACTGGGAAGGTGGTGCTCAGTCCACTCCTTCCGCCCCTTAACTTCCTTTGGCTGAATCAGGTCCCTGCTGGTTGTAGAAACACAGAAGCAAAATCACCAGGACCTACTTTAGGGTCCTTTAGGTCAAAGCTCATTTTGTCTTCCGCCTGACCCTCCTTGTGTCCCTTTCACAAGTCTTTTAGCCTTCACTGCATTGATTTGATTTGTTTTCTTTGGCTTGGTTTGCTCTCCTCTGGTCTGGTTTGGCTTGGTCTGGTCTGGCCTGGTTTGGCTTGGTTTGGTCTGGTTTGGTTTGTCTTGGTCTGGTCTGGTCTGGTTTCGTTTGGCTTGTTTGGTCTGGTCTGGACTGGTTTTATTTGGCGTGTTCTGGTCTGGTCTGGTCTCGTCTGGTTTGGTTTGGTTTGGCTTGGTCTTGTCTGGTTTGGCTTGGTTTGGTTTGGGAAGAAGCAGCGTGCCTGCTTTCTTAAATCACAAGTTCACACAGCGTAACTAAACAAATACACAATAAAAGAGGAAATAAAGAAAGAAGTCAACCGATCGGCTTTAAAACCACCTGTTTCGGCTGAGACACCTTTTCATAAGTACGTCCGCAGTCTTACGCATACATGATTACAGGGACAGAACCAGACACAAAGCAGAAACTACACCTCAAATGTCACAACGACCTGCCAGAAAGAAAAGGCCGGAGTGAATGGAGCGTGATTATAATCCAAGCGAAATGCTGAATGGTGGTTCATATTGAATCCTAGGAGAAACAGAAGAAACATGAGGAGAAATTGTTTGCTTTTTCTTCATTTCAAGTAATTTCAATTTTACATTTGTTACAAGTATATATTCATAGAGAGCCCTTTGATTTTGAGTCAAAGACTTAAAATTTGAATCTATAATCGTCATTCTATTTAATTCAGACATACACGCAAACACCAACACGTTTCTAGTGACATGCATATGTCAGAGTGAGACACACGCAGCATTTTTCTTTAGGAACTAGAACGAAATAATAAATGCACTTAAAAAGTTAACATTTGCCGGTTCGATTTGATTTTTCGAAAAAAATGTTTCCTGAGCTATGAAGATCAATTCCATCCCTTTGTCGTGCATGATTTACTCAACGATGCTCATCATCACAAACCATTTCTATTTCATGTGCATGTGGAAGCTTACCGCGTGTGTTTGATGTCTGTGTCGCGCGTGACTTTTGGATTCTGTCGCTCATATTCTGTGCCTATTGGATTATTGTTCACAAAGGGAAACATTTGTAGTAGTGTGTGTGTGTGTGTGTGGGGGGGGGGGGGGGGGGGTAAAAACAAACAACAAACACTCGAAAACATTAGTAGCGTTTCTTTTGATTTTAAGACACCCGGGAAAAAAATCACAATGTGGTGTTCAATACTCAAATATCGTCGAAAGTTCATTGGAAATATTTCCACGCTTCCCTAACTCTGTCTCCAATCACATTATCACGGAAACGTGCAGCGGGTTTTGTTCGATCGCCAAAAAACAGCACGATCAAAGAAGTCTCCCTCACCCCCATCCCACCTTACACCCACCCTCCCCGTTTCGTTCCTTTGATGATCGATCGGATCAATTTGGTAATTTGGTCTCAAAAAGGTTGGAATCAATCTTCATTCAGTGAGTCTCTGTGTTCTTGTTTTTCACCACCAAATTGGGCACTATACCGGAGTGGTTTTTCCTGTTGTTTCCTTTTTTCTAATCCTGTGATTTCTATTTCTGATTCATTCTTTCTGGTCTCTGAGTGTTGTGTCAGTGACTTGGTGTCCTCAATAAAAATTAATGTGTGTGTGTGTGTGTGTGTGTGTGTGTGTGTGTGTGTGTGTGTGTGTGGTGTGTGTGTGTGTGTGTGTGTGTGTGTGTGTGTGTGTGTGTGTGTGTGTGTGTGTGTGTGTGTGCGTGGTGGTGCGTGCGCGCGCGAGCGTTGTGTGTGTGTGTGTGTGTGTGTGTGTGTGTGTGTGTGTGTGTGTGTGTGTGTGTATGAGTGTGTGTGTGTGTGTGCGGTGTGTGTGTGTGTGTGTGTGGTGGTGTGTGTGGGTGTGGGTGGGTTTGCAGGCAGTTGGTGTGGTGTGTATGGGGGTGGGGGTGGGGGGAGGGGTGGGGGGGGGGGGGGGGTGGCGAGAGGGGGGGGAGTGTTTGTGCTTGCATGAAGATATTTTACTGATGGGATTGATTTACTATGGATTCTTACACTGGCATTTTACGCCTTTGTGTGTGTGTGTGTGTGTGTGTGTGGTGTGTGTGTGTGTGTGTGTGTGTGTGTGTGTGTGTGGTGTGTGTGTGTGTGTTGTGTGTGTGTGTGTGTGTGTGTGTGATGTGTGTGTGTGTGTGTGTGTGTGTGTGTGTGTGTGTGTGTGTGTGTGTGTGTGTGTGTGTGTGTGTTGTCCTGGTATATGGCTGCTGTGCTGTCGAAAATGAATTTTCCATCTCTTGGACAAATAAAATTGTTATCCTGTTATCCTTATCCTACACACCTGTTACATCCATACAAGCGTTTGAAGTGTTGACCCTTAGGCTTACATTTTCATCTGCGACCTTCAGTTTCCTTACTGCCATCCAAGCATAAAGGCAAGCGCAAACACATTTCTAATAGCATGAATGTCATCAGAATGAGCCGTAATTGGCATTGTTAGTTAAATAAAGAAAATAATGAGTGCACTTCACATTTTTGCTTTTGTCAGGTCATTTGGGTTTTGTAATATGTTTTGTTTTCCGATGATCAACTCGACTCCCCCTTTGCCACCTTGTTTATCACTAATTTTTTCACCGCACATCATTTCTGTTTCTTTTCCCGTGAAACCCCAAGCGTTTGTTTGTTCCCTGTTGCCGGGCTTTTGCATCTCGCTCGTTTTTTGTGTGTTTGTTTTTCGTTAGAACTGTTGTCAAAGGGGAGGGGAAATAAAAAACAACAACACGCAACAACCCCAAAAGGTTTTATAGCGTTTCCTTGATTCAAGCCAAAGGATGAACATGAAAATGCGAGTCCAATACACAAATATCGTCGAAATTCATGGAAATATTTCCCCGCTTTCCCAACTTGGCTCCAATCACATTACACGGAAAGGCAGCGGGCTTTGTTCCGCCAAAAACAGCAGATCAAAGAAGTCCCCCACCCCCACCCCCCTTACACCCCCGCCCCCCTTTTGTTCCTTTTATGATCGATCGAATCCATTTGGTAATTTGGGCTCAAAAAGGGGTGGGAAACA
Source organism: Conus ventricosus (assembly GCA_018398815.1). Taxonomy (NCBI): domain Eukaryota; kingdom Metazoa; phylum Mollusca; class Gastropoda; order Neogastropoda; family Conidae; genus Conus; species Conus ventricosus. The sequence goes on along the minus strand of CM031611.1, from coordinate 36,848,699 downwards.
ATCTTCATTCAGTGAGTCTCGGTTATTTTTTTTTCTCACCACCCTTTTTGGGCCCAAAACCTAAGTTTTTTCCTGTTGTCTCCTTTTTTCTAACCGGATTTCTATTTTTGATTCATTCTTTCTGGCTCTGAGTTTGGTCAGGCTCGGGTCCTAATGAAATTAATGTGTGTGGGGGTGGTGTTGGGGTGGTGTGTGTGTGGGTGGTGTTGGGTGTTTGGGTGTGGTGGGTGCTGCGTTTAACTACACACCCGTTTACAGCCTACAAGCACTTTTAAGTGTTGACCCTTAGGCTTACATTTTCATCTGCGACCTTAAATTTTCCCTTACTGCCTCCAACATAAGGCAACGCAAACTTTTTCTAATACATGAATGTCATCAGAATGGCCAAAATTGGGCATTGTATAGTTAAAATAAAGAAAAAAATGAGTGCACTTCACAGTTTTGTTTTTGCGGCAGTCTGGTTTGAAATTTTGTTTTTTTTTCCCCGATGTATGAAACTCGAGCTCCCCCCTTTGCCAACGTTGTTTCTCAACATTTTGTTTTCACCGCCATCATTTCTTTTTTCATATGCACGTGAAGCCACGGGTTTTGTTTGATGCCCTGTAGTGCCGGGTTTTTGCTCTCGCTCCTTCTGCAGCATGTTTTTCTTTAAAGAGAACTGTTTGTTTTAAGGGACGGGAAATAAGAAAAAACAACACGAAACAGACACTAAAGGGTATAATAGCTTTTCCTTGAGTTCTAACCTAAAGGATAAACAAAAAATGCATGTCCAATAAACAAATATCGTCAAAAAGTTCACTGGAAATATTTCCCCGTTTCCCTAACTCGTCTAAACACATTACACAAAAACGTGCAGCGGGTTTTGTTCGACCCCAAAAACCAGAAACGATAAAAAAGGTCTCCCCACCCCATCCCCCCTCACACCCACCCTCCCCTTTTTTGTTCCTTTTGATGCGATCGCATAAATTTTGTTTTTGGGTCTCAAAAAGGCTAAATCATCTTCTTCATGGTCTCTGTGTTTAGTTGTTTTTTTTTTTCTCTAAACGCAAAGGGGGGCGCTTATGGGGGGGCGTTTCTCTGTCTCCTTTTTTTCTGATTCATTCTTTCGGCCTGATTGCTGTGCATAACTCTGGTCATGAATCAAAGTTGGTGTGTTGTATGTGTGGGGTGTTGTGTGTGTGTGTTGTGTGTGTGTGTGTGGTGTGTGTGTGGGGAAAATTGTGGGGTCGTGCGGCGGCGTCCCGGCGGGTGGTGTGTGTGGGTTTTGTGTGTTGTTGTGGGGGTGTGGTGGTTTTGTGTGTGAGAGTAGAGAGAAAGGGGGATGATGTATGGGCATGTAAGTGTTTTTCATGCAAATATGCATCAACCCACAACCAAGCCAGACAGAGAAGGGGAGAAGAGAGAGAAGAGAGAGAGAGAGAGAGAAAAAGAGAGAGAGAAGAGAGAAGAGGGGGAGACAGAGGGGGATTTTTAGAACAAGACAAAAGAAACGAAAGAGGGGAAAGACCGGGACAGAGAAGCCAGAGGATGTGGAGGGTTTGGGGGGGAACGTCAGGGTAAGGGGGGGCGGGGTGGATTTCAGCTGCACACAGAGGGAACGTCATTGAATGACACCCCCCCCGCCGTAATCTTAAGACACGGGTTAAATTTTGGGTAACGCCCACTGGGGACAGATAGGCCAGTGTTAACAGTGCCGAGGCAAGTTTTAGCGAGGAATGCGGGGGCCCAAACTTCTAGGCTCAATCACGTACACCTGTTGCTGTGAAACATAAAAGCAAAGTTTCGGGCTTCTGCTTTTCAGTAAAACCTTTTTTCCTTTCTGTTTCCTACACCCTGCTTTTTCAAATGTTTTTCACAGCACGCTTTTTTTCGGCCAGTAGCCCGCTTTTTTAAAATCACTGCTTGAGAAATGAAAAATTAAAACAACTCAAAGCGAAATCAAAAGAAAAAAAAGTTAGAAGCAACCAATTGGTAGAAAACCACCCGTTTCTGCGAGGGACATTTTCAAAAGCAGAACCGTCTTTTAATGCTTGGGTGTCGCCCCAAATTTACGGTCGAATCGAAAGTTACTCTAAAAAGGCAAAGCGATCTCCGGAAAAGTGAAAGTGCCCCGGCGAAGGAAGGGGCACTATATCTGGGGGAATCCTGAATGGTGGTCACTATGATCTGGGAAACGCTGAATGGGGGCACTAGACTGGGGGGATCCTGAATGGGGTCACTATGATCGGGAGATCGCTGAAAAGGGGGGTCATATGATCTGGGGAACGCGAATGGTGGTCACTATGTGTGGGAGATCGCTGAAAGGTGGTCCCCATATCTGGGGAGACGCGAAATGGTGGTCACTATATTGGGGGGATCGCTGAAAAGGTGGCACTAATGTGGGGGGACGCGAAAGTGGCACTATGATCGGGAGATCGCTGAATGGTGGGCACTATAGTGGGGAATCGCTGAATGGTGGGCACTTTTAAACGGGGGGGTCGCGGGAAAGGTGGTCATTATACGGGAATCGCGAAAGGTATCACTTGATCGGGAGTCGCTAAATGGTGGTCACAGATCGGGGGAGATCGCTGAATGGGGGTCCATGTTCGGGGAGATCGCTGAAAGGGGGTCACATGAGGGGGGGAAACGCTGAATGGGGGATATGTTCTGGGGACCTTGAATGTGGTCGCTTGTTGGGGAGATCGCTGAATGGTGAACGTTAGTTTTCCGGGGGGAAGTAAAAGGAACAGAACTGCATTTTTCTGCTTTTTTATCTGTTACTCTACACAATGCTCTTTGAGTGCTGACTCTTATGCTTTTCATTTTTATCAAAACTTCAGACCCCATTTAATGGGCATCAACGCAAACAACACACACACACACAACCCCCACGCACGCACCACGCACGCACGCACGCACGACGCACGCACGCACGCACGCACGCACGCACGCCGCACGCACGACGCACCCCCGCACAACCACCCCCACACACCCACACCAAAACACCCTTTCTAAAAGGCATGAATAATCAGAATGAGGTTAATCGCTGAGCAAAAAGAAAACAATAAAAATGAAGTCACAGTTTCGTTTTGGGGCAGTTAGTTTGATTTTTTTTTTGATGAGAAATTTACTTCTACCCCCCCCCCCTTTGTCGCGCATTTTTAATTACGATATCAATCACATATCATTTCTTTTCTACGCATCGGAAAATCACCAGGTTTGTTCGATGTTCGGTATTTGCTCTTGGGGTTCTATCGCTCATA
>CM031611.1:36832957-36835457 GCA_018398815.1 Conus ventricosus | reverse complement strand
ACAAACATGTGTCCCATATAACTAGATGTCAGTACATATCTAGTGAGATCACAAACATGATTCCCATATAACTAGATGTCAGTACATATCTAGTGAGATCACAAACATGAGTCCCATATAACTAGATGTCAGTACATATCTAGTGAGATCACAAACATGAGTCCCATATAACTAGATGTCAGTACATATCTAGCGAGATCACAAACATGTGTCCCATATAACTAGATGTCAGTACATATCTAGCGAGATCACAAACATGAGTCGCATATAACTAGATGTCAGTACATATCTAGTGAGATCACAAACATGAGTCCCATATAACTAGATGTCAGTACTTATCTAGTGAGATCACAAAACATGAGTCCCATATAACTAGATGTCAGTACATATCTAGTGAGATCACAAACATGAGTCCCATATAACTAGATGTCAGTACATATCTAGTGAGATCACAAACATGGGTCCCATATAACTAGATGTCAGTACATATCTAGTGAGATCACAAACATGAGTCCCATATAACTAGATGTCAGTACATATCTAGCGAGATCACAAATATGAGTCCCATATAACTAGATGTCAGTACATATCTAGTGAGATCACAAACATGAGTCGCATATAACTAGATGTCAGTACATATCTAGTGAGATCACAAACCTGAGTCGCATATAACTAGATGTCAGTACATATCTAGTGAGATCACAAACATGAGTCCCATATTACTAGATGTCAGTACATATCTAGCGAGGTCACAAACGTGAGTCACATATAACTAGATGTCAGTACATATCTAGTGAGGTCACAACGTGAGTCACATATAACTAGATGTCAGTACATATCTAGTGAGGTTACAAACATGAGTCCCATATAACTAGATGTCAGTACATATCTAATGAGGTCACCAACGTGAGTCCCATATAACATAGATGTCAGTACATATCTAGTGAGGTCACCAACGTGAGTCCCATATAACTAGATGTCGGTACATATCTATGAGAGGTCACCAACGTGAGTCCCATATAACTAGATGTCAGTACATATCTAGTGAGATCTTCAACGTGAATCCCATATAACTAGATGTCAGTACATATCTATTGAGGTCACCAAGGTGGGTCACATATAACTAGATGTCAGTTACATATCTAGTGAGGTCAAAAACGTGAGTCCTATATAACTAGATGTCAGTACATATCTAGTGAGGTCACCAACGTGAGTCACATATAGCTAGATGTCAGTACATATCTGGTGATGTCACCAACGTGAGTCACATATAACTAGATGCCAGTACATATCTAGTCAAGTCAACAACGTGAGTCACATATAACTAGATGCCAGTACATATCTAGTGAGGTCAACAACGTGACTCACATATAACTAGATGTCAGTACATATCTAGCGAGATCCTCAACGTGAGTCCCATATAACTAGATGTCAGTACATATCTATGAGATCTTTAACGTGAGTCCCATGTAGCTAGATGTTAGTACATATCTATTGAGGTCACCAAGGTGAGTCACATATAACTAGTTGTCAGTACATATTTAGTGAGGTCACCAAGGTGAGTTCCATATAACTAGATGTCAGTGACATATCTGTGAGTCAACAACGTGAGTCCCATATAACTAGATGTCAGCAACTGTCTACCCGCAAGCCTCTTACTTTTTGCTCAATGAAAGAATATAGTAGTGCTGATAATTATCAAAACGACAAAGAGGAATGACGACGGCTACAACGACGAAGACAACGACAACGATGAGGAGGAGGAGGAGGAGGAGGAAAGAGGAGGAGGAGAAAGAGGAGGAGGAGGAAGTGAGGAGGAGGAGGAGTGGGAAGGAGGAGGAGGAGAGGAGGGGGAGGGGAGGAGGAGGAGAGAGGGGGGAGAGAGGAAGAGGAGGGGGGGAGGAGAGGAGGAGAGGAAGGATGGGGGGAGGAGGAGGAGACGAGAGGAGGGGACGGTAAGGAGGAGGAGAGTAAAAAAAAAAGTAGAAGAAGAAGAAGAAGAAGAAGAAGAAGAAGAGACGAGAGAAGAGAAGAAGAAGAGAAGAAGTTGCTGCTGATGATGATGTGATGAAGATGATGATGTCTTACGTATCAGATATTGCATGCTAATTGATCTTCTCGGTTGTTGAGGGTTATACTCCCGACGGGACTGTGATCTGCCCAAGGACCCAGAGAGACTAGAATTCTGGTCACCTTATGCTTCTGGTCTTCGGGAAGAGGGAGACGAGGAGGGAAATTAAAGTCCTGCCTCGGGATTCGAACATAACAAGCTCTGACTTAGCAGATGGGTGTTGCAACCATGAACCAGGGTACGTCGGTGCACCCACTTCATTTTGTGGTGGAGAGGACCTTCATTTATTCACGAGGAGTAAAACGTTGGTGCCGAATCAGAGTCCTGAAATAAAGCGAGTGGGTCGTTCCAGACTCCTAAATTATTGAGTGGATAGATGGACGAGTCGTTCGAAAGCCATTGTAGGAGGACGTTTCCCACTGCTGACAG
>CM031611.1:36815016-36820016 GCA_018398815.1 Conus ventricosus | reverse complement strand
TCTATATCTCTGTCTGTCTGTCTGTCTGTCTGTCACACACACACACACACACACACACACACACACACACACACACACACACACACACACACACACACAACACACACACGCACACACACACAGAACTCAAACTCAAATAGTTTGATTGCAAAGGCCACCAACCTATCTGCAATGAGGTCAAAAACAAAAGTAGAACACACACGCGCTCGGCGCATATACCGAAAATTATGAAAGTAAACATTTCCATAACAAAATGTTCTTCCTGAAATTACTCTGGCATTTGTGTGGTAACTGAAACCAGTTCCTCTCTTCGTTTTAGTGCTTTAAAATGAACATAGCGACAGAGCGAGTTACAAATTTCTTTTCATTCTGCAGTAAAAGAAGCAATGACACTTGAAGAACAAGTATGAGGCAAAATGTATTTATCTCTTAAATCTTTATAGGATTGACAAACAATCAAAAACAAAAAAAAACAGAGAGAGAGAGAGAGAGAGAGAGGAGAGAGAGAGAGAGAGAGAGAGAGAGAGAGAAGAGAGACTATGGGTGTGCATGCGATCTCGTGCGCATGGGTTTGAGAAGAAAGTGTCCTTTCAAGGAAGGTGCATCAACGATACCCAGTCTGTTCCCACTGATCTGAATATGGCATCATGTAAGCTGCCATTGCGTCCACCCCCAACCCCACCCCTCCACTGCTTCCTCAGGCCCAAAATTGAAGGCTATAGGCCGCCATGCTGTACCACTCCGCTTCGCGCATGCTCTCGCGTGTGCGCACGTGCAGAATATATATATATATATATATATATATATTATATATATATATATATATATATATATATATAATATATATATATATATATATATATATATATGTGACCTTCCATCACGGAATGAGTCGGAACTCCACTGGACGTGTTTGCTGCTTGTGACCAAAATAGTGGATAGGGGTGTCAGGTATCGATTTTGGGATTTTGGAATAAACTGATACTTTAAACCTTCCTGCACCTGAAAATATCAGTCAAAAATAATATTGGAGTCCCTTTCCTCATTAAAATCATAATTTAAAACACATACCCTCAAAAGTAAATCGCGATTTTTACGAAAAAAAAAGCTCCGAAACGCGACTTTTCGGAACCCGTCACCCCTCAGATTTTACAATAGACTGGTCAAGTCACATATCGTTGGCAAGCTCATGGTTTCGACCTTGACACTGTGTCAACTATATTTAGCTTGACTGAAGCAGTTCTCCAATCAAATCGCTTGAAATAACAAAGCCGACGTAAACAAAACGTCACTAGGATGGCGATTCCATGCCTCTCATTGGTCGAGAAAAGCATATGACCCGTCTCCTCCAACCGGCGTTCACATTAAGAAGAAAATGGCGTCTTCCTCTGACAAGGCAAAGTTGGTATCGATAGCTCTAAATTCTGCTCGTAATGCTAATATTCTGGATACTGATGACTCGGAAGATCTTCAGTCATTGATCGAGGATTATTTGGCAACCGATTCCAATGCCAGTGAAGAAATCTTCGATGAAAACGCAACCGATGATGACGAAAATCATGAGGACGAAACAGGTGAAGAACGTTCGTCGAAGGAAAACACCTCGGCCAACACCGCACCAGACAACTCGGATTTTGGGGGCACAATCTCAAGATCAGAACAGTGATTCAGATTCAGGCGAAGAAGATATTGTGAACGATACTTCAACTCCCATGCTTCATGTTGATATCAGCGACTCTGTTAACCTGAATGCCGACTCCGAGAACGAGAAAGTTCAATCCTTTGACTGTAAATGCAAACTGCTTGGACAGGCTACAAAACAGATGAAAACTGATACCTGCGAAAGAGCTTCGTCAGTCCCATTGAAACACGGTTGCATTGCACAGTTTTCTACAGATGAACTACTGGCAAACCGACTGAATATGGCCGAATTTAATGAAGGTGAGAAATAATGTTGGAAGTGTGTATGCATGAGTGTGTTTAGAGGATTGTAAAGTGGAAGAGGGCTTAATAATAGTATACACTTACTATGGAGTTTTGTGGCAAACCCTTGCAGTATGGTTTTCTTTTTTTTTATCAGAGAAAACATGCAACATTTAAGTGTGTGTGTGTGTGTGTGTGTGTGTGTGTGTGTGTGTGTGTGTGTGTGTGTGTGTGTGTTCAGGGTGTGTTGTGTTCAGGGTGTGTGTGTTCAGAGTGTGTGTGTGTTCAGAGTGTGTGTGTGTTCAGTGTGTGTGTATGTATGTTCAGTGTGTGTGGTGTGTGTGTATGTGTGTGTGTGTGTGTGTGTGTGTGTGTGTGTGTGTGTGTGTGTGTGTGTAAGAGGACTTAAATTCAGAGTACTTTAATTACTAACACTATGCACTTACAGTGCAGTTTTGTAGCCCCTCCTTCCCCCCCCCCCCCCCCCCCCCCCCCCCCCCCCCCCCACCCCCCCAAAACCCCCACCCCCCCCCCCCCCCCCCCCCCCCCCCCCCCCCCCCCCCAAAAATCATTATGGTTTTGGTTTTAGTTTCTTGTTTTTGTTTTTATCAGAGAAACATAACATTTAAGTGTGTATGTGTGTGTTGTAATGTATAGATTGTCTGTCTTTTTCCAGCGGAGAAAGACAATATCTTACTGGGCATACTAGCAGGCACGCCAAGGAACACTGGTGAACTGACCTGCTTGAGGCCTTCTCGACAAACCAAGCGGAAACTTCCAAGGACTTCTTATCTTCATGATGGCAAGAGAGTATGCAGAGGAACCTTTAAATTTATTTATGGGTGAGTATAATTTTGTATGAGAATGGAAAACATCTTTACACAAAGAATTACTACTAATACTACTTTAATTCTTTGTTGGGCCATGTCTTATTTCCTCATTTTGGTATAGATTTTTTCCTTTTTGCTTATGCTTAGATAACATTTTTTTAAATTCTAGTTATGACAATACCTAATAAAAGACTGTAAGTTTAACATTAATGGCATAAACTATGACAAAGCCTACTGTTAGGTTTATTGATATAAAAATATAACTTAAAAAATCTACTAATATATCAGTATCAGTGTAGATTACAAGCAGCCCACCTCTCTCTCTATCTCTGTCTGTCTCTCTCTCCCTCTCTCTTTTTTACTTTGGTGTGTGTGTGTGTGTGTGTGTGTGTGTGTGTGTGTGCACATGCACTCACATATAACTGATACACTCTGAGTTCTCTGTCTCTCTCAAACATGCATTCAAATCATGTACACATACACACATAATTATTTTATACTAACATAAGCAGTAAATATGAAATTATATGTATATATAGTTTGATCTCTCCTTTTCTTTGTTCACAGTTTTTACAGTGCTTGTTCATCACCTTTATCATTGCATTTATTTTCTCTGTGTGTGTGTGTTTCAGCATCAGCCAGAACAAATTGACTGCACTGACCAAACATTACCATGAAAATGGCATGATTCCAAGGATCAAGAAGTGGGGAGGAAGAAAGTTCAATACCAAATCCCTGACACCAGATGACACGGAGAGAATTGTGATGTTCCTGCGCCAGTTTGCTGAGGACCATGCATTGCTGTTACCTGGCCGAGTCCCTGGTTTTAAACGGAGTGACATCAAAATTCTACCCACCTCCCAGACCAAGATGAACCTCTGGAGACATTACCACAGGATTGCACAGGCACGAGGTACTTTGTCTTGAATGTTTTATTCCTTAGAATTTATTATAAAATAAATATCTGTGAACTCTGTGCTAAAATGTATTGGGGTTAAAAAAAATCAAAATTCAAGAATAATGTTTTAACTGAAAAGAAAATTTTTTAACACCAATTTGGAATAATTTGGTTTGAAAAGAGTGATTTTTGGTATGGAAATTTTAGTAATCCACTAATTGTGACTTTATGGATTTAGTTTAAAAACTTTTTCCAGATTTCTTACCTCAAGAGTTGTAGGATTTTGTTAACTGGGATATTATTTTAAACAGAAGAAAGAAGAGGCTTTGCGTGAACCCTCTCTGCACAATAACAGTTGAATTTTTTATGTTAAAATATTTTGAGCAATAATGGAGTGTATTATTCTTGCTGTCTTGCAAAATAATGATGTTTTTGCTTTGATTTTGCTGATATTTTAATTCATTTTAACCCCATTCAAGTTTGACTGTATGGTGCTTTGATTTTTTTCTCTAAAATTGTAAAAAAAATAATAGGCAAAACTCATTAATTTAATCTGCAACATTTTATTTGACTGCCAGAATTTTGCTAAAAATGTTTTGATTTGTTTTTTTTTCTTTAACAAAAAAAGTGGGTTTTTTTCATTTTCGAGGCATGTTTTACAGGAATTTTAAAATTTTATTCACAGGTCACCGAGCTGTTGGCAAGTCCACATTTATGAATGAATGGAAGAAACATGTTCCATACATTGTTGTGGGCAAGCCCATGACTGACCTCTGCTGGCAGTGCAAACAGAACAACGACATGATACGTCGTGCAGCTTTGGAGGACCTGGATGACATCAGGCGAATCCATCACGAGCATGGAGAACACTTGGACACTGTGGACAAAGAACGAAAGTTGTACAAAGCCATGGTGGAATCCTCAAGGACAGCTGCAGCTGCTGCTGGGATCACACAGCTGGGTCCACATGCTCCAAACTCCATGCAGGCCACCATGCATTACAGTTTTGATTTTGCCCAGCAGGTCCACATCCCCAGCAGTCCCCTTCAGCCTGGGCCCATTTACTTCCTTGTGCCACGCAAATGCGGTATCTTTGGAGTATGTGCAGAAGGTCTGCCTCAGCAGATCAATTATCTAATTGATTGAAGGCATGTGCAGCAATAAGGGCTCCAATATGGTCATCTCCCTGCTGCATCACTTCTTTGAAAAATATGGTCTGGGAGAACCAACATGGATCTGCATTGTGACAATTGCAGTGGGCAGAATAAGAACAAGTACATGATGTGGTATCTGGCATGGAGAATAATGAAGAAATTACATAATGAAATTTCCATCAACTTCATGCCAGC
>CM031611.1:36807516-36810016 GCA_018398815.1 Conus ventricosus | reverse complement strand
TGTGAATGAACGGCACAGAGCAGATGGGGATGGAGGAGGGTGGGGGGGGATATAGATGCAATTCCAATAACCACACCTGACAACAAGCACATCAAGTACGCCTGACAGTCAACATTAGCGGTAGCCGACGGCTTTTTAATCAAGTTTTTCACTTCTGAGAACATTTTTGGCCATTGATTTCTTTAGCGCCCAGTGTAGCTGTCAACCCGCCATTCCCGTGTGTTACCCTGTCTCCCCTCCTCCTCGTCACATCTTGTCCGACTTTGCCACCACCAGTTCAGCGGTGGTTATTTTCCACACACCGGGGATTTCACATGTTCCTGCCACATTCTATTTTCCGTATAAATGATAATAATGTTGATCGATTCATTCGTCCCACGTAAATGTTTTTTTCAATATCTGCTCTTCGTTCTCTAAAACATGTTGCCTCAATGCTTTACCTTTGCCATTCTCTACGTCCCCAGCCTTGCCCATCGTCTCACACACCCTCCCCCTTTATCATCTATCCATTCCTTAAACCTTGTCACCCATCTCCGTCGCCCCACCCTCCTCCACTCCTCATCTTTTCTGCACCTTTCTAAACACAAACACATTTCGTCTGTCTACTTGCTTTTTTTTCTTCCTGCCGATTAAATGGGATTTTCATGTAGTGTTGCTGCATGCTGTGCTCTTTTAATAGGATGGTGCAGAGTATTCATTTGCGATGTGGTGTGAGAATGGAGATGAAACGAAAAACACCTTTGAACTACCATTTACACATCCCTTCTATTCTTCTTCTTCTTCTTCTTCTTCTTCTTCTTCTTCTTCTTCTTCTTCTTATTATTCTTCTTATTATTATTATTATCATTATTATTATTATTATTATTATCATTCTTATTGGTGGTGGTGGTGGTAGTGACGCTTTTACTGCTGCTGACTTTTCTATTGTTAAATTATCACAATGTACACACATTTTTCGCGTCTTCTTTCTTTCTTTCTTTGTTCGTTTCTTTGGTTTGTTTCTGTGTACGAAATTAGAATAATCAAACAGGCCAGGTATTTTACAGGATTAAAACCAAAACTATTGGAAAAGGACACGACTGATAGGTATTGCGAAAAGTAATTGGCAGATAATTCAGCACATGTAAATAACGACCGAACAAACAAAGAAACAAAAGCCTGTCCGTGTGCTTTTATTTCATTGTGTACCTCATTCAGACATCTGGCGTCAACGTGTAAGCAAATGGTGTCCATCCGAACAGATGATGTGAAGCAGATCAGATCTCAGGGGACGGGTCAGACACAACAGTGTGACATAGAGTGCAGAACTTGCATTCAATGCTCAAATGGACAGGTAGCCAGGGCAAAGACCAGAGGAGATGGGTAAACATGCTCTTCTTCTAATACTTCCTTTTTTTCTTCTTCTTCTTTCTGTTTGTTTGTTGTGTTCTTCTTCATCATCTATTTTCTCTTTTTTTTCTGTTTCATCTTCAGTGTGTGTTTTTTTCCGTAGCTCCACCCAACCTCGCTCATGCAGGCTTTCCGTCAGTCACACCTTACTCCTTTGCAACCCTCAGTGTCGACAGTTCAAAGAAGCAAACAACACCAATCGCAATGAAACAAACCGTCGGAGGACACACAGAACTTCTGCCGAGTCATTTCAATGGTGTTCAGTGCTGTCTGTTCTGATCCAAGCATTCGCAGGACACCACACACGAAGCCACCTACTGACAACGGTAATTGCTGACTCGTGGGGCCAGCGTGCTTGAGTGTCCGGCCCCACCTCTTTCCCCACGGGTCATTTGAAGACAGTCCCCCGTGAACTTGTTGAGGCGGACGACGTTGACACGTGGAGAGGAAATCAAAAGTGAGGTCACCACGAGAGCAGGGCATGAAGGGCCCCACAGTGTGCTAGATGTGTTGATGAAGATCAACGACGATGAATATGATGAAGAAAAATGGGGTTCCATTTTCTGGTCGGAGGTTACACGACAGGGGATACATTTACTTTTCTTTTCATAGCACATCACGAGGTCGACCAGGCCCGAGAGACATTGGCACCTGCAGGCTTGATCAGGAAATTTTGATGACCCGAACACATCATCAGTTGTGGGGGTTTTCCGGGCTTCCCACTTAAGGCAACTGCGCAACCGACGCTTGACAGGAGCTATTCCAAATAAAAAGAAAATCCACAAATATATGTTTCTGATGGGATCGAACAAATGATTCCCTCCACGAAATTCGCAGTGCTAGCCGCTGTACCACGGCATCTGGTTTCTGTCTTTTTTTTCAATTTTTATTTTTTTTATAGTTTATTTTGTTTGAGGTTCTTTCTCACAGGCCGCTGTTCATACATCTACTCATATCATTGAAAGGGTGAAGAAGCTCGCTCTCTCTCTCTCTCTCTCTCTCTCTCTCTCTCTCTCTCTCTCTCTCTCCTCTCTCTCTCTCTCTCTCTCTCTCTCTCTCTCTCTCTCTCTCTTAATTCCAAGTAATATTATTTATCTGTAGCCTGTTTGGG
>CM031611.1:36792516-36800016 GCA_018398815.1 Conus ventricosus | reverse complement strand
ACCGCGCCAATTCCGGATTGTTTGTGTGCCTTGTTGCATTTAATAGCAAACCCACCCACACAGCCCTCGCCCAACCACCGTTCCACATTTCCTGCCTTTCTTAATCATGGTCAAAATTGTATTAGTCAAGCCATAAACATTATACAAGCAGTTTTGTTTACAATTATGAGAAGTAAGATATATAGGCGGTAAAATGTGAAATTTCACGCAAAGCATTACCCGTAAAATATCATGATGTGAATATATTTTCATGGCTAAATGATGGATTGGAGGGAATGGGAAATGGTGTGTGTGTGTGTGTGTGTGTGTGTGTGTGTGTGTGTGGTGTGTGTGTGTGTGTGTGTGTGTGTGTGTGTAGGGGGGTGGTGGTGGCTAAATGGCAGTCGTGTCCATGTACTTTCTCTTCCTCCACTTACACATTGCCTGTCACAAGACAGAACTTCGAGAAAAGAAAGAAAGAAAGAAAGAAAGAAAGAGAGAAAGAAAGAAAGAAAGTAAACGACATTAAAAAATCTATGAAATTTTTTAAAAAGTAAATTTTCGGTATTAATACGATTTCTGTGCTGCTTTAATGGACAAGACATGTATGAACTCCAGTGAAAATCCTAAGGCCAGGAACTTTGGAAACGACAGTAATCCCCCGTTGAGGTTGCGTTTCTGCATAGCATCAAACTAACTTTTAAAATCGCAAATATGCATAGGATATGTGTATTGTTGTATATAAATGGGAAAGAGTAATTACAAACGAGAGTGACAATGTGCCTATGTGACTCACGTGTGATGGATTATGGATCAAAAGGCTCAGAGCAGGTCGGAATGTAAATGGGTGTGCAGATGCAATTCCCAGAACCACACCTGACGACAAGCACATACTCAGAGCAGGTCGGAATGTAAATGGGTGTGCAGATGCAATTCCCAGAACCACACCTGACGACAAGCACATACTCAGAGCAGGTCGGAATGTAAAGGGGTATGCAGATGCAATTCCAATAACCACACTTCTTTTCTTTTGTGTCGGTGTGTTTGTTTGTATTTACACATATTTCTTGTAATCATTTGGTCTGTGAGCCTACATTTGCATGCTTTGACATGCTTCCAGAAATGCAGAAAGGACAAGAAGATTTTGTTTTTAAAGCCAAGGACGAAAGGACAGTGTTTCATAGCCATATCCAAGAAGCTGTTCAAGCTCTTTCAATCGATGTCAACACTTCTCTAGATATATTTGTAAAAACATTGTATGGAGCTGCTGCCTCCATGATTCGAACTGTAGGCAATAAGAAGAAAAGCGTAAATGAATGGTATGACAAACAATGCGCCCAAAAGAAAAGAACGGTCCAACGTTACCGTAAACTATTCCAAAGGTCAAAAAAGAGTAATGAGCAGCACAGAGATAAGTATGTGGATGAAAGGAGACTATATAAAGAACTTTTATTCTGCAAGAAAAAAGAATTTGACAATGAAAGGATAATTAAATTAAAACAGTCAACCAACGACCCTAAGGTATTCTGGAAAATAATCAGATCTGTCAACAGAAAAAATGTAGTGCGCAATGATATTTCTATGGACCAGTGGTACGAACATTTCCACAGGATATTTAATATGATGACACCTGGACTGGATCAAGAGGAAATCTTAGCAGCAGATACTAATGGAACAGTTCAGACGAGCCACTTTTTAACTTCCTATTTCTCAAGAAGAAGTTGTATCTTGTATAAATAATACTTATAAGCAGGTATAAGTTCTGGTACTGATATGATACTTGGTGAAATGATTAAACATGCCAATGAAACGGTAATTAAATTTCTCGTATGTGCTTTTCAATAAGATATTTGAACAGGGCATTTTCCCAAAAGACTGGTTGTAAATTCATTATTATTCCATTTTACAGAAAGGGGGAATGCTAAGCTACCTGATATTACCGTGGTGTGGCATGAACAAGTATCGTGAGCAAAGTGTACACATTTATTCTGAATAAGCGACTTTCACGATGGGCAGAAGCTGAAGGAAAATACTGATGACAAGGTGGGTTTAGAGCCAGGATATTGTTACAATTGGATCACATTTTTTCTTTACACTCTGTGTTGAAAAATATTTAGCAAAACATTCTAAGCTCTTTGTAGTTTCGTCGACTTTAGGAAAGATTTGATTCTGTTGACAGAAATGTCTTGTGGCATGTTTAAGGTGAATGGCGCGTTGATGGAAAAATGTATATATAAAGCACTTCGGGGAGTTTCTGACTCAGTCATTGCTATGTGTAAGAGATATGCATTCATACTCTGATTTTTTTGATTGTCCGAGAGGAGTAAAACAAGGATGTGTACTCATGCCCAATTATGTTCTCCTTTTTTGTCAATGAATTAGCCATAGAATTTTAATCAGGGAAGGGAAGCACGGAAATCCAGATCGGTACAGGTATTCAGAACTATTTTTATTGCTTTTTGCAGACGACGTGGATTTTGCTCTCAGATATGTTATAGGTCTACAGAATCAGCTGAACATGTCTGAAAAAAGAGGCTGACAAGGATTACGATTAGAAGTATAAATCTAGATAAAGTTAATATTATGGTTTCTCCGTAAGGTGGTTATATTGGCATAAAAGAGAAAAATGGACATATGGAAAACGAAGGATATAAGAGTAACAAAACACTACAAATACTTTGGCTTGATATTTCCAACAAAATTAAGTATGAATGGCTGCCCTTCTAGACATGAGTAGAAAGGTAAAAATGGGCGTTATTGAAAATTCTAAATTTCACTAATGAATAAAAACTATACAACGATCCTTCCCTGTTCTGGAAAGCTTTTTGATACTAGATGAGCCCATATTGACTTAAGCTCAGAAGTATGGGGGTTAGGAAGATACAGGGTTAATAGAAAAAGTACATACTTTTTGCCTTTATAAACGATTCCTGGTGTACCACTTACACTCTTCAAATTAAAATGAGCTACGGAGAAACAGAAGATATCCTTTGTTTGTTCGACACTGCTGTATAAATGATTTAAATACTGGCATGCGACCTGGTAAAACTGCAACTAATAGTATATGTAGCATGCTATGATCTGTTGTTTTACAATTAGAAGCAGGCAAATACAATTGGGCGGCATCTAAAAGTTAGGACACTCTAACAGAATATGGTTTTGGTGTTTGTAGTATGGTTGTGTCTAGTGTTGGCTTCTGAGAGGGGTTTATATCAGGGAATTTAAGGGACAGAGTTGTTTCATGTTATAAACAAAAATTGGCATTCTGAAATTGAAGATATACGATAATCTATGAGTGTTACCGTTTTCTTTTAAAATCACGTTGAAGCTGAGAGGTATCTAACGTGATAAAGAATAAAAGATGAGGGAAGATCTGGGGTTTGGGTGTTTTGGGGTGTTTTGTAATGTTTAGATTAAGAGTGCATGGTCTAGGCGCTGCAAAACACTGGTTTATGACAGCAGAACGAAGTGTTGACTGCCCAATGTGCGGTCACAACAAAGAAGATGAAGTGCACTTTCCTTTTTCATGCTGCTTCTTGTCCAGTATTCGCCGAAAATATCCTTTTTTCAACATGTCTCTTGTCGAGGCCTCCGGAAGTGGGTTTAATTAATCTTTTTGCAACAGATAATGATGCAACTTTAATGGGTCTTGCTAAGTATTTTAACTGATGCTAACAAGACGAGAAAAAGAAGTTAGAACTACTGACAACAGTACTGTAATCTAATGTTCCTTGTTTGTCTTAGTATGTTCTTTTGTAATTAGGGGATCGGCCCAATGTAGTCTCAGTGTGTGTGTGTGTGTGTGTTTGTGTGGTGTGTGTGACGTGTGTGTGTGTGTGGGTGTGTGTGTGTGTGTGAGTGACGCGCGCGCGCTGTGCGCACATGAGCTTGCGTGCGTTTGGAACTGCGAGGTGGGAGTGGAGAAGGGGAAAGGGGCGGGGGGGGGGGGGGCGGGGGGGGGGGGGCGATCGGGCGGTCGGGATCTGTCGGAGTAGAGACATCGGTGAGGTTGGGAGAGGAAGGTCAAAGGAAGTGTGAGCTTGCGTTTACTGTGTGTGTTTGTTCGTGCAAGGAGAGAAGGGAATTGGGACTGGGTTTTGGATACTAAAGGGACGGGAACGGTAGCGTAGGAAAGGACGGTCTGTAACGGAAGTCCTCTAATAAGTTTGATCGTTTATGTGTGAGTAGTTGATATAAATATCTGTACCATCCTGTCAATGTGAGGCGATCCTTAATTCCTTTACGTTCTGATTGTTTTGGTTATTTAATCATTTAGTTTCTTTTATTTTAATGATCAAGTGTATTTTCCTTATATTTCTGATGCAATGTGTCCAGTCGTATGTGTACCCCCTTGCTTAATGGCCCCTATAGCTGAAAGGCAATAAATATCAAAGCGTCAAGGTCTCTCTCTCTCTCCTCTCTCTCTCTCTCTCTCTTCAAGAATATTGTTTTTAATAAATCAAAAAATGAAAAAGAATAGAAAAAATCTAGCAAGTAATATTATCACCTCTCGCCCATGGGGTCATGCATCAGCAGCTCAGTTTCTGTGTCATATTTGCCTAGTAGGTTTTCACTGTGTGTTGACATTCTCTTTGCCCAACACCCCCCCCCCCCCCCCTCCCCATTTTGATTTTTTTAAGTATTTTTCACAGTCTCTCTCAGTTTAGTTTTATCATTTCTCGTTAATTTCAATAATAGCCTCTCTCTCTCTTCTCTCCTCTCTCTCTTCTCTCTCTTCTCTCTCTCTCTATCTCTCTCGATCTTCTCTCTCACACACCACACACACACACACACTCACACACACACACCACACACACACACACGACACACACACACACACACACGACACTTTTAATTCCACGTTAAGGTATTCTCACTCTGTCGCTGTTTTGGGACATGTTTCGCAGTTCAATTTCTATTTTCTGTTTGCTGTGCAAGGCATTTTTTTTTCCAAGTTTTTCACTTCTTTTTCTTATTGAGAGGTGTGTGTCATTCTTTTTTTTTCTTTTTCCTCATTTCCCCTTCTTTTTCTGGTTTGTATTTTTGCAGTCTTTCTCTCTGTCCGTTCGTCTTGCTTTTAATAACAATATCTTCGTGTCCTTTCTGCATTTCTGGAAGCATGTCAATTATCATGCGAATGTAGGCTCACAGACCAAACGTTGCAAAGAAATAGGTGTATATACAAACAATACACCGACCAAAGGAAAAGAAAGCGCAAAATGAAAAATAATTTGATGTAATATCTCAGTTTTTTTTTTTAAAACTTCATTTTACGTATAAATTGCTTATTAGATCGTCCCTCTTCTCTCAAAATCTCTTGCAATGTATGAACAATCTTGGTGAGGAGTGGGCCGGCGGTCGTAGGAAGAGAGCGATGGGGGAAGAAAGTCATTCTGAGTCGCGGATGGGAAAGGTAATCTCTGAGCTGTTCGTGATGGCTGCTGTTTCGTTCAATCAGAAACCTGATGTTCTGTTTGAGTCATGGCTTGCCGTTGACATTTACAGACCTTGGTATCCTACCCTTGCAGTCTTCGGGGCGTCTTTACTTCTTCACTCGCTATTGGGTTTTGTGGCTTGAAGTCATTTGTTTGTTGACAGAGGATTTCTGTCGTATTTCTTGTCATTTTTATTTTCTGCCGCCGGGGGCGTGCGCGCGCGCGAGCACACACACACACACACACAACACACACACACACACACGGACGCACGCAAGCACGCACGCACGCACGGCACGCACGCACACACACACTCACACACACACTCACACACCACGCACGCACGTACGCGCACACGCCAACACCACATACACACACACACACAAACACACACAAACACACACCACACATTACACAACACACACGCACACACCACCATACACATTACAGAGAGAGAGAAGAGAGAGTGTTGGAGAGAGAGAAGAGAGCAGAGAGAGAGAGAGGAAAAGATTGGGACCTGGAAAGAGATTAAGTGCTCTGGCTCAATGACTATTGATTACCCGTCCCCTTGTTGAAGGATGACCCTCTACGCTCCCTCCCCGTGCCCTGTACTCTGTCTCCCCACCTCGCCCGTAGGTCGCTTCTCGGCATGTTTCCTCACTCCGCCTGCCCCCTCCCCCTCCTCCATTCCATCCGTTTGGTAGAGAAATCTTTCGCTATAATCAAATCCAAACTAGAAGAACAATCATGGAGGTATAATAACACACGTGGATATGAGACATGGGAGAACTTTGTGTTCGGTTACCCTGGCACTCTCCAGTCATTGATTGAATTATTGCTGGTTCAATGTGATTGCATGCTCTTTTTTTTTTTTTTTTTTTTTTTTTTGCTTCTGTATCCTTCATGATTTCTCGAAGCATTCAAAGCGTGCGTAATTTAGACTGGCTTGCATAATGGATGCCAGAAATACGTGTGTGTACAAACACCACCCAAAAATCAAAGAAACCTGAAATGAAAAAATAACATAAAATGGAAATACATTTTAATCTTTTACGACACTTTTTTTTTACCTCGTTATGTTTGATGAATATTCATCTGTCTTCTGTTTATAAATCTCTCGCGAAGTTTTAGGAATCTCACATGGCAGAGGAGGGGGGAAGGAGGGAAGAGAGGGTGGTGGAGGGAAGAGATTCTGAACGGCGGGAGGGAGAGGACATCTGATCTGCTCTAATGACGGTCTTAATCTTTTGTTCAATGTAGCTGATCATATTGCGTTGGGATTCATGGCGTGAACGCTGACATTTACAGGGGACTGTCTTCTGTTTTTTTTTTAGTAGACTTCATGCGACATGACCTCTTACTCGCTTTTGATGAATTGCGTTAGAGAGAGATACGGATACGCGATTTTTATTCACAATAGGGCCATTGCCACTCGTGAAGGGGTGCATCTGGAAATCATTCGATATGTTAACACGTTCCCAAAAATGATTCAATGCTTTTACTTTAGGAAAACAAGAAAGATCGTAACTTAATGCTTTGTTAGGTAAATGGACAGGATGAGAGAGAGAGAGAGAGATGATAGAGAGGAGTAAGAGAGTGAGTGAGAGGAGGAGAGGTGAGAGAGAGAGAGAGAATCTGAAATAAGTCGGGACTGAGAGAAAAAATTAAGTCGGGCTGCTGTACAACCAGGGGTTATTTAATGCTTTTTAAACAAAATATAAAGTAGTTCTCTTTTCAAGAGAACTCGACACGTTTATCTTCTTTCTCACTTTCATTTTTCTGTATGTCTTTTCACTTATATCACTTCTTTTCATTTGTTTTCCTTCGACCCTTCTTTTTTCTTTCTTTCCCTATTTCTAATATTTCCTTCTCACTATCTCCCCCTTTTGTTTTAAACCAGTGAATTCTCAGCTCCCCCCCCCTTCTCCCCACCCCCACCCCCGGAGTGATTTCCCTGAACACAAACGAAATTCATTAGCCTTTGTCATTCTCGTCATTCAGCATGGGCGGGTACTGAAGAGTGAGGGGAGGGGGGGGGGGGGGGGGGGGGTGGGGTGGGGGGGGGGTGGAGGGAAAACCGGAGATC
>CM031611.1:36782516-36790016 GCA_018398815.1 Conus ventricosus | reverse complement strand
GGTCAACTCGGTTATAAACAAGTAATTGAAATTCACCCAAACCCTGAACTCTGTGGTAAAACATCGACCCTGCAGGCAGACGCTCGGAGTGTAAACCCCCCCCTGGGGAGTTATGTTGGTGAAGCGGGTAAGGCGTCAGACTTGTGTTCCAAGGTTGAAGGTTTTAATTCTCTTTCTAGACACTTTGACAGTCTGGCTAGAAGAAAATGTTTTTTGTGAAGTAACTTCCGGACAGACGTGAGTACCGTCCTGGTCGTCCTGATGAGATTTTAAACCATAGTCACGTGTGAATGCATGAAAAAAAAAAGAAAAAAAAGAAAATAAAATCAAACAAAAGAAGCTGCACATACACGAAATCCCAACACACATTCCCGAGAAGGGTTGGCATCATGTGGGATGGAGGATACAAAGAGAAAACGCATGCAAAATGATGGAGTTTGTACACATCATTGCTGAAAACAGAATGCAGGTACCTATGTAGTGCATTGAAAACGGTCGCATATGCAAAGTGATCACCACAGGTTTGCCTCAGTGTTCTTGCCAAGCATCAAACAAAAGAGAGAGAGAGAGAGAGAGAGAGAGAGAGAGAGAGAGAGAGAGAGAAACAATTTTGACTGAAAAAAGTGTTAGTCCATGTAAATCCAAGTATATCTGGATATTCTTTGAGTAATTCTCTTTCACACACACACACACACACACACACACACACACACACACTAACACACACACATACACACACACACACACGCGCGCGCGCGCGCGCGCGCACGCACGCACGCACGCACGCACGCACACACGCACCCCCCCCCCCCCACACACACACACACATACACACACAAACACGTGTGTGCGCCCACCCCGCCACCGCCACTCCCATCCCGACTGTTTTCCCTGAACACAAACGAAGTTCGTTACCCTTTGTCACTCAGTTATTCAGCCAAGGTCGGTCCTGGGCGGGGTGAACATGAGGTCAACTCGGTTATAAACAAAGTAATTGACATTCATCCAAAACCCTGAACTCAGTGGTCAAACATCAACCCTGCAGACAGACGCTCGGAGTTTAACCCCCCCCCCCCCCCCCCCCCCCCCCCCCCCCCCCCCGGGAGTCATGTTGGTGAAGCGGGTAAGGCGTCGGACTTGTGTTTCTAGGTTGTGGCTAGAAGAAAATCTCTTTGTGAAGGTAACTTCCTGACAGACGTGAGTTCCTTCCAGGCCCTCCTGTGAGATGTTAACCAAAGTCATGCGTGAATGCATGAAAAAAAGAAGCTGCCTGTGTAATCAGTCCCAATATACCTGCCGTAGAAGGATTGCCATCGTATGGGATGGTGGATAGGAATATAAACACGTGCGAAATGATTGGGTTTGTAAAAATCATTGCTGAAAACAGAAGGCAGCTACTTCTATGGTGAGATTGAAAATAGTCGTATCTGCACAGAGACTACTTCTATGGTGAGATTGAAAATGGTCGTATCTGCACAGAGATCACCAATGGTTTGTTGCTCGATGTTCGTGCCATGCAACAGGAGAGAGAGAGAGAGAGAGAGGAGAGAGAGAGAGAGAGAGAGAGAGGAGAGAGAGATTGTAAGACAAACAGACAGATAGGTAGAGAATCCTGCTGCCATCTTTAAAACACTATTGTCATGCTCATCCTAACGTGTTGTCATTCTAGTGGTCTGGTGTACTGCCACTTCACTATCTCCGTTCTCCTGAGTTTGTGATCTGATTGCCCCATTCCATTTCACTGATTGCGCACGTTAAAACCCCGATTGTAAAAGACAAGCTCTGGTGGCATTCAGATGGCCAACTCAGCTCCAACCACATCCAAGGCAGCCATCAAGAACTGCGCGACACACCCTAGGGGAAGCGAGATAACTCTATGTGACCTTCGTCGAGAAATGCAATAGAGTTCTCTCATCTTGCGATCTATGTCTTGGATCTCATTCAGCAATATCTCTGGGTTGGCTACATTCACTCATCCCCTGCATAGAGACTGACGGACGCCATTGGGGTTTTTTTAATTGCAGAAGAAATAGAGGGAAGAGAAAGAAATGGCAAGCAATTGACCCAAGGTCAAGACCCGTTCAACACAGCTCGCGTAACCCAGACAGACTGTGAAACATATTTTAACGTTCTGTGTTGTGGGTGAGGGACGAAGTGTGGGTGTGTCTACATCATGCTCTGTGTCCTGATAGACTAGGGGTCTACGGTGAGGTTGGCCTTAGCTCGATACGGGAACTACTGGTTCTTCAAGGGACTTACCCCCACAAGCACGTGAAACTCAACTATCAACGACACAACCCATTCTTACTCAAACACATGATTGTAGAAAGACGCTGCTCTTGGCTTGGAGAAATTCTGTGTGGAAGAAAAGGGGACTGGGGGGAGGGGGGGTGCTGGGGGGGCATGATGTATTTGGGGAAAACACATAGCAATAACCATGCCACCAACAACACCAACGCCATCATTAACACCATCAACAACAGCAACACTGAGTGTTGAGGAACAGGAGCAAAACATAAGTGTTGATTGAACCGTCCCTGGGGTGAATGGAGAGAAGTGGACATTCTAGTGTGGGATAAGGTGTGGACAGTGCGTAGGTGGCGGGGATGGTGTGGATAAAGTAATTGGTGGAGCAGGACGGTGATTTAGTTCAGGCTGGTGTTTTTCCCTTCCATTTGAACCACCCCCCTCCCCCCCCCCCCACACACCACCCTTCCTTTCCACTCCTCCCCTGCTTAATTTTAGTAAACAGTAACTATTTAGTAGAGTACCAAAGCGTGCATTTTGTCCGCAGCTTTCCTGTACCAGCAGAAGGACCGGAAAAGGACGTAAATATTGGCAGTAGTAACAAGATGCGAAGCATATAAACGTACTCCCAGTTTTCCAAACGCTTATAAATCGGCCAAGTGCTTTATGAGATAGGAAATAAAGGCAAAATAACGGTTTTAAACGGTTATTTAACCGAAACTGGTATTTTAGTCCTCACTGGGCTAAAGCCTGTGTACATACCAAATTTCATCCAAATCGGACAATATGTCAAGAATAACAGTTTTTTACGGTCAGATTTTGAAACACTGCATGGAAGTGCCATTTGTGTGTGATGACCTTTCTATATACAAAATTGCATTAAAATCCACCAATATATATAAAAAAATAACGGCAACATAACGGTTTATCGGTTATATAGCCGATATACACTTTTGAAACCGGTATTTTAGTCCTCACTGGGCTAAAGCCTGTGTACATACCAAATGTCATCCAAATCGGACAATATGCCAAGAATACCGGTTTTTAACGGTCAGATTTTGAAACACTGCATGGAAGTGCCATTTGTGTGTGATAACCTTTCTATATACACAATTTCATTAAAACCCACCAACATATAAAAAATAACGGCAAAATAACGGTTTAACGGTTATATAACCGATATGCACTTTTGAAACCGGTATTTTAGTCCTCACTGGGCTAAAGCCTGTGTACATATCAAATTTCATCCAAATTGGACAATATGTCAAGAATAACGGTTTTTAACGGTCAAATTTTGGAACACTATATAGAAGTGCCATTTGTGTGTGATAACCTTTCTATATACCAAATTTCATTAAAAAAATCCACCTCTATATAAGAAATAACTGCAGAATAACGGTTTTTTAACGGTTGTTTAATCCATTTTCAGCATTACATTACTTACATATGGACAGAGGATCCGATTTGTCACAAGATCATCCAAACCGCTTATAGATTGGCCAAGTACTTTCTGAGATATTCCATAAAGAAGAAAAACCGTTACAGGCCGTTACAACCGTTAGTAACGGCTATAACAGGGCAAACTAAAACACCAGGTATCATCCGTGACACATAATGAACATGCCTGCTAATTTTCATAAAGGTCGGCCAAGTACTTTCTGAGATATTCCATAAAGAAGAAAAACCGTTACAGGCCGTTACAGCCGTTAGTAACGGTTATAACGGTAAACTAAAATATCGGGCATTATTCGTGACCCATAATGAACATACCTAAAAATTTTCAGAAAGATCGGCCAAGTACTTTCTGAGATATTCCACAAAGAAGAAAACGCGTTACAGGCCGTTACAGCCGTTAGTAAAATAAAACGTCGGGCATCATCCTTGACCCATAATAAACATACCTACAAATTTTCAGAAAGATCGACCCCAGTAGTTTTGTCTGGAGCGAGTGGAACACATTTTGAACACAGACACACACACACACAACACACACACACACACACACACACACACACACACACACACACACACAGCATCGAAACTCTTTGTGAACGAGTTTCATGTCTAGAAATCCGTGTGCAAAGTCAAAATGAATTGATTGCTGACATGAAATTAGCGCTGAAAGACGTGGTTGTCAAGGACACCGCGACGACCAGCAACTCAAGTTCTTCAGACAATAGAATAAATGTTCTTACTTACGCAGAGGCAGCTAAGTCAGCTCCAAAGTCGTCTGTCGCTGGTACTAAACCAGCGGAAGTGGAAAATAAAAGGAAAGAAAGAAAACGGCATTGTGTCTCTGGAACTTCTAAAGAAAAGAACGTGTCGAATGTTTCTAAGAAATCTGACGTCAACACTACCTTTCCTGACGTCAGTCTACAGTCACGAAAAGGACCTTCGTTCCACAAAAAGAACAAGATCTTCCGATGGTCACAATACTGCACGACTCGGTGTTGAACGGAGTTGATGCGGACAGACTTGGGTATTCCTATGGTTTTGAAGCTCTAGCATATAAGGCTTCCACGACAAATGACCTCCTTGTGACTCTAGACTCAATTGCTTCATCCATTAAGAAGTCACAAGACGCTGTAGTCATTCACTGTGGGGTCAACGATATAAAAAAAGTCGGACCCCAAAAATCAGTAGTAAAATCTTTGCTGATTCTGTCAGAGATCCAGCAGCCAGACACCCCAAAACAAAAATCGTCATAAGCAAGATCGCACCACTCAGAGATTCTGGCATGGAAACTAAACGGGACTTATTTAATGCCTTGGTATCCACAGAACTATATGGTGTGGAAAATGTCTCCTTCGTCCACCATGGCAACCTACATACCAGACTACTGAAGAAGGACGGCCTTCACCCAGCTGCAAGAGGGGCCAGTGTCCTTGCGGGAAACGTGGGGCGACACCTGAGACAGCTGTTCTGGGTGAAGCCAAAGAAAACATCAAGGCGCCCGCTTTATCAGCTGCCCAGACACGCCTACCCCCGAACAAGTTTTCCACGCTTCCTCGGTGAAAGGGACCCATGGCAGAACACGTTCGAAGTATTAAGAGACTGGTATTGAAACACTGTGTGTAGATACTGCTTGACTGCGGACAACAAATCAACGTTTCATTGACTACATCACTTCGTAACAACTGTTATCCGCCAGGTTTAATTCTTTGTATCTTAGAACTATATTTATACCTCCCCCTCCTTCTCTCCCCCCCCTCTCTCTCTCTCTCTCTCTCTCTCTCTCTCTCTCTCTCTCTCTCTCTCTCTCTTGTACTCTACCTCTATTTTTAATAGTTACTAGTTTGCCGCCATTCAAATATCAAAATATTGTGTACTGTAATTAAAGCAGGAGTCATGGGCGAAAGTAAAGCTATCAGGTTTATGCAATGGAACTGCAGATCCATACATACAAACCTGCCTTACCTTATTCAACACCTTGCTTCCTCCAGCTATCAGATTCTCATTTTGCAGTCGTTAAATGTGACTCGTAACAATCTACCCAAACTGTCGAACTATTTTTTTCCCTCCGGTCTGTGAAAAGACAGAGCAAGGAGAGAAAGTCAAAACGGCTATTTATATTAGTGATAAAATGGATTACTCTGTGTGTCCGTCACCGGCACCAACAAACATATTACAACTGCATTCCTGTGCAGCAAGGGTTAAAATCAGTCAGACGTTAATTGTTAATGTCGTCAGTGTGTACTTACCTAAAGGGCCAAATGAAGAAAATACTGAATAGCTACGTCCATTGCATGATTCGAATGAGAAATGGCTAATCGCTGGTGACTTCAACGCTCATTCACCTTTTTGGGAAGCCAATAACGTTTCTGTGACTAATAACAGATTTGTCGAAAATATCGTTGATGCTTCTCTCTTACCTACTTAACGATGGGAGAGTTACAAGGATCCCTGATATACCCACTCAAAGAGCTTCTGCCATTGATCTGTCTCTTATTTCTCCCATCCTTGTACCAAATAGTGACTGGAACACACATACTGATAGCTTAGGAAGTGACCACTTACCCGTTATTATTACTCTAAATGATAACTTAGTCCAGACTACGACAGACAAAGACATTATAGCCAAATATAATTATAAGTGTGCCAACTGGAAAATGTTTGAAAATATTTTAAAATCGCAAAATACTAATGACATAAGAGATGATGACATCAGCAAATTTTATTCAAAAATCACGAACACTGTGTTACAAGCAGCTGATCGTTCCATACCGAAATATTCTAATTTAAAATCTGACAAACATTCGGGAAACATCTGGTGGAACGAAGTTTGTGAGAAAGTTGTGGACGAAAAGAAACGTTTATTCAAAATATACTTACAGGATAAAAAACCAGAAAATCACATCCCCCTAAGGAAAGCGAATTCATTTAGTAACAAAACAATAGCACAAGTGAAACGGCAATATTGGGCTGCATTTTGTACAGATGAGGTTATAGCCATAAAGATCTACAAAAGATATGGACAAAATTCAATAACATGAAAAATGGAGTACATTTACCATTATGTCCAGTCAGGATTGAAGGTAATGAATTTCCTTCTAACTTACAAAAGGCTGAGTCGTTCGTCGACATGTTTTCTGATACAATGCTTCCTAATAATCTTCCAAAAGAAATAAGAACTTTGAGGGAAAACGAGGTCCAAAAAGATATGTATAAAGATCCAGTACCAGATAATGCAAATTATGTCAATGCCCCAATTACTTTGAGAGAACTGAAAGACACGCTGTTTTCTTTAAGTGATAAGAAAACGTCAGTCGGAGCAGACGCAATATCTAGCACAATGTTAAAACATTTGCCGGAAAACTGGATTATATTACTACATGAATTGTTTCAAAAATGCTGGGATGAAGGTCATATTCCAAAGGTATGGAAACACTCAATCATAGTTCCAATACCAAAACAAGGAAAGTCAAAAAAAGATAAAAATAATTACAGACCCATTGCTCTAACATCACACACCGGTAAGCTGCTAGAAAAGATCATTTTAAACAGACTAATTTACCATTGTGATAAAAGAAAAGTTATCCCTACCAATCAAGCAGGTTTCAGGAAGAAGAGAAGTACAATTGATCATATAGTGAAACTAACAACGCAGATTAAACATCAGTTTGCTCACAGAAAAAATGTACTGGGAACATTCTTTGATATAAAGAAAACTTATGACCATGTCTGGCATGGTAGATTACTGTATAAATTAAAAAGTATTGGTCTATCTGGACATATCTATGACTATGTTAAGAA
>CM031611.1:36757516-36760016 GCA_018398815.1 Conus ventricosus | reverse complement strand
GTTATACACAAAACTCTTTTTGTTTATAGATCTTATCACTGACCAGAACATTTTAGAATCATTGACTGAATTTTTTAGTTTCTTTAACCTACTTTCTTTAAACTCCAGTTTCCTTTGTTTTGTTAGCGTAACATACTCTTTACGTGATACAGCGTATGTTACTCTTTTCTTACTTTTATCCTTGGCTGTTTTGTATCTCTGAAATATTTTTAATAACCTTTTAACTTCCTGTTTCTTTCGTTCGCAAATCATTATCAAACCAGTCATTGTACGTTCTGCTGCCTCTACAAATAAATCGAACCATACAAGCTGCAGCTCCGCACAAAGCACTGACAAATTTATCTAGACTCTCATTCCACGTTAATTTGTAACAACTGACGCGCTTTCTGCATGCTGTCTTGAAATTCCTCACCTTCAAATTCATTTTAGAGTATACCAGCATATTCATCAGCCCAGACAATTTTTTCTTCACATTGTTCGGCTGAATACCCCTTCTCTAGTTTACAACAATTACTTCTCCCAAATTCATTCAACTGGTAAATGCCATGAATAAATGCAATCACCAATGTGTTTTATCAAAGTTTGACAACAAGCCATTGTGAACCAGTACGTAATCGATCACACTACATCCGTTTGGGGACACAAAAGTATATTCACCTTCACAATCACCATCACAAAAACCATTTAAAATGCTCAAGTCGAACATGATTCAGAAATCCAGCAATGATTGCCAAAATTATTAATAACTGAATCTTTAGAGCAACGTGTGCAGTTGTCGTCATCCACACTCACATTCTCCATACAGCTCGCATAGTCTGTCATAATTTCATTTTCAGCTTGTTTGTAACCTGTTCTGGCATTCAAATCTCCCATAACCATAAAATGAAGTGTATCCATTTCTTTTTCAAATTCTTGAAGTAAGGCTTCTTCCATTATTAGGACACCATCTTTGATCAATTTATCATTGTATATCGGGCCTCCTGCTGTGACCACATAGCAAGCAACCAAGACTACATCTTTATCAGTGTTAAATATACTTTTATCTAGTTTTACTGCAATACCATTGTCACAACTGAGCTTTGTTTCTTTAACCTTGTTATGTAAACTCTTCCTTATTAACAGCAACACCACCTCCTGACTTCGTTCCATGAGCTGATTGTTTTTTGGGTGGTACGGGAAACTTCATATAATCAGTGAATATATTGCTATAGTCAAACGACAAGTCGAGGAACGTGTCAGTGAGAGCAACAAAATCAAATGTATTTATATAATTCATGACAAAAAGCATCCTGTATCTTACTAAAATGAGTTTCTCGACATTGTATTAAGAAACTTCCACTGACTTGGATGGTCGGCTCTGTCCTATTCATTTTTTGAGGCGCTTGAACGCAGGTTCCTGTCGTTCACACCACCACATGTCCCTTTGCCTCGACTCGAACCTGTGAACCTGCTTGACTTGTTTCCAACAGGCGTTTTCTATGCCTGCCTGTCTGCCTGGCAGGTTGCGTCCGCGTGGTGTACGTGCGTCGCCATCCCGATGTTCACCACTGACAGGACCTGGAGATCCCGGCTGGTCTTGAGAGAGAGAGAGAGAGAGAGAGAGAGAGAGAGAGAGAGAGAGAGAGAGAGAGAGAGCTGTGAAGCTGCTGGGTTTTCTCCCCATGGTGGTGGTGATGATACCACGAAGTCGTAAATGGTGTGCCGCTGTCATATAAACCATGTGTACATTACCACAGTCACGGCAGATCTATTAACGCATCTGAGCCAGGCGGGCGGGAACAGAGAAGCGTAGCAAATAATGCCGTTCACAAGGAAGAAGTCAATGGTTTTGCTCAGCTAAGGGCTTCACAGTTACATAGGACCCCCATCAACACACACACACACACACACACACACCACCACCACCACCACCACCACCACCACCACCCCTCCGATCGAACCCTGCCCCTACCACCCCTCCGCACTTCTATGAACTGGCCACCGTGTTCTGTCTCTCGCCGAACAATCACCAAAGGGTCCATTCTACCCAAACGAAAGGGTCCTAAAAGAGCAAAAGGTTACATCCCTGCTCCAATAGCGCCATATAACTTCTGCTAGGTCCCCCGTCGGAGTAGTCCCCGCACTGCCCAGACGACTCTTTCAGCCCCAGTGTGAGGAACAAGAAGGGGGTTCCTCCCTATTTACATGACGCCAAAAGCGTTCAGGTAGGCCACAGTAGCAACAGATGAATGGCACAGGCTTTGTGTACCAATGGCAGGGAAAGCAACAACAGTGGACCAATCACCTTGTGTTTGTCTGATCTATCTATTAATGTCCCCACAGAACAAAAAGAACAAAGATTTATTTTTTAAAAAAAAGGGGGGGGGGTAGGAAGGTGTTGAGGAGCAGTGGGGGGGAGGGGGAGGAAACGGCGTAAACGGTCTCGTTTCTAGTTCCGTCGTCTCCGTTTGCAGTCCACTTAGTCTTCGAAATAAACAAGACAGATATTACTGCACAGGGT
>CM031611.1:36745016-36747516 GCA_018398815.1 Conus ventricosus | reverse complement strand
AAAGAGGAAAAATCGTCTTGGGCTCGTGTAACCGTTAGTAATGACTATTCTGGTAAACATCGGCTATCGTATGTGACCTAAAATGAACATATTTACAAATTTTCAGAAAGATCGGCCAAGAACTTTCTGAGATTTTCCATAAAGAAGAAAACCATTATGGGCCGTTAGTAACGGCTGTAACAGTAAACTTAAACATCGGGCATCATCCGTGACCCATAATGAACATATCTACAAATTTTCAGAAATATCGGCCACGTACTTTCTGAGATATTCCATAAAGAAGAAAAACTGTTACAGGCCGTTACAGCCGTTAGTAACGGCTATAACGGTAAACTAAAACATCGGGCACCATCCGCAATCCATAATGAAGATACCTGCTAATTTTCACAAAGATCGGCCAAGTACTTTTTGAGATATTCCATAAAGAAGAAAAGCGTTACAGGCCGTTACAGCCGTTAGCAACGGCTATAACGGTAAACTAAAACATCGGGCATCATCCGTAACCCATAGTGAACATACTTGCTAATGTTGACAAAGATCGGCCAATTACTTTCTGAGATATTCCATAAAGAAAAGAAAAAAACCGTGACAGGCCGTTACAGCCGTTAGTAATGCTATAACGGGGTAAACTAAAACATCGGGCATCATCCGAGACCGATAATGAACATACCTGCTAAATTTCACAAAGATCGGCCAAGTACTTTCTGAGATATTCCATAAAGAAGAAAAAGCGTTACAGGCCGTCACAGCCGTTAGTAACGGCTTTAACGGTAAACTAAAACATCGGGCATCATCTGTGACTCATAATGAACATACCTGCAAATTGTCAGGAAGATTGGTCGCATACTTTTTAATATATTCTAAAAAAGAAGAAAAACCGTTACAGGCTGTTACAACCGTTAGTAACGGCTGTAACGGGGTAAACTAAAACATCGGGCATTATCCGTGACCCATAATGAACATACCTGCTAATTTTCACAAAGATCGGCCAGGTACTTTCGGAGATATTCCATAAAGAAGAAAAAGCGTTACAGGTCGTTACAGCCGTTAGTAACGGCTGTAACGGTAAACTAAAACGTCGGGGATCATCTTTGACCCATAATGAACATACCTACAAATTTTCAGAAAGATCGACCCAGTAGTTTTGTCTGGAGCGAGTGGAGCACATTTTGACCACGGACACACAGACACACACACAGACACACACACAGACACACACACACACAGACACACACACAGACAGCATTTCTTCGTTCCCATTCTAAAGTACTCCCTGTTCTTTAAGAACTGGGAGTACAAAAAGTTGGACGTGAAAAACAGGATCTGTACATTGTACTACAGCCTGAAGACGACAATGCTGACGACGTACTGCCCCAAAATACATTCCGACTCCTTTTTGTACTCCCAGTTCTTTTAGAACAGGGAGTACTTTAGAATGGGAAGGAAGAAATGGTGTGTGTGTGTGTGTGTGTGTGTGTGTGTGTGTGTGTGTGTGTGTGTGTGTGTGTGTCCGTCCGTGGTCAAAATGTGTTCCACTCGCTCCAGACAAAACTACTGGGCCGATCTTTCTGAAAATTTGTATGTATGTATATTATGGGTCACGGATGATGCCCGGTGTTTTATTTTACCGTTATAACCGTTACTAACGGCTATAACGGCCCATAACGGTTTTTCTTCTTAATGGAATATCTCAGAAAATACTTGGTCAATCTTTCTGAAAAATTGTAGGTATGTTCATTATGGGTCCACAGATGATGGCCGATGTTTACCAGAATAGCCGTTACTAACGGTTGTAACGGCCCATAACGGTTTTTCGTCTTTATGGAATATCTCACGCGTATTTAAGATAAACTTGGAGTACGTTTATATGCTTTGCATCTTGTTGTGTTTTCAGTTCCATTCCATCAACCTCAACAGTGGTAAAGCAGCGAAACTTTTTTTTATTTTTATTTATTTATTTTTTTTTTTTTTCATAAGAACAATTTGGTTTAGTTGCGTGTTACATTGAGTGAAAAGTTCGAGATCCGGATTTGAGGGAGGGGTATGAAGGGGGGTGCGTGGGGGTGGGTAGGGGGGGGGGGGGCATGTAGAATGGGAGGAAAGCACTGTATGTCAGGAGAGAATTGGTGAGGAGTTGTTTGTGACATGGGGGAGAAGGGAGACGAGTGGAAGCTATGGTAGACATATTAGAAGCCTGCAAACAGCTAATACAAGTGGCAAACTACAATGTTGACAAGATCCAGTCACAGGGTTGGTAATCACAGGATTGTGACTATTTGCTTGTTTTTGTTTGTTTGTTTGTTTGTTTGTTTGTTTGGTGGTGGTGGTGTGTGTATGAGTGCGTGAGTACGTGCGTGTGTGTGCGTGCGTGCGTGCGTGCGTGCGTGCGTGCGTGCGTGCGTGCGTGCGTGCGTGCGTGCGCGCGCGCGCGCGCGCGCGCGCGCTTGTGTGTGTGTGTGTGTGTGTGTGTGTGTGTGTGTGTGTGTGTGTGTGTGTGTGT
>CM031611.1:36715016-36727516 GCA_018398815.1 Conus ventricosus | reverse complement strand
GTCCGCTGTTGATGGGTATTCAAGCGTGTCGCGGGTGTTTAGCCATTTACACTCTGTGCAATGGGAGTTGAATCACCTCACCATAAATACAATCACCAGACGTTCGTATGTTTACACCCCAAAAGCTTTTTTAATTCAAAGAGGCGCATATATCACAGTATACGGCAACGTTGTATAATCTCCATAATTAAGACCAATACTGTTCAGTTGACTGTATTTGACTATCATCTTGAGAAAAAAAGATCAAAGATCTATTACTGAATAAATAACGTTTTCATGATACAGAACAACACATTTAGTACCCACAATCAAAATCCTCGCACGCACTAATACAACTCAAACGTGTAGGGAAAACCATATACCCAGATACTTATAATTATTCACAACAGGCATGGAAACACTGCCGCCTTTAACCACCTTTCTCTGGCACTTAAGATACAACCCTTGCTATATTATGTTACTGTTGGACAAGGTAACCTTCATTTAGGGAGAAGCAGCCGCACATTTCAAACTATTCAGTTGATAACAGGCAAGTAGGATAACTCTTGCTCCCATGGTGAAATATATACAGGCCCATGACTCCAAACCAATGCTACTTATGACGCCAATGCGCCTAGCAGAAATGACAACACAGAGCACACAGCACAAACAAGGAGACATCCCCTTATTCAGTTTAGACTGTATGTCAATAACAATCGCCGATACCAAAACCACATCATCAGCTTATGAAAGAATAAGCCATTGAAAAATACGTATCCAAGCAACCAAAGCCTCGCGTCTTCCATTACAAATTACTCATTTGCTATCTCATCGATTAAATACGACAATAAAAAGGACTGCAAGCATCACCTTGCCTAACACAGCTGCACAGTTAATATAATTGTATGTCAGTTTAGCAACCGCACGAACTCTGGCTCTAACCACATCATAATATACTCAGAGGCATAAAAAAACGCGAAAAAACAAATGCATAGAAATTTTGATGTAATTTGGCCAACGATTCCTTTGAACTGGTAATAGAAAAGTGAGAAAAAGCAATCAAACACCGCAAAAGTGTCTTTTCAAAGTTCATTCTGGTAGAAAATAAAGGTCACATGTGTTAACAGCAGAATGTCAGTATCTGTGTGGACCACCTCGAGCATTGATCACAGCTGTGCACCTGCCGGTACATCGAGCGCACCAGAGTGTTGGTCTGCCTCTGGGGGACTTGCCACCACACCTGGCCCACAGCGACAGCAAGCTAAGCTGCTGTCTAGGGTCTGGGGTTGAGCTGGTTCAACTGCCTCTGAAGGGCATCCCAGAAATGCTCTATTGGGTTAGGTCGTGAGAAACGGGCTGGGTGAGGCAGCAGATTGATGTTGTTCTGCCTCAGGAAGTTCTGCGTAGCACGGGCAGTGTGCGGCCTTGCGTTGTCCTGCTGAAACAGGTTCTGTGGATGCCGCTGGAAATGCGGCAGGATGTGGGGCCTCAGAACTTGGTCGATGTAATGAACAGCAGTGACCCCGTTACCACGTCCTGGACCCACATTTTGGAAGATGACTGGCCCATTACGGCGATTCATGCCGATAGCCCCCCAGATCATGATGCTTTCACCCACCCATGGGTCCCTTTCGGTGATGCTGGCATCCGTGAAGCGTTCCCCCGCTCTTCTCCAGATCCAGATGCGGCCATGGTTGCCGACGGTGTTCCTGGCTGTGTCGGCAGCGGTTTGGTAAGGCTCCCGTCGATGCTGACGCAGAAGATGGCGGTCTTTGGGCTGCTGTGGTGACCCTCGGTCCTGCCGCTCCTCGGTCTGTCACCAGTGGTGTTTCTTGCTTGAAAGCGGTCCAGAAGGCGATAGACGGTGGAAATGTGGACTCCGAATGCAAATAGCGACCTGCCTCATTGGAACCCCGGCCTGCAGTTGCCCCATTGCTATGCAACGATCTTGACGAGAAAGTCTCGGCATTACGTTGGCGCCGCTGGAAGGGATAATTTGAACTTTTGGGGGTCTGGAAATTTATAGCCCCACAATCGGGCCACATTGAGTTGCAATTCACATTGATTCACGTGGCGTAGGTAGTCCACATGGCAAATGCACACCTCTTACCGAAAACGCTGACCCGGCAACATTCACCCACTAACAGTCACCAACTGTTACGAGGTTACAACCGGCCAAGACACACGTGCTGCTTATGTTGCACGTGCCAACGACATTGCTTACGTCCTGTTCACAATGTGAACAATCGTGCACTGTCTCCATTTTCGCGCTTTTTTATGCCTCTGAGTATATGATTATATATATAGTTTTGATACACCTGTAAAGTTTACACCTTAATGTACCTTCGTAATCATGATCGAAAAGATAGACAGACAGACAGGCTGATGGATAGATAGACAAAACGACAGACAGACAAACAGACAGACAGACATCTACCAAATAGACAGACAGACAGATAGATAAGCAGGTAGATAGATTGATAAACAGATAGATAGATAGTAGACAGACACACAGATAGATAAATACATACATGCATGCATACATACATACATACATACATACATACATACTACATACATACATACATACATAAACCTACATACATGTATACATATATGCATGTATACATACACATCATACAGAGATCGATACATTTGATAATGCTGCTTATAGCCTAATCGACCAAAAGGTCGTGAGAGGAAAGCCATCCCGTTAGAGAGAAGAGAGAGAGAGAGGGGGGGGGGGGGGGAGAGCTGCTGGGCCGGAAAACCGACGGCAGTATCGGTCACCAATAGGCATGTCAATACCCATCACTGTCTTCATAGGAACCGCCATAACAAAAGACCTGTGGCACATTGAAATGCAACTTGGACAGACATAGTGAACGAAACTGGTGGTCTGTGTATGTGCGAAAACTGAATTCACGTCCAAGCACGCGCAAATGTGTGTGTGTGTGTGTGTGTGTGTGTGTGTGGTGTGTGGTGTGTGTGTGTGGTGTGTGTGTGTGTGTGTGGGTGCCGTGCGTGCGTGCGTGCGTGCGTGCGTGCGTGCGCGCCGCGCGCGCACGGCGCGTGTGCGTGCTGCGCATTGTGTGGCGATGCTTTCATGTGTAAGAATATTAACACCCGTTATTTACACGTTTAAACGGCGTCAAAGTGTTGTATTACATTTTTCATGTCGACGCAAATCAAATCATTTTATGGTATTGTATAAAATCGCCCATGTCCCATGAGGTGTCAGAGTTAGATAAATCTTGAATTTCGTGGGGTCACACACACACACACGCGCGCGCGCGCGCGCGCCACACACACACACACACACACACACACACACACACACACACACACACACACACACACACACACACACACACACACACAGGTACTCTGTCTCTTCTCTCCTCTCTCTCTCTCTGTCTACATCCCACCCACAAACAGCACTGAGAGAGAGAGAGAGGGGAGAGAGAGAGAAAAAAAGAGAGAGAGAGAGAGAGAGAGAGAGAGGGGGGGGGGGGAGGGAGCGAAGGAAGGCCTTTTGTTGATCTTGTTTTCATTTTTTTTGTGCCTGTTGATTTTTTTTTGTTGTTGTTCCCTTCCTTTACAACGTAGGTAAAAAATTTAACAACAACAACAAAACAAAAAAAAAAACGGTTTTGTGATGAAATAAAGCAAATTAAACCCTTGGACTTTTCACGTTGCTAGGGTTACAAAATTACCAATTTCAAAGCGAAAAGGAATAGAGCAAAGAAACCAGTTTCCCCTTATTTTGGGCGAAGTGTTTCATGGGCCGAGCTTGCAGGCCCTCTGATGCGTGTTTGGGACTTAATATGATTAAGCTGACTCTAGAGGAGAAAAATTGCTGAAAAAATAAAAAAAGCCCTATACAAAAAAAAAAAAAAAAGTTTAAAGAACCATCGAATCAAGACCGTACCCCCAGCTGACCGAATCAAGGCTTTGACCTCCCCCCCCCCCCCCCCCCTCTACAATCAGATCCTGGACACCGCCACCACAAAAAACGTCAGCCACCAGGCCTCGCTGCCACAACAGCAACAGTGAGCTGAGAGATCCCCAGGGCGACCATGTCGAAATTTTCTCAAAGCAGTTTTTGATTTGAATCTAACTACTTTTTAACGTCTTACTAAATTTGCAAAAACCGGAGATGAGTTTACAGGTGTTTTATACAGTGTTTTTAAACTTCTTTGTCTGAAACAGCAAGCGGTTGTGATAGCGGAAAGAGGGTTGGCGCACGTTCGGTACAGACAACATGAACTATTGTCGTCAGTAGTGCTTTGCGGGTGTCGGCCGCCTCTATGTTGCATCAGACAGGCGCTAGTTCCCCATCTGAACGACTCGTCACTCTGCAGGGTCGTCTGGTGGTTGTTTACGACGTCTTAATGAGTTGCTCATAGTGAATGTCAGTCATAGGCCATGACGGGACGTTGCTGGGTCGTTGTATATAGAATAGTCGGAATGGCGTGTTGATTATGCTACTAAGAGAGAAGAGAGAGAGTGAGAGAGTAGAGAGAGAGAGAGAAGACGCAGCAACAGACGACGGAGACAGACAGACAGAGACAGGAGGACAGAGAGTGAAGAGAGTCTCAACCGGCAGAGGAGAGTAGAGAGGTGGAGTGTGTGTGTGTTGTGCGTTGTGTGTACTTACTACCCTTACCAACATGCAATTCGAGAAGAGACACAGAGGAGAGAGAGAGAGAGAGGAGAGAGAGTGAGAGAGAGGAGGAGAGACAGACGCAGACAGCGCACAGGAGAGACAGAGCAGAGACAGAGGACAGATAGAGAGTACCCCCCACGTGATTGAGGAGAGAGGAGGGGGGGGGGGGGGGGGGGGGGGGGGGGGGGGGGGGGGGAAAGGGGGGGTGGGGGTGTGACTCTTGTGCTCGTTTTCCCTGTTCCCATTCGTATTCGCTCTAGACTAGTCTCAGTGTCTTCGTCTTCCCCCACCCAACCCCTCTCCCCTGATTCTCCATCCCATCTCTCTCTCCCCCCCCTCTCCCCCTCTCTCTCTCTCCTCTCTCTCTTGATCATTGGTGTGTTTATACTGACACCCCCCCCCCCAAAAAAAAAAACCCCCACAAACCCCACACATTGGGGGAAAAAACCCCGGAAAAGAAGAAAGAGGGGGGGGGGGGGGGTTTTTTGGGAAAATTTTGGGGGGGGGGGTTTTTTTTTGGTTTTTTTGTTTTTTTTAAAGGGTTTAAGGGGGGGGGGGGGAAAAGGGGGGGGGGAACGGGGGGGAAGGGGGGGAAGAAAAAGGAAAAAATTTCCCAAGGTTTGGGGGGGGTTTTTGGGGTTTGTGGGTTTTTTTTTTTTTCGTTCTGGTCTGTTTTGTTTGTTTATTGGTTGTTGGTGGTTTTTTAATAGGAGCGGGACTTTGGGGCTTTAATAATTCAAATGGGTTTTCCTTTTAAAAAAAGAGAGGGATGGGAAAGGAGGGTGATCAAAACCCCACAACCCCTCCCCCCGGGACGGGTGTTTAGGTTCTCTTTTGTGTGGTCGCGGAGTGGTGTGTGTGTATGTGCGTGTGTGTACTACACTCCCACACACATCAGACCAGGAGAAGAGGAGAGAGGGAGACGACACAACACAGACACAAAGACAGACAGACGGGAACACAGGATCCCCCCCTGATAAAAAAAACCTCTCCACTTCCCCATCTTCGCTGCTGTCTCCGGGGGCTCAGATTACATGTGCATGGTGTGGTTACCCACACACACACACTCTCTCTCTCTCTATCTCTCTCTCTCTCTTCTCTCTCTCTCTCTCTCCTCTCTCTCTCTCTCTTTGTTCATGTGTGATCTGGTTCTCAACTCATGACACACAGACGGCGCACACACCTACTGCTCCCACCACACACCAACCACCCACACTTCTCTCTCTCTCTCTCTCTCTCTCCTCCCCTCTCTCTCTCTCTCCTCTTCTGTCACATGCAGTAGGTGAGTCTCTCCTCTCTCTCTCTCTTCTCCTTTTCTCTCTCTCTCTCATCTCTCTCTTGTGTGTGTGTGGTGTGTGTGTATGTGTGTGTGTGTGTGTGTGTGTGTGCTCGCGCGCGCGCGCGCGCGCTCGGTGTGTGTGTTTTGTGTGTGTGTGTGTCGCAACTTCTCTCTCTCTCTCTCTCTATCTCTCTCTCTCCTTCTCTCCCTCTCTCTCTCTCTCCTCTCTCTCTCTCTCTCTCTCTCTCTTGGGGGCTCCTGAGGTACACGAAGTTGAGTGACACGTTTTTTCTTAGCTCTGTACATTTATGTTGCTTTCTCCTAGTTGTATGCAATGTTGTGTCTTGACATTGGCAGTGACTGTTGTGAGGGACTATGCCGTCTGCATCGCTGTCATTCAGGTATTGTGCGGCTATTTGCTCATATATTCGCAAGTTTCATGTTGAAGCGATGAAATATAAAGCCCCCATGAGAATGATCGGTGTTGGTTTGAGGTCGCGAATGGACGGTTCACCTTAGGATTGTTACTGTCTCTGTTGTGCTACGGACATTTGCTCCAACGATGTGGAGACGTGAACTGAATCCAGGGCCTTCCTCTGTTAAGCCTGACAGTAAGCGGCAAACCCGTCAAGAGTGCCGGGTAGCAACACGCAGAGACAGTGGACATGGACCTGGTTCTGCCCTGCTTGCCTCAGCGTCTCCGGCCGATCCCACACTGAAGGATGTTATGGCCATTCTGAACAAATTAACCTGCAAATTTGATGGACTGAGTGAAGACTTAAAAGACGTGAAAAACATGTGTGCAGATCTCCAAGATGAAATGACTGGTATAAAGCAAGAATGTCTGCCTTGGGGCAGGATAATGACAGGTTAAAGGAAGAAAACACTAGATTTCACTGCCAAGGTGGAATCTTTGGACAGGAAGGTAGACGACCTGGAAGGGAGGTCGAAGAGGAATAACATCATCATCCACGGTATTCCTCGTACAGACAATGAGTCCTGGCAACAATGTGAAGCGTTTTGGTACAGGATATGATTACAGATAAACTGGAACTTTCGGATGACATTCTTTTCGACCGTGAAACATCGCCTGAACTCAAAGTCGAACTCGCCAATAGTTGCAAGATGCACATTTTTTAAAGATAAAGATAAGATTTTGCGTGCGAAACAAAAGTTAAAAGGAACTGAGTTATTTGTTGGTGAAGACTTTTCTTTCCGAGTTAGGGAGATCAGAAGAAAGCTCGTCCCTCACCTGAAGTCCGCCAGATCACAGGGCATGAAAGTGTCCATGGTTTATATGACCCTGGTGATCAACAGCAAAAGGTTCGGTCTGGATGGCAGTGACAACCTGATAGAAATGAAATAGGATTCAGGCCGGCCCGATCAGTGGAATTATCCTGTTTCAGAACAAGAGGGAGGTTAAATGTAAGACATCACCCCCACAGAGTGCCTGTTTCCAAATTCACGTGGGGTCACTTTAACTGGGGCAGTGAACGATGCTGGCGTAAAGGAGACAGGCGATGAAAATCCCGTGCGGGTTGTCACTCCCATCGGTGTGGACGAAAACGTGTTAGCACACACCGACACACAGTCAGCCAGTGTGTTAAATGTGGATTATGTTTTTGAGCGTAATGATTTGAGTGATGTCTCTTCGATCACACATAGTGATGTAACGCTATCCGACGTGAAACTTGATACGCCCGAAGTCATGCGAAGTGAGAGAAAGACAGTTTCAGAGAGGAAATGTGTGATCGTGGGGGATGAGTGTGGGGGTGAGAGCATGCATGTAGACGAAAGAAACAACATGGTTGGATGTGGCAGTGAAAATGAAAAAAGTGGTGGCGATGACTGTGTATTTGGGAATGGGACTATCAATGATGATGATCATCTAAATAAGAAAAGTGATAGTGGTTTATGTGATGCCGAATGAGAATTCCAGTGTGGCTGACCGTCTGATTACCAATGTGTCAAACAGCAATAGAGACCCTGCGTCATCGTCTATTTCAACGACCAAACCTAATTTAAAAGACTGCGACTGACCCGAAGACTAAAATTGATTCTACGACTACGATTGAAACGGGACATGGTGGTGAGGGTATGACAATGAACACATTTGTAAATAGTGTGTCATT
This sequence comes from Conus ventricosus, assembly GCA_018398815.1. Taxonomy (NCBI): domain Eukaryota; kingdom Metazoa; phylum Mollusca; class Gastropoda; order Neogastropoda; family Conidae; genus Conus; species Conus ventricosus. Next base: position 36,719,457 of record CM031611.1, on the reverse strand, counting down.
TCTTCATTGGAATATATGTGGATTATTTCAAAAACTGGATGACAGAGATTTTATACAGTTTTTTCTTCCTTTGACTTTGTTTGCTTAGTGGATACGTTTGCTGAAGCGTTTCAATCAAACCTTTTTCAAGACTATGAATTATTTGTAAAACCAGCTGTAAAATTTACAAGACAGGGACGGGCCTCGGGAGGATTAGTTTGTATGGTTCGTAAAAGTCTTGTCCCGTATGTGCAACAGGTGGATTGTGACAGTCTGTATACAATGTTATTTAGATTTGATAAAGAATTATTTTGCTATGATAAGCCTGTCTTACTTGTGTGTTCATATGTCCCTCCGGAAAATGCACCTTTCTACACACTGCATGGCTTTGATAATGGTATTGAAATGTTGAAGAATGTATTGTAAACAAGTTGTTATCTTTTGATGATGCTGAGATACTTTTATTGTGGTGACATGAATGCAAGAACTGCGAATATTTCTCCAGGTAATGTAGATGATCGTGATCTTTATGCTAATTTCAAGACTGCAGACAGCAAATACAATAGATGTTCCCAAGATAAGATATTAAATGTGTATGGGAAAAAGCTTCTTTGTATGTGCACTGTGCTAGGATTGACAATTATGAATGGAGTATGTAATGGCGATCTCGAAGGGTGTTTCACATACATTTCGGATATGGGGAGTAGTGTGAATGATTATTTTCTAGTGTCTACAGTTTTTTTTGAACTAATGTGTAAAAAGATGACTCTAAATGTGATGGAAAGATTTGATTCTGATCATTTACCCCTGGTATTGTGCATTGAAATGCCAAATGAACAGTCGCATACCAGTTTTACCCCAAATGTAGATGTTAACCAGTTTATTGTTAAATATTGCTGGAATCAAGATTACAGTCAACAGTTTTCTTTATGCATGAATTCATCAAATGTTTTAGAAAAGTTAAACGCCGCTGAAAATCTTATTTCTGTGAATGTTAATGAAGCTCTGAACTTGTTTAATTTTAACTATCAAAGACCAAGCTGAAACAATGAGGAAAGTTGTGCCTATAAATAAGAAATTTATACAAAATTTTGGTTTGATCGAGAATGCAGGGTAGAAAAACGTAAACTACGAGATTATTCAGATTTTTTCTGAATACAATGGATAAAGAGGATAGAATATGTTTTTGTATAGCGAGAAGGAATATAAACATTTAAATGAAAGGAAACAGAAAGAACTTTAATGATCTCCTATTAAACGATCTTCTGTCTTCGGGTAACAATCAGCAATTATTTTGGAAAAACTATTCACAAGATTTCCACAAAGAAACTACAACCTGCAAATAATATTACGATGCAAGAGTGGTTCTTACATTTTAAAAATCTTTTGGATAAGGACGTTGATGAGTCCACTGAGACTGACAATGCAATAAATAATGAAGAAACTGCTTATGACAGACCAATATCTAGAGGGGAAATATTAACAGCTATTAAGAAAATAAAGAATGGTAAAACTGCAGGACCTGATGGACTCATTGGAGAGTTTTTTAAGCATTCCGGTGCGACTGTTATAGGATTTTTAGTTAAATTGTTTAATTATCTTTTTGACACCGGGATTTATCCAGAGGATTGGAAAGAATCTATAATTTTACCTCTGTTTAAGAAAGGGGAGATAAACGTTTGTAAACAATTATAGAGGTATTTCGTTGTGCAATGTATGTAGTAAACTCTATAGTTCTGTTATTAATAATAGACTACATGAATGGATATCTCAGAACAATATAACAGGAAGAACATCAAGCAGGATTTAAAAAAGGTTATTCTACTATTGATCAATGTTTAGTCTATTAGTTTGCAATTCAAAACAATTTGTAAACAACAAGAAGCTGTATGTGGCTTTTGTGGATTTTGAGAAAGCTTTCGATTCAGTTTCACGGAAACTGCTGTGGCCTATTTTGTTAAAACATGGAATTCAAGGTAAACTGTATCATTGTGTGAAAGGTATGTATAAGGAGGTGAAAGCAAGAGATTAGAGCGGGAGCTAATTATCAGATTTTGTCAAGTGTACGAGAGGGGTCAAGCAAGGGGATGTTTGTAGTCCTGTTTTATTTTCTCTGTTCATAAATGAATTGGCTTTGGAGATTATTCAAAATGGACGGCATGGTGTGACTTTTGATATCTTGGAACTGTTTGTCTTACTTTTTGCTGATGACATTATTTTATTGTCTACAACTGTAGTTGGTCTGCAAAGACAATTGAACAGTTTGTATTCAGTGCTACTAAATTAGAATTAAAAGTTAATATGAATAAGACCAACATTATTGTGTTTCGTAAAGGTGGGTATTTAGCACGTAGTGAGAAATGGATTTATGGAGGTGAATATATGGTTGAAAGTCAATGCATACAAGTATCTTGGGTTTTATTTTACTACCAAATTAAGTTTCACCTTTGGATGTCAAGACCTAGAAAAATAGAGCAAAGAGAGCAGTCACAGTTATACTTCGTATTTTATACAAATTGAATAGTGGCGCATTTTCTGTTTTTTCGAAACTATTCGACTCTCAGGTGCAGCCAATTCTACAATATGGAGCAGAAATCTGGGCTTTTGAGAAAAGTGTTGTAATAGAGAAAGTTCATTTATATGCTATGAAAAGATTTTTGAATGTAGACAATCGAACACCAAATGATTTAGTGTATGGCGAACTTGGAAGGTATCCGATTTATATTAATTCGTTTTTAAAATGCATTAAGTATTGGCTGAAAATAACCAGAATGGAGGAAACAAAGATACCATATAAAGCTTATAGGACGTTACGAAATTTGGATTATAATGGTAAGAAGACATGGGCTACCACTGTTCGTCAGTGCTTAAATTCGTGTGGCTTTGCATATGTTTGGGACAACCAGGGGGTTGAAAATATATCGGGATTTTTGAAATGTTTTTAAGCAAAGAATGATTGATTGCAGATGGCAAGATTGGCATGACCATATCAACAACAGTGACAGATTTGCACAATACAGACTGTTTAAAACAACGTATATGATTGAGCCATACATCAAAATGAAAATGGACAGGTATATTAAGAGTGCATTGACTAAGTTTAGATTTGGTATTTCTGACATAGCTTGCCATCGGTTCAGATACAGTGCTTTGAATGAAAATAGACTGATATGTCGGCTATGTTACCAGGCCAAGGAAGATGAAATACATTTTTTATTTTGCTGTCCTGCTCTCAATGATCTTCGAGTAAAATTTATTAAGTCTAAGTATTATTCTGATCCTTGTAGTTTTAGAGTCAGCTTACTATTAACAAACAGGAAATGAGTGTGTCCTCTTTGATCTTGCCAGGTACATATACGAAGCACAAAAGCGACTACGAGCAATGTATTCATAAACAGTTTGTATAGTATGTATGTGTATCTGCTTTTTTCCATTTCTTTTTGTGAGAATTTGCCTTTATTCGTGTATTCCAGGTGTGTCCCCTTCAGTATGGGCTATGGCCTAATCTGAATAATCAATCAATCAATCAATCAATCAATCTATCTCTCTCTCTCTCTCTCTCCTCTCTCTCTCTTCTCTCTCTCTCTCTCTCTCTCTTTTCATCTCTCTCTCGCTGTATGTGTATGTCGCAAACTCTCTCTCTCCCCTCTCTCTCTCTCTCTCTCTCTCTCTCTCTCTCTCTCTCTCTCTCTCTCTCTCTCCTCTTCTCTTTCTTCTCTCCTCTTCTTTCCGAAGAAGTCAGAAGTAAAAGTTTATAAAAGACATGTCCATATAGACAGTTTTTTTTTTCGGAAAACCAATACCCGTAGGCATTTTTGGTTAATTTCTGGCAACCATGTTTTCTGAAGGTTTAAGGTATGCATAATCCATTTCTACAATTTGCCAAGCGCCACCTTGCCCCAGTCACTCATGGTGATAGCTCAAACAATATGGCCGCAATGCCAAATGAACATGTACATTTTATTAAAAAAAAAATCAACAACTGAGTCAACCAAAAGTAAACAATACTGCTTTAAATCTCCCAAATAGCTATTTATATACCAATTAAAACAGATTTTAACACTGAATGTCTGCTTGGTATTAAAATGTTGATAAATATGTTATCCACAAACCACCAACAAACACCGCACTGATATCGTTTAAGACATCAGATTGTCATATATATTTTCATACCTTTCTCCTCAGGTTTTGTGGTTTTAGAATGCAATGAAATTTCCTTTTAAACCTTTCTAACCCTTCCACCATGCTGCATTTCATTTCAGATGCTGTGCGGCTAACCACAACAGATTTTAAAGTAATGGAGCCAGTGTGCAGTCTCAGCAAGACTGGCGAGAGGCCACAGAACTCTGCATAATCTGCAATGAAGAGTGTGAAAGAACATGTGGAGAGCAGGAAAAGCAACTTTACAGGCAGCAGCATATGCCAGAACAAAGCTAAGGGACCTTAAATACAGAAATGCTTT
>CM031611.1:36702516-36707516 GCA_018398815.1 Conus ventricosus | reverse complement strand
TTCTGCCGATGGTTAGTAGTAGTGAGTGATAGTAGAATGTGTAGGTCAGAGGTAGAGATTGCTAATCTGTACGGTTACATTTTGAACGTCAGTTTGTCAGACGAGTCTTGTGAAAGAGACGTGATGCATGAGATGAGAGATACATAACATCTCAGCGAACAAGTTACTCAGTTCGTTTTCATACGTTTCGCATTTCACCGCGTTCTCTTTCGTGCTGCTCTTCTGCCTGCCTGCGCGCTGCGCTCCCCGCCTCTGTTGTCTCTTCTTGTTGTCTTTCGTTGCTCTCTCTTGTTTGTGTCAGGTTGCTGTCTGTCCTCGACTCCTTTTTGCTCGGTTTATCTTACCTCTTCCCGTTAATCTTCCTCTTGTTGGCGATACTCGTCTGTCGACTTTTAGTCAAGTCGTCTGCTTCAATTTTCCCTTCTTTCTCTTGATTACTTACTCGTCTCTCAATTTTCTCTTTCTTCTTACAATGCAGCAATTACCTCGAGACTCCTCTTCTCACCTCGAATAAAAATAGCAAACGCTGCAATTACCTTCCTGCCAAAGGCACAAACGCCAAGGTACAAGCAGTGCTGTGCAATTGAAATCGAAAGAATGCTGACGTTGGCAACGAGAATTTCCATAGGTTCAAATTTTAACTGGTTTGTTTTTGACATGCAGCATAGAAATGAAATGTAGACATTAATCAGCGCACTGAACACAGTCCTGAGTATCAGTCAGTCAGTAGTCGATCAGTCAGTATCTTCTGTTCAAGGCTTCTATTCTATCGGTCTTCTTTATTGATTGACTCCATACTCGACACATTTTTCTAATAGAAGTCGTCACTCAGTGGCTTCTTTTTCATCCCTCCTCACATATCATAGAATCTTGCTACTCTATAAATCTCACACATGATCTAGCATTTAGAATACAGAGTGCACAATATACTAGAGGAAGAGAGTGTGGGAGAGAGGGAGGGACGGAGAGCGACACAAAGAGAGGTGGGTGGGACTTGGAGATACAGAATAAAGAGACGGAGTCTCTGACACAAGGAGAAGAGAAGAAGAAGAAAGAAGAAGAAGAAAAGAGAAGAAGAAGTGTTTGTGTTGTGTGTGTGTATAATTTATTTATAACATGAACTATATAATATATATATATATATAATAATATATATATAATAATAATTATTATTAAAAATAATCAAACAATCTAAGAGTAAAAAACGGCCCTAAAAAATGTAGTAAGCACCATGCTTACTCGTATTACTGATGCGCAGCAAGAAGTAGATTATGTAGAGTAAAAAAGACAGAATACGAGAAGGACCGCTTAAACAAAGGAAGAAAAAGAGAAGAAGAGAAAGAACGTAATAGAGAGATTGAAACAAGCAAGCAACAAGTATATACTCAGTTCCGGTTATACGTTTCGCACAGCCGATTTTTCCGCTGAAGAACATCGTTCTTCTCTCTTCTCTTCTCTCTCTTTTCCTCAGCTCTAGCTCAACTCTACTCTACATTATCAGACTCTGACATCTCTGCGTCGTCAGGACATCCCCGTTATCTCTTTTCAATCGCTATCTCTGCTTTATGCTGTCTGTACTGATGTCTGTCGTCTGACTGTCAGTCTCTCTTGCTAGACTGCTCATCTGCTTTTCTTCTCTCCTCTCACTATCATGAGATCTTCTCTCTACTAACTCTCACTACTGTCTCTCTCTTCGAATAGTACGGCTGCGAATAATTTCCTTGCCAACACAAACGCCAAGGTAAAGCACGTGGCTGATGCAATTGAAAAAAATGATCTGAGCGTGATGGCAACAGAATTTACATAGCGTCAAATTTCAACAGGTTGGAGAATGCCACAGTATGAAAAGTTAGCTAAAATCCGTACCGATTAATCTGTCGTGGTTATGTCAGTCAGTGAGGTCGATCATCAGTATTTACTACGCAGTGTATCAGTGTCTGTCCATCTCTAATCGTCTGTCTTCTTTTATATTGACTCCATCCTGAAGTCATCTCACTCACTCCTACTCTCGCACACATTTTCACTCTCCCTCCCCATCTCCCACCTCCACTCCTCACCTAGAACGTTCCACATGTCCAATCTCACTCTCTTCTCTCTGTAAGGTAAAGGGTGTGGTGTGGGGCGTGCGTGCGTGAGTGCATGCGCGTGCGCGCGCGCGCGCGCGCGCAAGCGCGCGCGTGTGTGTGTGTGTGTGTGTGTGTGTGTGTGTGTGTGTGTGTGTGTGTGTGTGTGTGTGTGCAGGTGTGCGTGCGTGAACCCATCGGACACCTTTCTTGAGCTGACGGTTTAAGTCCTATACACGTCATTCCCGTATAAAATCATTCCTTGTTGTTGGAAGACGAAAATAACGTCAACACACAATAAAGAAGTAAAAGAACGGACGCACTTCAACTTTAGTATCACCATTATTCATTTACTCTTTGTATTACTTACTGCGTCAGCACAAATGTTTATGTTTATGTTGTGAAACAAAAGACAGACAAATTACCGTCGAAGGACTCCTGCCTTTTTCAAACCCAAAGGAAAAGAAAAAAAAAGACAAAACAGAACTGTTCCAATTACCTTCTGCAAATGGCCAGAACGCAAAATCCGAAGCGTGTCCGGAACCGCTACCGAAGGCCAGATGTTTTCTCAAGACGGAAGCAAACAATGGTTGTTGTTTTTTTGTTTTGTTTTTTCCAGCAGGCAACAAGTCAAACTGAAAGATAACATTAATCAAGGGAATGAACACGAGTCCGGACAAGAACAAGAAAGACAAACAACCAACGCGTTTATCTTCATTGTTCAATGCGCTAATGCGATCAAGAGCGATTTAAATAGAGAACGAACGAACGAACGAACGAACGAAATGTTGTTTAATGAGGGAAAAGAACGAGCACAAGTCAGTGGCTTTTTTTCATCCAGCCCTCAAACAATAAATACATGGAAGAAATCATTGCATAGAACTGCATATAAAACTCATCAACAACAATGAATACATAGCAATTTAGAATAACAGAGTGCACAATATAACTAGAGGAAGAGAGTGTGGGAGAGAGGGAGGACGGAGAGCGACACAAAGAGAGGTGGGTGGGGACTTGGAGATACAGAATAAAGAGACGGAGTCTCTGACACAAGGAGAGAGAAGAAGAAGAAGAAGAAGAAGAAGAAGAAGAAGAAGAAGAAGAAGAGGAGGAGGAGGAGGAGGAGGAGGAGAAGCATATCAAAATTTGCCACATCAAAAACGACAAAAGAGAAGCATATCAAAATGTGCCACATCAAAAACAACAAACTACAATGAAAGAAGAGTCGTAAAAAAGTCATGCAATAAAGAGAAAAGAGCTGAAAGACACCAGACATGCCCAACTCAGCAGCAAACAACAATTCTATACACGTCACCCCCACCCCCCCACCCCCCACCCCCCCACCCACTCACTTCAAGAACGACAAGAGAAGGAAGAAGGAGATCAACATAGGATGACAAAATGAGAGAGCCACACAAAGACAGAGAGAGAGAGGAGAGAGAGAGAGGGGGGGGGATGGGAGAGACAGAGACCGCCAGACAGAGAGAGAGATAGACAGAGAGAGAGAGAAAGGGGGGGGGGGGGGGGAGGGAGAGAGAGACACTGGCACAGACACTGACACTGACACAAATTGTATTGCCATTAGCAAAAAAGCCTGTTGGCAAGGGAGTTACAATCAATGGACTGTGGCAATGACATGTAATAGAAGAAACGAGAAATCGAACATTGGACAACACATAATATGTACGTGCTCTCTCACGCACCAACACAACACGCGCACGCACGCTTGCGCGCGCTCACCCACCCATCCACGCACTCACACTCATACTCACACACACACACACACACACACACACACACACACACACACACACTCCTCGCACCTCAGTAATCTGTCTTCTTCGACCATCAAACCATGAAAAATACAGAATAAGCGCTGAATGTCGCTAAAAGAAAAAAAGAAAGAAAAAAGAAACACCCGAAGGTGCTGGGGAGGACCCAGAGAAGCACTGTCTTCACCTGCCTTTAGAGCGTCCTGTACCACCCTTGGAGGCCTGCGCTGTGTTGACGATGGGTACAGGCACGCGCAGGACACTCCATTAAGATATCAAGGGACATAACTGCTCCTGAACAGAGGTAAATTAGACTACAGGATGCAGCTCATAACAGCCTTAAAGTAGCATCCCCATGGGTGTACCAGCCCGTATTTCATGACTGCAGAGCCCACCGGCGAAAAACACCACCCTCCAGCTGCCGAGCACACCCCCACAGACCCAGCCACCCCTGCCCACGGACAGATGAAGACGGTTGCCACTCCAGACACAGCCAAGCTTTCGCCATACGGTCTTATGTGCCCTCAAGAGAGAATCCAAAGTTGTAGTCTTTCCCACTGTCAACAGGACTTTCCCTGTGGTCAGTGGGTCTTTCCTCACCGTCACTGGACCTTTCTCCAGGGTCAGCCTAGTTAAGGCAAAGAAGAAAAAGAAACACCCGAAGGTGCTGGGGAGGACCAGAGAATCACTGTCTCACCTGCCTTTAGAGCAGTCCTGTACCACCCTTGGAGGCCTGCGCTGTGTTGACGATGGGTACAGGCACGCGCAGGACACTCCATTAAGATATCAAGGGACATAACTGCTCCTGAACAGAGGTAAATTAGACTACAGGATGCAGCTCATAACAGCCTTAAAGTAGCATCCCCATGGGTGTACCAGCCCGTATTTCATGACTGCAGAGCCCACCGGCGAAAAAAACCACCCTCCAGCTGCCGAGCACACCCCACAGACCCACCACCCTGCCCACGGACAGATGAAGACGGTGCCACTCCAGACACAGCCAAGCTTTCGCCATACGGTCTTATGTGCCCTCAAGAGAGAATCCAAAATAATATGTACGTGCTCTCTCACGCACAAACACACACACGCGCACGCACGCTTGCGCGCGCTCACCCACCCATCCACGCACTCACACTCATACTCACACACACACACACACACACAC
>CM031611.1:36687516-36690016 GCA_018398815.1 Conus ventricosus | reverse complement strand
CTCTCTCTCTCTCTCATCTCTCACACACACACACACACACACACACACACACACACACACACACACACGCACGCACGCACGCACGCACGCGCACAACGCGCACACACACACACACACACACACACACACACACACAGAATTGCAGGCATAGACACACGCTGTAAAACACGATGAACATTTCGGCAAATGGACAATCCAGAAACGACGCTTGCTTTTAACCTGAAGAGTATTCAATGCCTCAAAAATTAATCTTCAGTACACAGTTGAAACCTCATCTGAAATAAGCTTTCATCCTTGAACATTTTGGTTGTAATCCAACACTTTCGAAATACTTACACAACTAACGTGCTCCAGTCAATAAACCCATTATATTATTTGCCCACTCAGTAAGTGGCTTTCTGTGTTGCTCACATATTGGCAAGGAAAATGACTCCACTTGATATCCCCATATGGCCAGAGTCTACTATCTCTCAGTGTATTGTTCTGTCGCATCTCTCCTGTGGCACCGGTAGGCACCAATAGTAGGCGCATCCTTCCAAAACAGTATACCTTTTTAACACACACACACACACACACACACACACACACACACACACACACACACACATCCTTTCACTCTGTCTGTGTCTGTGTCTGTCTGTGTCTCTGTGTGCCTGTCTGTGCCTGTCTGTCTCTCGTTCTCTCTCTCACCCTCCCTCCTCTGCCCCCCCCCCCCCCACTTCTCTCCTCCTCTCTCTCTCTCTCCTCTCTCTCTCTCTCTCTCTCTCTCTCTCTCTCTCCTCTCTCTCTCTCTCTCCAGAATACCAATGGGCAATGGAATAGAAAAGGAAAACAGGCCAAGTCAAGGCAATAATCATCCACTAGCGTTGTAAATTACATGTTCATATCGATCGTTTCACGCTGTAGTGGTTCTTTTAATATCCAGTCGTGCACCAAAGATTGAGCCAGAGACATGGAGTCATGGTTTTGAAAGGAAAATCAATTAGGTTCACTGAGTCGTTTTTTTCCCTTGACTTCAGTGAAGCTTTTGATCAGCCGCTGCAAATTGTTTGCCTAATAATACCAGTTATTTCGTCGCGTTTTGCAGGTCGTGTCTGCCGCCCCTTCCCCCCCCCCCCCCCCCCCCCCCCCCCCGCCCGCCCCTTTTCTTTCACCCTCTTCTTCCTTCCCACCTCCGTTTACTTCATTTCTCTGTCTCTTTCTCTGTCTATCTGTCTGTCTGTCTGCCTCTCTTTCTCTCTCTCTCTCTCTCTCCTCTCTCTCTCTCTTCTCTCCTCTCTCTCTTCTCTCTCTTTACCAAGCCATTTCTGACTAAATAAGAAACCTTTAGGTTTCCATGTTTAGTTGTATGGACCAGGCCATCAGACAGTTCTTTGTTTCAGGGCTGCCGTCATAAAAAAAAGAAAGAAAACTCCTGTCATGACAAAGAACGCTAATACACGAACATGATAATCTACAACAACGCATAGCATAACGTTTGAATTATTGCCAACTTTAAAGCAGCTAACATCCAGATCAGACTACAAGCACAAGCTACACTCCTTGATGTTCACCCTTAGATTTAATATAACACATTTAAAACAGTGAACTGAAATACGCACCACTGAGAGGGCGAGCATCTGCTATGGATGAACGGATTTAATTCCCCCCTCAGGGAGAGTAATAGGTGGTACGACCTAAAAGAGCTACCACCTTCACCCCCCCCCCCTTTCTTTTCTTGAATAGGATGAGGAAAACCTAAAATGTCAATGTTTAAGACTATAAGAAGTTATATTTTTCCATGAAGGAAATTACTAATAAACAGGTAGTTCTAAATAAACAGTTGCTGACAAGTGTTAGTGGTCAGCAGAAAAGTTGTAACAACGTTGCTATTCTTAGGACGTAGGAATTCTGAAATCTAACTGGTTCATTACAAGGGCAAATTTCAATTTTCCACTAATTTAAGTTAAAACCGGGTCTTTAGTTTAGGAGAGAATAACTGACAAGCTGAATAAACAAACAAAGATATAACTGTTATCAGTGTCATTCAAAAAATATTAAAGGTAGTTTTCAAAAATTGACAATCCAGAGGCAACACTTGTGTTCAGCCTGGACAGTATTCATAGCCATATTACTTCTTCCACAGATCGCAGCCGAAAAGCTCATTATGAAGTGTTTTCAAATATGAACAGTTTTATTCTTTTCCGACCCATCTCAGTTACTGGTGCAACTAACCTGCTCCGATCAATAGTCCCGTCATATGTTTCTGCCCCCTCAATCGGTGGCTTTGTCTGTTGCCCTGCTAGTAGTGGGAAAATGACGCCACTTGATATCCCGATCAGATCCGGGTCTGCTATTTCAACACCCTGCTTGTGGGGGAAAATGACGCCACTTGATATCCCGATCAGATCCGGGTCTGCTATTTCTCACTGTATCCTTCTGTGGCTTCTCTTCTTTGACAGCGGTAGGCAGCCAGGGCGCAAGCGTGTCTTTCGAAACAGGACATCCTTTTTCATGCGCG
>CM031611.1:36680016-36682516 GCA_018398815.1 Conus ventricosus | reverse complement strand
CTCCTCTCTCTCTCTCTCTTAACTATATAATCAAATACATTTGAGAACACACTCCCTACCCCCCCCATACACATTCCCCCCCCCCCCCCCCCCCACACCACACACACATACAAGCACACACACACACACACACACACACACACACACACACACACACACACACACACACACACTCTCTCTCTCTCTCTCTCTCTCTCTCTCTCTCTTAACTATATAATCAAATACATTTGAGAACACACTCCCTACCCCCCCCCCCCCATACACATTCACCCCACCCCCCACACACACACACATACAAGCACACACACACACACACACACACACACACACACACTCTCTCTCTCTCTCTCTCTCTCTCTCTCTCTCTCTCTGAATCTCTCTCTCACTCTCATTCGTCCCCGTGCACACACACACACACACACACACACACACACACACACACACACACACACACACACACACACACACACACACACACACACACACACAAAGTGTTGTCATTCTCACGGTATAAGCACAGACTTAGAAAAACAATGATCGGACGTTTATCCTCGTCTACCATGCACCTGCTGAGGCGAAAATGGACGAAGGTGAAAACTGACTGACTGCGGCCTCAGCAGAGAAATGGCACCATCTGTGTAACCGCTGAGTGTTCAGAGATTGGATGCATCAGCGAGAAGGATGACGGTCTCTTTCTGGCACGCTTGGCGACCGTTTCTCATTACATTGTGCAGTCAGCCGTTGACACCTGGTGCCTGAACTTTCTTCTTTTTTTTTCTGTCATGCTGTGACTCATACGCAGTGTTCCACTTCAGTCGTCACGGAAGATAGAGTACCGGTTCGAATATGAGGTGTGTGTGTGTGTGTGTGTGTGTGTGTGTGTGTGTGTGTGTATGTGTGTGTGTGTGTGTGTGTGTGTGTGTGTGTGTGTGTGCGCGCGCGCACGCGCGCACGTGCGTGCGTGCGTACGTGTGTGCGTGTGTGTGTGTATGAGTGTGTAACAGGATTTTGATATGATACTACAGAGAGAGAGAGAGAGAGAGAGAGAGAGAGAGAGAAGAGACAGACAGACAGGCAGACTGGCAGAGAGACAGACCGACAAACACTACAGAAGGTAGGGAAATATTATCACGGTAGTCCTCATCCGCGTGCACCAGTGACTGAGACGGAGACATGGGTCGCGGTGTTGGGAAGAAAATCAATTAGATTCACTAAGTGTTTTCCCCGTGAATTCGGTGAAGCTTTTGGTCAGCCGCTGAGACGTATTTGCTTAACGCAACCACACTTTCCTTGCGTTTCGCAGGTCACCCACCACCCCCCCCCCCCCCCCCCGCCATCTTTCTCTCCCCTTTCACCTTAAACCATCTCCGCATTCAGACCTCCATTTATTTTAACGTTTCTTCGGCTTTTATTGACTCTCCCTCCCTCCCTCCCTCCCTCTCTCTCTCTCTCTCTCTCTCTCTCTCTCTCTCTCTCTCTCTCTCTTTTGTTAATGCAAAAAAATTGCGTAGGGTTTAGCACCACAAACTCTTCAGTCTAAATTTAGCATAACCCTAGGGATGCAACTACATTCCAGATTCCCACCCCTACAATAGATCTATTTAAATCAAGCTTATCTTACTTGACTCTGGAAGTGTGGTTTGGAATTCACTTCCACTACAATTCCGTTGCACTCAAGATACAGAATCCTTCAGGGAAAAACTGACACATTTCACAGCAGACCATTGCTATTAGGGACAAAGTACATATACCAGGGCACACCCTCTGTTTTGCTGCATATTAAAGCGATACGCCGCTTCCTTTCTACTGATGTTTTTAAAACCAGATAATGATAAGCGAGAGATACCATTGGTTTTTATTAATGATTGTAATTATATTATGATGAATAAATGTTGTGGTCACTGGTTTTATTGGTGCATTGTCACTAATAATTGATTGATGTCTTCATACTTTTTTTTTCTTGGAACACTGCAACTACATGGTGATAAATGTGTGTCCTGATTAATGTAGATTATATTGACGTATTGCTTTTTATTCAGATTTCATAGTAATGTTTAGAATGTGATATTTTGGATAGAAAAACGGAATTATAATCTCTCTCTCTCTCTCTCTCTCTCTCTCTCTCTCTCTCTCTCTTTTTTTTTTTTTTTTTTTTTCCTTCGTTAATTACGGCTGCGTATCAATGGACTGTCACTGAAGTAATAATCATAGTCTTGGGTAGTGTATGCATGGTCAAGAAAAAAAAAGATGGGGAAGGGGGAAGGTAGATCATAATGGCATCTCTCTCTCTCTCTCTCTCTCTCTCTCTCTCTCTCTCTCTTTTTTTTTTTTTTTTTTTTTTTTTCCTTCGTTAATTACGGCTGCGTATCAATGGACTGTCACTGAAGTAATAATCATAGTCTTGGGTAGTGTATGCATGGTCAAGAAAAAAAAAGATGGGGAAGGGGGAAGGTAGATCATAATGGCATCTCTCTCTCTCTCCTCTCTCTCTCTCCTCTCT
>CM031611.1:36670016-36672516 GCA_018398815.1 Conus ventricosus | reverse complement strand
AGATAGTTATTTCACCTGGTTGTGTGTTGTAGGAAAAACGAAACATTGAAAAGATATACAAAATAACACTTGGATATGAAAGAAGAAAGACATTGCCATGTGCTCACATTAACTGACTTGCAAGATTTATTGCAGACCATAACATAATCCCGTCTGGATTATTGCAATGGTCTCCTTGTAAATTGCCCACAAGATCCTATACAACGAATTCTCTCTCTCTCTCCTCTCTCTCTCTCTCTCTCTCTCTCTCTCTCTCTCTCTCTCTCTCTCTCTCTCTCTCTCTCTCTCTCTGTCTGTCTGTCTTTCTGTCTCTCTCCTCGTGTTTAGATATTCACTGTAGACACTGACATGTTCTGCTCTGACGTGAAGGTACTGGGGAGTGCACGGCTATCTCAGTCTGGTGATCTGCGCCTTCGGCATCAGCACCAACGCCCTCAACGTCATCATCCTGACTCGCGGTGCCATGCGAACCCCCATCAACTGCATCCTCACCGCCATCGCCATCTGCGACCTCGTCACCATGTGCTCCTACATCCCCTTCGTCTCCCACTTCTATATTGAGGTGAGGGCTCCTACATCCCCTTCGTCTCCCACTTCTATATTGAGGTGAGGGCGCCTACATCCCCTTCGTCTCCCACTTCTATATTGAGGTGAGGGCGCCTACATCCCCTTCGTCTCCCACTTCTATATTGAGGTGAGGGCGCCTACATCCCCTTCGTCTCCCACTTCTATATTGAGGTGAGGGCGCCTACATCCCCTTCGTCTCCCACTTCTATATTGAGGTGAGGGCGGGGGGTGGGTGATAAAGTGTGCTCCTACATCCCCTTCGTCTCCACTTCTATATTGAGGTGAGGGCGCCTACATCCCCTTCGTCTCCCACTTCTATATTGAGGTGAGGGCGGGGGGTGGGTGATAAAGTGTGCTCCTACATCCCCTTCGTCTCCCACTTCTATATTGAGGTGAGGGCGGGGGAGTGGGTGATAAAGTGGAGTGGGATGGCTGGGAGGGGGGGGGGGGGGGGGGGTAGGGGTTGATGAAGTTCAGGAGCGGAAGGATGGGATGGGGTGGGGGCGGTGTGTGTGTGTGTGTGTGTGTGTGTGTGTGTGTGTGTGTGTGTGTGTGTGTGTGTTGGGGGTGAGTGAGTGAGTGAGAGTGTGTGTGTGTGTGTGTGTGTGTGTGTGTGAGTGTGTGTGTGTGTGTGTGTGTGTGTGTGTGTGTGTGTGTGTGTGTGTGTGTGTGTGTGTGTGTTGGGGGTGAGTGAGTGAGTGAGAGTGTGTGTGTGTGTGTGTGTGTGTGTGTGTGTGTGTGTGTGTGTGTTGGGGGGAGTGTGTGTGTGTGTGTGTGTGTGTGTGTGTGTGTGTGTGTGTGTGTGTGTTTCTCTCTCTCTCTTTTTCTCTCACTCTGTCTCTCGCTCTCTCTCTCTCTCTCTCTCTCTCTCTCTCTCTCTCTCTCTCTCTCTCTCTTCTCTCTCTCTCTCTCTGTTTTCATCATCCACTACCCTTCAGTTTCCCTTTTAAGCGCAGCTCTGAAAGGAATGCATTTCCGCTAATTCGATTCAGCCTGCACCCATCTCCCTCGCGTGTGTCTGAAATGTTTGCTGAGCGAAAGTGACTGTTCGCATGTCGTGCAGTGGAGGGCAGTACAGCGGAATGACACGTAGGGGAGTGGAGTGAGTTGTAGTGGGCAGACTGGAACAGACATTTGAAGAAAGCAAAGGAGACATGGACGGAGGAATAGTGCCGAGAGACTGAGGACCCAACCTGCAGAAGAACAACTCTCTGCCTCTCTCTGTCTCTCTGTCTCTCCCTCTGTGTCTCTGTCTGTCTGTCTGTCTGTCTGTCTGTCTCTCTCTCTCTCTCTCTCTCTCTCTCTCTCTCTCTCTCTCTCTCTCTCTCTCTCTCTCTCTCTCTCTCGACCTTAATCAGATTGAGATTAGGTGTTTCAGCATTGCAAACCCATCGGTACCGATATTCTAATGATGTCTCCCCTAGGTGCCCATTTTTGTGAGAGTGTCCCAGAAAGTGAACTTCATTGTATAGGCGTCTGTTCCAAATACTGTTAATGTTAGAGCAAAATACATCCCCGTCAGTATTACAATAACCTTTCTACGTTCAGGTCATCGTTACTGATGTGTGACACTGCATGTATGTGCAGACTGGCAGCATATGTAACTGATGCATTTAAAAACCCGTAATCTTGCCATTTGGTCTTCAGGTTAGTATGGGTGTTATTCACGTTCCTTTCCAATGTAGTATCCTGACATGAAGTCCCTTTGTGCCCCCTCCCCTTGACATGGGCAGAAGGCCTGGCTCATTAGGCATTTTTTCATTGTCATTCTCTCTTCTCTCTCTCTCTCTCTCTCTCTCTCTCTCTCTCTCTCTCTCTCTCTCTCTCTGTGTGTGTGTGTGTGTGTGTGTGTGTGTGTCTATCTGTGTATGTATGTATTCTATATGTACGTACGTATGTACCTACCTACCTATCTATCTATATTATCTATCTA
>CM031611.1:36649286-36654286 GCA_018398815.1 Conus ventricosus | reverse complement strand
AGGGAAGTGTGGCAACTCGGAACGAATTGTGTTTTGCAGTGGAAGACAACGGATGACTGGTCTGATGATCATGAGCTATTTCAACAGTTCTGACTACGTGTCAATTGTGTATTGCAGACTAATACCCTTCGGCAGCGCACTGACAGAATATTTACCACAGTTTTGTTTTCTCGCTCTTCTGGGTCTATCTGACTGTCTCCTCCCTCCCCCCCACCCCCCTCTCTCTCCTTCTGTCTGTCTAAAGGGACATAATTTACACTTAATGGAGAAAATAAATAAAGGAAGGTAGCAAAGGAAGAAAGAAAGCAAACAGGAAAAAAGACATACATAAATTATACACACATGGAAAAACGCAGAAACAGAGAGAAAGGCAGATGACAGACAGAAAGGAGAAAAGTCAGACAAAACCAAAAATGGAACATCCCAAACACACACACACACACACACACACACACACACACCACACACACACACACACACACACACACACACACACACACACACAGAGATTTTGATGTAATTGTAAGTTGTCTTTTTTTGCGTGCGAAATTTGGTTTGATGACTGGATGAACGGATAAGCAGTTTCAAATGAAACCACTACAGCTTCCTAAACTTTTGAGACGGTTGTTTTTGATTGACTGCAATTTTATGTGGATTTTGATGTACGCACAGTGGTCATTTTGTCACTTGTACTTTGAGCGGTCATTGAATGTCTTACTTGTGCTGTTTACTATATTTTTCTTGGTGGTATTGATTTCTTTTCTCCGGTATTGTGCAGATTGATGATCATTTTAATAATTTTGTTTCTGTGCTAAATGGCGACACAAAACAGTGCATTTAAAATTCGTTTTTATCATTACCCTGAACTGCATGACTCCAAAAAGTGAAGGGATATTTTTGACGTTATATATGTTCTAGGAAGCGTTGTGAAAGAGTCACTTTGGCCAGTTGAGACTGAAGCCCAGCACGGGCCAGTTTTAGATATAATGTTTCGCTCAGTGTGTCCCAAAACAACAGAAATGGAGTTATAGTTGTTTTTATTTTATTGATAAATGCAAATTTGTTTGGTGTAAGACGAGATCCGCACGGTTCTCAGCTCAGACTTACTGGCATGTTGATGCAGACCTGCAAGTTTGAAAGTAGATCCCATTCTCTCCCTTATTAAAAAAAAAAGAGGTAAAAAGAGTTACAGAATGCACTGCCGTCACAAGGAAAAAGGGAAAACAAAATATCAAACATGACAATCAAGCACAGAAAATCAAAACGGTACAAACGACTGACATCATGAAAACACATACTACCGTCCCTCTTCATCACAATCACACACACACGCACACACACGCACACAGACAACACACACACACACACACACACACACACACACACACACACACACACACACACACACACACACACACACATGCGCGCGTCTGAGGGAAGAAATAGACAGACCATACATAGGAAGTTTTCTCAAAAGAAAGAGAGAGAGAGAGAGAGAGAGAGGAGAGAGAGAGAGAGAGAGAGAGAGAGAGAGAGAGAGAGAGAGAGAGATTGGGGGAGAGTGGGAAGAAGGAGCAGAAGGCGGTTCTCTTCATTTGAATAGAAATCATTATCAAAGCATTGAAATAGTCAACCAGTCTGGAAAAATGAATACACTTGCACCTAGAAATCCTTTGAAGCCACAAATTGAATCTTGTGCACCATGCACAATATACCTGTACTCATAGACTGATGGAAGAAGAGAAAGAAGACTGAGGGTAAGAGACTGAGGAAGAAAGAGGAGGAGAAGAAGGAGAAGAGTGAGGGTGGGAGAGATAAAGAGAGAGTGAGGGAGGGTTATGACCATATTACAATTTCCAAATTTCAGTTTCAAGCGCATATTTATGCATTTACATGCGAGTAAGCCTGGGATGAGTTTGAAATTAGATGTAAAAAACTGTACTAGTATAGAAAATTGTCCCAAGACATGAAACAGAAATTATGGATGTTACAGCAAAACAATCTGATTGACATTTATACAGATATTTACTGAGAAATTTCGCCTGATAAACGATCGTACACGTGGCACAAATGTAATCTAATAAAACAACCAGACTTAATTCCTTTTTAATGAGTAATACTTTGATGACCAAAGTGGCTGCTGTGTTCATTGAGCCGGTCAGATCACTCATTTGTTGTACTGGCATCAAGAAAAGAACAATTTGAACGAGATCAGCCATACTGGCAAATCAATAACAGCTTATAAAAAGACCAAATTCATATTTGGGAAATTAAAAAAAAATATGAAAGCAGTAAAAAAGTGTAGTGTACCATACCAATGTTGATAAAATCTCAGATACCGGTAATATACTGATTGTTCATATAGGTGATCAGCTCTTTCTTTTTTATTTATAAACTTAATGATAGAAATGTTAGGGTCAACCTTTTCATATACAACACAAACACACACACACACACACACACACACACACACACACACACACACACACACACATACACACACACACACACACATAGAATGGCGACCGACACAAAAAGGCAAAAAACACTGAACTGAGCTTAAAAACTGATGACATAAATGTATTCGAGGAATTGAAATTGCAGTTGCAAGAAATAAGAAATCTGAAAATGCAAAGCATTGCAGTTCGATCATAAGTTCGACTGATCAGTCAAGGGATGAAAACAAATAGATATTTGAGTAACTTAGAAAATAGAAATATTGTTGATAGATCAATACCATTTTAGAAGAAAAAAATGATGGCACTGTTACTTTAGATTAGAAGGGTATTTTGGATGAAGTGAAATCATAATCTGAATAAGTGTATAGTTGTAGAAATGTTACTGAATCACACGTGGAGAAGCTGCAACCCACTTTGAAGCAATTGGAAAATGCCCGAGTCCATGTCCTGATGGGTTTTCTGTGTAGTTTTCTGTTTGTTGTTTTATCATAGATATTAGTCCGTTTCTTGTACATTGTGTGAATGAGGGGTTTGAAGAAAGTTGTAAGAATTGGCATAACGACTACCGGATTTAAACAGATCACTCAGCTAGGATTAGCACTTAGTTGGAGCTTTCGACAGACCTCCGTCTGTCTTCTTCAGTGGTGGAGTGGCTACTGGGTGAACTGACGTTCAGTGCACACGACCACGGGTCGAACACTGGTCATGTGACTGAACAATGAGGGTGTTGTACACCGATGGCAAGGTGTGTCTGCCCCGGTCCCGGTTGAGTGTGGGGTTGTTGGCGGCAATATGTATAGCCTCCTTCACCCCACGCTGAAACCATCTATTGTCACGGTCGAGAACGCTGATGTTTTCATAATCGAACTGAGTTTGCTGGGCGTGTAGGTGGGCGCCTTCTGGTGATGATTCCCTTTTGTGTTCTGTCAAGCGTTTTCGAAGGTTTCTCTCAGTTTCCCCAACATAGTTCTCCTCACAGTCACGACAGTCTATTTGGTAGATCACTCCAGACTTGTCGAGTTTATCAGTTTTGTCCTTGGGGGCAACCAGCTGGCATCTTACACCCCTCCCTGACATTGCGTACAGATTTACTTCTACACATGTAACGAATCAATAAAACACATTTGCCAATAATAGTACTTGAAACTCAGGAACATTTTTAAAAGACGGATTCATTGAAAAGAATAGTAAGCTGCTTTATAATATTTTATGTGCTACAAAAAGAAAGTATTCGTAGTATTTTTGTGTGGTTAATTTTGGAGAAGAAGAAGAAAAAAAAAACAAACCGCGTGATAGTCCTTCTCCAGTAGCATTACAGTTTTTCAATCTTGCATCATGATCCATTGAGTCAAAAACCATTTTGTCTCATATTATGGCATGTTGTTCTTCTTTTTTAGATGTCCACTTCAACCATTGAAGATTGACGCATGTTTATCTATTAATGGAGTGTACTCTTTCTGCTTTCCAAGACAGAGAGCAGTGGAGACGGGGAGACCCTTCACATATTGTCTCTGATTTATACAGAGATTCTTTCACTTGTGTACTGTGAATATAAAAGATGAAAGGAGTAAATGCAAAAAAGAGAAATCTTAAAGTCACAGCTTGCAGACAACATGTCGTTATGTTAATATCGAAGCGAGAGATCTTTCAGGGAATCGACATACGTTTTAACTAAACTTAAAAAGATTTTTTAGTTGTTGAAAATTAACTGTGACAAAAGGCAGGTTATTTGGATGGGAAGCTGGAAATGGTTCAATATTCGGAATAGGAGGGTAAAAAAAAATTTTGGAACCTGGCACTCTGGTAATTTTCGGTGTTTGGCTTTCGACTAACACCAACACTATTACCAACACTATCTTTGAAGACGAGGGTTTTTGCAATGAAAACAAACGTCGACATTTTGGAACGAGAGACAGCTGCATTTGTTGATAAATTTGCTTGACCCACCATAAAGATTTTGTTTGATGCGGTAGGAAAAGAATAATGATATTGCCATGGAATGGTGAACAAATAAAGAGGACGAAGAGTGTGTTGGTTTGAACAATATGGTGAAGGAGGTTTGAAAAAGTTAAATTTTAAATCATGATTATCTTACATGAAAGTGAGCTGGTAGAGGAAACTCTTGAACAAATGTGAATGGAAGAATTTGACATTTAGTATGTTCACAGAGCTAACAAATCTGAAAGAAAAATGTTAATGTTGAATGTGCAAAGATGTAATGAAACATTATGATAAACTGTCCTTGAAGTCCTGTCCAACATCAGTTCACGAGATTTTCACAGAATGTCTTCAAAACAATGTCCATATCTTAAAAGTCCGAAAGCTGAGTTACTAGAATGTTGTAAGTTTTTTTGAAATGGCTGATAATTTATTTCGAACATTTTGCGTGTCAGCAGCACATAATAAACAAATGCAGTGTCTATTCTTGAGATTTCTTTTTTCCTGCCGGGAAGTGTGTGTGTGTGTGTGTGTGTGTGTGTGTGTGTGTGTGTGTGTGTGTGTGTGTGTGTGTGTGCGTGTGTGTGTGTGTACACTTACGGA
>CM031611.1:36624286-36636786 GCA_018398815.1 Conus ventricosus | reverse complement strand
CTACAATTCATCATGAACTGCAACAAATCTTCACATCTGAAGGCAATTCATCATGATCATCAAATCTGAAGGCAATTCATCGTGATATCACATCTGGTACAATTCAACGTGATCTTCACAATCTGAAGGCAATTCATCACATCTGAAAGCAAATCATCGTGATCATCACATCTGAAGGCAATTCATCATGATTGACAATTCATCATAATCACATCTGAAGACAATTTATCACATCTGAAGACAATTCATCATGATCTTCACATCTGGAACAATTCATCGCATCATCACATCTGAAGCAATTCACATGATCATCAAACTAACAATTCATCATATCTGAAGGCAATTCATCATATCTGGAACAATTCATCGTGATCATCATGATCTGCAACAATTCATCACATCTGAAGGCAAATCATCATGATCTTCACATCTGAAGGCAATTCATTATGATCATCACAATTCATCAAACAATCAAATCATTGCAATTTATCACATCTGAAACAAATTCATTATGATCAAATCTGAAGCAATTCATCATGATCCATCAAATCTTCCACATCTGAAGCAATTCTATGCTGAACATCCCAATCCTTCGGAACAATTCATCACATCTGAAGACAATATCATCGCAATTCGTCAAACTAACCATTCATCACATCTTCATAACTGAAGGGAATTCATCAAACTATCAAATCTTCACACTGGAACACTTCATCGTGATCAACAAAAATTTATCAAACTAACAATTCGTCAAACTATCACATC
This sequence comes from Conus ventricosus, assembly GCA_018398815.1. Taxonomy (NCBI): domain Eukaryota; kingdom Metazoa; phylum Mollusca; class Gastropoda; order Neogastropoda; family Conidae; genus Conus; species Conus ventricosus. The sequence goes on along the minus strand of CM031611.1, from coordinate 36,636,021 downwards.
TGAAGGCAATTCATCAAACTATCACAGTGTAACAAATTCATCATGATCATTACGTCTGAAGACAATTTATCAAAACTAAACAAATTCATCACATCTGGAACAGTTCATCGCAATTCATTGTGATCACAATTCATCACATCTGAAGACAATTCATCGTAATTCATCAAACTATCAAATCATCGTGATCTTCACATCTGAAAGCAAATCATCATGATCAGCAATTCATCACGTCTGAAGCAATTCATCGTGATCCGTCAAATTCATCAAACTAAAAATTCATCATATCTGAAGGCAATTCATCGTAATCTTCACATCTGAAGCAATTCAATCAAACTGACAAATCATCGTGTCTTCAGATGTGAAGGCAATTCGTTAAATTCATCATGATCTTCACATCTGGAATAATTCATCAAACTAACAATTCGTCATGATCTTCACATCTGAAGGCAATTCATCAATTTATCATGATCATCACATCATCACATCTGAAGACAATTCATCGTGATCACATCTGAAGGCAAATCATCATAATCTGGAACAGTTCAATCGTGATCACATCTGAAACAATCATCACATCTTGGTGACTTGGGTGACTTGAGGGTGACTTGGGGGTGACTTGGGGTGAAGGTGTCAAGTGTCTCAAAGTGGAAGGAGGTGTCAGAAATGTCAAGTGGAACTGGTAGGACCACTGACATCTGGTATTTCAGCCAGCTGCTTTGTGACTAAACAGGATGTGCCCCACGCGCTGAGCAGTGATTCTTTTGCCGGGCTAGCCTTAAAGGGCAACTACTAGTTAAGCGCGATGAAGAACAGAGAAAGAGGCGGCTCTCGCATGTATTAGACTGTTTTGAAATATGAGATTTCCAATTGGTTTAAAGGTGGTAAGCATGTTAGGTTAATTTATGCTGCATATCATTTCCTAAAGGATTTTGGTGTGCTAAATTCATTTATCAAATTTGCCAAGTGATATCTCGCTTCTTTCCCAGATATAATTAGTTATTCAAAAGGGCCGCCTTGCAGAAAAGGAAACTCCTCCAGGCATTAGTGGACACAAACTTAAGTGTTTATTTCAGAAAATTCTTTCAGAAAATTCAAAAAAAAAAGCCTTGAAAGAAAACATAATAAACATTTCAAACTTGAATTTCTCTTCATAATTTTGACGATTGGATCATCTTTCTATCAAAATGTACCTCGACCCGTCCCCGCACAAAGAAATGAAAAACTGGAAATTAACATCTATGCCATTTTGTTTTGATTTGAAATTCTCTGTACATGGGAATGCAAAAACGGTCAAATATGAGTTATGAATCTGAATGAAAAATTACATAAGTAAGCCTTTGAATGACCAAATTAAACAGCAAAGGAATCATACAAAAAAAGTGGTAAATAAAAAAGAATGCGCCCAATTCTTACTATTTTGCCGGAAGACAGATTTAAATTGCTGCTAGACTTTTTAATTTGTCAATTATCTTGCACAAATGTACTGTCTCCTGTGTCAATTTGCTAAATCCAATAAAATCTCTTGATAAAAGCGAACACAGCCAGCAACGTTAAATTCATGGGAAAAGAGGCCTAACTAGCCACGATCTCTGGTTCAATTCACATAGTTTCGCTTTAATGTACATGTCAATGAAACGGAACAATACCGGCTGATAACAAGAGACTATGCTCTTTCAGTTCATGCTTTCAATTATTTCTGTTCCTGCAGACAAAGTCCCCAGTGCTGCACTTGCATGCACTAGTACATTGCAGTTTATGCTTTCTGCACTGGCAGTTACTCCTTTGACACTGTTTTGCAACTGCAGCTAATGAGATAAACGCAGGTTTCAGGCACTGCTGGAAGAGACGTCAGAATAGGTGCAAATGCGCCATCATTGATGGTCCATCCCATGGTCTCTGGTTTGGGCAGCACTGGACGTTGTTTGTCAGCTTGGTTTCAGACAAGTGCCTTCCCTTGTAGCACTCCATCAGTCCAGGCTTCTCAAATTATTTCGGGAACATCAAGTGTAGTTGTTTTTGAAGGCTGCATATCACCCATACCCATTTCTTTTTTTAAAAAACTTTTTTAAAATTGCTTAAACAAAATGACAATAACAAATACACAAAAGAAATCATATTCATTATAAGTGAATTAAATATAAAGCTAGAGAAAAAGTATGAGAGAGAGAGAAAGAGAGAGGGAGGAGGGAGTGGGGGAGTGAAGAGAGAGAGAGATTGACCCAACCCATTTCAGGTGCAGGTCCTCTTTGCCACGCAGCTACTTGTGTTGCATGAAAGCTGTTTTTGCCATCAAGGCTGGCATCGTTTTGTCACAGGTGAAATGCATAAACCTGTCTGGAAAACCCGGTTTGGGGGCACTACAGCTCCTGTGAGAGGATCAAATTCTGGTCAAGGTGCTCTCTGCAAGAACAGTGTCTACTTGCAAGATGTTTCTGTAGCTGATGACATGCCCTGCTCTGTTGAACAGCTCAGCAAGTTCCTTTGATCTGGTTGCCAGGTGGAGTGCATTTCCTAACCCAAGATTGTTTTGGTGTCCAGTGTTTTCCTCCAAAGGGGTATCATACCGATATCCTGTGCAGTACTCAGAATTCTGTTTGCATCAGTGCTTCCTTCTGGCTTAGACTTTCACATTCCATGTCGTCTTCATCTGGATCATTTTTCAGCAGATTTTGGCCACCAAAGACGAGACGAAGAAACATGAAGAGATTGTCAGGTACAGAAGATATCATTTTCTCTCCGTTGACAACAAAGTCTTCATTTGCAGATGAAAAAGGGAAATATCTGACTGCAGCTTCAGGCAACATGAACCATTTCAAGAAATTCTTCACTGGCTTGGTATCTTGGTATGTGTAACGGTTCATCTTCTTCTGACATGAGTGTTGAGAAGGCACAGATCCATACTTCACAGGAACAAGCAAAACTTGTCTATCGGGTGGCTGCCAAGTTACAAAGTCATACACGTCACTGATCTTATACTGGACTTTGTCTTTGAAAGTACATCTTTCGGCTGACAAAGGACTGGGGCACCTCTTCATCTGCTGTTGTGGCCAGTTCACAATAATAGTTCCACACCTCTGACAGTTCAAGAACTTGAGCCTTTCTGGCAGTCTCCCTAAGCTCTGTTACCAGCCACTCCAGTGCTATACCAGTGTTCCCATCACAGACACATTGGTTTGTTTTTGTCGTTCTCTTCATAACTTTTTGGCAGCAGTTGTTGTGACATTTACCTCAGCAGCAATGAGGTCATGCACCCCAGAAAAGACGTACGTGTAAGATTGGGTCATATTTTGAAGCTCAAGAATAGTGTTGCTCCTGTTAAAGGAGTAACATTCGTCAAATGCTCTTTTCCTGTCGTATCCTGGCAAAACACGCATGCTTTCCAATTCATAGCAGCGACAGGACTGCGAAGCACGGTACTAAGAAGAGGGCATTGGCTTTTTCTTTCTTGGTGCCTCAGTTGACTAGTAGATGCCCAGCTGATGATGCCTCTGTCTTTGTTTCTAGTCTGTTGAAGTGAGTCTTGCTTGTGAATGATGCATAACAGCCTTTGTGACAGAATATCTGGACACTAGAATCTGCCAGAGCATGGTTTATCCGTGACAAAGCATTTCTATATTTAAGGTCCCTTAGCTTTGTTCGGCATGTGCTGCTGCCTGTAAAGTTGCTTTTCCCTGTTCTCCACAGTTCTTTCACACTCTTCATTGCAGATTATGCAGAGGTCTGTGGCCTCTCGCCGGTCTTGCCTGAGACTGCACACTGACTCCATTACGTTAATCTGTGTGGTTAGCCGCACAGCATCTGCAAAGAAATACAGCATGGTGGAAGGGTTAGAAAGGTTTTAAAAGGAAATTTCATTGCATTCTAAAACACAAAACCTGAGGAGAAAGTATGAAAATATATATGACAATCGATGTCTTAAAACGATATCAGTGCGGTGTTTGTTGTGGTTTGTGGATAACATGTTTATCAACAATTAATACCAAGCAGACATTCCAGTGTTAAAATCTGTTAATTGGTAAAAATAGCTATTTGGGACATTTAAAGCAGCATTGTTACTTTTGGTTGACTCAGTTGTTGATTTTTTGGATAAAATGTACATGTTCATTTGGCATGGCGGCCATATTGTTTGAGCCATCCCCATGAGTGACTGGGGCAAGGTGGCGCTTGGCAAATGTAGAAATGGATTCTGCATACCTTACACCTTCAAAAGACATGGTTGCCACAATTAACCAAAAATGCCTACGGTATTGGCTTTTCCGATAAAAGAAACTGTCTGTATAGCGAAGAATGTGTCAGCGCCCGCCCGCTGAGAGCAGCAATGCAGTGGCTCGCGAGACGTGTTTTATATCGATTTTTGGTCGGAACATACTGAGACACACACAGTCGGTAACGGCCACTCGGCCTGCTGACTTACTGCGGCGCTATCATTGTGTTGTCTTGATGTTATTGAAAACGATCAGAAAAAACATAGGATTAAACAAAAACTGAAGACAGAGAAGTTTTGCAAATTGTATTGAAGACAGATAACCCGACACAAATATATAATATGTTTGTAGATGGCTTTGTAACGTGCTGCCATTATTTGTTAACTTATTGAAAGAGAACGTGATGATGGATTATACGGCTTGAAGCTTGTAAGTGTGTGCCCTAACAGGTACACACAGAAAGTGAGAGCCTAAAGCATCCTATTAGCCGTTTATATTATTGTTGAACCGCTAGCTTATAAGAGAACGAGGAAATGTCGGTTCTAGAGCGAGCGCCCCGAATTTTTATGAGGGGCGGTTGAGCTAGAACCGGCATTTCCTCGTTCCAACTGTAAAAGGATTTGGCAAGATCAGATGTGAACACAATTTCATAGATTAAAAAAATGTGTAGACAAATAAATGCACTTATTTCTGAGAATTCATGCGTAAAGAAATATCCATCACGATGATGAGCGACGAAATTCAATAAGGATAGTTATCGAATGGTTCAGCGATGATCGTTGTGAGAAATCAGTAATTCATTATACATGTATTTCTGCCCTCAGGTGAAGTCAATCGGGTGACCATCTTTGAATGCGAGGAGAGAGCTGACCGGAACGTGACGTCCCTATGTGTGCGGTCACAGATGCAGGAACCAACGGATACGGAAAAATACAAAATGTGAAAACACTAACACAAAATAACCGAGTTTATGAAGCAAAGTGAAAAATTCCATCATTGGAAAGATACTATTTATTTGAACACTTCTCTACAAATGAAATGAAAATTCGTTCTTGTAAAAAAAAAAGAGCAAAGTAAAAACTTTCGAAATTTGAACTCCATACGTGTATAAGCAACATCCAGCGTTTCGATGGTACCAGTTAGAGAGGCCGGTTCGCGAGACGAGCTATACTTCATCTTTACTACATCTGTGTGTGTCCCTCTCTCTCTCTCTCTCTCATCTCCTCTCTCCTCTCGTCTCTACTCTCTCTCTCTCCTCTCTCTCTCCTCTCTCTCCCACTTTCCTTTGGTCCTTCTTCGCACACTTCTGGTAACATCCTTGCACACTTATTTTTTGTCTTTCGTTTCAAGGATGGTTCCCAGGAGATTTCCGGGACTTCTCTCTTCCTTCCTCTTTTTGGTTTGTTTTTGTATCTTTTTGTTACCTACGGTGCGAAAGTGGTGAGGTCACTGCACCTAACACTAACACAAAAATAAACCCTGACGCGCTGTATCAAACCCAAAACATTAAAGTCAGAAAGAAAATGTCCATTAGTAGCAGTACAACATACAGACTTGCATTGTGTGAGAGTTGGAGACAAACGAAGGGAAATGAAAAAATAATAAAGTTTATAAAAACCTTTTGGTGGAAGTCAAATCCATTAGTGAGAAAACTGACGTTTCAAGCCATAGGCCCGTTGTCGAAGTGAAAAGAAGAGGACAGTGTAGACAGGAAAGCCTATGTGAGAATTGGGTGAGAACATTTCATTTAATGATTAAGTTGGACCAGAATAAAGTCACTGATCACTGTTCAGGTGTATTGAGCTCACACAGACACACACTGCAGTTCACACAAAGACACCAACACACACACGCCCCCCCCCTTTTTTACCCTCCACAACCCCCACAAAACCACATACACACACACCACCACCACCACCCTGCACCACACACACACACACACAAAAGGAGGGGAATAAATGGAAATATTCACTATTTAGCCTACTGAAAGAAAAAGAAACAGAGGCTAAAGAAGGACAGGACAGAGAGATTAAGGCAGAAGGGCCCTGGCTCAGCTAGACGTCAGTGACTCTGATGTTCATCCCAGCTGGCTGTGTGGTGCCCAAGCGGCTGATGACAAGGTTCTCCATGTGCTTTCTGTACACACGGTCTCTGGGGTTCTGCCACACTGCTGCTATCTTCGCATGACTGTAGCTGTGATATGGACCAACAAAATGTTGGCCGACTGGGTTGTTGTAGCCCAGCTTCATCGACCTCAGGTGCTCTGAAAAGCGGTCGGCCAATGAGCGGTAGGTCTCCCCAATATACAGCTTGGAGCAGAGGTGCAGGTCAAGACGCACACCAAGTCCCTAGACTGGCAGTTTAAACTGGACCTCACAGTGAATGTGCCAGTGGGTCCCACGACTGTAGCTGAAGTGTCTATGAATGGGCACGTCTTGCATTTTTTGTCCCCACAAGGTCTGCACCCTGGTGAGGTTGACTGGGTGGCCTGCGGTCTAAGCTTGGACCTCACAAGCATGTCACGCAGGTTCTTGTCCCTCTGAAAAGCAATCAGCGGTGGCTTGGAAAAGATTTGTTTGAGGACTGGGTCTTGTTGGAGGAGACTAAAGTTTTCACGTAGGATTCTGCAGACTGGTAGGTTGTGAGGATGGTATGGGATGACTACCACAGCGCGATCCTCATCCTCTCCCGTTGCTTTTGGTCTCAGGGCTTCTGTGCGGCTGGTAGAGCATGCACGCTCAAGTGCTGTCTGCACAATATCCTCTGGGTACTGGCGGGCTATGAAGAAGGTGGACATCCTCTGAGCCTCATTCTCAAAGTACTGCTCTCTACTGCAAATGCGCCTGAGCCTTTGGAACTGAGAATGTGGTATACTGAAGGGAAAAAAGGGGAAAAAAAGAAACAATAACAAAGGAAAGACAGAAAATAGTAAATATGGGGGTGGTGGAGGAAAACAAAAGTACCATGTAGAGAGAAAGCAACTAATGTAATCTATGTTTTTTTTTTCCTTTTGCGGCTGCGTGTTTCTTCTAAACTGCTGAAAATCGGCTTCATTTTCCCTTTTTCTTTTCTGTTTAGGCCTTTTATATTTTCTTTGTAATGAAAGAAAACAGTGAAAAAAAGGAAAGGCAAATGTGTTTGTGAATTCATTTTTGTCTATCTATCGCTGTCTGTCTGCCTGTCTGTCTGTTTCTGTCTTTGTATGAATATGTTTCTCTGTCTCTCTCCCTCCCCCCCCCTCTCTCTCTCTCTCTCTCTCTCTCTCTCTCTCTCTCTCTCTCTCTCTCTCTCCTCGCTCGCTCGCTCTCTCTCACTATCCTCTTGAAATAGGACACACACGGCGTGTTGTTCCTCGGCTTCGTTAAAAGGTTTCTACTTTTCCTTGCTGTTTACACCTGTGACAGGAACAACGATATCCCTAGCACTCAGTTTAATTTTGAAATTTTAGATGTAGATGTAGACGCCTTTAGTTCCATTTTTGCAGGTTTTAAAACTTTGTGCAACCTGAACCATGTTAGTCTCCTGTGTGCACCTGTGCCGAGTACTGTTCTCACGTCTATTACTAGGCCCAGATTTGAACCCCTGATTTCAATTAACATCAGAAATAGTACAGTGATAAGGAATTGTTTGAATAAAAGAGTCAGACATAGAGGAGTTAAATCATGGCTTTTAAGCCTTATCCTACTATCGGGAGACATTGAACTCAATCCTGGTCCGTCCACCAAAGTAAAATATCCGTGCGGAGTTTGCAATTTGAGAGTCACATGGAAACATAAAGCAGTTGCCTGTGACGTCTGCAATACATGGTATCACACTAAATGTATGTTATTAAATTCAGCAGTTTACGAAGCATTATGTAATAGTGATATATCTTGGACGTGCTTTACCTGCGGGCTTCCAAACTTTAGTTCGAGACTTTTTGAAGATTCTATTGAAGACTGCAGCTCAGAAAGCAACCGTTTTGACCCCATCTCACCAGACCGATCCCCAAAAGAAAACTTGAAATTTTGTCCTAAGTTTGCATCCACCCCTGATTCTAAAACTGATAAAATCCCAAATCGTAAAGTGCAACTGACCTCCAAAATCATTAAGAGAAAAAGATAAACTTAAATACATAGTCGTAAACTTTCAATCACTTATCAAGAAAAAGGAAGAACTCAGTAATTTAGTCACCGAAGGAAAACATTGATGTTGTAATTGGAACAGAAACTTGGCTAGAAACTGGAACATCCAGCAGTGAACTTCTAATGGAGGATTTTGATATTTATAGAAAGGACAGACTTGGAAAAAGGGGTGGGGAGTCTTGATTGCCATTAGGAAGAACTTAGCCAGTGAGTTTTTATATCAAGGCAAAAATAGTGAAAGTTTAGTTTGTAGGATTAATTTTAAGAATAAGAGACCTGTCATTTTTGGATCAGTATACAGACCTCCAGACTCAGATGAAAATGTATGTTCGTCTATTTGCAGAGACATTTCTGACAATGTTTTGGCCAATAGGAAGGCAATATTATGGATTGGTCGAGACTTTAACTTACCAGATGTTGATTGGGCGTGAAGATGCCATACTTGGTAATCAATACAATAAAAATATTAATTCTCATTTTTTTATACCACCAAAGACCTTGGATTAGTGCAGTCAGTTGAAATACCAACACGTGGCAAATGCATTCCTGGATATATTTTTTTTACCAATTGTCCAGGTGCTTTAGGCAATCAGGAATTAATTGCAGGCCTGGGTGATCATGACATAATTCTCTTAGAGAGCAACTTTCAACCCTTCGAAGAAAACCCCCCTAAACGTACCATCAGACTCTGAAACCAAGCAGATTTACCAAAATTACGCAGGGATACTCATGATTTCAGTCGTCTTTTTTGAGGTCTCATGTGTTAAAGATAATGTCAAGGCCCTTTTGGAAGTGTATAAAAACTAACTTGGAATTTATTATGGATGACAACATACCTACTAAAATAATTTCAAGCAAAAACCACCAGCCATGGATTAATTACAAAAAACTAAACTTTTGTTGAGAAGGAAACATCGTTTTTTTAAAGAAATTGAAACTACACCCTATTCAGAGAGTTTTATGATTAGGTATAAACATATTACAGAAAGGTGTCAGAGAGAAGTAGGCTTGCCCACTCCAATTATGTTAATTCGATGATTTCAGATGGTGATCATCAAAACAAGAAATTAGGGCCTTACATAAGGAGTAAGAGACAGGAAAACATTGGGATTCCAGCCTGAAAAAAAACACTAGAAAAACCCTAATACAGGACCCTAAAGGGAAAGCAATTTACTAAACAAGCAGTTTTGTTCTGTTTTCTCAAATCCCAAGCCTTTAATTAATGTTAGACTAAAGGATGATGATAAACTCCCTGAAATGAAAAACATCAAAGTAAACAAAGCAGGAGTATTTAAGTTATGACCAACATCAATGAAAACAAAGCTACTGGTCCGGGATGGCGTTCCTGGCAGCTCCTAAAATCATCGCCAATGAATTGAGTGAGGTATACCAACAACTTTTCCAAGCTTCACTGGACCAACGGTAATACCTGATGAGTGGCGAGATGCGAGCATTTTTTCCTTTATTCAAAAAGGGTGACAAACAAAAGCAGAGAACTATAGACCTGTATTCTTCATCCAATCAGCAAACTACTTGACACATAATATATAGTGCATAATGGACCATCTTGACAAATATGACTTCTTAAATAACGCCCAGCATGGTTTTAGACAGCGAAGGAGTTGTGAGACTCAACTTATAAAAACGCTCAATGATTTTAATAACTATCTTAACAACAGACAGCAAATAGATGAAATTTTTTATTAGACTTTTCTAAAGCCTTGATAAGGTTGACCATGAGGGCCTGCTGCTTAAATTAGAACACATCGGCATTGGCGGTTTCTTTGTTAAAATGGGCTAGATCATTCCTCGTTGGGAAAACGCAGAAAGTTGTTGGGGAAAGGGGTTTCGTCTCCCACTGTAAGCCAGTTTTGTCAGGTGTACCACAGGGAACTGTTTGGGGCCCCTTTGGGTTTTTCTTAATTTATATAATGACATAGTAGAAATCTCTCTCTTGGAACTGTATAAGGCTTTTTGCAGATGACAGCTTAGTATATAGAACAATCAGAAGCAAGAATGATACACACATTCTACAAGAAGATCTAAACGCTTTACAAAAGTGGGAAAGAACTTGGAAAATGGAATTTCATCCCCAGAAGTGCCAGAGTGTATATGTAATAAACCCCCTCAAACCCAAATAGATCAGAATTTCTATTCATAAGTAGAAAGAAACTCGTGGAGAGCGTGGCAGCAGAGAGTCCTCAGAAGAGAGCCCCTTCAAGCAAGTGTTTCGGCCCTTATCTCCTGACACTCTAGGGGAGTTGGGCCACACCCGGGTTCATGACTCCAAATGTCCCTCTGCTGCCCCTTTTTTTCCATCTTGGGACGAGCCCTGGCTGGGATTCGAACCCATGGACCCTCTGGACATGCTCATTTTCCACTTAATGACTCGCGCTTTACCACTGAGCCACAGGGACACCCGATATTTTTTAGGGAAATTAAGCCTTATGAAGTTCACTTTTGTTTTCCTTGACCAGATCCAGCTTGAACACCTCTCTGCCGCTTTGCCATTGCTTTCAGGGCTCTGTTTTTTTCCTTCCCTGCAACTGAGGAGCTGTTTCATGAGGCTGTATGCAGAGTTCCTACAAACCCCCTAGCTCCAATTTCTGCAGTGAGGACTTTGACCTGATAGCCTTCTCTCCTCAGGCTGTTTGCCAGATCAGCATACTTTTTAGTCTTGTAGATTTGAGCTACTATTCTTAAAGAAACCAAAAGCTGCAAAAAAATTTAGGCGTGATTATAGTAGTCGTCCAAATGGAAAGAACATTACAATTTAGTATGTAAGAAAGCAAATAACATCTTAGCTTTCTTATACAGGAATATCAACGACTACCCCCAAAAGTTTTAAAGACCACTGCTACAAACACTGGTTAGACCAGTACTGGAATATGGTTGCTCAGTCTGGGATCCTTACCATCTAACGGACATTGATAACCTCGAAAAGATTCAGAAGAGAGCAGCACGGTTCGTAAAAAGGGAATCATATAAGAGAAAAGGGGGAATACTAGGAAACATGAGGAAATTGGAAAGAAACCCTTAGAAGAGAGAAGAGCTTTTATCAAACTTAATATCTTCTTCAAAGGCAGAGCTAAATAATTGATATTCCAAAGGAACAACTAGTATTGAATAAAAGTAGCACCCGGAGTGGCGGTCAATGTTATACCATATTTCATCAAATATTGACAGCCACTTACATTCATTTTATCCTAGTTCTGTACGGCTGGGGGAACTCACTGCCGGTGCCATCAAGATTGCCACCAAATGCAGTCTCATTTAAAAAACAAATTGAATACGCAGTTTTGAGATCTGCATATTGACGATTTTCTGTTTTAACTTCCCAGATATTTTACTGTTATCTGGGCCTGAATTTGGCCATTGCTTTTAACTTCTTGAATATCGAGTGCGA